>JARQOC010000011.1:129640997-130840997 GCA_033576535.1 Allobates femoralis
TTCACTTTTTTGTATTGAATTACTGAAAAAATTAACTTTTTGATGATATTCTAATTCATTGAACTGCACCTGTAAACTGCTGTAAAAAACTATGCTTTTGTAGCCATTTCACCACATTTAAAATGTTTTTCCTGTTTTTAGTATATGATATGGTAAAATGAATGAAGGCATTCAAAACTACAAGTACCCCCACAACAAACAGCCCTCTTATGGCTATGTTTGCTGAAAAATAAATAAGTTATGAGTCTTAGACGCAGGAGAGGAAAAACAAATGCAACAGAGAAATATCACTTGGTCTTTTAGTCTTTAAGGGATTAAAATAAAAAATGTTTGCACCATGTTAGGCTGGCTTCACATTGGCGTTTGTGTCTGCATGCGCAGGACATGGAGACGCAAACACAGTGCAAACGCAGCCCATACTGATGTGAACGCAGCGTAGAATCTCTGCATGCGTTCACATTAGTATGCAGCCCGGCCAGCCAATCAGCTGTCTCGGCAGCGGCCAGGAGGCGGAGATCAGCGGTGGAGATCTCCTCCTCCCGGCCATAGCTGATCTCCCGGCGGTGTCGTCGGGGAGAAACAGCTGATCTGACAGCTGTTTAAATCTCCCGCGCCGACACAGATTAGGTGATACCAGTGCAGGAGATAAGAAACAGCTGTTCACTGTTTCAAATCTCCCGCCGACATCACTTATTCGGTTCAGCTGTTTATTCTCGCTGACACCGACGGAAGATGTGTGGAGGCTCTAGCTGATCTCCCGATGGCCGCCGCTGATCACCGGCAGCCACCGGGAGAGATTTCAATGTGATCCGCAGCGTTCTCCTGTGCTGTCATGCAGAGGACACTGCAGATCCATTGACTTCAATGCATGGTTTGTGTGCAAAAAACGCAACATGCTGCGTTCAGAGTGCGCTCGGAGTGTGCACAAATTATGTGCATCAAAACGCAGACACATGCGTTCCCATGTTAAACATAGGAACGTAGTGAGCAAGTGTTTGGTGCGCTGCGCTCGCAAACGCTAATGTGAAGCCAGCCTTGGCCAGTAGATAGAAAAATAATAGAATCTGAGAGTCCTCAGTGATTGATACCTTTTAATGGCTAACTGAAAAGAAAAAGCAAAACAGGCTTTCGAGACTCATTGGCCTCTTCATTAGGCTAATAATGACAAATTCTGAAGACACACACATATATACAAATACAGGGTGGGATAATGCAGTAAATATGGCAGGTGACGTGAAGCAGAGATTAGTATCCAGTCTTGGGAGGGGGGAGAGCAGCTGGGGAAGTAAAATCAGAAGACACAGATAGTTTTATTGTCCTTTGATTAGTGGTTGGTCCGAGACCTGAAAATTCCTCGATGAATCTAGAAAGACATGAATTCATGCGAGACATTCATTCCTGATTTAAATGTGTGAAAAATTCATCATCAGTTTATATTCCCACTCTCTCCTGATTCTCTGTGATCTGTACTTTTCAGAACAAGTATTTTCATATCCAATATTTTGTGATCAGGCCTATAAAAGTGTTTAGGCATCGGTAAATCTGTCCCTTCTTTTATTGTGTGGCGATGAGAGTTCATCCTAGTTCTGAGTTGTTGCCCTGTCTCCCCTACATATAGATTTTCGCTCACACATTTAGTATTTATAATTAAGTACACCAAGCCATAGCTTTCTCTGGTAAACAACACATTTTGCAAGGTCAAGCTTGTGGCTTTCAGCTAATTAACAGGCCAGCATACCCTGAGAAGGAGCTGCTTTTGTAAGGAAACTGTATTAGGTTTAGGATTTTTTTTTTTATGAAAATGTCTAAAATGTGCACTGTTTGTTGTACCATGGTAAAGATTATTAGATGTTGTTTTCCTCATTCACTTCAGGAGTTGGAGCCCTACAATTAAGGTTTTCTAATATAATTCTTTGAGGTGAAACATGTTTTTAAAAGCAGACATGGAAATGTTTTACCTCAAAAAAGAATGAGATTTGATCCTGTGCTGTAATGTCTGTATACTGTTTTGCATCCTTCCTTGACCAGGATCAAACCATGCTCCATGCACGTTCAGACACAGGCATTTTACAGTACATAGCAGGGGCACATACCGTATATAAGATTATCTCGGCACATAAACATTTTTTTAAACACATCTAATTGTGGAAGTTATTATTCCAAGATCTATTGACTAAAATCAACTGTACAATTACCTTTTGTTCTTGGGAAAACCCCTTTAAGTCCTCTTTTGAAGAGGCTATTTGTATATTAAATTTCCCACAGGAGCATGCTAGGCGTTTAAGTCTCCACATACTGGCATGTCACTCTCTAGAAGGAGAAATGTTATACCTTAGATCCCCAGGGTCTTTTCTGTAATTTTGGTTCAATACCTAAAGGGTGTTAATTTCATAGGCTTGTTTTTTCTTTGGTCTTTTTTTATAGGTGCATCAGACCACGAAGTAAACAAGTTGCGGTCGTTGTCCTGTGGCACAAGATGCTGCTTGTTGCTGGACGTGCTAAAGAGAATATTTTGTATCCTTTCTGTATTCTTTATGTAAAATCATTTTCATAACCTAATATAATCTTGTTATGCCCTTAACAACCATTACATATTATCTTTGGATGAGGAAACCTTTATTGCCCCTGAACTTGATGGTGTCAGACTTATTTCTCATTCTACACATGAATTTCTTCATGAAATCCCAAGTATGGCTCACAACAATACATCTTAATGGTTATGTAAACCTTTGCAGCTATGATTTTGTTTTTTCCAGTTAATCTGAAATGAAAAGTGAAGCAACAATATAGTCTGTGGAGGTAGACAAGTGTGCAATACTGCTTATTCTCTTTGTGAGCATCACTACCACATTTCCCTCTAAATGCCCTACAACAGTTTTCCGCCTCGACAAAGCTAGTGGGACATCTTTGACAAATTCTATGCTTTATTTTTTAATTTTTAACTAACAGAGGAAGTCAGGTAGCACACGTTTATCCAGACCTCTGGTAAATTTAGAGACAAATGTGAGTTTAAATGTATCACATTAAATGGAACCAACGAGCAAGATTTAGGGCTATAAAATGTAGCTAGTGCTTTACAGGCATTGGGATACTGCTTGCAATCATACATTTACTTCAATGATTGAGTATTTTTACACGTTTGTTTGACTGTTTTTTGTGATTCATGTTCACTATATGGTAAAAACCGACTTGACGGTGTGATGCCTCAGATCGGTACGGGTTCGTAGATACCAAACATGTATACCTTTACTGATATCTAAGTGGTGAAAAAAATTCTGAAGTTTTGCATCTTTAGCTGTCGTTTCTAATGATACCATTTTTAGGTGGATGCGCTGTTTTGATCGTCCGTTATTGCATTTTATAGCAATGTTGCGGCGACTCAAAAAAATGTAATTTTGGCGTTTGAACCTTTTTTTCCATAACGCAGTTTACAGCTCTCATTAATTGATTTTATATCTTGATAGATCGGGCATTTCTGAACCAAATGTGTATTTTTTTACATTTATTTAATACTTTTATTGTGAATGGGGGAAAAGTGGGGGTGATTTGAACTTTTGTTATTTTTTTTTTCCACATGTTTTTAAAAACTTTATTTTTTAACTCATTCTTATTTTTACTCTGCCCCATAGAGAGGCTATCTGCTCCACCGTCCAATCGCTTCTGACAAATACTGATGAGCTGCAGTACATCGATATCTGTCAGAATTACAGACGATGAGTGGCTGGCAGTGCCTGCCAACCACGCACCAGTAGTGCTCTGTGACAGCTTTTGGGGTCATGCCAGGACCCGGGCTGTCACGTGAGCATCAGAGATCCTGTGATCTTACCGCAGGATCTCCGATGCAGGCGGGAAACTGAGCGACTTCCGCCGCAGCACCTTTGGATCCCGCTGTCAGTGATTGATAGCAGGATTCAAAGGGTTAACAGCACCAATCAGATCCCGGATCCGATAGGTGCTGAAAGCCCAACATCTCAGCTGATGAGATCAGCTGAGATGTCGGATGAATGATGTGAGCTCCGCGTCGAAGCTCACATCAAACCCCGGTAACCCAGCCCATGACGTCCTCATACGTCATGGGTCGGTAAGGGGTTAAGAACAGGATATACTATGTATACCATTATATGATATCTTGTCAATTACCAGGTTTAAATAGGAAGCACAATTTAGGGATAGCATTTAACATCTGATCTTTCTGTATGTATCACTCATGGGGACACACTTAGAGAGTGGCTCAGGAGGGGGTCAGGATGGGAGTCTATCCAGCACGTCCAAACAGTATAAAATAATTTTAAGATGTCTGTCCTAATGGCTTCAATGCGTTCATAAATCATTATATTATCTCATTTTCTTTTAACTAAAGATAAAGAGTATCAACTCTTTACCATTGCGCTGCTATGTGAATTAGTGAAGCCATAGTGATGAAATTGAGTAATATAAAGGTTTTATTAGTCAGACCAGTTGGTCTCTCTCCCAACAATAGTACTGCTGTATCAAGTCGGATAGCCCCCCTATTACATCCCAGATAAGGGATTTAACTTCTGCCACAATGTTGTTATCAGAGGACAAGACCACCAAATATATTTCATATCTCCTGGGGCATTGCACCCCCTGAAACATTCTATCTGTGACATTCGGGTAAATATTATGTAACTTTACCAGGACATAATAAACTCTTATGTAAGAGTCTTAATGATGTTTCGGTAAATGAGGTCTGATTACTGCCTTTAGATAAAACATCACAAACATTTATTCTGTTTCTCAGTGGACATAGTGAATCCGAGATAATTTTCCCATTGCTCCATGTACCGTAATTTCTCTCCAGCTGGGTGAAAATTCAGTGTGGAGTATAGTAGTGAAATAACCCCTCATCCAAAAGGGTCATATACAGTTACATGAAAAGTTGGGCACCTCTTAATCTTACTCTTTTTTTTTTTGTTTGTTTAAAATCGTTTTTTTGCAACAGCTATTTCAGTGTGATATATGTAATAACTGATGGACACAGTAATATTTCAGGTTTGAAATGAGGTTTATTGTACGAACCAAAAATGTGAAATATGCATTATTTCAAAATTTGACAGGTGCCAAAGTATGGGCACCCTTCTGATTTTCATGATTTGAATACTCCTAACTACTTTTTACTGACTTACTGAAGCACTAAATTGGTTTGGTAACCTCATTGAGCTTTGTACTTCATAGCCCGGTGTATCCAATCATGAGAAAAGCTATTTCACGTGTCCACTTGCAAGTTGTTCTCCTAGTTGCATCTTCTTTGAGGAGTGGCATCATGGACTCCTCAAAACAGCTCTCAAATGATCTGAAAAAAAGATTGTTCAACATAGTTGTTCAGGGGAAGGATACAAAAAGTTGTCTCAGAGATTTAACTTGTCCGTTTCCACTGTGAGGAACATAGTAAGGAAATGGAAGACCACAGGAACAGTTCTTGTAAAGGCCAGAAGTGGCAGGCCAACAAAAATATCAGAAAGGCAGAGAAGAAGAATGGTGAGAACAGTCAAGAACAATCCACAGACCACCTCCAAAGACCTGCAGCATCATCTTGCTGCAGATGGTGTCACTGTGCATCGGTCAACAATACAGCGCATACTGCACAAGGAGAAGCTGTATGGGAGAGTGATGCTAAAGAAGCAGTTTCTGCATGCACGTCACAAAGTCGCCTGAGGTATGCAAAAGCACATTTGGACAAGCCAGTTTCATTTTGGAAGAAGGTCCTGTGGACTGATGAAACAAAGATTGAGTTGTTTGGTCATACAACAAGGCGTTATGCATGGCGCCACAAAAACACAGCATTCCAAGAAAAACACTTGCTACCCACTGTCAAATTTGGGGAGGGTCCATCATGATTTGGGGCTATGTGGCCAATGACAGCACGGGGAATCTTGTTAAAGTTGAGGGTCGCTTAAAGAGAGCCCGAGTTTCATGGCCTGGCTATCACAGCCCCCTGCCCCCCCCCTGACCCCATAGTCTGGATCTCTCCCTCCCACAGCCCCTCTTTCCCCCCCTCTTTCCTAGCTCCGTTTCCTTCTCTGTTTCAAAGTACCCTCCTGCCTTTCCCACCTCATCCCTTTCTTCCTGTTCTCCTTCCCTTTTCCTTGTTCCCCTGGCCTGTTTCGTCTGGGGTCCTAGTGCTATAGATCACCTCAAAGCCGAGGGACCTCGCCTTCTAAGTGGTTAAATACCTATTTCTTGCCTGCGGCGGATAGCTGGAGGGCCGTACTATGCAGAGGGCGCTATGAGATCCCTGATTTACAGCAATAATCATAGTACTTGTTGTTTCCCCCTGGACTAGATGATGGTGTAACTTTCGCCTGTTATGTGTTTTCTGTATTTTATATTGTGAAAATTAATAAAAAGCTTTATTGCAAAAAAAAGTTGAGGGTCGCATGGATTCCACTCAGTATCAGCAGATTCTTGAGAATAATGTTCAAGAATCAGTGTCAAAGTTGAAGTTACACCGGGGATGGATCTTTCAGCAAGACAATGATCCAAAACACCGCTCCAAATCTTCTCAGGCATTCATGCAGAGGAACAATTACAATGTTCTGGAATGGCCATCCCAGTCCCCAGACCTGAATATCATTGAACATCTGTGAGAAGTTTTGAAGTGGGCTGTCTATGCTCGGCAACCAGCAAACTTAACTGAACTGGAATTGTTTTGTAAAGAGGAATGGTCAAAAATACCTTCATCCAGGATCCAGGAACTCATTAACAGCTACAGGAAGCGACTAGAGGCTGTTACTTTTGCAAAAGGTGGATCAACTAAATATTAATGTCACTTTTCTGTTGAGGTGCCCATACTTTTGCACCTGTCAATTTTTGAAATGATGCATATTTCACATTTTCGGTTAGTACAATAAACCTCATTTCAATCCTGAAATATTACTGTATCCATCAGTTATTACATATATCACACTGAAATAGTTGTTGCAAAAAAACAATTTTTTTAACAAAAAAAAAGTAGTAAGATTAAGAGGGGTTCCCAAACTTTTTCATATGACTGTAGGCATATTTGTTCAAAAGTAGTAGGTAGTAAGGCATATTTGTTAGTAGAGCTTGTCTTGGCGAAATGTAACACCTGATTAATTCACATAACGTCTCCCAATAGGGGATTATGTTTCTGTATAAAATATTGCCTATTAATGATGAAATTAGCAGATGTCCAAAGATGTTTCATAGTTGTTATCCCTTTAAGCTTCCACCATTTAAAGGAATTTGGTTCAAATGTAGGGGTAAACATAGGGTTATTAAACAATGTCAGTAGAGGGGAAGGATTAGATTGTAATTTAAAGTAGAATCTATAGGACCAGTCACACACAACGACGCTCCAGCGATCCCGACAGCGATAACGACCTGCCGGAATCCCTGGAGCGTTGTTACCTGGTCGCTGGGTAGCTGTCAAACAGGCATATCTCCCCAGCGACCAGTGACCAGGGAGCCACCTCCCATATCGCTGGAAGCGAAGTTACCAGCGTCCTCCCTGCTTAGCTCATCCTGTAAGCAGGGAGGAAGCTGGTAACTATGATAAAGACTGGGTATCTAGGCAGCTTGCGCTGCTTAGATACCCGCTGTTTATCATAGTTACCAGCTTCCTCCCTGCTTACAAGCAGCGCTACGCAGGGAGGAAGCTGGTAACTATGATCAACACCGGGTATCCAGGCAGCGCGCGCTGCCTAGATACCCGATGTTTACCATGGTTACCAGCCTGTGAGGTAGCTGATCCTTGGTCTCTCGCTGTCACGCGCAGCGATGCATGCTGACCAGTAGGAGTCCAACGACCAAAAAATGGTCTTGAGCCCTTTGCAGCGATCAGCGACCTCACAGCAGGGGCCTGATTGCTGCTAGATGTCGCACATAGCGACATCGCTGTGGAGATCTTTGTACCGTCACAGTTATAACGATCTCGTTGTGTGACTGGGGCTTTAGTTTTTGACACAGTGAATGAGAGTGAAAAGTATATTGAGAATAAGCAACTAAATTAGGAGGTAAGTGTCTAGTCGACCACATTAACCCCGAGATCGAGTATGGTGAGATGAGTGAATTTTGAATATCTATCCATCTGTGTTTACCTGACGAAGATAACAGATTCAAAGGTATTTTTCGTGTTAGGGAGCGCTCCAGACACAAAGGACAGGGGGATTAACAGTTATAGTGGTTGTACTTATCCTTTATTTCAGACCACAACACGTTTCAATGGCGACATGCCATCTTCATCAGGTGTGGGTTAAACAAATGGAGGGGAGGGGGGTATTATATACAAGCACTACCCAATCACATTTAATGACCAAATCTAGTTCTGGTAATGAAGCCACTGAAATAAATTTAACATAAAAACAATCAATAAAAAGCACTAAAATCGATACTGTTCTTAAACATCACAAATAAAATTAACATATCAAAATTACAGATAAAATGCATATTTATAAAAGGTTACTTACTTCATAAAATAAGGCTCTCTGTGAGCCAGACTAAGAAATCTTAAACAATCACTTTCTGACTGTCTCAGAGGCTGCATGGGTCTGTGCTTCCTCCAGGACCCGTATACTGTGACACTTGGTGTACCTGAGCTGGTCCCCCGCTCTCTGGTGGTCCCCCGCTCTCCGGTGGCCCCCTCCATTGGACAGTGCAACTCTGCCTATGTATGGCACACGTCCCCTATGTATGGTACACGTCCCCTATGCATGGCACTCTTCCCTATGCAGGGCACACTCTTCCCCTATGCAGGGCACACTCTTCCCCTATGCATGGCACACGTCACCTATGCGTGGCACACGTTCCCCTATGCGTGTCACGCGTCCCCTATGCGCGGCACGTGTCCCCTATGCGCGGCACACGTCCCCTATGCGCGGCACACGTCCCCTATGCGCGGCACACGTCCCCTATGCGCGGCACACGTCCCCTATGCGCGGCACACGTCCCCTGTGCGCGGCACACGTCCCCTGTGCAGGGCACACGTCCTCTGTGCATGGCACACGTCCCCTGTGCATGGCACACATCCCCTGTGCATGGCACACGTCCCTTGTGTATGGCACACGTCCCTGTGCATGGCACACGTCCCCTGTGCATGGCACACGTCCCCTGTGCATGGCACACGTCCCCTATTCAGGGCACACGTCCCCTGTGCGTTGCACAGGTCCCCTGTGCGTGGCACACGTCCCCTGTGCGTGGCACACGTCCCCTATTCAGGGCACACGTCCCCTGTGCGTGGCACACGACCTCTGTGCGTGGCACACGTCCCCTATGCGTGGCAGATGTCCCCTATGCAGGGCACACGTGCCCAGGTATTTGAAATATGGCGCGCGCCGCTATTCTGATTGGTCGGCGCGTTCAGCGCTCACCAATCAATGGAGCGGCATTCAAACCGCGCCGCTCCTCTGATTGGCCGCCGTGCCATAGTGGCACGTGTCATGGCGCCATGTTTCAAATACACTGTACTCAGTGTACTCATGGCACGCGCTGCTATCCTGATTGGTTGCCGCGTTCAGCGCTGACCAATCAGAGGAGCGGCATTCAAACCGCGCGCCAAGCTGCGCTACTTCTCTGATTGTTCGCCGTGGAGACTAATCAGAAGAGTTCTGCGGCTTGGCGCACTTTTTGAATGCAGTGAAGGGCACTCCGGAGCTCAGCCGCGGCTACTGCTGCACAGAGGTCAGCGGCTCGCCAGCCTGGAGATGACCGGCTGACAAGCCGCGGATGTCTGTGCCACAGATAGCCGCAGCTGAGCTCCGGTCAGCAGCTCGCCAGCCGGTCATCTCCCGGCTGACTCGCGCACGCTGCGGCCACCGTCGGTCGGACACGTGTATCTCGGCGACGGTGGCCACCAATGAGCGGCCTCTGTCTGGCGCCCGATTTCCGTGACAGACAGACAACATTAGACGATTATATAGTAGAAGAGTGCACAACTGCGGCTCCTCACAATATCACCTGTATATAGGTTTAATAAAATTGGAGGACACTCCCTCATCAAACACTTAAGAGTATACTTAACCACTTTTAATAGACTCATAGACAAATTGAATACGAAGCAACAAATCGTCATCGTAATGGAAAAAGGAGCAAGGTCAAAAACGTAGAGCCAAGAATACATTTAAGGGGCCTTTCACACATGCGTTTTTTTCCTGATCTGGAAGATCAGGAAAAAACCTGATTCTTACAGGATTCATTTTTGTGCCCATTCACTTTAATGTTGTCAGGTAGAATCTTGTTGCTTCAGGTTTTTTCCTGAAATCATTAAAGTGAATGGGCGAAAAATTGAATCCTGTAAGAATCAAGTTTTTTTCCTGATCATCCAGATCAGGAATAAAACGCAAGTGTAAAAGGCCCCTTACTCAGCTTGAGACCATACTCCCAAATCCCAAAGGGAAAGGTTTCAACCACAACTATGAATGCCTCAAACTTTGGGGGGGAAAAACAATACAAACCACGTTTTCTCTATAAAATCAAAAGCACTGGGTAAAAAGGATAGGAATGCTCCAATCTCTGACCCCACTACTTCCATTAACAAACTGAAGGGTTCACTGCACCAGAAATGTCTCTCTCAGGAAAAACACTGGGACACCTGCAAAGCCTCTTATTGTCCCAACAAAGGATCTTGGAAAAGAGACTACGCCAACCCATCTGACTATACCCTCCCACTAGTTAAACAAACCAATCTACATGAGGATCCCAACATGGATACCTCAAACACAAAGCCTGAAGTCAACAAAAGGAAAGAGCAAGGTCATAGGAGCCTATCATGTGCAGCCTTACTACTATTTCGGCTAATCCGCCATCTGACTCAAGCGACGAATCTACTTCTCAAAGTCCAAGCAAACATAGACACAGACTAGATTTTGACGCCCAGACAAGCCCGCAGGCTGAACCTAAAACAATCACAAAAATCGAAAACATTAAAGCCTCTGAGAACTATGTGACCAAATCATTTTTTTGTGACTTAATCCTTTAGGTAAAAACATGTAACTGGCATTCGAATGACTAACTCATACACTACAAGAACACTTGGACACCATAAAAAAGAGACTTGACTCCAACGAGGCCAAAATTACGGAAATTGAGAAGAATAGAATCTCTCTCACAAAGGAAAGAGACAACCTCCAGCAGCAACTAACCCCTAAAAAAAGGTTTCTTACATGGAAGGAAGTTAAATATGATATAGCAGACTTTATATGTCTTCAAAAAGTGAAATCAACTAAAGAAAACCTACTTAAATTTGAGAAAAAAACTTCCCCAACATTTTCAAAGCCTTAAACGAGAAAAAATAGGCAGGAGCCATTAATTTACCATTATCAAAAATACAATTTCCTTTCAGCTAGTTTCAGAACACACAGATCCACAAGGAAGACACTTAATTGTGGTTGGTTACCTAAACAATAAACTACAGCACTGTGTAAATTAATTGGCACAAAGCAAGTCTGTTACTTGTTTTTCTTGCATTAGTTTTACTATTGCTAATAAGTGTTTTAACAGTTCTTGGTGTCGTTTTCCTTTTTCAACCACATTTCCCTTTTCGTTTTGAAGAAAATGATCCAGTTTCATTGTGTGTGCGAATTATCCTTGAAACAGTAGATTTTCGAATACCAACGGTGGAAGCGATTTCTCTTACAGTCAGACTTGTATGTTCATTAAGAGTAATAATTCTAGACCTCTTCCATGGAGTAACATTCATTTTTTACTGGCACGAATCACACTGAGAGAAAAAGTACACTAAACTGAAGCTGAGGGGGCAACTAACTGTTATTTTCTGACTTAAAACCAGTCAAACCACATTTTGTTACTCAAGGTTGTACACTCACACCTGTTCAAAGCAGTTAAAACTTGTTTGAACTACTGACTGGTAACCCAAACGTACAATTTTACTTAAAAAATGCTTTGTCCCAATTTATTTTCACAGCACTGTATATACCATAGTCAATATATATGCCCCTAATAAGGCCCAGATTAGTTTCTGTGATAGACTGGGTTCTCTAATCCATGAAACCAAAATAGGAGAGCTGCTCATAATGGGGGATTTTAACATCCCTCCTGACGGTACAATAGACTCCCTAGCCTCAAACCTACACTTATATCCCACACTAACAAATTGGCTTCTTAGGAACGAACTATTGGATGTATTCTCTTTTTTTTTTTTTTTTTTTTTTTTTTTTTTTATACCAAAATGTTTTTATTAGTTTTACATTTTTCAGACAATGGAGTATACAATAACATGGGCGACATAAGCCCCGAAACAACAAACAAAACCACGGTATAACAAAAGCTAGGTACAGAGCAATACCAAATAATATTTAGGTAGGGCACAATGGGTAGATAAAGATGAGGGGTAGAGAGGGGTGGAAGTATGGGGGAGGGTCAGTGGGTGAGGGAACAGGGGTAGGGAGGGAGGGGGGGAGAGGGTAGGGAGTAGACGGGTACCAAGGATCCCACCACTTGAGGATCTTGTTGCGGTGGGGCAGATCATGTGCCAAATATAGTTCATGCTGAAAGTGAGTATTTATAGGATTAACTAGGTCTTCCTGGGAAGGGACCATGGGAAACCTCCACACAGACGCCAAGCAAAGTCTCGCTGCAATGAGGACATTAGTTACCATAGGACGTAGTGTAGGGGGAAAGGAGTTGAGGCCAAGGCCCAGCACGCCAGGGGGGCCTCCAAATGGGAGGTGACGCCCGTTAGGCTGCAGATCAAGGCCCCAACCATTCCCCAAAAGCCTTTAACCCTCGGGCAGGTCCACCAAATATGTGGCGTTGTACCAGTGCCCAGGCAACCCCTCCAGCAGAGATGGGAGGGAGAGGTCGCTGCCCCACTTCGGGCGAATTTGGCAACCTGTACAGAGGTGAGGTACCAGTGCAGCTGGAGCTTTTTCGTCTGCTCCAGATGGTTTATACATGACGAAAAGAGGGAGGCGTGAGTGGCAGCTCCCTGCCATTCCTCCAAAGGTGCCTCAAATGCCAGTCCTTCCTCCCACTTGTCCATATACGGGAACTTCGCCTTTGTTCTCTGGTTTAAAAGGGCTTTGTACAGCAGGGACACACCCCTGGAGTTGACACTGTCCGACTTAAAGAATGATTGCACCGAGGAGTCATACTCCTCAATGTTTTGTTCCGGAAGAGAGACCGTAGACAGAAAGTGCCGCACCTGGAGGTAACGGTAGAATTCTTTGTGTGGAACCCCGAACGTCCGGGTTATGTTTTCAAATGCCATCAGGCCAGAGTCGTCCATTATCTGTGCTAAATGTTGCATACTAGCTGCCTTCCACTGATGAAGTGAGAGACAGTCCACTGACTTCTCAAGCACGGGTATTGAGATATACCGGTACAGAAAGGGAAGTAAACTATGACCCATCTGGGTCCAGACTCCCAGGAGGGTCTTCATTGTAGAAAGATAGCCAGGATTGGTTGCGGAGCCAAGTAAGTGGATCTCAAGTACAAGTCTAGTGGACCGTTTAAGGGCAAAAAAGGACTCAATTTGGATCCATAGCGCCGTCGGAGTTCCAAGCCACCATTTTCTGGCGGAATCCAGGATCACCGTCCTGTAATATGTCTGAACATCTGGGAGCCCCAGACCCTCAGCCTAGTAATGCAGTGTGAGGACATTCATGGCAATCCTGTGTGGATTGCCCCTCCATATAAAGCGCCCAACAGCGTCTGGAACAAACAGAGGCAGCCGCTCGAAAACTGAAGCGGGAGACACCACAATAGATACAAAATCTTGGGGAGGTAGGTCGTTTTAATAATTTGAATACTGGCCATCCACGATAAGTGGAGGCCAGAATGGCTCTCTAGACCCATGCAGACCTTCGCGTGCAATAGGTCACAATTGTGCCTTACCATTTTTCTTACGTTAGTAACATGGATGCCAAGGTAGGTGAAACCCCCCACCGCCCAAGAAAAAGGTTATTGGTGCCTGATTCGGTCCTGCTCTCCCGGGGGATGTTAAGTGGATATAGAGAGAATTTGGTCATATTCAGTTTGTAGAAGGAAGCTCGAGAGAACTCCTCCAAAACCTCCATAATCCTAGGTAGCGTGGACGAGACGTGTGTGCAAATGAACACCATATCGTCCCCATAAAGTCCAATCTTGTGTTCCATAGGTCCCCCCGAGACCCCTCTTATAGTGGGGTCCCCCCTCACCACCACAGCCAGTGGCTCCATCACCAGAGCGAAAATGAGAGGGGAAAGTGGGCACCCCCGCCGAGTCCCATTAGTGATGTCAAATGAGGGTGAAAGAAAACCCGATGCCCTCACCGAAGCGCAGGGAGAGGAGTGCAAGGCCATGATGGATTTCTTAAAACGCCCTAGGACCCCGAATTTCTGGAGGACTGCGTCCAGATACCCCAGTGCACTCTATCAAATGCCTTCTCTGCATCCAGAGACAAGAGTGCACGGGGTCTTCCCCCTCTCCATGAGCTCCAGCAGGTCCACCAGACGCCTAGTACCGTCGCTGGCCTGCCGACCTGGGACAAATCCCACTTGGTCTAGACCCACCAGCGTGGGCAGTACCCTCATGAGGCGAGTGGCAAGGAGCTTGGCAAAAATTTTGACATCACAATTGAGAAGGGCAATTGGACGAAAGTTACCGGGAGTATCAGCAGGCTTACCCAGCTTAGGGAGGGTTGCTATAACCGCTTCAAGGCCCTCTCTCCTAATCTCGCCCCGATCTTGCCAAAAATTGAAAAGGTTCAGCAAAGGGCGGGGAGAGAAGCAAGTGTAATAATGGTAAGAGAACGCGGCAGGCCCCGAGGAGGAACCTTTTTTTGACTGCGGAGATGACCCTCAGGACCTCAAGCTCTGTAAAGGGGGCATTTAGGATTGCCAATTGAGCCTCCGAGACCGTTGGTAGCCTGGCCTTGTCTAGGAAGTTGCGGATAGAGTCGGCTGAGGGTTGGGGGGCAGTGCCAGAGTCCTGGAGATTGTAAAGAGACTTGTAGTAGTCTCTAAATTCATTAGCTATGTCTAGGGGGTTACGGACAGTTGTACCATCCCCCCTGCGCAAGAAGGGGATTTTAGCCTGAACCTCCCTTTTTTTAATCCGTCGTGCAAACACACTTCCCGCCCTGTCCCCCGAACCATAGTATTTTGCTCTAGTCTTTTTAAGTTGGCGCTCCGCTCCGGCTAGGAGCAGTGAGCGCAGCTCCTTTCTAGTTTGTAGCAATTCGGAGAGCGTCAAATCAGAGGGTGCAGATCCATGTCGGTCCTCTAGGGACTTAAGTTTCGAGAGCAAAGTCTTTAATGCTCTATCGTAGTTTCGTTTAGCAAGAGAGGCCATTTTGATGAGCAAGCCCCTGAGAACCGCCTTGTGGGCGAACCACAGCGTGTCTGGAGGTACATCCGCTGAAGAATTCTCAAAAAATTGTTCTTAATGTCCCTTGAAAGTTGCTTGACGTTCCTGGCTGAGGATAGCAGATACTCATTAAGGTTCCAGCTGGCTGGAGGCCTCACTGCTGCAGAATCAGATATCTTGAGGGTGACTGGGGCAAGGTCAGACCACGTGATGGAGCCTATCGATGCATCTAAGCACCTAGGCAGCAGAGAATCGTCTATTAAAAAGTAGTCGAGTCTGCTATGCGAATTATGGCGGTGGGAGTAGAAAGTCTAATCTCTCTCGTCAGAGTGATAATATCGCCAGACATCATGCAGGTGTTGAGAAGAGATTACCTTGCTAAGATCCGTTCTATGTAGTGATGAGCGAGTACTAAAATGCTCGAGTGCTCGAAGCTCGGGCCGAGCATCCCGAGATACTCGTGTACTCGGCCCCAGTAACGAGCCCAATATTATCCTATGGGAGACACGAGTATTTTTATGAAATGACTGCCGGCAGCAGGGAAAAACCCTAAAAATGTCACAAAAGTCTCAGAAGAGTGCTGAAATGACATGGCAACACCATGGGGAAGACCCCTGGAAGCATTTCTCACTCAAAAGTCACAGCTGTGAACAATGTTGTCCGAGTTTCACACCAATTTTACGGAGTCTCCAGAAAACCTTCCAAAATGACACCAAAATGAATATTTAGGGTGGAAATGTTAAGGGCACATAACCAATAGTGAGATACAGCTGGTGTATGTCACTTTTTGTGAGTACATGAAAGATTTTACGTGAAAACATTGTGCAGCACTCCGATTACCCTGACAAGAGACGTACATGAAGCCCTGTCTTGAAATATTGTGCCCATTTTGAGGAACTGGGTCTATTGTAGTATCTTCCTTTGCAAGGGCAGTCCAAAATTGGGAGGTTCACCAATGCCCCTGGATACAGACATGCAGGATGGCCTGTAAACAAGAACTGGGTATATTGTAGTATAGCCCTTTGGCCAGGGCAGCCAAAAATTGGAAGGTTCAACAATGACCCATGCATACAGACATGTAGTAGGGCCTGTAACCCTCAAGTGGGTGTATTGTAGTATAGGCCTTTGGCCAGGGCAGCCAAAAATTGGGAGGCTCCTCATTGTCCCTGGATAGAGACGTGCAGGAGGGCCTGTAAACAAGAACTGGGTGTATTGTAGTATAGCCCTTTGGCCAGGGCATCCAAAAATTGGAAGGCTTAACAATGACCCATGCATACAGACATGTAGTAGGGCCTGTAACCCTCAAGTGGGTGTATTGTAGCATAGCCCTTTGGTCAGGGCAGCCAAAAATTGGGAGGTTCAACAATGACCCATGCATACAGACATGTAGTAGGGCCTGTAACCCTCAAGTGGGTGTATTGTAGTATAGCCCTTTTGTCAGGGCAGCCAAAAATTGGGAGGCTCCTCATTGTCCCTGGATAGAGACGTGCAGGAGGGCCTGTAAACAAGAACTGGGTGTATTGTAGTATAGCCCTTTGGCCAGGGCAGCCAAAAATTGGAAGGTTCAACAATGACCCATGCATACAGACATGTAGTAGGGCCTGTAACCCTCAAGTGGGTGTATTGTAGTATAGCCCTTTGGTCAGGGCAGCCAAAAATTGGGAGGTTCAACAATGACCCATGCATACAGACATGTAGTAGGGCCTGTAACCCTCAAGTGGGTGTATTGTAGTATAGCCCTTTGGTCAGGGCAGCCAAAAATTGGGAGGCTCCTCTTTGTCCCTGGATAGAGACGTGCAGGAGGGCCTGTAACCCTCAAGTGGGTGTATTGTAGTATAGGCCTTTGGTCAGGGCAGCCAAAAATTGGGAGGTTCAACAATGACCCATGCATACAGACATGTAGTAGGGCCTGTAACCCTCAAGTGGGTGTATTGTAGTATAGCCCTTTGGTCAGGGCAGCCAAAAATTGGGAGGTTCAACAATGACCCATGCATACAGACATGTAGTAGGGCCTGTAACCCTCAAGTGGGTGTATTGTAGTATAGCCCTTTGGCAGGGCAGCCAAAAATTGGGAGGCTCCACATTGTCCCTGGATAGAGACGTGCAGGCGGGCCTGTAACCCTCAAGTGGGTGTATTGTAGTATAGGCCTTTGGTCAGGGCAGCCAAAAATTGGGAGGTTCAACAATGACCCATGCATACAGACATGTAGTAGGGCCTGTAACCCTCAAGTGGGTGTATTGTAGTATTGCCCTTTGGCAGGGCAGCCAAAAATTGGGAGGCTCCACATTGTCCCTGGATAGAGACGTGCAGGAGGGCCTCAAAACATTTTTCCCATTGAAAAGGAACGGGTCTCCTGTCGTTGTAATGCCCATTCTAAAAGAATGGGCGAAAAAATTTACCACTCCTTGCCACATGTATGCATTCCTTGACCAGCCGGCCGAGGGTGCATACTGCTGTGTGAGATGTGAGTACGTTGTGCATTTGGAAGCCCAGATACTGGATCTAAATGAACGACTGACAACGCTGAGATCCATAGACAATATGGAAAGGAGTCTGCTGCTCACTGAACAGCTGCTCAATGGGATAGATGTGGGGGAGGATGGTACTATGGAGCCTCAGGACCATGAGATAGCTAGCTGGGTGACAGTTAGAAGGCGGGGTAGAGGGAAGGGTGCCAGGGAGGCTAGCCCTGATCTGGCACACCCCAATAAATTTGCTATGTTGGCAGATGAGGGGGGTGTGAGTTCAGGGATAGCACTGCTGCAGCAGGGCATGACCTCTGAAAGCCAGAGGAGTGTCTGCTCCAGTAAGGGGGAAAACAGGAGGGAAGGGCAGGCCAGACAGGTGCTGGTAGTGGGGGACTCAATTATTAGGGGAATAGATAGGGCAATCTGTCACAAAGACAGGGATCGTCGAACAGTGTGCTGCCTACCTGGCGCTCGAGTCCGGCACATCGCTGATCGGGTTGACAGATTACTGGGAGGGGCTGGTGGGGACCCAGCGGTCATAGTGCACATTGGCACAAATGACAAAGTTAGAGGTAGGTGGAAGGTCCTTAAAGATGATTTCAGGGAATTAGGCTGCAAGCTTAAGGCAAGGACCTCCAAGGTAGTATTCTCTGAAATACTGCCTGTACCACGTGCCACACCAGAGAGGCAACGGGATTAGGGAGATAAATAAGTGGCTCAGGAATTGGTGTAGGAAGGAGGGGTTTGGGTTCCTGGAGAACTGGGCCGACTTCTCTGTTGGCTACAGGTTCTATGCTAGGGACGGGCTGCACCTCAATGGGGAGGGTGCAGCTGTGCTGGGGGAGAAAATGGCTAGAAGGTTGGAGGAGTGTTTAAACTAGGGATTGGGGGGGAGGGTATTCATTGTATAGGAGGGGAAGATAGTGTAAACAGTAACCTGGGCACAAGTAATAAAATTGGGGGTGGCATGGGGGGTGGGGTTAGAACAGTCAATCTAGTAGGAAGGAATAGAGGTAAAGAGAGATGCATAAAGTGCATGTTCACTAATGCCAGAAGCCTCACCAACAAAATGGAGGAATTAGAATTGATTTTGTTGGAAAATAATTATGACATGGTGGGGATTTCGGAGACTTGGCTGGACGAGAGCCATGACTGGGCTGTTAATTTACAGGGCTATTGTCTGTTCAGAAATGACCGTACAAATAGGCGAGGAGGAGGTGTATGTTTATACGTAAAATCATCCTTAAAACCCATCCTGCGTGATAATATAGGTGAATCTAATGGAAATGTAGAGTCTCTGTGGGTGGAGATAAGGGGAGGGGGAAAAAATAATAAATTACTGATAGGGGTTTGTTATAAGTCCCCAACAATAATGGAAGTGGAGGAGAATATCCTCATAAAGCAAA
Organism: Allobates femoralis; assembly: GCA_033576535.1. Taxonomy (NCBI): domain Eukaryota; kingdom Metazoa; phylum Chordata; class Amphibia; order Anura; family Aromobatidae; genus Allobates; species Allobates femoralis. The sequence goes on from JARQOC010000011.1 coordinate 129,660,158, forward strand.
TAGATGAAGCAGCGACTCAGGGAGAAGTCATTATTATGGGGGACTTCAACTACCCTGAAATACATTGGGGATCAGAAACCTGCAGTTCCAGCAAAGGTAATAAGTTTTTGAAAACTATAAGAGACAATTACCTTTCATAACTGGTTCAGGACCCAACAAGAAGGGGGGCACTGCTGGACCTAATATTAACCAACAGGCCAGACCGCATATCAAATATACGGGTTGGAGGTCACCTGGGTAATAGTGATCATAACTTAATAAGCTTTCAAGTATCCTTTACTAAGACGTGTAGTAGAGGGGCCACAAGGACACTAAACTTCAGGAAGGCAAATTTCCAACGGTTGAGAGATGATCTTAGTGCAATAAACTGGGACGATGTCCTGAGACATAAAAGTACACAACACAAATGGGAGATGTTTATTAGCATCCTGAATAGGACCTGTGCACAATATATACCCTATGGGAATAAGCATGCTAGAAATAGGAGGAAACCACTATGGCTAAATAAAGCGGTAAGAAGTGCAATATGTGACAAAAAGAAAGCATTTAGGGAATTAAAGCAAGAAGGTAGTGATGAAGCATTAAATAAATACAGAAAATTAAATAACATTTGTAAAAAGCAAATCAAGGTAGCAAAGATTGAGACAGAGAGACTCATTGCCAGAGAAAGTAAAAAGAATCCCAAAATATTTTTTAACTACATAAATAGTAAGAAACTAAAAAATGATGGTGTTGGCCCCTTTAAAAATAGTCTGGGTGAAATGGTGGATGAGGATGAGGAAAAAGCAAATATGCTAAATGACTTTTTTTCAACGGTATTTACACAAGAAAATCCCATGACAGACAATATGATCAGTGATAACAAAAATTCTCAATTAAACGTCACCTGCTTAACCCAAGAGGAAGTACGGCATCGTCTAAAAATCACTAAAATTGACAAATCCCCGGGCCCAGATGGGATACACCCCAGAGTGCTGCAGGAATTAAGTACTGTCATAGATAGACCATTATTTTTAATATTTAAAGATTCCATAATAACAGGGTCTGTACCACAGGACTGGCGTATAGCAAATGTGGTGCCAATATTCAAAAAGGGGACAAAAACTGAACTTGGAAATTATAGGCCAGTAAGCTTAACCTCTACTGTGGGAAAAATCCTAGAGGGTTTTCTAAGAGATGCTATACTGGAGTATCTGAAGAAAAATAACCTCATGACCCATTATCAACATGGTTTTACGAGGGACCGTTCCTGTCAAACTAATCTAATAAGCTTCTATGAAGAAGTAAGTTCTGGACTGGACCAAGGAAATGCAGTGGATGTGGTGTATATGGACTTTTCAAAAGCTTTTGATACGGTGCCACACAAAAGGTTGATACATAAAATGAGGGCAATGGGGATAGGGGAAAATATGTGTAAGTGGGTTAAGAACTGGCTTAGTGATAGGAAACAAAGGGTGGTTATTAATGGAACACACTCAGAATGGGTCACAGTTAACAGTGGGGTACCACAGGGGTCAGTGTTGGGCCCGCTTCTATTTAATATATTTATTAATGACCTTGTAGGGGGCATACAGAGTAGAATCTCAATATTTGCAGATGACACTAAACTCTGCAGGGTAATCAATACAGAGGAGGACAATTTTATATTACAGGAGGATTTATGTAAACTAGAAGCTTGGGCTGCTAAATGGCAAATGCGCTTTAATGGGGATAAATGTAAAGTCATGCACTTGGGCAGAGGAAACAAAAGGTATAATTATGTGCTTAATTGTAAAACACTGGGCAAAACTGTCACTGAAAAAGACCTGGGTGTATGGGTAGATGACAAACTCACATTTAGTGGCCAGTGTCAGGCAGCTGCTGCAAAGGCAAATAAAATAATGGGATGCATTAAAAGAGGCATAGATGCTCATGAGGAGAACATAATTTTACCTCTATACAAGTCACTAGTGCGACCACACTTAGAATACTGTGTACAATTCTGGTCTCCGGTGTATAAGAAAGACATAGCTGAACTAGAGCGGGTCCAGAGAAGAGCGACAAAAGTCATTAGAGGACTAAGGGGTCTGCAATACCAAGACAGGTTATTAAACTTGGGGTTATTTAGCTTGGAAAAATGAAGGCTTAGGGGTGATCTTATAATAATGTATAAATATATGAGGGGACAGTACAGAGACCTTTCTAATGATCTCTTTACTCTTAGGCCTGAGACTGGGACAAGGGGGCATCCTCTACGTCTGGAGGAAAGAAGGTTTAATCATAATCACAGACGCGGATTCTTTACTGTAAGAGCAGTGAGACTATGGAACTCTCTGCCACATGATGTTGTAATGAGTGAGTCACTACTAACATTTAAGAAGGGCCTGGATGCCTTTCTTGAAAACTATAATATTACCAGTTATACATACTAGATTCTTTGATAGGGCGTTGATCCAGAGAACTAGTCTGATTGCCATATCTGGAGTCAGGAAGGAATTTTTTCCCCCAATGTGGAGCTTAGTGTTGCCACATGGGTTTTTTTTTTGCCTTCCTCTGGATCAACATGTTAGGCTATGGGTTGAACTAGATGGACTTAAAGTCTTCCTTCAACCTTAAAAACTATGTTACTATGTTACTATGTTACCTCCAACAGGAGCCTGAGGGAACCCTTAGGAGCAAAGTGAGTCTCTATCATCAACCAAGGGATCTGAGTGGACCCTTCCCACCATAGCTTAAGAGGCTCCAAAATGGCCGCCCTATAATAGGCCACTATCAAAGGTGCCCCCAAACCACCCCTGGCACTAGGCAGGACCATCCACTGTCTCCTAATCCTGTGTGGTTTACCACCCAAATAAACAAGTCAAAGATAGACTGAAAGAGGGAGAGGTGTCTGGCAGGGATGTGGAGAGGCAGGCATCTAAAGAGGTAGAGTAATTTAGGAAGTAACATCATCTTCACCACCTGGATGCGAGCCATCCAAGAGAGGAAGGACACCGAGAATTTTCCCACATCCGCTCTGAGCTCTGCGACAAGGGCCTCACAATTTAGTCTTACCATGTCGGCCAGGCGTGTCATTTTTATCCCCAAATAAGTAAAGCCCAGAGGGGCCCAGCACAAAGGGTAGGTGGCTTGAATATGAGAATGCAGAGGCAAGGGGAGAAAAAGAGGGAGGAGAGTAGATGTAGACAAGTTAAGTTTATAATAAGAAGCTAAGGAGAAGTCATGTAGAAGTGCAAAAATCGCAGGGAGGGAGCGCTGAGGATCAGAGCAAGTAAAGACCACGTCATCAGCATAGAGACTGATCTTATAGTCAGCTGAACCAACAGGAATTCCCTTAATGTCAGGGGACTAACGAGCAATGGCCGCAAGAGGCTCCATGACTAAAGCAAAAATAAGGGGAGAGAGGGGGCAGCCCTGCCTCGTCCCGTTAGAGATTGAAAAGGTCTGGGACTGAAAGCCCGAAGCCCGACGCACGGACTGAGGCACTCGGAGAGGAGTACAGGGCCATTATTGGCCGAACTATGAGACCATTAAGTCCAAATTTAATTAGTGTCCTCTCCAAGTATCCCCAGTGCACCCGATCAAACGCCTTCTCAGCATCAAGTGAAAGGAATGCACTGGGGAGGTGCCCCCTCTCAACCACATCCAGCAAGTCAATCAGGCATCTCGTATCATCCCTCGTCTGTCTGCCCAGGACAAACCCCACCTGGTCAGGGTGGACCAGGGAGGGCAGCACCAGAAGGAGGCGGTTTGCCCACAGTTTGGCATAGATCTTCACATCTACATTGAGCAAGGCGGTGGGGCGAAAATTAGAAGGAGTGGTGGGTGGTTTGCCCGGTTTGGGGAGCGTGGCAATTGAGGCCTGCAGCCCCTCTGATCTGATACTACCAGTTTGCGCCCAGAAGTCAAAGAGACAGAGGAGACGAGATGCCAAGGTAGAAAGGAACTGAGCATAGTAAGGAAAAGAGAACCCATCTGGTCCGGGGCTGAGTGTTTCTTAGCTTCATTAATAACCCTAAGGATCTCTGAGGTTTGAATGGGAGCATTCAGAGAAGCAAGTTGGGATTGTGTAGCTTTGGGTAAAGAAGCCCTCTCTAAGAAGGCAGCTATAATATCAGGAGAGGGTTGTGGCAACGCTGGGTCATCCCTGAGATTATAAAGTTCAGAGTAATACGAGGCAAACTCGTCTGCTATGTGGATGGGATTATAAACTTTTGTGGAGTTTGGCTTCACAAGAAAAGGGATCCTAGACTGCGCTTCCCTCTTCTTGACACGCCTGGCCAACAGGGCACCCGCTCGATCACCCATAGAGTAAAAGGCGGCCTTAGATTTGCGCAGGGCGTTAGCGGTGGAGCGCAGCAGTAATTCCCGGACCCGAAGGCAGGCCCTGCCGAACTCCAAGAACAAGAGTGGGGTGGGGGTATGTTTATGCCTGGTCTCCAAAGATGCCACCTCTGCCAGAGCATCCCTCAAAGCCTGGGTATTTTTACGCTTGTTAGATGCCGCCAGTTTGAGTAAGTGGCCCCTCATAACAGCCTTATGTGCGTACCAGAGAGTGTCAGGCTGCACCTCAGGTGTATCATTAAGGCGGAAAAACTCATCCAGCAAGGCTTCTAGATGGGAGACAGCAGACTGGTCCGTTAGAAGCTGGGCATTAAGACGCCAACATGCAGGGGGTTAAGGCCAGGGGTCAATCAGTGAGACCGTTACAGGAGCATGATCTGACCAGGATATGTTACCAATAGTAGCCGCAGAGCAGTGAGGGAGAGCCACGTCGTTAACTAGTATATAGTCAATTCTGCTGTAAGTTGCATGTCTGGAGGACATGAACGTGTAATCTCGTTCACTGCAATGCAAGTACCTCCATATATCATGGAGTCCATGAGAGCGCACAACCTAGTCAGCCTCCGCTCTAGAATCAGACGGGACAGAGCAGTCGAACGTCTTCACCATCGGGACATTAAAGTCCCCTGCAATCAATTTATACCCGTGATGTACATCTCCTATAGTTTGCAAGAATGATTTTAAGAATTTGATTTGACCGGTGTTAGGGGCATACACTGAAGCAATTGTATAGGGTGCGTCATTAATGGTACAGAGAAGAATCAGGGATCTCCCCGCTACATCAGCGACCACCCGGACCAATTGGAATGTCACATCTCTACTGATAAAAATAGCAACTCCGGCCTTTTTCGTGCCTCCTCCTGCAAAGAATCGGTGCGGATACAAGGTAGAAGACATTCTCGGTTCATCCTGTGCCAGGAGATGAGTCTCCTGAAGGCATACTATCTGGTGACGAGATTTATTTAACTGGCGCCAGACCATTGCCCTTTTGCACGGAGAGTTTAGCCCGTTAACATTTTGGGAGACCAGTGTAACACTCATGGAGGGTCAAACATAGCAGCAGATAATGGTACGGTACAATAAGTAAATAGCATAAAAATTACTAAAGCAGAAATACAGCTCTGTGTCCACCTAGGGAGAGAAAGGGGAAGTGGGGGAAAAGGGAGAGACAAACAAGACATACAAACAAAGAACATGAAAAAAATAAGAAACAGAACGTCCATTCAGACTGGAGGTCCGAATCCACCGGTGACATACAACGTCACCTAGGGGGCCAAAACTAGGACTCCAACAGTCCACAGGGTTCAGTCCGTGGAAACAGCAGCCAGAGTCCGAGTCCCTCAGTCCTGCGCGGAAGGATAACCACATAGGAAAGGAGAGAACAAAAGAAAACAACAGGGAAAAAAGGTCCGACCAGGGACCCAGATGATGCAAGTTCATCGAACGGTTACCCAGTCAGGGTCAATGCGGCGGTCCACTTGCTTGGGAGAGTTCTGTCCTGAGTTAGGAGACTTATCCAAGTCTTTATCAATTGCAGGCTGGAATCCCCATTCAGAGAAAGATTTTGCAGCTTGCCGGGGGGGTGATGCAGGTAGTGAAGGTGCCATCTTTTTTAATGAGGAGTCTGGTAGGGTAGTACCCCCATTTGTATTGTATTCCCTTATCTCTGAGGACTGAAGTGAAGGGAGCAAAGGCTCTGCGCAGGGCCAAGGTGCCAGGGAAGAGATCCTGAAAGACCTTCAGAGAGGCAAACTTGTCAGGCAGCTGAGGTGAACCCCTGAGTGCCTGGAGGAATTCCTCCTTAAGTTAAAAAAAATGTACCCGGGCGAGCACGTCCCTCGGCACAGAAGGCGCCAACCCTGGGGTTTGCGCAGGCGATGTATGTGGAAGACAGGGTGTTTGTGGAGGTGCCCATCTGACTTGAAGCATTATCCGCTATCCAAGTAACAACCTGTTGACACTGCTCTTGCTTCAACAGCGGTGTACTGCTGCGGGCTCCAAGAATTTGGGACAGGACGTGCGAGCGAGGAGATGTGGCCCTTTGTTGTTGCGAAATTAGTGCTTGCACACGACCTCGGCCTCTGCCTGCACCACCATCACGTCCACTTCCTTGTTCCTTGTTTGTCAACGCCCTTGCGCATTTTGCCTGTATACTGCGACAACTGTCTGGTGACTGGAGAGGTCACAGGAGATTAGGATTTTAGTCCCTAACCTGTATCAAGGTATGACGTACACCAGTCTGGTGACTGTTCAGATCACAAGAGATTAGGATTTTAGTTCCCTAACCTGTATCAAGGTATGACGTACACCAGTCTGGTGACTGTAATGGTTTCAGGAGAGGATTTGAGTCCCTAACCTGTATCAAGGTATGACGTACACCAGTCTGGTGACTGTAATGGTTTCAGGAGAGGATTTTAGTCCCTAACCTGTATCAAGGTATGACGTACACCAGTCTGGTGACTGTTCAGATCACAAGAGATTAGGATTTTAGTCCCTAACCTGTATCAAGGTATGACGTACAACAGTCTGGTGACTTGAATGGTTTCAGGAGAGGATTTTAGTCCCTAACCTGTATCAAGGTATGATGTACACCAGTCTGGTGACTGTAATGGTTTCAGGAGAGGATTTTAGTCCCTAACCTGTATCAAGGTATGACGTACACCAGTCTGGTGACTGTAATGGTTTCAGGAGAGGATTTTAGTCCCTAACCTGTATCAAGGTATGACGTACAATAGTCTGGTGACTGTAATGGTTTCAGGAGAGGATTTTAGTCCCTAACCTGTATCAAGGTATGACGTAGAACAGTCTGGTGACTGTAATGGTTTCAGGAGAGGATTTTAGTCCCTAACCTGTATCAAGGTATGACGTAGAACAGTCTGGTGACTGTAATGGTTTCAGGAGAGGATTTTAGTCCCTAACCTGTATCAAGGTATGACGTACAACAGTCTGGTGACTGTTCAGATCACAAGAGATTAGGATTTTAGTTCCCTAACCTGTATCAAGGTATGACGTACACCAGTCTGGTGACTGTAATGGTTTCAGGAGAGGATTTTAGTCCCTAACCTGTATCAACGTATGACGTACACCAGTCTGGTGATTGTAATGGTTTCAGGAGAGGATTTTAGTCCCTAACCTGTATCAAGGTATGACGTACACCAGTCTGGTGACTGTAATGGTTTCGGGAGAGGATTTTAGTCCCTAACCTGTATCAAGGTATGACGTACAACAGTCTGGTGACTTGAATGGTTTCAGGAGAGGATTTTAGTCCCTAACCTGTATCAAGGTATGACGTACAACAGTCTGGTGACTGTAATGGTTTCAGGAGAGGATTTTAGTCCCTAACCTGTATCAAGGTATGACGTACACCAGTCTGGTGACTGTTCAGATCACAAGAGATTAGGATTTTAGTTCCCTAACCTGTATCAAGGTATGACGTACAGCAGTCTGGTGACTGTAATGGTTTCAGGAGAGGATTTTAGTCCCTAACCTGTATCAAGGTATGACGTACACCAGTCTGGTGACTGTAATGGTTTCAGGAGAGGATTTTAGTCCCTAACCTGTATCAAGGTATGACGTACACCAGTCTGGTGACTGTAATGGTTTCAGGAGAGGATTTTAGTCCCTAACCTGTATCAAGGTATGATGTACAACAGTCTGGTGATTTGAATGGTTTCAGGAGAGGATTTTAGTCCCTAACCTGTATCAAGGTATGACGTACAACAGTCTGGTGACTTGAATGGTTTCAAGAGAGGATTTTAGTCCCTAACCTGTATCAAGGTATGATGTACAACAGTCTGGTGATTTGAATGGTTTCAGGAGAGGATTTTAGTCCCTAACCTGTATCAAGGTATGACGTACAACAGTCTGGTGACTGTAATGGTTTCAGGAGAGAATTTTAGTCCCTAACCTGTATCAAGGTATGACGTACAACAGTCTGGTGACTGTTCAGATCACAAGAGATTAGGATTTTAGTTCCCTAACCTGTATCAAGGTATGACGAACACCAGTCTGGTGACTGTTCAGATCACAAGAGATTAGGATTTTAGTTCCCTAACCTGTATCAAGGTATGACGTACAGCAGTCTGGTGACTGTAATGGTTTCAGGAGAGGATTTTAGTCCCTAACCTGTATCAAGGTATGACGTACACCAGTCTGGTGACTGTAATGGTTTCAGGAGAGGATTTTAGTCCCTAACCTGTATCAAGGTATGACGTACAACAGTCTGGTGACTGTAATGGTTTCAGGAGAGGATTTTAGTCCCTAACCTGTATCAAGGTATGACGTACACCAGTCTGGTGACTGTAATGGTTTCAGGAGAGGATTTTAGTCCCTAACCTGTATCAAGGTATGACGTACAACAGTCTGGTGACTGTAATGGTTTCAGGAGAGGATTTTAGTCCCTAACCTGTATCAAGGTATGACGTACACCAGTCTGGTGACTGTAATGGTTTCAGGAGAGGATTTTAGTCCCTAACCTGTATCAAGGTATGACGTACAACAGTCTGGTGACTGTTCAGATCACAAGAGATTAGGATTTTAGTTCCCTAACCTGTATCAAGGTATGACGAACACCAGTCTGGTGACTGTTCAGATCACAAGAGATTAGGATTTTAGTTTCCTAACCTGTATCAAGGTATGACGTACAGCAGTCTGGTGACTGTAATGGTTTCAGGAGAGGATTTTAGTCCCTAACCTGTATCAAGGTATGACGTACACCAGTCTGGTGACTGTAATGGTTTCAGGAGAGGATTTTAGTCCCTAACCTGTATCAAGGTATGACGTACAACAGTCTGGTGACTGTTCAGATCACAAGAGATTAGGATTTTAGTTCCCTAACCTGTATCAAGGTATGACGAACACCAGTCTGGTGACTGTTCAGATCACAAGAGATTAGGATTTTAGTTCCCTAACCTGTATCAAGGTATGACGTACAGCAGTCTGGTGACTGTAATGGTTTCAGGAGAGGATTTTAGTCCCTAACCTGTATCAAGGTATGACGTACACCAGTCTGGTGACTGAAATGGTTTCAGGAGAGGATTTTAGTCCCTAACCTGTATCAAGGTATGACGTACAACAGTCTGGTGACTTGAATGGTTTCAGGAGAGGATTTTAGTCCCTAACCTGTATCAAGGTATGACGTACACCAGTCTGGTGACTGTAATGGTTTCAGGAGAGGATTTTAGTCCCTAACCTGTATCAAGGTATGACGTACACCAGTCTGGTGACTGTAATGGTTTCAGGAGAGGATTTTAGTCCCTAACCTGTATCAAGGTATAACGTACACCAGTCTGGTGACTGTAATGGTTTCAGGAGAGGATTTTAGTCCCTAATCTGTATTAAGGTAGTAAGTACAAGAGTGTGGTGACTCTAATGGTCACAGAAAAGCTTGGATTCCGATCTGTATCACCCTGCCTATATCCTCCTAGATTAGTCCTGAGAAGGACTGTTCTGGTCACTGGAAAGCTTGGACTCCGATCTGGATCACCCTGCCTATATCCTCCTAGATTAGTCCTGAGAAGGACTGTTGTGGTCAGCAGCAGTTTGCAGCCCTGCTCCGTATCTACCTGTAAGGGCCGCAAATCTGTCCCTAAGCAGCAGCAGACACTCTCCCGGCGCGCTGTGCTCGGCACACAGCCATCCAGACAGTCAGTGTAGGGAGTTATAAAGGCTCGGTCACGCTGTGCAGGGCGGCCAATCACTGCTATGCCACAACTAACAGGGTTGTGGCATTGCAGTGGTCTGCCAGCCAATCCCTGCACGTGGGCTGGCTCTCAAAAGAGCGCCAACATGCAGAGATGACCACGAGCACAGCACGAGTATCGCGAGATTACTCGGTGCTCGCCGAGTCGCCCGAGTACAGTGATACTCGTGCGAGTACCGAGTAGTGGCGAGCATGCTCGCTCATCACTAGTTCTATGCAGTGAGGGTACAGAGCAGTCCAAGTGTTTATCAACCGGAATGTTGAAATCACCCGCGATAATTTACTGCCGCGTGCAAGGGAGGATACCTCTTCCAACAGTGACCTCATGTAGCGCAGCTGCCCTGCATTGGGGCCATAGACCGAGAACAGGGTAAAAGGCTTTTTGTTCAGTAAGTACAGCAATATAACAAACCTGCCCTCTGGGTCCTCTGTGACCCCGTGCAACTCAAAGGAGACCGATCTGTGAATCAGGATAGCCACCCCGGCCCTCTTGACCCCCCCCAGCTAAGTACTGGGTGGGGTACAGAGGGGAAGAAATCCTGGGTACTCTGTGATCTTTTCAAGTGTTGCCACAAGATTGCTCGTTTACACGGGACATTTAGTCCATTTACGTTAAGAAATTCCACCGTAAGACTTATGATCCGCAAAAGAGTGCAAGGTGTATCGAGTACTCACAATACCAAAGGTCTAAGATATGAGAGCGCTAGACAAAGAAGGAGGAAACCACGGGGAAGGAAAAGAAGGACACAGAAAGGGTGAGAGGTGGGATAAGGTGGGGAGGAGAGTATAGATAAAGAAAAAAAAGAGGAAAGCGCTCAAGAGGAGAACAAAAAACAAACACAGGCAAGAACAATAAGTCAAGCAGCTCAACCCCGACCAGGGATCGAGGACCGGGTGGGGGGGATGAACCCCTCTGAGCCTCAGGCCACCCCCGCGTCAGCAGGGGGGTGGAGGGGACGACCACCAACAGGGAGGTCACTCCAATGCCCAGAGATCACAGCCTCATCAACCGGAAGAGTCAGGCTGTGTAAGACATGAACGGCTCCAGAGAACTCTGAGAATGTCTCATAGACGTCACTCCGCGGCCCCATGTCGCTCTGGTGGCGGCTCACGGCTCTCAGGTTGCCGGGGACTAGATGAGGGAGACGACGAGGAACGCGCAAAGTTACATTCCTTGAGAACTGCTTTAAGCCTGGAGGGGGAAGAGAAAGAGTGCCGCGTGCCTTTGTAGCGGAAGGCTACGCTGATCGGGGATCCCCAGGAGTACTGGATGCCTCTGTCTCGCAGTCTTGCAGTGGGGGGCAAAGTATCTGCAGCGAGCCAGGGTGCCAGGAAACAGATCAGGGAAGGTTTGCTAATTCTTGTAGGGTCCCGAGGAGATGGGGCTCTGTCTCAGGGCCTGTAAAACCCTATCCCGCAACTTGGGAGATAAGCAGACCAGAGTGTCCCTTGGGAGGTCTTGGCGTATAGACTGAGGTCTGGGCAGCTGGTAGGCCTTCTCTTAAGGTTTTCCTCTGAAGTTTGTCCTCCAGGTCCCATGTAACCGCTCTGAGATCTTTAACAGCACAGTCCATTGTGTGGAAACTATCAGCCAGTTCATTGTGGGCTGTAGCGAATTCAGCCATTTTGCCCTCCAGGCGATGCGTAAGTTTCCCCCATGGCCGTCATGTCCTTCCTCAGCTCCCCGATCAGACCCCTCATATCTGCCTGCATGGATCTGCGGAGGGAGTCAAATAAGCCACTCAAGCACCGCAGTGTGACCGGAGCGTTATCCTCAGATTCGCCATCCTCATACCTTGTGCTGCTGGAAAGGTGGGGGAGCGAGATGCCTGTGACTCTGTCAGCACCATTTTGGAGCGAGTGGCTGCGGGCCCCGGGGAGAAGTAATCCGATACTTTGTAGGGCTGATCACAGCTCTGGAGCGTCGGTTTAGGCATCTCCAGCTCCTCCGGTGTCTGCTGCAGCTGAGGCCGGTAAGCAGGGAGTCGGTGGTGGTCCGGGGACTGAGCCGCTAAAGAGTCTTTGTCGCCGGAGCTCCGGTTCTATGCTTCCTGCATGGTGTGTGTCAGGACACGCCCCTATTGTATGTATTCTGATGCCTAAACACTTCCAAGAAGATCACGTTTTACTGGGATGTCCACAAAACTTTCTCCCACATTGACCTAATTCTTATTGACGTTTTCACTATCTCAAAATTCGAAAATGTTCAAATATATCTTAAAACATTCTCAGATCATTCGTCTATAATTAGTTCAATCAATTTGGGCCTTTCCCACCAACGCAGACTCTTTCTGGAGATACAACACTTCAATCCCCTCAATACAAGCAAGAAATCGAACTAGCCATTAAAAACTATTTCACCGAAAATGCCTCAGACCTCATGTGCCCTTTCTCAATATGAAACGCCCACAAGGCGGTCACCGGAGAGATTCTTATTAAAATCTCTGCTGGGCATAAAAAGCAGAAAAAAACTTAAACTAGAAAACCTCCAAAATGAACTTAAATATTACGAAGACCTCCAATGAAGGCCACTTTACACACACATATATCTGTGTCCAACTTCTGAACAGATCTCTGGTTGCAGTGAAATCATGGACACATTGTTCCATTTTGTGGCTGTGTACAAATAGAACAATGAGTCCATGATTTCACTGCAACCAGAGATCTGTTCAGAAGTTGGACACAGATATCTGAGTGTGTAAAGTGGCCTTAAAACTTTGGGAACCCTTTTACTGACGTGCACCATAAAATAATCAAATCAAATCCTTACTATTTACTGATTATGAAAAATATTTTGGTATCCTGAGATCAAATCATTACTCCAAATTAAATAAACCTACTACATACATGGCACAACAACTCAAAAACATCCAAGTTAAAAGTAGGATAAACAACATAAAAATCTCAAACGGCACCGATTGCACCCCAAAGCAATAGTGGGAACATTTGCAGATTACTACAGTGAATTGTATAACCTCAAATCAGCCCCCTCCACCCAACAGCCTACAAAAGACGCCATCTAACACTTTCTGTCTGAAGTCACTCTTCCTACCATCACCAAAAACGAACTGAACTTACTATTACTAATAATAATTTTTATTTATATAGCGCTAACATATTCCACAGCGCTTTACAATTCAGTGGCTCATGTACAGACGGTCATAGGTAACAATAATATAAAAAAATACAATATAGTAATTAAAGTAGAGAATCAATGTAAAAAATACAATAATTACGGCAACTATAAAGGTGACCCTGCTCAAAAGAGCTTACAATCTACAATGAAATAGGCGTTACACAAAGTACAAGGGCTTATTACAGTGATGGTCCAGGCATCTTGTGGAAGAGGGGGATAGAAAAAAAAATACATGAATGGTCACCGGCCAGTCTGTGTAGAGCTTGTGGGTTTGGTGGAGTTTAAAGGAGAGTTATGTCCAGATAGATAGTGAATGGGCTATATACAGTATAAAGGACTTCTATTCGGAAGCATGGTAGGCCGCCTTAAAAAAGATGTGTTTTTAGGGAGCATCTGAAGCTATGTAAGTTGTTGATAGCTCCTATTTCTTGGGGTAGAGCATTCCAGAGAATTGGTGCAGCTCGGGGGAAGTATTGGCGCCGGGAGGGGTAGGTTTGAATTAATGCAGATGTTAGTCAAAAGTCATTTGTAGAATGTAAAAAACTGGTAGGGTGATAGACAGAGATGAGGGAGGAGGTGTAGGGAGATGCTGCACTGTGAAGAGCTTTGTGGGTGAGAACAAGCTATTTGAATTGGATCATGTAGTGTATAGGCAGCCAGTGCAGTGACTGGCACAGAACGGAGGCATCTGAGTAACGATTGGCCAGATAGGTGATCCTGGCTGCTGCATTAAAGATGGACAGGAGGAGAGGAAAGCCTAGTGAGGGGCAGGCCAGTTAATAGAGAATTGCAGTAGTCAAGGCGGGAATGCATTAGGGCCACTGTGAGGGTATTTGTTGTTGACATAGTGAGAAAGGGGCGGACCCTAGAGATGGCCTTCAGGTGCAAGCGACAGGAGCTTGCATGAGATAGTATATAGGAGGAGAAGAAGATATCGGTGTCAAACATAACACCCAGACAGCGAGCCTGCTGCCTAGGCGTTATCGTGGTGCTGCACACTGAGAGGGAGATGTCAGATCTAGGCAGGTTAGTGGAGGGCAGGAGCAGAAGTAGTTCACTTTTGGAAAGGTTGAGTTTCAGATAGAGAGTGGACATGATGTTGGAAACTGCAGCTATACAGTCATTGGTGTTCTTTAGTACCACAGGGATAAGGTCATGGGCTGAAGTGTATAATTATGTGTCATCAGCATAGAGATGGTACTGGAAGCCAAATCTGCTGAAGGTCTGTCCAATAGGGGCTGTGTAGAGAAGAAAAGAGGACCAAGGACCTACTGAACCCTGAGGGACCCCAATAGTGAGAAGAAGTAGAGCCAGCGAATGATACACTGAAAGCTGTCAGAAAGATGGGACAAAAACCAGGAGAGAGCTGATGATCCTTTTATGCTGATGGAATGCAGCATAGAGAATAGGAGATGGTAGTCGACAGTGTCAAAAGCTGCAGAGAGGTCAAGAAGAATAAGCAGAGCGTGGTCACCATTATGTTTTGCTGTCAGAAGGTCATTGGTCACTTTGATAAGGGGAGTTTCTGTAGAATGTAGGGGGCGGAAATCAGACTGTAATGGATCTAGAAGAGAGTGAGTGGAGAGGTAACAGGTGAGGCGGGTGTAGACCAGGCGCTCCAAGAGTTTACAGATGAAGGGGAGATTAGAGACTGGTCTGTAGTTATTTGTGCAGGATGGGTCAAGAGAAGATTTCTTTAATAATGGAGTAATGATAGAGTGTTTGAAGGAGGAGGGGAAGATGCCAAAAGAGAGGGAGAGATTGAAGATTTTAGTTAGGTGAGTAGTGACGACCGGAGAGAGGGACTGGAGTAGGTGTGAGGGAATGGGGTCAGTGGTGCATGTAGTGGGACGAGAGGAAGAGAGCAGCCTGGAAACTTATTCTGTGACTGGGTCAAATATGGAGAGTAAGCCGGAGGAAATGTGAGGAAGAATGGGAGTAGCAGCACTTGGAGGCCCGGGAGCCATCCATAAAGTAAGAAGCCAGATCATCAACACAGAGGTCAGTGACTGAGGCCTGCACTTTAGGACTGAGGAACGAGTGAAAGGTGTCAGAGTTTTTTGGATTGTTGGATAGTGGGGGAAGGCGCCCTAGAGTGGACCCACTGGGCCGTGGTACTGAACTCCCCTGGGTGAGCTGATCCTAGTTTATCCAACCCCTATACAGGGATTGTCAGGGGCAAGCCCAGGGGGTCTAAATACCACAGCAGCTAGTACGAGGGGGTGGTTCGTGAGGTTAGCCTATACTAAGGAACAGAGAAGTATTCCAGCTAACAGGCTACAAGGCTAGGAGACCAGGAATGGTGCTACCAGGGAAGAGCACAGCAAGGGTTCCAGGACACAGAGCACAAGCAAGGCCTGACCAACAGTCAGCAAGGCAGAAGCAAACTGACTTAATAATCAGGCACCTCCTATCAGAGGAGGTGACCTGATATACCATGGGAAAAGCAGCTATTGGTCAAGGGGAGTGTCAGGTTGGACCTCGCCTGCCCCTAGAGTCACAGGGAATGAGTGCACATAGCGCGCCGCTGAGTAGGCTCATGAAAATGACCATAGTAATGTGCTCATGTGCGAACCCGACGGTCAGCTGACAGGAAGGGAACATGGCGATGGCTCCAAGACACAGCACGCCTGGATGCCGGACGCCCGGTTGGCAGAGGAGCAGGAGATGCCGATCCAGGAGAGGTGAGCTGGGAAGCGGTGCCAGGGGGCCTAACTATCTGTGAAGAGATCAAGGTGGTAAAGTAGGTTTGTTTAGCGAGGTGTAGGGCAGACTTGTAGGTTTTTCACATGAATTTATAATGGAGAAAGTTGTCTTGGGAGCAAATTTTCCTCCATAGGCTTTTAGCACTCCTAGAGCATCACTGGAGGAATTGAGTTTGCGATGTGAGCCAAGGCTGTTTTATTCTATGTTTGGATGTTCTGAGGGTAAGGGGCGCTACTTGGTCCAGGGTGCTTTAGAGAGTGTCATTGTAGTGATTTACTGCCAGATCGGGACAGGAGAATGAAGAGATTGGGGACAGTGATGAGTCTGTGTTTGAGGGTTGATGACCTGATGATTTCTAAATGTGTGATAGGTAGGAATGTGCTGTGGTGGGCGAGGATTTGTGAGTGTGAAGGAAAGAATATTGTGAGAGAGGAAGGGGTGAGCTATCTAAGGAGGAGGTTCAACAGAGCCGAGTAAAGACCAGGTCAAGCGTGTTACCATCTTTGTGTGTCTCGGAGGTCGAGAGCTGTGAGAGGCCAAGAGAGGTGGCTAGAGATAGAAGCTCAGATGCAGATGGGGAGATGAGGATGTTCGTCTCCCAGAATAAGGGTTAGTAATTCTGAGGACATGAAGTGCAGCAGCCACGCGGAAAAAATGATCGAGGAATTGGGTGGGTAAACCTGGTGGGCGGTGTTCAACTACTACTCTAAGGGGGAGGGGATGGAAGATCCTAATAGTGTGGACCTCAAAAGAAGGGAATATGAGTGATGGGGCTTGAGGGATGACCTGGAAAGTACATTGTGGGGAAAGGAGTAAGCCGACTCCACCACTATGTCTGTTCCCAGGTCTCGGGGAATGGGAGAATGTAAGCCACCATGAGAAATAGCAGCAAGGGAAGCAGTGTCTGAATCCTTAATCCAGGTTGTGAGGGCCAACAGATTAATAGAGTTGGTAAGAAAGTAATTGTGATTGAAGGGAAACTTGTTGCACACAGACCGTGGATTCCAGAACTTTCAGTTAAAAGAAGGAGATGAAGGTGTGCAGGTAATGTTAATAAGGTTAGTAGGGTTTCTATGTGAGGTGGGGGAGGGGTTGAAGTTGGCAGAGGGTGGACCAGGGTTGGGAGAGATATCACCTGACAGGAGGAGCAGCAAAAAGAGAGAGTAAATAGTTTTTGGATATTTGACATGGATTATGATGCAAAACTTTGGAATATGATGGACTGAGATTCTTCAGTAAACTGAAGATAGCATGTGAGCTGTACATAGAGTAGGGAAGGAGAGAGTGGCTGATGTGAATGAGTGGTGATATAGGGGGGATGAGGTGGTGAAAGTGGGTGGCAAAAGCACATAGGAAAACAAACAATGAAATAAAAGACATAGCAAAGATTGATAGTGAAAAGAATTATACACCTTGTTTTCAGTGGCTTTCTATCCCATTACCTTCCAGTCAATTCTGGTCAATTTCTAATCTATTTCATTTCTTGACACTTATGAGGCACTTATTTGGGACACAAAAGCAGACATGTCTGAATCAGACTTGTAGCAGCTACAGATATACTCAAAAAAGTAAACTCTCGGGGGCGTGGCCTAGCGCTTGGAGCTGATGGCCGCTTGAACGAGGAGCTCCGAGACCCAGGGACTCATTAAAGCGACAATCAGCCTCTCACTGCCATTCCCGCTCTGGTGCCCACACTGAAAACCGCCTGTAACAGCCGTCCACCGGATGGAAAGCTCCCGGAGCGGTAAGAACAAGTCACAGAGGAGTCTTGAACATTTCTTTTCTCCAGCGCGCTCCTTCCCGCCATTACCAGCAAACATGGCGCCTCCGCCTTCCTCTCCCTCCCGCTCCACACGGGCTTCTAGCAGAGGATCCGTTTCCTCTCAGCCCTCTGCAGCATCTAACTCAGGAGCATCTAACTCAGGATCACCTACTGAGGCCCCCATAACACACACCGCAATGAGAGAACTACTGGCCACGCTAAGATCCTCACTTCAAGAGGACATGAGGAGCATGATGGCGGGCCTGAGGGGGGAGGTGAGGGACATTGGAGCACGCACATCGCAGCTAGAGGAGGAGATGGGGAGATTAGTCCAATCTCACAACGATTTGCTGGACGCACATGCCGCCCTACAAGACAAGTGGGAAAAAACAGCTCTAAAAACCTTGGATTTGGAGGACCGCTCCCGCAGGAATAATCTTAAACTGCGAGGTATCCCAGACAACATTCCTGCCTCTGACCTCCGTTCACTACTGCAAAGATGTATTGCCTCTGTCCTTCCTGGTCTCCAACCTAAAGAGGTGGTAGTGGACAGGATACACCGTCTCCCAAGACCGGCAGCTCTGGACCCCTTTATCCCCCGGGATGTCTTAGCAAGAGTCCACTACTACGAGATGAAAGACGACTTTTTAAGGGCCATAAGGCAAGGAGCAGAGATCCCAGAAGATTTCCAGCACATCGCTGTATACACGGACTTATCTCCAGGCACCTTAGCTCGGTGAAAAGCTTTTCAATCTGCCACAGCTGTACAACCGGGAACATCATATTGATTACAGATGGGGATTTCCTCTTAAGCTTATAAATAAGACGCAATGACAAGTCATATATATTCCTATCCCTGAAGCAAGCCATATCCCATCTTCAAAAATGGAACTTGACCCCTTCAGAAAAGATCCCCCAAGCTACTACAGAGGACTCAGCTGCTGCGCCGTCCTCTCCTGAGAGACGTCTAGATCCGGAGTGAGCGACGTGATGAAAACATGTAACATTTGAATCTGAAAGATTCCCTGGGTCTCTCTTCCTTCTTATCTTACTCTATTTTTATTCTTGCCCTTTTTCTCTGCTTATCCTGTTTCCCTCGCCTCTTTCAGTAATTTCCAACTTTTTTCTTGTTCTCCATTCCTCTACCACTAGAGGTCGCCCTCAGCTAATCTTTCTTCCTTCCTCTAACCTAATTCTGTTCTATTTTTCTTCTCCTCCTTTTTCTACTATCTTGTCCTCTCTACTCCACTGCTCTCCCTCTTTCTATCTCTTTAACTCTAAAATCTCCTACGGATTTACTGCCCCTCTGAGTGTTTTTCTCTGGGCACTCCCTACTACTCAGTTTTCCCTTACTTCTCCCCTAACTACTTTTCTTTTAGACTTTTCTCCTCACTTCTGACCTTAGTTTGGAATCCATAGTCTGTTTCCCCTTCCCCCCCCCCGGATACTTCCCCCTTCCCCCTGGGAGTGGGGATTACTGAAAATCGGGTGAGAACGGACACAGTTCTGTTTGTCTAGCTTGTTTAGACTAAAATTGATATCTAATAACTGTTTGGTTCCCCTTCCTTCCCATCTTTCCTTGTCTTCCTCCCCCCCCTGACACCTAGTTCTAAATAGCCCTTCATTTATTACTTCCTTTTCAGATTGTGCATAAAACAATTTACAGGTCGTGTTTATTTTAAATCCACGCATATTTTCTCTGGTTTAACTTCTCATCTATTTTGCTTTAGACTGGTTAAGGACTTTGGCCGAGCCATCATGAGCATCAACTTCATTTCCATAAAGGTAAACGGCCTAAATTCGCCTGGAAAACGTTCCTTGGTATGGCAGCAGCTGAAAAAGCTGCGTGCGGACGTGCTTTTTTTGCAGGAGACTCACCTCCTGGCACAGGACAACCATAGGATGTCCTCTCCCCAATTTCCGACGCAGATGTTCGCAAACGCAGAAAACAAGAAAGCGGGTGTGGCAATCTTCATACACAAGTCAATTGCCTTTCAACTGATTGAACAGGTTAGTGACCCTCAGGGTCGTTTTGTGATGGTCCGAGGCCTGATTAATGACGTAATGTACTCATTAGTGTCTATATATATGGGCCAAATAAAGGCCAGGTCAGATTCTTCCGCTCTCTGTTCGCAAGGTTGGAATCTATCACGGCCGGCCTTGTACTTGTCGGAGGTGATTTCAACCTAGCAGTGAACAAACAGCTTGATTGCTCTTCTCCCTCTCAGTGCCATGGTGAAATGGCTGATCTACTTTTTGATCATCATTTGCACGATATATGGCGCTACTCTCATGGAGAGGAGAGGGACTTCACCTACATGTCTCCGCGACATAAAACCTACAGCAGAATTGACTATTTCCTAGTAAATGACGCCCTTCTCTCAAGTTGTCAGACCGCTTCGGTGGGACATATCACATGGTCTGATCATGCTCCCATATCATGTCAGAGACTCTCGGCAGGTATCTCCACCTAACACATGGAGAATAAATGACCACATGTTATCCTTCCCAGAAAACATAACGCAAATCTCAGCCCATGTAGAAGAATACTTTAACATTAACGACACTCCGGATGTCAATCCTGAAGTTCTCTGGTATGCCCACAAAGCGACAATTAGGGGTTTTCTCATTCAGTTGGCCTCGAGGCTCAAAAAAGTATGGGAGGGAAAGGTTAGAGAGCTTACCCAAAAGATAGCTGATTTTGAACGTCTTCATAAACGTCTCCCTACCCCCTGTAATTTGGCCGAACTTACTAAAACACGACAAGACTTACGCTCCCATCTCCTAGCTAAAGCGGAACACCACTTAAAGACACTTAAAGCCACGTACTATGGTATGGGGGACAGAGCAGGCAAATTACTGGCCAGATGAGTCAAGAAAAAGCGTAAGGATGCTAGAATAGCTCATCTACTCAAGGCTGATGGTCACAAAATTTCCAACCCCCTACATATAGCGGAAGAGTTTGAAACTTATTACTCTAACCTTTATAACCTCAGAGAGGATATGGCCACTCCTCAGCCTTCAGTGGACTCTATTCAGGGCTTCCTCGATAAAGTAAAGCTCCCTAGATTATCTTCGGAGCAATCCTCTCTATTAAATACCCCTTTTACTGAACAGGAAGTCGCCTCAGTGGTGGGCTCCCTGAAAAAAAAAGAATTCTGCACCAGGCCCTGATGGTTTCTCCTACCAATATTCTAACATCTTCTTGACACAACTAGCCCCCAGATTACTAGCGGTCTTTTCCTTCTGGAAAAACGAAGGGGCTGTCCGGCATGAAGGGCTAGAGGCGACAATCGCCGCAATCCCTAAACCTGGTAAACCTACTGTATCTCCGGCAAATTTTCGCCCAATTGCGCTGTTAAATAGCGACCTGAAAATATACGCTAAGCTGCTGGCTACACGCCTCTTAGTGGTTTTACCATCTCTCATTGGCCCAGAACAAGTGGGGTTTGTCCCGGGCAGACAGGCCTCAGACGGCACCAGAAGGGTGGTTGATCTGTTGGAGCTGATGGAGCGGAGATCTACCCCCGGTGCACTCCTCTCCCTAGACACCGAGAAAGCGTTTGACAGAGTGCACTGGGTGTATCTGGAGGCTGTCCTTCATAGATTTGGTATAATGGGCGGATTCCGGGACGCAATCATGGCACTGTACTCCTCCCCCTCTGTGAGGGTTAGAGCATCTGCCTTTCTATCATCCCCGTTTGATATATCCAACGGGACCCGATGGGACCACTCTCAAATCTTTTGCTGAACTAGTCAATCAGTACAACCTTCCCCGTTTTTCTTTTTTCTGTTATTTACAGTTGCGTCACTTCCTTAACACTATCATTCTACCCACGGTTGATGTCTCGACGTTTGATGGCTTGGTCCAGAGTTTCTTTAAAGCTTCCACTCCTCCTGGTCACGGTGTCTCTATTTTGTATGGCGCGCTGGCCAGGCGAACTGGCTCTAGCAAACTCCCTTATATGGCCAGATGGGAAAATATCCTTCAATTCAGTGCTACACTGGAACAATGGCATGTGACGGCCCGCTGCAGCTCGGCTTACTCGCTGTGTATAAATCATCTTGAGCAGATCAAGAAATTACACATGGAATGGTATCTCACACCTACCAAACTGGCCCGATTTGCAGGCCATACCTCTTCTTCTTCCTCTGCTCAAGAATGCTGGAGATTGTGTGGCAATGTGGGCTCATCTTTACACATGTGGTGGTCCTGCCCAGTCACTCGGACCTTCTGGAGACAGGTGGAGGCACTGATTACCTCTCTTTCAGGTATTACTACGCAGCTATCTCCGATTCTGGCTCTGCTGGGTTTGGGATTAGAGGACGTTCCGGCTCCTGTCCGCCCTATTACAGCAAACATTCTCCTGGCAGCGAGACTGTGTGGCCACATGCTGGAGATCTCCCCGGCCTCCTTCACTTAATGACCTGCTGGACACTTTAAACATTCATTTTCAACATGAGTTAGCTCTATCTCATGATCTTAATAGCCGTTCTAAAATAATGTCCTGGTGGGACGCGTGGATCTCCTCCTCGTATAATGCCGTACACTGCTAATTTTGCCTAATCTTGTCATACTGGAGTATATCATTGACCTATGAAACCTTATTACTCGAAAAGCACCAATCTGGATTTTCTTAGGAACTTAGTCCCCCCCCCCCCCTCCTCTTCCTCACCCTCCCCGTTTTTCCCTACACTTTCCTTCCCCCCTTCAGTTGGGAACGGTAGTTCCCGGTTATTTGTGGTTAAAATAAAAGGTTCCCGTTAGATTCTTGCCTTCGGGCAAAATATCTGTATATGTACATGTATTTGTATGTTTTGAAATTCTCAATAAAAATTCAAAAAAAAAAAAGTAAACTCTCCTTTCTAAACCTATACTAAACTCCAGTGGCGTTTAGACCTGCCCCCCCCCCTCCCACGCATGTTGATGAAATGTATGTGCCTCATGTAATGTTCTAAATAATTTAAAGACTCACAAATTGACCCCTCTCCCCCTTTATTATGTTATAATGTCCCTCATCCTGCTATATATGGTCCTCCTCCTGGAATATGGCCCTTATGGTGGTATATATGTCCCCCATCCTGGTTTATTTGGTCCACCTCCTCCTGTCACTATAGTCGTCCAATTTATTATAATGCATCTCCATATTCCTCCATATATTACAATGTACCCCCATAGTCCTCTATGTATTATAATGCATCCCATAGTCCTACATTCATAGGGTAGGCCCCATAGTCATTCAATTATTATAATAATTATTATGCTCCATATAATATAATGCAACTTCACATCCCTCCATATAGTATAATGCAGCCTCATAGCCTCTCCATATAGTATAATACAGCCTCATAGACCCTCCATATAGTGCAGCCTCTAAACTCTCCATATGATGCAGCCCCAAAACCTACCATATAGTGCAGGCTCATAACTTTCCATATAGTGCAGCCTCAAAACTCTCCATATAGTGCAGCCTTATAAATGCAGCCTCATATCTCTCCATATAGTGCAGTATTATATATGCAGCCTCCCCCCATATAGTGCAGCCTCAAAACTCTCCATATAGTGCAGCCTTATAAATGCAGCCTCATATCTCTCCATATAGTGCAGTATTATATATGCAGCCTCCCCCCATATAGTGCAGCCTTATAAATGCAGCCTCATATCTCTCCATATAGTGCAGTATTATATATGCAGCCTTCTCCCATATAGTGCAGTAATATATATGCAGCATTCTCCCATATAGTGCAGTATTATATTTGCAGCCTCCTCCAATATAGTGCAGTATAATGTATGCAGCCTTCTCCCATATAGTGCAGTATAATGTATACAGCCTTCTCCCATATAGTGCAGTATTATGTATGCAGCTTTCTCCCATATAGTGCAATAATATGTATGCAGCCTTCTCCCATATAGTGCAGTATTATGTATGCAGCCTTCTCCCATATAGTGCAGTATTATGTATGCAGCCTTCTCCCATATAGTGCAGTATTATGTATGCAGCCTACTCCCATATAGTGCAGTATTATGTATGCAGCCTACTCCCATATAGTGCAGTATTATGTATGCAGCCTTCTCCCATATAGTGCAGTATTATGTATGCAGCCTTCTCCCATGTAGTGCAGTATTATGTATGCAGCCTTCTCCCATGTAGTGCAGTATTGTGTGCAGCCTTCTCCCATATAGTGCAGTATTATGTGTGCAGCCTTCTCCCATATAGTGCAGTATTATGTGAGCAGCCTTCTCCCATATAGTGCAGTATTGTATATGCAGCCTTCTCCCATATAGTGCTGTATTATGTGCAGCCTTATATTTGACCCCCTTACCACCCCATAATCCTCTGGCCATACTGCACTAATTATTATTATTACAAAAAAAAAACTTACCTCTTCTGGTTCCCTCGCTGCTCTGGCGGTCTCCTCTGAGGATTGACTCAAGAGGAGGAAAAGGTGCTGCTGGCCTGCGTTCCACTGTGCACTCCAGCAGGAAGTGGGAGGTGGCTGCACAGCGGAATGCAGGTCAGGAAGCTGGCAGGTCAGAGCAGGGAGGGGCGGGAACAGCAGCAGAAAGTAGGAGCCTCCCCTCCTCTCCGTGACACACTGTCACAGAGATGTGTGTCCTCGGGGACGCACATCCATGTGAAGCTGGCACCCGGCGCTACTGCGGGGGCGCTGGGGGCGGCTGGCGGCGCGTGCTCCCTATAGGTCCGGGCCCCGTTACACCCATGATCGTTACGCCACTGCTAAACTCTCTTTTCACCATAGACAAAGACAGTGAAGTAATTAATAAATTAAAAATGAGAAAAATCACCTGGCCCAGATGGCTACACAAATGAATACTTCAAACTATTTCCTCATTTGCTTGCCCGCAACTTAGTTAAGGTCTTCAACAAAACTTCCCAATTAGGCAAATTCCCCCCAAGAAATGTTACAGGCCACTATAATCCTTATTCCCAAACCCAAAGGAAACCCAAACTTAGTAAAAAACTATAGACCTATATCCCTCATCAATTCAGACATCAAAATATACTAAAAAATGTTGACAAATAGACTAAATAAAATTCTCCCAAGAATCATATCAGACGATCAATTAGGATTCATCTTATTCCGCCAGACCTCAGATGACACACGCAAAGCCCTTAATCTATCTTACATAATGGAAAATGAGATCAAACCCTCACTGCTTCTTGCTTTAGATGATGAAAAAGCTTTCAAGTTAACTGGGACTATCTCTCCTCCACTCTATATACAAATTCTACTTCGATGACAAGTTTATAAAATCCACTATGGCTTCATACTCCTTCCCATCAGCAAAAATTTACGCTAACAATCATCTCTCCAAACTCTTTAAAAGTTCTAACGGCACCTGGCAAGGTTGCCCCCTCACACCTCTCCTATTCACCATCTTCTTGGAACCACTTGCCCAACACTTTAGGTCATGCCATAAAATCAAGGAATTACTACTAAAACCCATCACTTTAATATTGACCTCTTTGGTGACGATATAATATTATCCCTCTTCGACCCGCTTATTTCAATTAAAGAATCCATCCAACTGCTAAATGATTCGCAAAAAATATTGGAATCTGAGAGTCCTCAGTGGTTGATACCTTTTAATAGCTAACTGAAAAGTTGGTAAACATAGCAAGCTTTTGGGACACTGACCCCTTCGTCAGGCTGTTAATGACACAAATTCTGTATTCAAATGTTTTTATTGAAAACAGATAAAATGTACAGGTCATACAATTTTTTAACAGCATTTTTCAGCAAAATACATTTTGGTAAATGTATATCATAGTGTAGACATCTAGCTATAGGATGTTGACGAACGTAACATAGAAATATGTATAGGGTTTAGAACTTGCAAATATAATCATCCATTTATATAATAGCAGTTAGCATTTGGGTCAAATTACCAGTAATATTAGGGCGTGACCAGGATGCACATGGAGCTGGTTGCACTTCACTGAGCTCCTGCAGATAATCTGGCAAGCGGCGCTAAATATCGGCCATCCGGACCCTGCTCCACGCTGTATCACCTGCGATCCTCCCAGAGAACCTCCAGGTATGCCAAAAGCCGGGACTAAAAAGGGCACAAGCGAGCAGAGGCTCACAAACTTCTTTATGGCTGGACAGCAGCAGCACACTCCCAAAATGGCTCCGGCTCTTAGATCTGCAGCCACCCGAACCCACACATCTCATAGCCCTGAGGGAAGTGTGGAGGAGGAGGAAGATATAGATGAAACCCCGGTGACACAGAGGATCCTGAAAACTATGCTGAAAACTATGCTGGGCTCCCTGAGGTTGTCGCTCCAAGCTGATATGAAGGACATGATGGAGGAATTTAGGCAGGAGCTCTCCTCCCTGGGAGACAGAACCTCACATATAGAGGAGAAGCTGGGAGAGTACGCAGCAGCCCATAATGAACTTGCTACAGATTATGCACAGATAGAGGGAGACCTTAAGCAAGCACAGCTTAAAATCTGTGATATGGAAGACAAGCTGCGCAAAGGTAACATAAGGATCAGGGCATCCCAGACCCGTAGGATAATGAGGATCTCCCATCTATAGTACAGCCACTTCTCCAGATGATACTACCAGATGCCTCACAGGGAGATTTAGCAGTGGAGAGATTTTTCAGACTTCCAAAGCCTGTTCACATTAATAAGGCTCTCCCTAGATATATCCTGATTGCTTTCTCCAAACCCAGCATTGCTGAGACTGTTGTACGAGCCATGAGACAGACTCCCAATTTATCAGCCCCATATACTGGAGTAACAGTGTTCTCGGACCTATCTGCAGGCACCCTAGCCCGGAGACGGGAGTTTGCACCATACTGTAAACTTCTAAGAGACAGGGGAATTCAATATAGCTGGGGCTCACCAGTCCATGTCCGGTTTCGGTATAAAGGTACTGCTCAGGTGTTTCAGTCTCCCAGCCATTTGGGTAAAGCATTAAAAGACTGGAATCTGGTCCCGAGCTCCGAGAAATACCCACAACGTCACAGTCCAGGATCCTCATCTAAGAACCGTCTGATGGTGCAGGAATGGGAAAAGGCTGGTTGATTCTCCATACTAACTCAGGCCGGACGATCTGCGGGCCTCAAGGCCGTATTTGTCTTTTTTCTATTTTACCTTTTCCCCTCCCTCTGATATCTGGACTACTTAGAACACTATCGTAGTCTAGTATACCCGGAGACTCTTTCATTCTGTCCGGAGTAAATGGGGATGAGCTTGCCCCCCTTGGTGGGAATTTTCCCATCTAACAATGTTGAACGGTTTTTTATTTTTCTTTTATTTTTATCTCTCTGTTTTTCCCCTGGATTGTTTGCTATGTCTCTTTCCCACCCTTCCCCTCTCCCTGCTCCTTCCCCTCCCCTTTCCTTTTGCAGGACCTACTTAGCTGTGAGACCAAAGGAAATAGTTTGTAATCAGTGGTGGTGCAGCATGCAGATAGTTTACTCTTTACTTTTGCCATGAGTACAACGGGACTTACAGTTAATGTTAATGGTTTGAATTCTGGCAAGAGATCTCTGGTCTCGTGCCACCTACTACATGATCGTAAAGATATTGTTTTCTTACAGGAAACCCATTTGCTGTCAGATGATACACATAGAATGGCCTCCCAGACATACCCACATCAATTCTTTGCATCGGCGCCCAAAAAACAAGCAGGTGTTGCAATACTGATTCATAAGCGAGTGGCATTTGTGTTGCGGGAGGTGTTCCCGGATCCAGAAGGGTGATATCTAATGGTTGTGGGCACTATTAAGGGAGTGTTGTACTCGTTGATCTCGGTGTATGCCCCTAATTCGGGTCAGGTGACCTTTATCCGTGCAACGCTGGACAAACTGCTTCCCCAAGCGTACGGACACAAGTTGGTGGGTGGTGATTTTAATGCTCCTATGGACAGGATGTTGGATTGCTCACGGTCTTCGATGGCTAGACGGGGACTGGGACCTCTGATATCGTCCTATCATTTACACGATGTTTGGCGTTACTTACATGGTAACGAAAGAGATTATACCTATATGTCGCCTAGACACGGCACGTGCAGTCGAATAGATTTTTTTTTCTGGTGGGTGATGGTCTCCTCCCCAAATGCTTGGGGGCGGAGATTGGAGCCATCACGTGGACGGATCACGCCCCGGTCTCCGTGGCGGTCGCGGACTCTCTGGCTGTCTCGCCACCAGCCTTGTGGAGGCTCAATGAAACGTTGCTGTCCTCCCCCTCAAATGTAGAAGATCTTACCCAACAGATGAAAGAGTTCTTCCTGCTGAACGATGATGAATCTGTGACCCCGGAGATTTTGTGGTTTACCCACAAAGCGGTCATGCGGGGAGCTCTCCTGAAATTGGCTGCTTATACTAAAAAGAAATATAACCTGGAACTGCAAACCCTCGACCAGCAGATTGGATCTCTAGAATCTAACTATAAACGCTCCCCTTCGGATAACCTACGAGAGGCCCTTTTGCAACTACGTCACAAGCTTCGAATTCTGATGCTTGCGAGGGTTGAAAAAAATTTATTGAAAGTTAAGGCTAAATATTATAGTACGGGAGACCGGGCGGGCGCTCTCCTGGCTCGCCGGGTTAAAAAAAAGGATACGCAATCCAAGATTGCCCACTTAATAACTCCAGAGGATACACAAATCCGTAACCCAATACAGATTGCAGAACAATTTAAGCTCTATTATGAAAACCTGTATAATCTTCGAAATCCACTGATACTCCCCAACCCACAATGGACACTATACGTGATTTTCTGGAACGGGCGGATCTCCCTGCTCTTACGACGGCACATATATCCTTGCTAAACTCCCCGTTAACAGAACAAGAGATTCGAAATGCGATCCAATCAGTGAGGAAGGACTCTGCTCCTGGCCCGGACGGCTTTACGTACTGGTACTTCTCAGTATTTGAAGACGTGCTTATACCACGTTTACTGAAGGTCTTTTCTTACTGGCAGGATCAGGGAAAAATTTGCAGTGAAGGGTTACAGGCTATTATCTCGACAATTCCCAAACCAGGAAAGGCCCCCACGTTGCCGGGTAACTACAGGCCGATCGCCCTCCTTAACTGCGACCTAAAGCTTTACGCCAAAATATTGGCCACTCGTTTGCAAGTGGTTCTCCCCTCCCTCATTGCGCCGGACCAGGTAGGATTTGTGCCTGGTAGACAGGCGCGAGATGGGACAAGGAGAGTGATTAACCTCTTAGAGGTGATGGAGAGGGGAGGAGATCTGGGAGCTTTGATCTCCCTAGACGCGGAGAAGGCATTTGACCGAGTGCACTAGGGGTACCTTAGTGCAGTCCTTAATAAATTTGCATTAATAGGCCGTTTTTATACTTCTATAATGGCCCTGTACTCTGCCCCTAGTGCCTCGGTTCGTGCCTCTGGGTTCATCTCGTCGTCTTTTCCCATCACAAATGGTACCCGTCAGGGTTGCCCTCTCTCTCCGCTCATATTTGCCTTGGTGATGGAGCCAATGGCTGCTATCATCAGGTCAAATCCTGCTGTGACGGGAGTATCTTTGGGAGCAGTGGAACAGAAGATTGGCCTGTACGCCGACGATGTGATCTTCATGTGCACAAATATAGATACGACTATACCGGCAATAATAAAGGTCTTGGATTATTTCACCAGTGTGTCCTATTATAAATTGAATCTAACTAAGTCGGTGATCTATCCGATTAATGTCCCAACTACTATTCGAGAAACGTTACGCTAGAAATATCCCTTCACTTGGGCCCTTACCGGATTTACGTATCTGGGAATAAAAATAACTAGTATAAAATGTATATTACAAACTAACTGTGACATACTGATAAAAGATTTATCGGCTCTCATCTCCTCGTATTCCTCCATACAACTGACGTGGATGGCAAGAATACAGCTACCGTATATACTCGTGTATAAGCCGACCCGTGTATAAGCCGACCCCCCCCTACTTTTGCCCCGAAAATCTGGGAAAAACTATTGACTCGTGTATAAGCCGAGGGTGGACCCCAGCACAGGTATACAGCCCCCAGCAGTGTGGTATACAGGCCTCCCCAGTGGTATATACAGGCCCCAGTAGTGTTACAGCAGCCCCAGGGTTATATACAGCAGCAGCAGCCCCAGGATTATATACAGCAGCAGCAGCCCCAGGGTTATATACAGCAGCAGCAGCCCCAGGGGTATATACAGCAGCAGCCCCAGGGTTATACAGCAGCAGCCCCAGGATTATGCAGCAGCAGCCTCAGGATTATACAGCAGCAGCCCCAGGATTATACAGCAGCAGCCCCAGGATTATACAGCAGCAGCCCCAGGGTTATACAGCAGCAGCCCCCAGGGTTATACAGCAGCAGCCCCAGGGTTATACAGCAGCAGCCCCAGGGTTATACAGCAGCAGCCCCAGGGTTATACAGCAGCAGCCCCAGGGTTATACAGCAGCAGCCCCAGGGTTATACAGCAGCAGCCCCAGGGTTATACAGGCCCCCCATCAGTATACAGGCCCCCCCCATGCTCCGGAAACCTGTAAAGGAAGATGATTATACTTATCACTGTCCCGCTGGCGTCCCCGCTCTGCATCGCGCTCCTCCATCTTCATTCACCGGCTTCCGACTTCCTGTGTTCTGCGCCGACAATGAAGTCATTGTCGGCGCCGACAGGAAGCCGGAAGCTGGTGAATGAAGATGGAGGAGCGCGATGCAGAGCGGGGACGCCAGCGGGACAGTGATAAGTATAATCATCTTCCTTTACAGGTTTCCGGAGCATGGGGGGGGCCTGTATACTGATGGGGGGCCTGTATACCTCTGGGGGGCGCCCGTGTAGTGACTCGCGTATAAGCCGAGGGGGTAACTTTTCAGCCCAATTTTTGGGCTGAAAAACTCGGCTTATACGCGAGTATATACGGTAGTTAAAATGACCCTCCTCCCTAAAACTTTATACTTGCTCCGGTGTTTGCCCCTGTATTTCCCAGTTAGGCAAATCACTCGAATCCAGACTTTATTAAATAAATTTATTTGGAACAATAGACCACATAGAGTGGCGGACAACATATTGGTCCTGCCTGGAAAGTTGGGGGGGTCTGGGAGTTCCAAATATACGAGCATACTACAGAGCAATCCTCCTTGAAATAGCGCAGATCTGGTGGACTGGCCATATGGGACCCTTATGGCATCAGATTGAGCACTGGAGTGCACCTAGAGATTCCACTAGACTACTGCTGGAGACTCAGCTTCTACACGGCAGGGAGCCCACTGGCTTTCTATGCTCTATGCAAGCTGTATTGAAAATTTGGTCCCAGTTAAGGGTGTCACACCTGGGTTTTTTATATCGGTATATTTCTCTAAATGCTCTGGAGGATTTGATTAACTCATTATCCCTACATGCTTGGAGGAGAGGAGGAATTAATTCTCTCTCTGATATAGCTGATAATTTAATTATGAAGCCCTTTGACTCAATAATATCACGATACTCAATACCACGCACGACTTTCTATCAATACCTACAAATACGTCACTTGCTTTCTTCCACGGCGATCCACAGGGAGGAAAATAGGGAATGGAACACTGTTATACAAACATACTATAAACAGAATACGATTGTTCAGCACGGTATATCGGTCCTATATAGAGCTCTTGTGGAACATAACTGTACTGGCAAACTGCCCTATATGGAAAGATGGGAGTCCAGGCTTTTGTTCTCTGCCACTTTGGAGGAATGACGTGATGCAGCGCAGCATGCTGCCACATATAGTGCCTGTATAGGCCATCTAGAACAAGCGAAAAAACTCTCCCTTGATTGGTATTTGACTCCAGTCCGCTTGGCTGGCTTTAAGGGAAGGTCGCCGCCAGCTTCTCCAAGGTGTTGGAGATTATGTGGGGGTATGGGGTCGGCGACTCATGTTTGGTGGTCTTGCCCAGGAGTGGTTCCTTATTGGAGCAGAATAGAGAGGCTACTTAAAGACCTGATGGGTCTTCCCTGCACTCTGACCCCTCAGCTGGCACTTCTGGGCATTGGCATAACAGACTTTCCCTGTACTTTACGACCCATTCTAACTAATGTTCTAGTAACAGCCCGAATATGCTTGGCTTCTAATTGGAAGAGCCCATCGATACCTACTCACGAAGATCTTATAGGGAAACTGAATCTCCACTTTCTATATGAGCTGACTTTAGCACATGACCTCTCTCGCAAGACGAGGATATTGAACTGGTGGGACCCCTGGGTTGAGTCGATTTACAACACTGTTCAGATTTAAGATCATTGACAATGTGTATAAAACCCTGACACCTCACTCCCGATAACATTTGAAACGAGCGGTGAATATTAGGATTGGATATATAATCGTAACAGTACACTAAGTAATAAATGCTGTGGAACATATGATTCTCCTGCTTTCCCACTGTGTATAACCCTCCTCCCCCTCCCCCCCCCTTCTTGAATATCCATGACCTGTTATTTATTATTTGATCCCTTGATTCCTGTTCTGATACAGCTACATATACTGCATCTAGCTGTCTTTGTTTTATTGTTGTACATTTACTTTGTTTAAACCAATAAAAAACACAATGGTTAAAAAAAAGTTACCAGTAATATTTAGACAAATAGATGCCATTGGTTGTAATAATTTTAAAATCACAAAAAAATAACAGAAAGGAGGAGCAAAAACAGGGGTTGGGGAGGGTTATAACCAGGGTATGGAAAGCCCTTAGATGAATTGGATAGATATAAGAGAATATTGTTGTAATAATATCAGCCTATATAACGTCAGGAGCTATGTCGGGGAGTTAGGAGTCACGAGAAGGTTCCATCTGCCCATTTCTCACGATACTTAAGGTATAAGTTATTTCTGAGGGCGAACGCGTATTCATACGTGTTGTGACACGCAATCATTTCAACCACATGATCAATTGTGGGGGGAAGAGGATCTCTCCATCGAGCTGTTATGACATTTTTTGCCGCAAGAAGGATATGTGCAATAATAGGTCTGTAATTGCTTGGAAGTTTTTCAAGGCCTAGTAAGAGCAGTACTAATTCTGGATTGAGTTTCAAGTGTAAGCCTAATAATTGGTTGATTAGAGTCTCAACTTCAGACCAAAAGGACTTAAGGAATATACATTTCCAGAAGATATAAGTTAAACTACCGGTATGAGTACAATTCCTCCAGCACAAGGATGAATTGGTGACTTGGATTTTAGCAAGTTTAACTGGAGTGAAATACCAAAGCACATAGGTCTTATAATGCGTCTCCAATAGAGAGGCGCAAGGGATGTAGCGATAAATAGTTTCAAAGTTTTGTTGCAGATTATTTAATGAGATCTTTATCCCTAGCTCCTTTTCCCAAGCAGTCACATTGGATGTGCAGTGAAAAATAGAGTCTTGAGAGAAATTCTGGTAGATATGGGCAGTTTTACAACATATTGGAGCTTGTGGGAATTTGAACATTTGTACTAAGTTTTGTGGCAAGTAGAAATTTAGTTTGTGGGTTCTGATAAAATTGTCAATTCTTTTCCAAGTAGCTGCTTCCGTTTGTTCAAGTTTGTATTTATTCCTTAGTACCTGAAAGGGTTCAAGTTGCTTGTTATCATTTAGGATGTCTGAGACAAATTTGATACCCAGCTCTACCCATGAGGACAATCTAATTCTTGGGGACATGCGTTCTAGGATTTCTATATTTATCCAGGAAGGGGAGACCGCAGAGTATGTTTTGGTTGAAATGTTTTGTAGTAATTTGCAGGCGAGAATAGCAGAACTAACTGTAGGTAGTTATGGGAGTGGTTTAGTTTTATCGCACAAATAGATAAGGGTAGTCAAATCTAGACTTTTTTGAGGGTGTAACGGTTCCTCAATTGAAAGCCAAACTGGTCCTTCTTTCCTCGTCCACCATGATTGGCTAAGTTTCACTAAGGTGGCAAAGTAATACGAAGTCAAATTTGGGAGTGCTAGTCCACCTCTATGTTTGCTTTTTTCTAAAATTAGTTTAGACGCTCTCAGTTTCTTTTTAGACCATGTGAAGGTAGCTAATTGAGATTGCAGTTTTTGGAGCCATTTTTTAGGGATTATCAATGGGAGTGATCGAAAAACATAAAGCAGTTTTGGTAAGAGACACATTTTATAGGCCGCTATCCTTCCCAACCAAGAAATCTCCAGTTTGGCCAAATGTAGGATATCCGACTGTAAGGTTTTATAGATGTCAGTTAAGTTAACTTCAACAATTGGTGAGAGAGGAGTGGTTAGTTTAATACCAAGGTAGCTTATATGTTTAGTGTCCCATGACATCGGGAAATTTGGGTTCAATATTTATATGAAGTATTTGGGTTTTAGTTAAATTTATTTTATAATAGGAGACTTCAGAGAATTGGTTAATAGTGGTTAGCAAGTTGTCAATCGAGTTAATAGGGTCAGAAACAGTAAACAGGATGTCATCAGCAAATAGTGAGATTTTGAAATTTTGATGATTTATGGCAATGCCTTTTATTAGGTGGTTGGATCGTATTTTTTCAGCTAGGGGTTCTATATAGAGATCAAAGAGGGTAGGAGAGAGAGGACAGCCCTGCCTAGTGCCATTATTGAGGGTAATTTTGTCCGATAAAACATTATTAGTCATTACTTTAGCTGAGGGACATGAGTAGAGAGAAGAAATCGCTTTTAAGATATTGCCCTCAAAGCCAAATTTTTTTAGTGTTTTAAATAATGACACAAATTCTGAAGACACATCCATATATACATAAGCAAAAGAAGAAAAAAAAAAAAAAGAAAAAACAGTGTTAGATACTGTAGTAAATACAACAGATGACATAAAGCAGAGTCAGGCTAGGGAGGGGGAGAGGAGCTGGGAAAGAAACCAAAATTCTAAGATAAGCGTTACAAATTGTATTATTGTTATTATGGTTATATGGCCTGTGGAGACCTGAAAATATTTAAGTGAGTTGTGGAGAGCAATAAATCGAAGCAAGAGAGTTCATATAAGAAAAGTCAAAAGTTCATAGTCCTCAAAATGGAGTCTCTTGGAGATGTGATATCCCCAAGAGTCCCTTCAATTTATATAAAAACGCATGAATCTGTGATGTCCCCAAATGCCCATTCACTTTATATAAAAACCCATGAATCCATGTGAAACATTTAATCTTTTTTTTTTTTTTGCAATAAATCTTTTTATTAATTTCACAGTATACAAAACAAAAAATATAAAACAGACAAAAGCTTCACCAACATTAAGTCTAGGGTGAAGCAACAAGTACTATAGCTATTGTTATAAATCAGGGATTCCACAACGCCCTCCAAATGATACGGCCTACCAGCAATCCGCCGTAGGCAAAAAATAGGTATTTAAGCACTCAGAAAGCGAGGTCCCTCGACTTTGGGGTGATCTATAGCACTAGGACCCCGGACAAAACAGGCCGGGGAAAAAAAGAGAAGGGAAGGAGAAAAGGAAGAAAGGGGGAGTATGGAAAGGGAGGGAGGGTATATTGGAGCAGTGAAGGAAACAGAGCTAGGAAGAGTGGGGGGGGGGAGAAGGGCAGTGGGAGGGAAAGATCCAGACTATGGGGCCAGGGGGTGGGCAGAAGGCTGTGATAGCCAGGTCTTGAAGCTCGGGCTCTCTTCAAATGATTGCCACAGGAATCGTGTGCGACTCTGATCCGACCCATACGGAAGATCATCTGCCATCAGCGATTCTATGCGATTTAGATTGTTCATCTCGGCCACCCACTCCAACAGAGTAAGGGCCTCGGGCGACCTCCATCGTCGAGGTATAACCGCCCTGGCTGCCAGCAGGCAAAAACGCAGAATCCCTTTACGCACGGAGGGAACAGATGCGGGTATTAGGGACAACCGAGCCACTTGGGGGGTCGGTACATAGTGTACACCAGACATTAGACGGAAGGCCTCGAAGACCGAACACCGAAAAGGCTGAAGGAGACCGCAAGACCACCAAATATGGAGCCCCTCTCTCTTCCACATCTCCAACAGGTGTCCGGAATTCCGGGATCTATTCTGTGGAGGATAGTGGGACAACGATACCATCGTGTCAGAATCTTGTAGTTACGCTCTTGTGCAGAGCAAGAGATTGACCTCTTATGAGTGAGTGTAAAAATTTTCTGACGATCCTGGGCAGAGAATGTGGTCTGTAGGTCTTGCTCCCAAGCCCTCAGGTAGCCAAGGGGGCCAGATTCCTGACTGGTCAGGACCAAGGCATATAACGGATACTGTGTGGGCAGGGCCCTCTGTTGAGAGCATGAGAATCTCAAATGGGGTCAGGACCCCCATAGGAGTTCTAGAGAGAAAATCTCGCAGTTGTTCAAACTCCAGCCAGGGGAGCATAACTCCGCCCGCCCGGTCCTGGAGCCCCTCCACGCCAGAGAGCCCCTCAAGCTTAGACACAACTCGTCCCAAACAGACCTGGTTCCGTGCCAACCAACACAGGAAGGTCGCTCTTGTTAGTGATGGAGGGAATGCGGGATTAGCAAACAGAGGGCTCAGCCTACCCGGGACAGCAGTCAATTGTAATTTTCGGTTAATGATGTCCCAACATCTTATAACCGTCAGAGTAAGTGGGGATAATTGCGTCACGGGAGGTCTGGAGGTCCCATCCAGCCAGGGTAAGTGACAAAGGGGCACGGGGGTAAGCAAGTCCTCCAGAGCCACCCACTGTTTATGGACCATGCTGAACCTCCAATCCACCAATCTGGAGAGCAAGACCGCATGGTAATATTTCTTAAAGTCAGGGAGCCCCGCGCCTCCCTCACCATTCGGTCGAGCCAGGACTGAGAACCTGATCCGAGGTCTCTTAGCTCCTCTCACAAAGGTGTTAATGGTCGATTGTAAGCGTTGAAAAAAACTGTCTGGGACGGCAATCGGAATGGTTTGAAAAAGATATAGGTACCGAGGCAACACATCCATTTTAATGACACTCATTCGTCCAAACCAGGACAAATGAGGCCTGTTGTATTTATCCAAGTCCAAAACCGTTCTTCTCAAGAGTGGGGTATAATTCAGTTCATATAAGTCATTTAGGTCCGCTGAAAGCAAGACCCCCAAATATTTTAATGAAGAGGGCTTCCACTTAAAGGAGAAGGACTCCCGGAATTGCTCTACCAAGGCACCAGGCAGGGAAATGTTAAGTGCCTCTGTTCTAGTATAATTAACCCTAAAATTTGAAACCTCTCCAAACCTTTGAAATTCCCTAATGAGCACTGGGAAGGCTATCATCGGATTTGTAACATAAAGAAGCAAGTCATCTGCGTATAATGAGAGTTTGAATTCAAGCTGTCCAATCCGTACACCCTGTATGTCGGGCGAGGTGCGGAGAGCCACCGCCAGATGCTCCATGGCAATAACATAGAGGAGAGGAGACAGAGGGCAGCCCTGCCTGGTGCCATTGCGTATCGCAATGGGGGCCGAGAGAACACCATTTATTTTAAGGCGGGCTGTCGGGCCACTGTACAGAGCGAAGATCTTTCCCAGCAAACCGGTTTCAAGCCCCAGCTGCTCTAAAGAAGCCTGGAGAAAAGGCCAACCCAGGCGATCAAACGCCTTTTCTGCGTCAATGGATAGCAAACAGGCAGGGATCCTACCTGAGCGCAAGTAGGAGGTAAAGAGCAGGGTCTTAAGCGTATTGTCTCTGGCCTCCCTGTGCTGCACAAAGCCCACTTGGTCATTGTGAATAGCCTTTGTGAGAGCAGGACCCAGCCTGTTCGCTATGATCTTAGCAAAAATTTTCACGTCGGCGTTGATGAGGGATATGGGTCTGTAATTGGCGCACAGACCAGGGTCCTTGTCCGGCTTGGGGATAACCACTATTGTGGCCAATAATGTCTGGGGGGTGAAGGGGCAGGTCCCCGAGATGGAATTAAATAATTTAGCCAGAAAAGGTGACAGTAAGTCTTTGAATAGCTTATAAAAATGTGCCGGGAAGCCATCAGGCCCAGGGCTCTTACCGTTCGCCATAGACTTAATAGTGTCAGAGATCTCTTCCTCTGCCAAGGGACCCTCCAGTGTTTCCGCCTCAACCTCCGATAAAGGAGGAAGCAGCGTCTCGCACATTATCCTCCACTCTCATCCGAAACACTCCGTCGGACATGTCTGCTAGAGGGCCTTTGAGATTGTATAGCGAGTCGTAATAGTGTCGAAAGGAGTCTACTATCTCCTTGGGGGAGTGGACCACGACACCGGGACCTACTTTTATGTTAGGGATGAACGTGGTGTGGACCCTTGGGTGCAGGAATATCGCGAGCGCTCTTCCCGGCTTGTCAGAGTATTCGTATAAGTAGCGGCGGAAACGGTCTCTCTGTCTCGCCAATCTAGTGTCAAGCAATTCAGTCATGTCCGTCTTGGCCCATAGGAGATCGTCCATCACCTGTGTGTCTCTCATCTGTTTTGAGTAGTCTCTAAGGTCTGGATCCGGGACAACAGTCCGGTAATAGCCTCAGATCTAATTCTCTTCAGGCGGGCTCTGTGCTGAATGAGCACTCCTCTAATAGCTCTGTTCAATGCCTCCCACTGATAAGGAAGAGCTGTAGGGTCATTGCTATGTATATCAAAAAAATCAGAGATCGCTGTCCGTACCACCTCTAGACAAGAAGGTTCTTTCAATAAGCCCGGGTTCAGAGACCAGGTCCATTCTCATCTATACATGCCCAGAAGTCGGAGGGACAGCATCACCGGGGCATGATCCGACCAGACCGACACTTCGATGGTCGCTCGCGATTCACAGGACAGGAGTCCATGGCTCACCAGAAAATAATCGATCCGGCTATAGGTATTGTGGACTGTAGAGAAAAAGGTGTAATCTCTGTCTAAAGGGTGCATAACCCGCCACACATCCACCAACCGCAAGGAGACCAACATGCGCTTCAGGCTCTCCAGCTGTGAAGGAGGCACCGCCGACCCACCCAATGAGGAATCAAGGGCACGATCTAACACCATATTAAAATCCCCACCCGCCACCACGTATCCCTCTGCAAATGCCAATAGTACGCGAAGATAACGCTTACACGTACGGGCTTGGTCCCTGTTAGGAAGGTAGAAGTTGGCCACCGTAAAAGTGTCATTGGCAATTTTGAGTTTAATAAACAGATATCTACCGCCCGGGTCGATCTCCGAGGCCAGCACCTGCGCCTGCAGAGATTTATGAAGGGCAATACTGACCCCCCTAGACTTGGACTCCGGATTGCTAGCGTGAAACCATTGAGAGTAGTACCTATGATTTAGTGCGGGGATTTTACCTGATCGGAAATGCGTCTCCTGAAGGAGGAGAATTTCAACCTTTTTCTTATGCATTTGATATAAAAATTTTTTTTTTTTTTTTTGGTAAATCAATTTTTATTGAAAAGAATATGAATAATCAAATAACAACACTGAGGTTACACCTCAGATTCATAATACTTCTTTTAGACAGCTCCCAATTCACAATATACCTGTATACATACAATAGGATGGAGCATAGTAAGTAAAGTGGGTAATATCCAACTAACCCACTAATTGTTTGTTGGACAAAAACTGGTTTAATACACATAAGAACTGAGAGGGAAAGAACAAGAGAAGAAAGGGAAAGAGATAGAAGGGATGAAAGACTCATAAAACATAAGGAATGTAAAACTAGAGTAAGAAAGAGAAAAGAATAGAGAAGAACTGAAGGGACTTAGTAGACAAATGCCTAGGTAGACAGACCCTGCAACACCTATCATACATTGGAGTGGGTTATACTGTTGAATATATTGTATATTTATTCAAATGTTCTTGCCAACCTCTGTGAGCCATATACGCATCTCTGGAGTCTCTCGATACAATATCCAAGGGGACCAGATCTTGCAGTGTCTGTCAATGTATTGTGGATCAAACATCGAGAAGTTGATAAGTTCCTCTAATCTACACACTTTGTTCAACTCCTCCATTAAATCCATACGCGAGGGACATATCATCTGTTTCCAGTGGGTTGAGATTAGGTGTCTAGCTCCGGTTAGAAAATGCCTCAATAGACCTTTTTTAAATCTGGATAAAGACATATTTGAACAGTTCAGTAGAGCCAGCTCCGGAGTTAGTGTTATATTCTCAGACGTTACTCTTTGATAAAGGTCCGCCAACCCGGCCCAGAACATACTAATGAGTGGACAACTCCACCAGATGTGGAGATAGGAACCCTCACCCCCACAACCCCTCCAACACTCAGGTGACGATTCTGGGTAAATTCTGTTTAGGTCCGCCGGACCACCTCGCCACCACCCTATAATTTCTATCCTGGGCATCTGCTGAGACAGAAGCTTTGTTGGAAAAGGTAAATACATTTTCCCACTCATGTGGGGCGAGAGGTCTCTCCAGGTCCGACTCCCACCTGCTCACAAAAGGAGGATCCCTAGATGTTTCTTCTATTTCAGTGTCTCGAAACCAGTTATATAGAACTGATACCGTGTGCTCCAAGGGTACACCCTCCCTGCATCTCCGCTCAAACGCAGTCAAGGGGCGAAATACTAAGTCCTGCTTGAGAGATTTTATATATC
This sequence comes from Allobates femoralis, assembly GCA_033576535.1. Classification (NCBI taxonomy): domain Eukaryota; kingdom Metazoa; phylum Chordata; class Amphibia; order Anura; family Aromobatidae; genus Allobates; species Allobates femoralis. The sequence continues at coordinate 129,700,268 of JARQOC010000011.1, forward strand.
TTACTAATCTGGCATGTAACAACCAGGCATCAGGTGACGGTTCCTCATCTGGGTACATGGCAGGTAGAGTTTTAACACTAACAGGTGTCAAGTAGTTGAAAATTGTTAGGTGTGTGCCCTTAGGAATGTTCAGGAAAAGAGACCTACCCTCTTCAACTGGAAATTGAGGGTTCCCAAAAATAGGTGTCATTGGGCCCGGCCAAGACGTTAGATGTAGATGAGGATTGCGACTACGAAGAAAAAATTGCAATTGGGAGGTGACGAACGGGGCACCTCTAGGCATAGTCGCGCTTTCCCACCACACCAAGGCCTGAGGGGGGTTAACCGAGAACAAAGTCTCTGCCTCCACCCATCGTTTCTTGTCTGATTGCCTAAACAAATCCAAAATACACCCCCCCAGAGAAGCTGAGTGATAAGTTGGGAAGTCTGGTAATCCCAAGCCCCCCTTTTTATGGGTCTACATAGGATGCGGAAAGCGATCCTTGGCCTTTTATGTGACCATATAAAGTTCAGTATTTTAGATTTTAATCTTGAAAAGTAGGCCGCAGGGAGCCTAAGGGGGATGGTTTGGAAATAGTAAAGGATACGTGGGAGGAGGTTCATTCCTACCGCATGAATCCTTCCTAACCATGAAAGAGGTATTTTATTCCACTTCACCAGATCTGCCTCTAATCTAGACAACATTGGAAGGAAATTCATTTTGTAAAGTTCTGCAGGGTCACGGGTTATTTTAATGCCAAGGTAGGATAGGGAATCTCCTGACCACTTGAATGGAAAATCTTCTTTCAGGAGTTGAGATACCAGGTGTGGGAGTGATACGTTAAGTATCTGTGACTTGGACATGTTAATTTTTAGATTGCTTAAGAGGCCATAATTACTTAGTTCCGACATAATGTTTGGGATGCTGATCAGGGGATTTGTAATATACAGGAGGAGGTCATCAGCAAAGAGAGCTACTTTATGCTCTCTTGCTCCCCCACCCACTCCCCCTATAGAGGGGTTGCCCCTGAGCGATGAGGCCAGCGACTCCATACAGATTATGTATAGAAAGGGAGACAGAGGGCATCCCTGCCTGGTACCGTTCTTAATTGTGAAAGGCTCAGATAGGGAACCATTGACTCTGATACGTGCTGTGGGATTAGTATATAAAGCATTGATACTGTGGAGAGTGGGGTCCGTGAGTCCCAGGTAACGCAAAGACTCCGTCATGAACACCCAGTGTACCCTGTCGAAGGCCTTCTCTGCGTCCAACGACAGGATACACATGGGCAGTCCACGTCTCCTGGCTCCATCTATTATGGCAATGGATCTGATGGTATTGTCCCTCGCCTCACGCCCAGGGACAAACCCCACCTGGTCAGCATTAATCAGTTCTGGGAGATAAATTTTTAGTCTATTCGCTAGCACTTTAGAGTAGATCTTAATATCTATATTGATTAGGGATATAGGGCGGTAGTTCCCATAGAGAGAGGCATCTTTGTCTGGTTTTGGGATGACAACAACATGCGCCATCAGAGCCTGTGACGGAAATGTTTCACCTCCTGCTACTGCGTTGCAGACCTCAAGAAATTTGGGGGCCAACGTCGTCTGAAACCTCTTATAAAAGCTGACGGAAAATCCATCAGGGCCTGGACATTTCCCCACCTTCAAGGATTTAATACAGTCTTCGATTTCATTGATCGAGAACTTGCTGGCCAACGCATCTATAGCGGACTGCGGTAAAGTAGGCATTCCACATCTTCTGAGATACGCGGCCATTTTCTGTCTCAACAAAGGTAGGGGCATGTCCTTGTAAGGTCCCTTCAGATTATATAATTCAGAGTAAAACTGGCGAAAACCTGCCAGGATGTCTCTCGTTCTGTGAACCACCTTCCCTGCAGAGTCTCTCATGTGTAGTATCGTAGACCTATTCTCTCTGCGGTTAAGGGCTCTGGCTAACAGTTTACCCCTTTTGTTACCTAAATAATAAAAACGGGAGTTAAGTCTATTTTGGAATAACCTGTCCTTTGCGTCAAGTATGTTTAAGAGTTTATGTCTGGCAGTAGAGAGGGAAGCTAGTGTCTCTGAGGAAGAGTCTATCTTATGCTGGGCTTCAAGGGTAGAGATCAATTTCAATAAATGATTTATTTCACTTGCTCTAGATTTTTTAAGACGTGATCCATGAGAGATGAAGAGCCCCCTGAGGACACACTTGAGGGCCTCCCATTTTGTCGATTTCGGGGAAGGGTCTGTTTCGTGGACCTCAAAGAATTCAGAGATGGCTTTTTCAATATCTGCAACACACGTGGGGTCACGTAATAGATTCTCATTTAGACGCCAGGAATATTCCCTAGGAGTGTCCGCACAGAGACCCAGGGATAGGTACACTGGAGCATGATCCGACAGTAGAATGTTGTCTATATCTGAACGCAGATGGGAGTCTAACAGGGAGTGGGATATATAGAATCTGTCAATTCTAGAATAGTTGGAATGTACTGACGAAAAGTATGTATAGTCTCTGGTTTCTGGATTTAGTATGCGCCAGGCATCTACCAATGAGAGTCCCTCCCATTGTTTCCCAAGGCGGTGGAGAGACGGTACAGATTGGCTGGACTTACCCCTGGAGACATCTAAAAAAGGGTCAGCTGGGTAGTTGAAATCCCCGCCTAAGATGATCTGGGCCGAGTCAGCGAATACATGTAACTCCGACTTGAATCCCACTCCGAACTGTCGTATCCTCCTATTTGGAAAGTAGACATTTGCAATAACATACGTGCGATTGGAAACTGATACCATGAGGAATATATAACGACCTGATGGGTCTATTTTTTGTTTCAATATAGAGGGGACAAATGACTTGTGGAATCCAATGGACACACCCTTTGATTTTGACTCTGGGTTGGTGCTATGGAACCACAGGGGATAGAGAGGTGATTCGCATTTAGGCACCGACCCAGAGCGAAAGTGGGTTTCCTGGAGCATCAGGACATGTACCCGTCTTTTGTGAGCTGAGTACAGGACCCGACGCCTTTTTTGCGGGATATTTAGCCCTCTCACATTGAATGAGCAAAATTTTAAATCAGCCATAATCATCAGCTACCACAACGCCTGATGTAAAAGCAAGGTTCACTTCGTCCCTAGAGAAGAACTTAGATAGGAAAGAGTGTAGAAAAGGAGAGAAAAGAAATAGAGTGAGGGTAAAAGTTAGATGCATATTATATATCAACTGTGTTACATAAAACACGAAACTCGTCTTGTGCAAGTTAAGACAGAACATCATCTGTCTTGCACACATGGGGGATTTCGGGAGCCAAGGAGGTGGCCACTCCTGCTTCCCGCTACATCCCAAAAACCACTTTAACTGGATAACTAATATTCAACATTCAACACCGCCGGCTTTTAATATATAGATCGGCCCAGCAGGAAGGGGTATAGGGTGAGGGTAAGGGAAAGATGAAAGCAAAGGGAAAGAGGGGGGAGGGAGAGGAAGGGGTGTTAAAGGGAAAGAGGGGGGGAGGGGGAGGAAGGGGTGTAAAGGGAAAGAGGGGTAAGGAAGGGTTAGTCTACCGGGATGGGGAGGCTTGGAGGGAAGGGGGGCCGTTATAATCTGAAGGACCGGAATGAGTAGTCAGATTAAAGACTCAGGCCACGTCAGGTCAAGGCCATGTAGATACATCGACAAAGACTTTCAAGTATTCGGATTCGCCTGATTCCGGGGTCTTCGCCTATCCTGCCATCTAAGAGGGGGTGCAGGTAGACGATGGGACGGAGGCCAGTCTGGTAGTTCAATTGGAGGGAGATCAAATGTCTTCAGAAAAGCAGGGAGGTCACCAATTCTACGGAATGAAGCTGATTTTCCATCCTTTTGGGCTAGTAATTGGAAGGGAAAGCCCCATCTATAGACAATGCCACTGTCCTTAAGGAGAGTCAGGAGAGGCCTCAGACCCCTTCTTTGTTGCAGCGTGCGTCTCGCCAAATCTGGAAACATAGTGATCTCTGCGTCCAGGAACCTGATGGGACCTTGTTGTCTAGCCTCCTGCATAATAGCTTCTTTGGTGGTAAAATAGTGCAGGCGGCAGATTACATCTCGAGGTCTAGCTTCAGCAGATGGCCGCGGAGCCAGGGCTCTATGAACTCTGTCCATAACGATCTCTGAATCAGTGGGTTCCCCCAGAATAGTGTTGAATAGCTGTTGTACTTTTGGTTTTAAGTCTATTGGAGAGATAGACTCAGGGAGCCCCCTTATGCGAACGTTATTCCTCCTATTTCTATTCTCTATGTCTTCTTGCCCATAAAGAATGTCCTCAATCATAGTGGTATGCATCTCCAATAACTCTCTGTGTGCCTGTAGCTCAGATAATGCACCCTCCTGCACAGCCTCCACATCTTCTATACGTGCAGTAAATTCCGTTTTAAGGGACTGCAGTTCTCTCCTATATGAGCCTTCCAGCCTGCTAGCCAGCCTGTCTAGGTCCCTTTTGTAGGAAGAAGTTTTAAGAGTTTACTTAGCTCGGTGGGGGGAAGATTTACAGCGTCTTCCATCTGGGCTGAGTCCTCATCAGAGTCTGGTTGCAGGGGAGTGAAGCGGCTGCCTCTGTCACTGGATTTCCACGCTCCATTTCCACTGTGCTGGGAAGGCGCCGCCATCTTAGATCCGCTGTGAGTGTGGCTGGCGGAGCCTGAGGAACGGAGAAAGCGGTCTAAATTACCGCTATTGCTGGGGAGATCGGTGCCGGAGGCTCCCTGCGTCTTCCTTGTCTTGCCCATATGAGTGGAACCGGCGGTGAAGAGGTATTAATGGCGGTTTATGGGGAGTCAGGAGCGGAGCGGCTCAGACGTGCGTCCTACTCCTTCATCAGCTGGCCACGCCCCCCCGATATAAAATTTTTCAACTTTTTTCAGGGACGTTAAAGCCCCTGACACTCAGGGAATACAGCTGAAGAGTCGCCATAAATGCCCCCGAACCCCACCCCACAGTCGGATCAAAAAAGAGGAGGGAAGAGGTGTGGATCAAAGAATGGAGGGGAGAGGGGAAAAGTGGAATGAGCGGGAAAAAGAGAGATATAAGGGTATGTGCCCACAGGGCGTTTTTGCTGCAGTTTCCGCTTGCAGAAAACCATTGGTTTTATGGTAATGTATGCTAATCTGTTCCTGCGGTTGGGCTTCCCAGCAAAACCAATGTGTTTTACAAAAACGCTGTGCCCACACATTAGTTTTGCAAGTGTCAAGAACTGTGAAATACCTGCGTTTTTGGTGCGGATAGCAAAGAATGGACATGTCAATTATTCCTGCGTTTTTGGTGCAGTCAATGGGGAAAAACGCTGGAAAAACTCAGCATCAAAAACGCAGGAAAAACGCTCAAAAAACGAGCAAAAAACGCAGACAAGATCATAGCACTTCTCCTGTCAAGGACTCTAGGATCCTCAGGTTTTCCTGCGTTCATGACTGCTCAAAAAACGTCCTGTGGGCACATACCCTTAGGAAGAAACAGGGAGAAAGACAGAAAAAATACAATCAGACAGAGGATAGTGATCCACCTGAGGAACCTAGAGGGTCTAAACCGCCAGGCTCAACAAGAACTAAACAGGTCAGAGAAGACTCTGAGCAACCGTGTCTTCGACACGACCTAACGTGGGGTATGGTTGAATATAGAGCCACCAGTACACCCCCGGTAAACAGCCTGCTGGAAAAAAAAAGAAAATGCAATAAACAGCCATATCAGGTGACTATTGTGTTGTCAATATATTATTGATAGAAAGAAGAAGGGGGAGGATGTTACCCTGCGAGAGCCCCCTATACCGGATGCACGCACACGTACAACCGGAAACTAATAACATTCGCAAAGGCTCTCACAGGGGGTCCGCCTCAACACACATTGTAAGATTGGGTACCGATCCCTCAAGAGGAGACAAACAGAATGTCCCCTAAACATAAGAGAGGACACTCCATCGCTAAGCAAGGAGGCAGTCAATCAAAGAAAAAAGGAAAAATCAGAAGTGGCCTTCAGGCGTCTCCGGAGCGGGTAGGAGATCCGCGTCGACGTCGTTTGGTCCTCCTCTTGCCCGACAAATCGGCTCGGGGGGCCCCCAATCGACTCGGTCCCCTCAAGGCAAAGGTGGAGAGCCGAGGCCACTCACCCAGCTCCACCAGCGGCAGGTCCAAAGCGGTTGTGAAGTCCCGTAAGTCCGCCGGCGATCTCAGTATGGTCATGTTTCCCTCTCCTCGCACCTGAAGCTGGAAAGGGTATCCCCAGCCATAGGGGATATGTCTGTCTCTGAGGGCGTCCAGCAGAGGGCGAAGCGCGCGTCGCTTAGCCAAGGTGATGCGGGATAGATCAGCCAGGAGCATAATCTCTGCCCCATTGAATTCTATGGAGTCATGACCCCGAGCACAGAGCATAATATCGTCCTTTATGCGGAAATAATTAATTAAATAATTAATAATTAATGACATCTCTTGGCTTGCTTGCGTTAGGGTTTCTAGGGCCCAAGGATCGGTGGGCTCTATCAATTTCTATGTGCATGTCCGCCTCTCTGTCTAGTAGGGAGTTAAAGACACGATGGAGGGCGGAAACCAGGTCACGTGGCTCAACTGATTCTGGCAAGCCACGGATTCTGATGTTGTTACGCCGATTTCTATTTTCAGCATCCTCCATCATATCCAACAGTAAATCAGAAGTTCCGGTGTGAAGATCAAGGAGCTGCTGTTGAGCTTGGACCTGGGAGGAAAGCTTCTCCACAGTGGCCTCAATGGTGCTAACAGATTGAATAACGGACACGTCCTCTTTCAGGGTGCCTATCTCCCCTCTACAGACTGCCTCTAGCCGCTGAATGTAATGCTCCATGTCTGTCTTGGTGGGCATAGTGCTCAGCCGTGCACTAATGTCTGCAGTATCTATGAATTCAAGAGGCTGATTACCTCCCTGTGCAAAGGGAGGGCGGCACTGTAAATCACTCCGTGGCCGTAGGCCCTCTAGGGACCCGGTGTCCCTCTCCATATCCCCATACACAACCCCTGACAGGCAAGGGGAGTGCATACACTCTGGGGGCTGGGGTGCAGGCACCGCTGCATGTACAGACTCCAAAGGAGCTGTCTCCTACGCACAGTGTCCGGGTTGAGAGGGAGAGGGGAGAGGAAAAAGCACTCGCCAACAGCTCACCCTTATCTTGTGCCTCCCCGGCTCCCAGACTCTCAGATCGCCGCTCCTTTGTCTGTGCTGGGTCCTGCATTCTCCCTCCGCTCACACACCTAGGAGCTGAGGCTGTGGGGCGGTGTGGCGCCGCTGTAGACAGGACCGCTCCTCTTCCCTGCGGTGGGGGTCGGGCGGGAGCGTCTCTCTCAGGCGCCATTGCTGAAGCTCCTTGCTTCCTGCCTGTGCTGCTGGGCGCCGACATGTATTTAATAAAGTTGAAGGGATAATCCTGGTTACGTTTCTTTCTTTTATTCAAATTTTTAAAAATCCTGTGTGGATAAGTGATACAGTGCTTACAGTGTTTTTACAAAGACAAGCCACCCAAGGACAAACGCAAAACATAAATATTGCCTGTGGATGCGGTCCCCCTGAGGGCAGTAGCAGGATTGTTTTACAATATGACAATTTTATGGTGTACGGTTCTTTTTGGAAGGTGACCCGCCTGGACACAAACAGTCTCCAAGGGCGATCACAACCAAATGCCGTCTCAGATTTGCCCAAATATTGGGTCTTTTCAATATTGTCTTTAAGTCAAAAGGGTCCAACCCACCACCCTATAGTCAAAGGTCCTACAAGCCTGCAGGCACGATAAGTTCAACAATGCATAACCATTGATATGGTATAGTGATAGCAATCCGCCCGACGCGTTTCGCCTCCTCCAATCGATCATAGGAGGCTCATCAGGGGCCTTAGACAGTATGCTACATCAGGTATATGTGTCACATAGATACAATATGACCCTTTATGTTTCAAAGTCTGGTAGTATTAACCCACAATGGTCCGGGTTGTGGGATGTTGGCGGAGAGTGTTGATGAATTTGTCAATCATCAGATGTCGTATCTTGGAATTACCTGGAAACAATATGAAAGAACGGTTTTCTTAACAGTAATGATGTTAACCAGGCATGTGACCTTCACCCAAGTATGTAGTGCCACTAAAGCAGTGATTTACTAGATTTATTCCACCAAGAGGAGTGTCCTGTGGTATATTTCAGTGGCCTACCGGTGATTTTAATGTAGAGGTCACAGTGTAATCATCGCTTCCATCTGTCTGATGGTCTGGTATTATGTCTTCTAATCAAAACACAAAACATATTAGTGTTATTGTTGTTATGATTAGGGGGCAGGTGATTTAGTGAAAGTACCTACTCTCTTCCTCCAGTTAAAACATTCTCCTGTCTCCTATTAACGTTAGGTAAAAAGACCATACATCTGTTACCTCCCTTCAACATCCCTTAATGGGGGAAGAAATTATGGGGTTGTATTAGGTTTAAATCATCTCTCATCAATTTAAGAAAGGCATCAGTGTTGTTTACTAACCTTATTCTTATTATGTCTGAGAGCACAATTGTTTTTTGATAGAAGAGGACACTTATCAATCTCCCTTTCATTAGGTTTTTCTGTCTACCAAGATCCTTGGTCAGACAAGGGTTAATGATTCCAGAAGTGCCTATATTGTTGATAACATCCGTATTTAGTATCTCACAGACCTATAATAGGGCCAGAACTGTAAGGTTCTATGTATAACTAGTTACCTCAGTTTTTCCCATGTGTAGTATATCCCATGTAGTCCCGGTTCTATTCCTTCTTTCTGGAGGGGAACATGGATCTCTTCTGTGTCTCCTGTCTCTCAGAGCCGGCTAAGGTGCTGCTCTCTTTGCTGTCAGAGCTAACAGCCCCGCTGGCTTAGAGATCTTCCTGATATAGTCCGCCCCCAGCAGGGTGGGTTCCCGCCCACCGGAACTTGCTGGCATGTCTTAAAACAGCGTGCGTTCCACCTGGAACGCATACCCTCTTACTGCGCGTGCGTGCACTTCCTGGATCGCTCCTGCCTCTGTCGTGCAGGTGCGGACCGCGGACCCTTAGTTGTAAGCATCTATGCACTGGATGTCAGTGCAGTGGGAGGGAAAAAGTCCCTCTTATATGCAGAAGAGAAGAACTTACACTACAGTAAACTGATTTCTAGATTCTTCATGGTCTAGATGTATATGTTATGTTACTTAAGGTATATGTTTACCTGTTAGTTGTAAGTAAAGACACACATAGGGTAGTTTATGCTGAAAGACATGCTTTAGTACTATATCCGCAACATGAGGGGGTAGTTTATATATTATACTATGGGCTACACTAGATTTATGATTACAGCTTGTATGGACAGTGTCTCATATGCGGATCCAAGGATGCACAACATATAGACATGTATATATCCTGATCCAACCCATTATGGTCAGCCGACATGTATTTAGTAATGTCCGCTCTCTTGGGGCTCGGGCTGGTTTCTTTGGGCACCTGGGATCTCAGCCCAATCTTCCCCTTCATATCAGGTCTCTTGCAGGCTATTTAAAGCAAATTATAGGCTGATAAAGCCGGAGGACCCTGGAGCTCTTCAGAAACGTGTCCTCACGGCTCCATGTCCAAGCCACGCCCCTGAAACATTTAATCTTGTTTTGAATGTGTCAAAGCTACAGTATGTAATAGATTTGCAGAAGTCTCATACTACAAGATTACTGTGTCCAAATGTAAATTACTAGACTTAAATTTCAACAAGGAATTAAAAATGGCCATCAAGGAGTTCTCAACATTCGATTGAGAGACAGGTGCCATTCCATATTTGGGCATCCAATTAGCTAGGAATAGTAGATCATCTATCAAAATAAACATGGATAGGGTCATTAAAATGATCCAAAGTGACATTAATAGTTTCTCTAAAAAATAACTTTCCTGGCTTGGCAGGATCTTGGCTTTTAAGATGGGCACGCTTCCCAAAATGTTATACATGTTTAGAGCGATCCCATTCATCATTTCCTCAAAATTTCTGAATAAGATTCAATCTCTTTTAACCCCTTCATCCCCAAGCTTTTTTTGACCGTTATGACTGGGTGACTGGGCCACTTTTTACCATTCTGACCAGTGTCCATTTATGAGGTAATAACTCTGGAATGCTTCAATAGATCCCAGTGATTCTGAGATTGTTTTTTGTGACATATTTATTGGGCTTCATGTTAGTGGTAAATTTAGTTTGAAATTTTTTGCGCTGATTTGTGAAAAAATCATATATTTAGCAAAAATTTTGAGATTTTCAAATGTTCAAATTTTATTCTGTAAAACCAGAAAGCTATGTTAACAAAAGAGTCAATCATTAACATTTCACACGTCTACGTTACATCAGCACAATTTTAGAAACAATTTTTTTTTTTGTTAGGAAATTAGAAGGGTTCAAAGTTCATCAGCAATTTCTCATTTTTCCAACAAAATTTACAAAGTTTGTTAACCCTTCAGATGCTTCACAGGAACTAAAGCAATATGGAAGGAAAAAATTAAAATGTTGCTTCTTTCAACAAAAATGTTATGTTAGCCTCAAATATTTCATTTTTACATGGGCAACAAGGTAAAATGGGGTCCCTAAAATTTGTTGGACAATTGCTCCTGAGTACGCTGATACCCAAGATGTAGTGGAAAACCACTGTTTCGGTGCACGACAGGTCTCAGAAGGGAAGGAGCATCATTTGTCTTTTGTATGGAGAATTGGCTGGAATCAGCGGATACCATGTTGCATCTGGAAAACCTCTGATGTGCCTAAACAGTGAAAACCCCTCACAAGTGACCCAATTTTGTAAACTAGACCCACCCCACCCCCACCCGAGGATCTATCTAGATGCATGGTGAGCAGTTTGAATCCCCAGGTGCTTCACAGAATTTTATAACATTTAGCTGTGAAAATGAAAATATACTTTTTTTTCCACCAAAATGTTCTTTTAGGCTCAATTTTCTCTTTTTCTCAGAGGCAACAGGATAAAATTGATCCTAGCATTTGATGGGCAATTTGTACTAAGGACAATGATACCCAATATTTGGTGGAAAACCACTGTTTGAGTGCACGGCAGGTCCCAGAAGGGAAGCAGCGTAATTTGACTTTTGAATAGAGAATTCGCTGTGGAATCATTAGCAGATATGTTGCGTTTGGAAAGCCCCTGATGTGCCTAAAAAGTGGAAACCCCCCAAAAGTGACCCCATTTTGGAAACTAGAGCTATTGGGAATTTATTTGAATGTTTGGTGACCACCTTAAATCCTCAGCTGTTACAGATTTTTATTGTTTTGAGCTGTTAAAATGAAAATATGCCGGCTAAAAGAACATTTGCTGGTAAAAAAAAAATATTTTTTTTTTTCATTTTCAGAAATGCAACTTGATACTGCAAAATATGTTGGGTAATTTCTCCAGAGTATGCCGATACTCCATACCGTGTTTCCCCCCCAAAAAAACACACCCATCAAAAATAAGATTTACTGGGGGGGGGGGGGTTACTATGCTGCTGAATGTAAGGCACACCCTCCCCACCCCCTCCCCCCCAAAAAAAAAATAAGACATATCAGTTTCTTGTCAGGCAGCATGCCCACCAATCAGAAGACCGGAGCATGCAGCTTTGACTCATCCTCCAACCCCCTGCCGGTACCCGTCATTGGAAATATTCTCGTGCCGGTCCAAGCTCCCTGTCTCAGATGCCTCAGATGTATGGGTGCTGCCCGCCGGCCAATCAGAGGCCAGCAGCTGATGTCGGCGTATGAAGTTAGCTGTTGACCTCTGGTCGGCGGGTGGCACCCGAACATCTACGGCAACTGAGGCTGGGAGCAGCGCCAGAATACTTGCAGTGGCGGTCACCGGCACATCGGCGGACCAGTGAAAAAAGTGTGTGTGTATATGATGTGTATATGATGGGGATTGCGTATTGGGGCTGCAAGGGGTTGATGGGGATACCGTATTGGGGGCTGTAAGGGGATGATAAATGTTCTTTTTTTTTTTTTTTTTTTTTTTTTATTCAAAAATAACCACCCCCTGAAAATAAGACCTAGCACATCTTTGGGAGCAAAAATAATAATAATAACAATTTTTGGGCACACAGCCGGGCTTGAAAGGGAAAAATTTTAATTTTTGAGCGGGGACCTAGTATGTGAATTTTAGGTTATGCGCCAACACTGGATTTTCTGCGTATTTTGCTGTAAATTTCCCACGTTTTTTTCTACATATTTTTGACAATTCCGCAGTACAGCACCTTCCCTGCTAAGTGTAAGGGAAATTAGAAGTGTTGTGCGCATGCTGCATATTTTCCCATGGAGAAAATGGCGCTCCTATTCCTGCAGAATAATTTTCAGCATTTTAATTCTTTCAATGGATTTTGCCATGATTTTCACCCATAGAACTTAATGTCAGCTCCAAAATATTCAGCAAATACACAGCACTGCTCACACAGTGAATAAATGTTGTATATTTAGTGAGGACTCTGTGCTGAAGATGTGGGGCTCCACTGTATTTTTGGTCACCAGCACAGGTACAACTAGGCAGTTACGGGCTTCCACCCCCACCCCCACCCAGCTGCCTAGGTGTATTTTGCTGGCAACCAAAATTACAGCGAAGCCTGACAGTTTTTTTTAATTATTTCTAGAAATAATTGAAAAAAACAATGTAGGCTTCGCCATATTTTTGTTTGCCAGCCAGGTACAACTAGGCAACTGGGGGCTGGAATCCTCAATGTAGAGAGGCCCAAGCATTTTGTGCCCCCATGCTGTGAGTTTTAGCTTGCAGCCGCCCCTGAAAATGGCGCATTCATTGAAGCGCTATTTTTTGGGGCTGTACCTCGACTTCCTATTGTCCTGATGCTGTTAGCGAACTGGTAATAAAGGGGTTAGTTCCAGCTTTATATTGACAGCTGGCACAAAGCCCGAGATCCTTAATGTCGGGCCAATGTTAGACCCGGCCATTAGGAATCTCATCTAAATAGTAAGTCAGACACAACACACAGAGAAAAAATATTTTATTAGTACAAAAATGCAAACGCATATCTTGACTCCAACTTCTTTTAAACCAATACATTTTTATTGAAGAAAAAGGCATAATACAGACACAATTATACTGTATTCGGGGGACATAGATCATGAATCAATCAACAGTATAAATCAATCAGAAATCAACAGGGTGCAGGGAGGTTCAGTGAGGGGAGAGTGAATTAGGGAGATAGGGAACATACATATGCATGATCCAACCAACTGAGATAAAATTTTACCATGAGACTGCGGAGTTTAAGGAGAGGGGAAAAAACAGGAGGTGGTCCAGGGGTCCCATTAAGTAAGGATTTTGAGACTGTGGGTCAGAGAGGATTCATGTTGAAAATGCAAGTTTATACGGGCAACTAGTTTATCTCTGGTAGGATCCTAAGGTAATTTCCAGTACGTGGCCATGCACTGTCGTTCCACGATTAAGATATTTGTTACAATATTCCGGAAAGGAGAAGGAAGGTCCCCTAGGTTGATGCTTAGTAGGGCAGTGGGGCCCGATAACTTAAAGGGAATCTTTATCATTTCCTACATAAGGCTGCCTTCAGACTTGCAGATGCCTCCGCAGCGTTTTGCAGAGGCATCTGCAAGCATCTGCATGCAGACCGCGGCCCCTATCTTTATAATGGAGCGCACGGCGGTCTGCAGATGCTTGCAGACCGCCATGCGCTCTCATTGCCCGCCATTAGTGATCTGTGCGCAGGCGGATGCCTGCGTACAAATCACACACTCTCGCCCGCACCAGGGACGCGACATGTTGAAGCCAAAATGATTGGACTTTGGGACAATTCCACCAGACATGAATCACAGATCCAACCGAGCAGAAATATTTCCAGCAGAGTGAGGAAGAGGATTTTTGAAACTTAGCCAAGCGGAGAGGTGTCATATACCAGTTCAATTGTAGTTTCTTTGCTTGCTCCAGGTGGTTGATGCAAGATGAAAATTTTGAGATGCGTGGAAGCAAAACGCCATGCATCTACAAAGGCGGAAAATGAGAGAAGTTCCTCTCATGTCAGCATGTGGGGTAATTTGGAATCACCACCTGGAGCAAGAAGAGTCCTATAAATGATAGAAATGCCATGAGGGATTGAGCTGTTTGACTTGAAAAATCTATTTGTATAGAGTATTTTTGTCATACACCGGAGCTAGCTTTGTGTATGCTGGTTGCTGGTACCTGTTCTGGGTGATACTGCATATGTTTCACCCTGTTATTGTGGTAAACCAAGATAAAATAGTGTATATGGACTCTGCGCTAACCCTTATGATATGGCTACCAGTTATGAGGATGTTCAATTGTGATGTTGAGTTTAGTTAAATAAGTTGTAGTTAACCCTTTTTTTGGATGTTTATTTTCTTGATTTAATTGTTTAAAAACCTTTGAAAAATCTAAAATAATAAAGTAAAGTACGGGTTTGAAAACAATTTCCTTGATGTAATCGTTTAACAGACATACAGTTAGGCTGCCTTCACACTGGCGTTCCCCTCCGCAGCGTTCTGCGGAGGGGAATCGCCATGTGTGCGCAGCCAGCGCAAGCCCCTATGTTTAGAATGAGGACGCACGGTGCTGCGCTTAACTGTGCATGACCGTGCGCACCCATTCACTCCCATACGTGATCTGTGCACAGTAGGATGCCTGCGCACAAATCACACAGTCTCGTCCGCACCAGGGACGCGACATGTTGCATTCCTGGTGCGGACGAGACTGTGTGGTTTGTGCGCAGGCATTCGCCTGCGCACAGATCACATGTGGGAGTGAACGGGTGCGCACGGTCATACGCATTCAAGCGCAGCACCGTGCATCCCCATTCTAAAGATAGGGGCTTGACTTCCGGTTCCTGCCTGGATGAGGACGCAGGGCTGAAGGCGAGCTCCCCGCACCCGCGGTGAATATATCCACCCGCATAGCATCAGGCGCACTCAGAAGCATCGAGGATGAGTGCACGGAAGTCAGCGGTGACACCGGCACCGACTGGGAAGATGGAGAAGTGGCTCCGGAGCTCGGGAGGTGCAGGAGACCAGCCGCGCTCTTCAGATAAACAGGTGAAGGGGGCAGAAAAGATGGCGGCGGACGGGAAGAGCAGGACGATGCAGCACGGCACACAGCACACCACGAGACAGGAGGACAAGAGAGGAGAAGGTGAAATCCTGCCACAAGCTAGAGAGGCAGAGATCAGGAGCAAACAAAGGGGCCAAGAAACGCAATGCACCGAACAAGACACAGGAGATGGCATAATGCAGCACACAATCCCCCATGTTGATTATAAACTACTAGCCAGAGAAGCATCAGCATACTTGGCTGAGGAGCTGAAGGGCACAATCAAGGAGGCCATACAGGAAGCTCTGCTAGGGCTACAAGCTAAAACTGCAGAACATACAAATAGACTCGATATGCTTGAACAGAGACTATCTGACTCTGAAGACAGAGTGATGCAGTTAGAGGCACAAGTGGCGGATCTCATGACAGCTTCTGTGTATAATAAAGACAAACTAGAAGACCTAGAAAACAGGTCGAGACGTAACAACATACGGATAATAGGTCTCCCTGAAACAATCTTGCAAAATGAGCTGATCGATATATGTGAAAAAGACCTACCCCATGCCCTGGGGTTCCCACACAAATATAGAGCTGAAAGGGCTCATAGAGTTGGAGCACCCCCAGAGAACGTCGCTCGCACACAGGAGGGATTAAGATCCCCACAAACCAATGCCCCGGATAACAACAAAAACAATACCAACAAAGCCTCGCCCCGCCAAGTGGTGGTCAGATATCTAGATTACAGAGATAAAGAACAGCTGCTGCAGACGTTCAAGAGCCTACGCCGCCCCCTAGTGGTACACAACCATGTGGTTAGACTATATGGAGACTATTCCGTAGAGGTGTCGAAGAGGAGGAAAGCTTTTAGCCCAGCATGCAGCATTTTGTACAAACGAAACATCCGATTTCAATTGTCATTTCCTGCGACCCTTAAATATAGGGGACCGGATGGCCGCCTCAGAACATTCCAGAATCCACAAGAGACGTTGCGACAGCTGACGCAAAATAACTCTGGAAAGGGTGAACGAGACCCACAAGCCGGGAGGAAAGAGGGTAATGGAAAGCATACGCCCACATATAGAGAGCGTATTCCAGAAGAATCGCACACTAAAAACGGCAGAGTCACCCCACACCTCGACGAAAGGTCGTCGGCCATACAATTCGCAAGAGAGATTGGGGAAATGTCTGAAGAACAGCGACGCCAAAGACGACACCAGTCGGAGACCCAAGAGGACGGGGAGGAGCAGCCGGAAGGCACCTGAACGACTGACAACGAACCCTCCTGACAAGCTTTATTCGTTACCCTACGAAGGTGTACTCTTGATATTTATTCCACATACCTGATTTTTATCTTGAAGACAGTAGACAGTCATCACGGTGATGATACAATATATGGTATTTATATAAAGGTCAAATAATTTTTTTTTTCTTTTTTCTCTTTTCTTTTTTTTTTTTTTTTTGTCTCAAATTTATGCGCTCTCCCACACTTTCACTAGTAAGTCGGCAGTGACTTCAAACGAATTTTCACCGTCGGGTGGGAGATTACGGTTAAGATGCGTCCTTACCAGAATTTGGGAGTCTATAACTTGAGTTGTTGGTTTTGGGGGAAAGGGAGGGTGAGGAGAGAAATGAGAGGGAGGGGGAACTGTTAATATTGAGGAAGTTTCCTGCCTCGAAGGGAGTTATGAGAGTTCTGATTATGTGGGGGTTTGTTATTAATTGTTTTTGCCGCACTGTTTCATACGATCTAAAGTACTCCCTTGTCCAACATTTATGGATCCATCACACGACATTAATTCACTTTTTCCTCATTCATAATGGTGAATATTATAACATGGAATGTTAAAGGTTTGCGCTCTCCGGAGAAACGCTCTATGGTCCTAAGACATTTAAAGAAACTGAATGTGGACATTGCTTTCTTGCAGGAAACCCATCTTCTAGCGTCTGATTTCTTCAGAATGCAAAAGTTATGGGTGGGGGCAATTTGGGGCTCGGGAGCGGTGGAAAAGAAAGCAGGGGTTTTGGTGTTGGTCAACAAGGCTTTCTCCCCCAAACTGATATCTGAAAGCAGAGATGAAGCAGGAAGATTAATACATGTGATCATTGAATGTCAGCTAGGTAGACTGAGTCTGTACAATGTTTATGCACCCAACGCTGACACAGATAGAGCAAAGTTCTTTCTACAAATAGAACACATGTTACTGACAGATGGGGAACCTAGTAAATTGGTAGCAGGTGATTTCAACACAGTGTTATCATCGGGAGAAGACAGACAAAAAAGACAACAAACGAAGCCCGACACGGAACATTACACGCTAGATAGAAGGAGTGGAGGAGGATTACAACACCTGATGGATAGTACAGGTCTCCACAATGCCTGGAGGACTTTTCATCCACAAGAGAGGGAATTTACGCACTATTCTCACCCACACGATTCGTGGTCTAGGCTGGACATGCTCTTGGTCGGGGACGCTGTACTGGGCAGAGTGGAAGAGGTAACCATTGAAAACTTAGTCATATCAGATCATAGCCCGGTGTCCCTGACCTTGAGGAATCTCTACTCGCACGGCACTGACTTCTTATGGCGATTCCCGACCTTCTTGTGTCATGATGAAAACTTCGACAGCCTCTTAAGGGAGTGGTGGACCGAATTCTCATTGGATAATATAGAACACAAAACAAACGCCCGTCTGTATTGAGAAACTAGCAAAGCTGTGATGAGAGGGAAAATTATGGCCTATACTCAAACAATGAAACGCAAAACACAAGAACACTTCAAATCTCGTAGCGAGGCTTTGAGAGAAGCTTACGCCCAATTCTTAAAAACCCCATCCGAAGGCCTGAAAGAGGCTTGGTTGTTGGCGAAAAGGGAGTTCGAAGCTTGGGCAAGACAGAGGGAGATCTTCAGAAAAGCACAGTGGGAGTTAGATCTATATAAATTTGGAGATAAATCGGAAAGATTTTAGCCAACCTGGCCAGGGGGAAACGCCCGCACAACACGATCACATCTCTGAAGGTCGGGGATGGAACTACTACCTCAAACCCAAAACAGATAAATTCACTCTTGGGGAGATACTACTCCAAATTATACACAGCTAAACCAAACGAACGAGAGATGGGTAGGGATTGGTTGCGGAGGATTGAAATGCCAGTTCTTTCTGGCGATGAACTAAACACATTAAACCGTTCAATCATCCTAGAGGAAATCTTAGGGACCATCAACAACCTAGGAAATAATAAAGCCCCGGGCCCGGACGGCTTCCCAGGAGAATATTACAAAAAGCTCAAAGAACTGATAGCCCCATGCCTAATGTCACTAT
This sequence comes from Allobates femoralis, assembly GCA_033576535.1. Taxonomy (NCBI): domain Eukaryota; kingdom Metazoa; phylum Chordata; class Amphibia; order Anura; family Aromobatidae; genus Allobates; species Allobates femoralis. The sequence continues at coordinate 129,718,620 of JARQOC010000011.1, forward strand.
TTAATGCTGGCTTGGAGGGAGAGACCTTGTCTGACACCTCCAACACAGCATATATAAAATTATCGCCCAAGGGAGAAAAGGACCCAACAGACCCGTCGAACTACAGACCCATATCCTTGATAGACCAAGACCTGAAAATATTGTCTAAGATTATGGCTGATCGCTTAGCGATGATGTTACCTCGCCTCATTGAACCACAACAGTCTGGGTTTGTCAAGGAAGGTCAGCAGTGGGGAATATTAGGAAAACCATCCTGGTACTTGACGCGGTCAAAAACCACAACATCTCATCACAAGATCCCCCAGCCATAATTTTGTTGGATGCCGAAAAGGCATTCGACAGCGTAAATTGGGAGTGGCTAAATTCAGTTCTAGACACACTGGGGATGCAGGGTCCCTTTCGTACATTCTTGAATACCCTATATCTTAACCCACGAGCGAAAGTATATACACCAGGATTCCTGTCAAATTCTTTTCAACTACAGAGAGGAACGAGACAGGGATGCCCACTCTCTCCACTACTCTTTAATTTAGCTATAGAGCCCTTATCACGCTATCTTAATGGGGGAACGGTTTTTGAGGGGATTAAAGTGGGCCAAGTAACAATACACTCGGCACTATTCGCAGACGACATAATTCTCTACCTCAACCGCCCGGATAGAGATGTCGTGCATCTCATAGACCAATTAGAATTGTATAGCACTTTCTCGGGCTTCACGCTTAATAAAATCAAATGTGAGATATTAGATTTAGGGGCCACCGGAGGGAGATCCAGACCAAACAATAGATCTCAGGAAACGTTGGGGATACCCGTTAAAAATGACCACATTAAATATTTGGGGATACATTTGAGCAAATCAACAGACAGGATATATTCTCTCAACTATGACCCGATAATTAAAAAAATAACATCAGAACTAGAAAGATGGAAAAATCTACCCCTCTCACTTTTAGGACGCTGTCATCTGGTTAAGATGATCAGTTTCTCCAGATTACTATACCCAATGCAGACACTTCCTCTTCTCCTGCGCCAAAACGATTTACTTAAACTGAATAAAGCCATAACACAATTCATATGGAATGGCAAAAGAGCGAGAATTAAACTCAACACATTGATGCTACCCAAAGACAGAGGAGGCCTTAACCTTCCGGACATCAAGGGGTATAACCTTGCCTGTATTTCCAGGCATGCAATAGACTGGTTGAATAGAACTTCCAAACACTCCAACTGGGCGGAGGAGAGGAACTTCTGTCGGCCTTGGGATCTGGCCAGCCTGCTACACGCGTCCTGGTCTGATGTTCCGGCTTACATAAGGAACTCACTGCTTTTTGGAGACACTGCCATGTGTTGGAAAGCAGTCCGTAAGAAACTGCATCTGCGATGGAAGGTCTCCAAATATTTGAACCCTTGGGCACATGTTAGCTTCAAGTTAGGGAGAGAAAATGCTTTGTTCAGAATATGGGAAAGCAATGGCATACTGAAACTGGGTGATATACTCCATAAAGAAGAGAGGAGATGGATGTTAGGACCCGAGGTGATGGAGCACTTTGTGCTCCCGTCTACACAGTTACTACAATATAATCAACTACAATTCCATGTTTTACAAAAACTACAGGATGTGACCCAGGAATGTATCTCAAATACCTGGGATAAATTAATGCAGACCCAAACTTCACAATTAAACATATCGTTTATTTATAACTTTCTTCGTGAGGTTTACCCAATAGTAGATTCGAGTAAACTCTTTAAGGGTTGGAGACATCTCATACCAGAGGAAGAAAGGGAAGAAGAGATTCTGGAGGGGTGGAGGTTGTTTAGAAAGCTTATATATAATGAAAAATGGAGAGACACACAATTTCGGGTCATGCACAAAGCACTTTATGGTTTCAACATACCCCCGACACCAAGTGTCCCTGGAAGAGCACAAAATTGTCCGAAGTGCGGAGCATTTCGAACTGATTTTACACATGGCATTTGGACTTGCCCAGGGGTTGTCAAATTTTGGGATTCAGTAAGGGAATTCCTGCAGGAGATCTCTGACCAGGAAATGCCTATAGATCCTAAATCATGGCTCTTTCACATCCCGATCTCTGAAAATTGGAAGGGGAACAAAGCACGATTCTGCCATATCGCTGCCATATTATGCAAAAAGATACTACTGCGAAATTGGCTGTCCCCATTCTGTCCGGTGATTCCAGACTTGCTCCAGGCCCTAAAAGCGACCATGAGAATAGAAAGGATGGAAGCAGAAAGGCAAAAAAATCTAATGACAGGCAAATTCTTCAATACATGGAAGAATTTTATATTAACAAAACTGTCGCTGGAGGAACTGGAGCAAACAGTCTCACCATTCAGACATTCAACTTGGTACCTCACCGAAGACTTGAAGGGAACACTCGGAGCACTAAAGATGTAAGGGAGTCTAAAATATAACTTTACCTTGTCTGTACCAATGCTAATCACGCTTTTATTTTAGAGGGGTTACATATATACTAAGACCATACCACGCAAAACCTTGAACATGGACGAGAGGAGATAACCACTAACATCACTTAATGGGAACTTGCCCTGCATGAACGTTTGATTTACACAAGACCAATGTTATTGTTTGGGGGGTGGGATTAGGGAACGATACGGAGGGTGGAGTGGTTGGGGGTTTCTTGAAAAATGATAACGCACATTGTCTTCCGTTATACTTTGTACTGTGTTATGACATGTTACGATTGCAGAAAATCAATAAAAAAGATATTTAAAAAAAAGATAGGGGCTTGCGCTGGCTGCGCACACATGGCAATTCCCCTCCGCAGAACGCTGTGGAGGGGAACGCCAGTGTGAAGGCAGCCTTAATCTTTCTTTAATGTTCAATAGCATTGGCGTGCATTCCACCAGCATTGCTACCCACCACAGCCCCAGAACACAGAGGAAGGAAGGGGGACAGCAGAGACAGCGACGAGGAGCCCAGAGAACAGCACATACCATAAGAACCTATATTCTGTAGAAAGATAAGGACACCTGAACACCTAATCCACCAATACTACAGGATAGTGACACCTCAAGATCGAGACTCTCAACTCCCTAGGATAAATCACACTCAGTAGCTCGCCAGGCAAACATCCTCACAGCAGTTATCAGAGGATCACAAGAGAAAATTAAAAGGCAAAAAAAACACCTTCAGAAGATCCAGAACTGGTTCATTAAAGAATCCAGGGATAAAGCCCAAGCAAAAACTAGCCGCAACATCCAATGCAATTACAACATATAATTGAAACTAATTTCTATGTCTTAGTGATATTGGAGAACTAATCCACTATATAAAGATATATCCAACAAAAATTCCCCTATAAGGGATCATAGCCACTAACATTAACCCGGTTACCAATATATGCAGGTTAAACACGCATTCCTTCAACAGAGGAAAAAGGGGACCATGGTTATCCAGAAAGATATTATCCTCGACTACATCTGCAAAGAGGGGCGTACTAAAAGGGTTATATCTGAGATTTATGCCGCTCTGCTTTACACCTTTTTGCTGAAATACCCTGTAGCGGCGATTGAAAGATGGGAGGCAGATGTTGGTAATATAGAGGATGACAAATGGGAGTCCATCTTAGTATATTCCCAAATTATCATTAAATGAACCTGCTACAATGTCCCAACTATTTCTTGTACATAGGGCATACAGATCACCTGAATTTTTGTATAAAATAGGGGTGCGGGAGACCTCGGAATGTACGAGATGCGGAGCTGAAGCCGCTGGTATCCTACACGTCATGTGGGGGTGTCCGCATATTTTGGGTTTCTGGTCTGAGGTGGCTGCCCTCATTGGGAATCGCTAGAGATCCAGTGGTCTGCCTGTTGGGATATGTGGAAGAGATGGTGGGCACTGAAATTGCGAAACTAGCAGTTGCCAGACTCTTGGATGCTGCTAGAAAAGTCATAGCTAGATATTGGGTATGAATGGAGCCTCCTACTAAACAGGTATATATACGTCAAGCAGACTATGTGGTGCAGATGGAGGAAAAAATCTACCATAAACGTAAAAATGCTAAATTATGTGATCACTTGTGGGCAGCGTGGAAGGTGTGAGGGCTGAGATTGGAAAGGATGTTTCGGCAGAGACGCGACTAATGGCGCGTAAAGGGTCATCAGATGTTTAGGGTAATTACTGAACATATCTTACATATATTGCTCAGAAATAAGAAATGTTGCTGTCTGTAAAGGGAGGTGGGTGGTGAGGGAAAGGGATTTCTTTATATGATCAAAAATGGACAATTGCGGTTTTACAGTTGTATGTTATTTATTTACATATGAATAATATTTTTCTGATTCAAAAAAGGAAGGGAGGGAGGGTGGGGGGCCGGGGGGGAGAGTTTGGGGCCGGGACCTGATATATATAGAAAATTTATATGTTTTGTATGAATAATTTTGTTATTTGTGCTTTTTCATTAATAAAATATACATGATTAAAAAAAAAACACATTAACCCGGTTAGTTACAGAGCATCTCTAATATAGCATTAGCTCTGTAACATTATTTTTAAACCCATACTTTATTTTAGATTTTAGAATTTTTTAGAATTTTCAAAGGGTTGGGACCCTAAGTGAACCAGCGTGTGAGGGATAAGTTTTCAACAGACAATTCCACCACTTTAAGAGAGATATATCTGAATAAAAATGGAAAATAGACTTTACAGTGCGAGGACCAGATTTTAATCAGAGATGCTATAGAATATAGAGCCGGTGATCGTTTAAATGGCTGAAGTAAAGCCATTTCTAGAAGGAGTCTGGGAGATCTCTTAGGGGCAAAGTGTGATTCTATCTGGAGCCATGCTAGGTTAGAATCCTCCGCCTACCAAATTTTGGCTGGGTCTAAGAGAGCAGAGCACCTTAGGGACTCCCAGGTCCCCCCCCCTTCCCCGGAGTATAAAAGAGTCATCATTTTATGGGAAATTCAGTACGGTTTATTATTCCAAATGTAACGGTCAATTATAGACTGCAAAAGGGAAATATTCTTATGCGGGATATGGAGGGGGAGACATTTGAATAAGTAAATTAGTTTGGGGAGAATGAGAATTTTAATCGTTTGAATTCTCACCATCCAGGAAAGGTGGGGTAGGGAGAATTTACTCAACTCAGCCCTAACGTCCTGTATTAATGACTCACAATTGGTTCGGACAATTTTGGAGAGGTGTGTAATTTTTATCCCTAAATACGTAAATCCGTAATTTGACCAGGTAAAAGAGTATTTTGATTGGATTTGGATCTGGGTAGCAATGAGGAGGTTTAGAGGGAAGAGCATAGACTTAGATAAATTAAGTTTATAGAGGGATACTTGGGAGTATTCTGATAAAATGGACATGATAGAATCCATAGATGCAATCTCAGGGTGTATCCATTTAATATCTATTACTCTCTTACAAGTGAAGCAGAGGACATTCTGACGTCATTGGAAACCTCCTACTATACGTCACTGAAATGTGGCTGTTTCTAATTGGTTTAAATTGTTTATATATGCCTGAATTTGTAACTTGCTGGTCATTCTGTTAATGTATCCCTGATGAAGAGGTCGGGACGACCTTGAAACGCCTAGGAATAAAGATCATCAGTTCATAATACAAAGGACGTTTGTCATTCTATATAGCAGCATGGATCGAATTATCTTTGTCCTGTTGGACAGGGAGAGGCGACAGATGGCAGGGAGAGGCGACAGATGGCAGGGAGGGGCGACAGATGGCAGGGAGGGGCGACAGATGACAGGGAGAGACGACAGGTGACAAATGATCGGGAGAGGGAAAGGCGACAGGGAGAGACGACAGGTGACAAATGACCGGGAGAGGGAAAGGCGACAGGGAGAGGCGACAGATGGCAGGGAGAGGCGACAGATGACAGGGAGTGACGACAGGTGACAAATGACCAGGAGAGGGAAAGGCGACAGGGAGGGGCGACAGGGACAGATGACAGGGAGAGGGAGAGCTGACAGAAGACAAGGAGAGGGAGAGCTGACATGACGAGAGAGGGAGAGGCAACAGATAACAGGGAAAGGCGATAAATGACAGCGATAGAGGTGACAGGGACAGAGAGAGATGACCGGGAGAGACGGCAAGGTCAGGGAGAGATGACAGAGAGAGAGAACGATGGCGAGGACAGGGAGAGATGACAAGGAGAGATGACAGGGAGAGATGGCAGGAACAGAGAGATGACTGGGAGAGGGAGAGATGGCAGGGAGAGATGACGGGGTCAGAGAGAGATTACAGGGAGAGAGAGGACGGAGTGATGGCAGGGACAGGGAAAGATCACAGGGAGAGATGACAGAGACAGGGAAAGATGACGGGGTCAGAGAGAGATTACTGGGAGAGAGAGATGACGGAGTGATGGCAGGGACAGGGAAAGATCACAGGGAGAGATGACAGAGACAGGGAAAGATGACGGAGAGAGAGTTGACAGGGAGTGATGGCAGCGACAAGGAGAGAGAGATGGCAGGGACAGGGAGATATGACATAGACTCGGACAGATGATAGGGAGAGAGAGATGACATGGTGAGATAGCAGACAGGGAGAGATTGAGATGACAGGGAGAAATCAAGGGACAGATTACGAACCGGCAGGAAGATCGGCGGGCACGGGCAGCACCGAGACCACTCACATAAGCGTCCTCCACAGAGGGGAGCGGTCAGTGACAGGTCACACCACCCCCTGCATGCTGATTAGAGTGACAAGTCACAAGGACCATAGCTCCAATCAGGGCTGGAGGGAGGTGACACTGACGTCACCTTGCTCCAGCCAATGATTGATGCTTTTGAGCATCAATCATGGCTGGAACTCAATTTATCAGCCAGTTTCTCTGGCTGAAACAAACAATCGCTGCGATTGGCTGTTGAACAGCCAATCACGGCGATCGTAATTGCGGGGTGTCTTGAATAAGCAGATAACATAATTCGTCCACAGTTCATGCGGCCACGGTGCCGCATTTTAGCCAGGGGGTATATATATGCCCTTGGTCGGGAAAAAAATTTCCTTACAGGGCATATATATATACGACATTGGCCGTGAAGGGGTTAAACAACTTTGTCACTATCAAGAAAAAATCTAGAATCTCCAACTGCATTTTAATAAAAGACAAGTCATGTGGTGGCTTAAAGCTTCTTAATATAACCAGTTACCTTTCCACTAATAATTAATATTAATTATTAACATAATTAAAGTGATCCTAAACCCAGAAACTGACCCCCCTGTATCTTTCTACCTGTCCCTGCACCCCCTATCATCATTTCTAGCCATCCCTTTTGCAGAAAAAATCGCTTTTGTAAAGTACGGGAAAAAGTTATATTACTTTGTCCTGTGTGAGTTCTCTGTTTCTGAGCAAGCCGCAAATAGGCGTGCCTGTGTGCTGCTGCCTTGTAATTATGCACGCCCCTCTCTGCTTCTAAGAGCCTGGCCGCGTCATTAAAGGGGGCGGGGCTCCACATGACACGATTTAGCCCCGCCCCTTTCATGACACGGCCAGGCTCTTAGAAGCAGAGAGGGGCGTGCATAATTACAAGGCAGCAGCACACAGGCCCCACCCATTGCGGCTTGCTCAGAAACGGAGAACTCACACAGGACAAAGTAATATAACTTTTTCTCTTACTTTACAGAAGCGATTTTTTTCTGCAAAAGGGATGGCTAGAAATGATAAGAGGGAGTGCAGGGACAGGTCTAAAGATAGGGGGGGTCAGTTTCTGGGTTTAGGATCACTTTAAACATAGCTGAGGCTGGCTAAAAGAAGACCCTATTCCCATTTGGGTAGAACTAGAGTAGAGTTCTCACTGAACAATAATAAATCCTTCAGCTCTTCACTGTTAGAACACATCACGAAACCCTACTTACCCCTTTCGGAACCTCCATCAATCTCTGCCACAATCCAAGCGTGGAGAAAACTTCCCTCCTCGCACAAGTTGATTTCAAAATACGATCAAATAAAAAACCTCCAATTATCCTTTATTAACCTAATATCGGAGGATAAAATCCCTCTTTCATGGAAAACCAAAAGTTAAAAAAAAAAAATTGTCGACTACTACAATGGTAAAGAATTCCTCTCCTGTCAAACACTCAAGTTCACTCACAACTTACCATATTCTGATTTTCACAACTACCTACCTTTGAAAAATTCAATTTTGGCTATGCTGTCAAACAAACATCCACTGTGCAAAGCAGTGGGAGTTCTCTTCTGAAACATCAATAACAATGTCATCTGTAAATCTAAATACAATTACCTTAACAAGGATTTCTTTTGAAAAAGACCATTCATGATAAAATGGGAAAAGGACCTAAAACTAAATTTCTCTCTTTACCAATGGGAAAGTTGCCTTAAGGTACCTTCACACACAGCAATTTTGCTAGGCAATTTCACTGGCAATTTGCTGGTTGCAGTGAAATCATGGACACATTGTTCTATTTTGTTGCTGTGTACAAATGTAACAATGTGTCCATGATTTCACTGCCACCAGCAAATTGCCAGTGAAATTGCCTAGCAAATTTGCTGTGTGTGAAGGTACCTATAAATTATTCTACTCCTCCAACATTTGCCTAAAGGTACCGTCACACGTGGCAACGTTGTCAGCGCGCGCTGCCTAGATACCCGACGTGTACCTTAGTTACCAGCCTCCTCCGCTCACCGGCTGGTATCTAAGGTACACAGCGGGTAACTAGGGTCCCTAGTTAAATATCGTTTCCCGCTGGAAGCGGGAGCAAGACATCGTGGAAACGATATTTAAATCGTTTCCATGATGTCTCTGGTCAATTGATCGCTGGTGAGTCTGTCTGTGTGACAGCTCACCAGCGATCAGCCGTCAATGTCGTCAGCGATCATCTCACTGACGACATTGATGCGTGTGACTCCCCCTTAAGACACTGTCTTATATTTTTTTTTGGTCCAAAAAGACCGCCATGTCTTACTTTCGGGGGGTGTCTTATATTAGCTAAATCCCACTGCAGCCTCCTATACACACACATACACCACACACCCATACACACACACACATACACACCACACACCCCACACACCCATACATACCCATGCACACACATAACCATACACACACACACATAGCCATACACACAAACCGTTTTTTACCGGTCTCCGGTGGCCCCCGCTCTCCGGTGTCCGCGCTCTCCCCGCTGGCCTCCGCTCTCCGGTGGTCCCCCGTCCTCCAGCTGGCCTCCGCTCTCCAGTGGCCGCCTCCACTCTCCGGAGGCCCCCTCCACTCTCCGGTGGCCCCCCCTGCTCTCCGGAGTCCCCCCGCTCTCCTTCTTCCCACTGTAGCTGCCAAACTCCGCCCAGGTCAGGAGCCCTGCGCCAATTACAGCGCAGGAACCGTGAGCCAATCACAGCCCAGGAACCGCTAGCCAATCAGAGGCCATGCACGATGTCAGCTGGCCGCGGATTGGCTTGTGGTTCCTGGGCTGTGATTGGGTCACAGTTCCTGCGCTGTAATTGGCGCAGGGCTCCTGACCTGGGCGGAGTTTGGCAGCAACAGCGGGAATCAGGAGAGCGGGGGGCCGCTGGAGAGTGGGGGGCCACCAGAGAGCGGAGGGGGCCACCGGAGAGCGGGGGACCACCAGAGAGCGGGGGACCAGCAAGCCTTACTTTCGGGGTGCCCTACTTTCGGGGAAACACGGTATTAATGTTGCTTCAACTTCGCCACGCCCCTGAGTTGCAATGTTGCTGGCAATGTTGCCGTGTGTGACGGTACATAACATCCACAAATCCTTTTTCATAAGTCTCCCACCTGAGATTTGAATTTTCCCAATCTCTCTCATCCCTTGTGTTGGTGAGGCTGTGACCAGATGGGTGATCTCCTTCACATCTTCTGGAACTGTCCAAAACTCACCAATTTATGGAATAACATAAGTTCTTTAATTAGTCGGAACCATGAAAAAGTTGTAGTTTTATCTTCTCAATTGGTGCTACTTTCATTAGAGCTGGACAACACTGATCTCTGTTTCAGGCTAATATCAATACACATATATTTGAAAATTACATCCATCGCTATGGTCTTGGAGGTAGTGGAGAAGGGTCTCTCTACATAAATCATATGATAATTGCTACGCCATCTACTGTATAATCTAATATATAATTGCCGTAGCGCACTTCCGTAAGTTTCGGCGCTGCTTCCGTCGTCGTGGACGTGGCTGCCTCACAGCCACGCGACCCACGAAGCATTGCCCGCTTAGCGGGCATTGCGAGCCGTTGCCGGGTGCTTGTCAATCGTCGCCGGTGCGGAAGACTCGCCCCTGCAACGGCTCGCAATGGCTGGTTCGATAGATAGATAGATAGATAGATAGATAGATAGATAGATAGATAGAGATAGATAAATAGATAGATAGAGATAGATAGATAAATAGATAGATAGAGATAGATAGATAAATAGATAGATAGAGATAGATAGATAGATAGATAGATAGAGATAGATAGATAAATAGATAGATAGAGATAGATAGATAAATAGATAGAGATAGATAGATAAATAGATAGAGATAGATAGATAGATAAATAGATAGAGATAGATAGACAGATAGATAGATAGATAGATAAATAGAGATTGATGGTTCCGACTAATTAAAGAACTTATGTTATTCCATAAATTGGTGAGTTTTGGACAGTTCCAGAAGATGTGAAGGAGATCACCTATCTGGTCACAGCCTCTCCAACACAAGGGGAAAAGATTGGGAGAAAATCTGGAGAGTCTTATAGGTGGGAGTTACCATCTAGAGAGAATTTTGAAAAAGGATTTGTGGAGTGTTATGTACCGTCACACGCGGCAACATTGCCAGCAACATTGCAACTCAGGGGCGTGGCGAAGTTGAAGCAACATTGCTGTGTGCTGCGCCGACCAATCAGCATAGCGCCTCACTTCCCATAGAGATACATAGCGGTGTTTCCACCGAAGCATGGCCGGGCCCTTGGTTCTATTTTCGGCCACGCCGCTCGGCTGTCGTCGGTCCTCGCCGGCTCATCAAACTCGCAATGGACCTACGTGCCGGAGTCACCGCGGCTGCAACAACTCGCCTATCTATCTATCTATCTATCTATCTCTATCTATTTATCTATATCTATCTATCTATCTATCTATATCTATCTCTTTATCTATCTCTATCTATTTATCTATCTCTATCTATTTATCTATCTCTATCTATCTATCTCTATCTATTTATCTATATCTATCTATTTATCTATCTCTATCTATTTATCTATCTCTATCTATCTATCTCTATTTATCTATATCTATCTATTTATCTATCTCTATCTATTTATCTATCTATCTATCTCTATCTATCTCTATCTATCTATCTCTATCTATCTCTCTCTCTCTCTCTCTATCTATCTATATCTATCTATATCTATCTCTATCTATCTATCTATTGAACCAGCCATTGCGAGCCGTTGCAGGGGCGAGTCTTCCGCACCGGCGACGATTGACAAGCGCCGAGCCCCGTGGCCGAAAATAGAACCAGGGGCCCGGCCATAAATTCGCCGAAACACCGCTATGTATCTCTATGGGAAGTGAGGCGCTATGCTGATTGGTCGGCGCAGCACACAGCGACCAATCAGCATAGCGCCTCACTTAAGCGGGAAATTTGAAACACAAAGTCGTCCATTATATCTCTATGGGAAGTGAGGCGCGATTCTCATTGGTCGCTGTGTGCTGCCTGTGACCAATCAGAATAGCGCCTCACTTTCAGCGGTAAATTTAAAACACAAAGTCGTCCATTATATCTCTATGGGAAGTGAGGCGCCATTCTCATTGGTCGCTGTGTGCTGCCGGTGACCAATGAGAATAGCGCCTCACTTTCAGCGGTAAATTTAAAACACAAAGTCGTCCATTATATCTCTATGGGAAGTGAGGCGCCATTCTCATTGGTCGCTGTGTGCTGCCGGCAACCAATCAGAATAGCGCCTCACTTTCAGCGGTAAATTAGAAACTCAAATTCGTCCATTCTATCTCTATGGGAAGTGAGGCGCGATTCTCATTGGTCGCCGGCAGCACACAGCGACAGCGCTCGGCTGTCGTCGGTCCTCGCCGGCTCATCAAACTCGCAATGGGCCTACGTGCCGGAGTCACCGCGGCTGCAACGACTCGCCAAGCTATCTATCTATCTATCTCTATCTATTTATCTATCTCTATCTATCTCTATCTATCTATCTATATCTGTCTATCAAACCAGCCATTGCGAGCCGTTGCAGGGGCGAGTCTCCCGCACCGGCGACGACCGACAAGCGCCGAGCCCCGTGGCCGAAAATAAAACCAGGGGACCGGCCATAAATTCGCCAAAACACCGCTATGTATCTCTATGGGAAGTGAGGCGCTATGCTGATTGGTCGGCGCAGCACACAGCGACCAATCAGCATAGCGCCTCACTTAAGCGGGAAATTTAAAACACAAAGTCGTCCATTAAATCTCTATGGGAAGTGAGGCGCGATTCTCATTGGTCGCTGTGTGCTGCCGGCAACCAATGAGAATAGCGCCTCACTTTCAGCGGTAAATTTAAAACACAAAGTCGTCCATTCTATCTCTATGAAGAAATGAAGAAAAAGGAAGGGGGCGCTCCTTGTGTAGGATCCGGTGTTATTAAGGGGAGAAAGGGTTTGTGATCTTTTGCTGCTCACCTAGTGTGGTTATGCTACTGGCATAACCACAGATCAGCGCCTTGCTGCGTGGGTGCAGCCGCCGCAGTCCTCCGTTCCGGGGTTCCCCCGATCACGTGACCTGTCAGCTGGGCTCCACGTCACCGCAGGTTCTCGCCGCTCCAGGAATTGATCAGCATACGAGCTATAGTAAAAAGTCCTACGTCCAGCAGCACTGCTCCACTCAATAGGAAAAGATCAAAACAAAACGAAAGAACAGCGGATGTAGCGGGCGCTTAGACAGGACTGCAGGAGATGTAGTTAATACTCCAAGGATTTAATAAAATTGCAATAAAAATACTGGTTATTTCCACAACATGTTTCGGCGATTTGCGCCTTCCTCAGGTAATAACCAGTACTACAATGAAGTTCACATTATATAGAGGCCAGAGAAATTGGCCCCATTGAAGTCCATATATATATACGTTTTTATTATGTATTTTTTAATATGGCATCGGGCTAGATTGTATTCCTTGTATTATAAGACTATTTTGAAGTGAAGGAGTTAATTTGTGGAATGTTAATTGTTAATTGACTTCAATGGGGCCAATTTCTCTGGCCTCTATATAATGTGAACTTCATTGTAGTACTGGTTAGCACCTGAGGAAGGCGCAAATCGCCGAAACATGTTGTGGAAATAACCAGTATTTTTATTGCAATTTTATTAAATCCTTGGAGTATTAACTATGTCTCCTGCAGTCCTGTCTAAGCGCCCGCTACATCCGCTGTTCTTTCGTTTTGTTTTGATTATATCTCTATGGGAAGTGAGGCGCGATTCTCATTGGTCGCTGTGTGCTGCCAGCGACCAATCAGAATAGCGCCTCACTTTCAGCGGTCAATTAGAAACTCAAATTAGTCCATTCTATCTCTATGGGAAGTGAGGCGCGATTCTCATTGGTCGACGGCAGCACACAGCGACCAATGAGAATCGCGCCTCACTTCCCATAAAGATAGAATGGACGAATTTGAGTTTCTAATTTACCGCTGAAAGTGAGGCGCTATTCTCATTGGTCGCTGTGTGCTGCCGGCGACCAATGAGAATAACTCCTAGGAGTTCCCCTTTAGGTGGTGCCCTTATTCCTTCTTTTGGATTCACTTATTGTTGACTGTTTGCCTATGGGCGAGTGGCACACTTGAATTGTGTGGGATTAAGTGAAGGATATAGGAACGTCAGTATGGAGCCTGCTAGCTCCAGGAGTACACAGAACGCGGATTTACAACAATGGGAGTTGTTGGCAGGGAGGGAGGATGCCGAGGCTTTATTCACCAATTGCAACACAAAGGAAATTACTAGTGTGCTTAGTATTAAAAACTTGGGACAGAAGATCACCTCATTGGCCGAGCGTGAACTGCGTCTCTTCTGGACGGTCACTTCTTTAAAAACATATGTGGCATGCTCACGAGTGCCACGTGGACTAAGAGTGGTGAAAAGTATGGCCATTCAGAATCCGGATTCAGAATTTATAAAAAAAATGGAAGACCGCTCAACACAAGTCTTCAATGAGATTCTTGCTGTTAGTGGTACAACAGAACTTGGCGGAGCATTCGAAAATGACTACAGAGCTTATCACCCTGAGACGAGAGCTACAAGGGAGGTATAGCAAAGATAAATGGGTCATTTTTCTAAAGAAATTGGATAAAAAGCTTGTCCCTATGCAAAATGACATTAAGTCTATGAAAAGGGAAAAATTCCTACGAGACAAGCAGGACTATGATAATGGACGTATGTTCACTTGGGGTAAATTCCCCGAAACCCCTAGAAAAAAGAAAAAGAAGACCCCGGAAAGTCCAACTATGTCAAAAATACCTGAGACTCCGTTCACTCCCAAAACTCCGAAGGGTCAGAAGAAGTCTAAATGGCAAAACAAAAATAATAAAAAACCTAAACCCACTTTACAGTCAGATGAAGAGCAAGATTCTGACACGTCTAAGCACAGTAAGGAAAGTGGCTCTGGTGGAGCAGCTTTCCCTTTAGGCGGAAGACACGCAGAGGAGGACGACATAGGTTCAGAGGATAGCTGTTCCACCACCATACAAACGGAAACAGGTGTCATGGCGGGACTGAGCAATATGGACCTTAAAATTTATAATCTTTCAGATCGAGTTCTGTCCCCTGATATGGTGGCAGTGTTGCAGAAGGGCCTGAGCTTTTGCGTAGCCAAGCCTTTTGACTACACCGGATTCAGGGCCGATTTATTTAAATCTGTAAGAAAACTACAACTTTGTAAACACTTTGAGATTCAGAAGGCTTTAACCAAACCTGTCACTGAAAAAAGTCAAACTAAAATTTTCTCTAGCACAGCAAGCATTGGTGTTTTGGGCTTCTTTCCAGGGGGTGGGGTAGGGACACAAACACAGACAGAGATTGCTGTGTTACTGGGTTTAAATGATAGCCAGCCTGCCCCCCAGGTTCCCACCAGGGGTGGCAGGCCGGCATTTAGAGGAGGGGTAAGGTCTTCCTATATGCCTCCTGTTTCCCAAAATGATAATTTAGAGCTCTTCACCGAATTGGTGGATAGAGACATCAGAGCTCTTGTTTATCCTCACCCCTCCAAGAATTTAACAGTCGGAGAAGAAAAAGCGCTTAAAGAAATGCGACAGTGGTCCGATATTATCTTCCGCAAAGCGGACAAAGGAGGGAGCATAGTTATGCTTCCAAGATCGGTCTACCTGTAGGAGGCGCATAGACAGTTAGACCAGAGGGATGCCTATGTGGCTCTGGCGGGAGACCCGACTTTGACGCATCAAAAGCAATTACTATCTCTTTTAAGGCGGTTTGTTGAAAAAAACGTTTTGTCAGTAAAAGAAGCTGAAAAGCTATATCCAGAGTACCCAACCAGGCCGCATTGGTACTTCCTTCCTAAGATCCATAAGAATGAGCGTGCTCCTCCAGGTAGGCCGATTGTGTCCGCGGTGGGTTCTTTGTTAGAGCACTTTCCAAGTACCTTGACTGGTTCTTACATCCCTACCTTAAAGCGGTCCCCTCGTTGGTTAAAGACACTTTTGAGTTCACACAAACTGTGGACCAGATCATTTGGAAAGATGGCTACAAGTTAGCCTCCATTGACATTGAAAGTGTTTATACGAGGATTCTGCAAACACTGGCTGTTTCAGTGATAAGGAGGATTCTAGTTAATAGCAAAGTAGACAAGGATGTGACAGATTTTGTGTGCGAGTCTTTAGCTTTTATCCTTTTACATAATGTGTTTAGTTTCCTTGACAATTGGTACTGCCAGAAAGGAGGGGTGGCCATGGGTACGCCTGTCGTGTGTGTGGAGACCCGGGGGTCAGTGGGTGCTCTCGTCCACAGGCCCAGCCGCCTTTACAAAGACAGCGTGGACCAGGGCTCATCCCCAACTGAACGCCCGAGCTACTTAACCGTGGGCGGAACACTACTCAGACAACACAGGGTCAGGGAATCACAATATTAACCAGGCTCACCAGGGTATAGAATATAGCACGGCAAAGTCTGTAGCCAGGTGACTGTATCATCCCAACCTGGGTTGCTTCCTTGTCCTTAAGCAGTCTATCACAGCCGAATCCGATAATCCGATACTGAAGTCCTTGTGGTTCTTTAGTCCGTGTTCTGATCCCCTTGGTCGGCACCGAAATGCCTAGGCCTGGGGTTATGGCTCGCTAACCGGATCCGAAGACCCTAGATTAGCTGCCTGTATCCAATCTTCAATCTCCAATCTTCAATCCAGTGGACCTCGAGCCGGGACCGACATCCCTAGACTGAGGCCACTAGACAGAATCTAATTCCAATCTGCTGGTCAAAGTGAACAGTCCTCCTTATATACCCTCAGCCCTCATTGTAGGATATTGGGGACGTCACGATTGGTGCAATAACACTGTCTTTTCATTGGCTGAATCCCAATCCTCATTTAACATATTTTAGTACTATTGCAATCCAAATGCTGATTGATATAGCACCTAGCAGTGATACAATGGAAGGTTAGTCGGAGACATTCAGTCTGCAAACCATGACATTAACACAATAGTGGCTGGAGCCTCAATCAACATTCACAGGGTAATAGACAATGGACGATTAGCATAATTAAGTTCTCTCGCCTTCAATGACAAACAGGTTAGATAATTACATTACCATGCTAAATTTAAAGTAATCTATGAAAATACTGTAGGAAATTCTCCTTGGCCAATACAAGTTTACAAACCTATATACAATATGATATGTCTGACTTACATAAGAAATCATCATATGTCCTACAATGAAAGGGTCCATTTCGTCACAGTGTGTACCCTGGCCAACCTATTTTTGGCGGGTTTTGAAGAGGAATATGTTTATTCACAATGTAATCCTTAAGGTACCTTTACACGCCACCACTGAAAGTTAGCAACTGCCTGGCATTTGGGATATTTATGCCTGTTGCCATGAAATTGCTACGAAATGGCGGCGTGTAAATAGGGAAATTCCTTCCTGTGTCATACAACACCTCAGGCACTATATCTGATACGTGGACGACATCCTAATCGTGTGGGAAGGAAGCACAGAGGGCTTCAGTGTGTTTGTCGCATTCCTGAATAATAATTCTTATAACATAGTTTTCACCTCAGTATTCAGGGATAATTCCCTCAAGTTCTTGGATGTGAAACTAGACTTAACTGGTAATGTTCTGACGAGATCAGTACACAGAAAATCTACAGCGACGAACTCGCTGTTGCATTACCGAAGTGCACATCCCGAGCACTCAAGGATAGGCGCCCCATTCAGTCAATTTTTGCGGTTTCGCCACATTAATAATATGGCTGATAAGTTTGAAGCACAAGCTGATACTTTGGAACTCTACCTCTTACGTAGAGGGTATCCACCAGGAGTATTGAAAAAAAGCTAGAGAAAGAGCCCGGAACCATATCCATAGGGGGAGTCCTAGCACCTTAGACACCCGTTCTGCTTCCAAATCAAGGCAGTTCTACTTTAATTTTAAGCATGGCCCCATGTTTGGTAAAATAATGGCCGCTATCAAACGGCATTGGCATCTAGTGGAAACCGACAGGACCCTAGCTAAAATAGCCCCAGTATCAGTTGTCATGTATAGGAGATGTAAAAACTTGGGGGACATGTTAGTCCAAAAAAGACTAAGAGCAGTGGACAATAGTAGGACCTGGTTGGGAGTTAAACGGCCACAGGGCAACTTCAAGTGTGGACACTGTAATTGGTGTCCTCAGCTTGCCACTGGTGGTTCTGTTGAAATCGGGGGGTCGAGCGATTAAAATCAATTCTTTCATTAATTGCCGCACCAAATGGGTGATATACGCCATTTGGTGTCCCTGTAAAAGATTTTACTTAGGGAAAACCATCAGGCCTATGTTCATTAGAGCGTGGGAACATTTTAGTTCTATAACAAAAAATAAAGGGTTCCCAAGACTCATTCAGCATGTAATCAATCATCATGGCGGGGATGCTGGGGTGCTTCGTTTTGCAGGGATCGATAGTCTACCCCCCTCAAAATCTGGGGGGGGATCAACACAAACGCCTACTGCAACTTGAGGCCAGGTGGATCCTGGACTTAAATGCCCAGGGTCCCCTAGGCCTCAATGACAAACTTGATATGGCCGTGTTTTTATTAAGTAATTGGGAACCCTAGATCTTTATGACCTCTGTTAGGTCTTGTTTACATGGATTTTGGATTTGCAGATAATTTTGAGATTATCTTTATGGATAGTAACAGCGATTGTTTTCCTTTGTAAATATGTATAATATTCCGTAGTTTTTAACTTCCTTCCTCTTGCCACCACCTGATGGGTCCGCTGGTGGTCCGTCCGGGTGGGCTTCATCCGGGCTATGTATGGGGCGTATCACTATTTCAGTAGGGTCTTTTGGTTCCCTTCAATATTCCTTGGAGGGATTGGGAGTGGGAAGAAAAGTCATTGATACTCTAAAATACATCTATTGTGGTTGTGGCCAGTTTGTAAATAGGAGGGTTCAGGCTTAGTGAGTTCCAGGTATAGGTTGTTTTCAGCCTGCACTGTCGGTTTCTTGGGGTTAATTTTCATGCCCAGCCTGTTTATGGCCCCCCCTACTTGTCACTCCGTTCCCTAGCAACGTTTACATACACACCCTTGCTTCCACCATTTCGCTAGGATGCGCTAGTTCGCGCACATGCGCATTGGAGGTTTGGAGAATAGACCTATCACATAGTGAGTTCAGCGTTGTCATGTGGTGCGCCCCGTATGTTGTTGCCCCTGGACGATACTGCTCGCGGCCGCATAGGCCTTTGTAAGTATGCATTCAATGTAATTTTTCTTATAGTGTTGCATGAAGTATTTGTGTTGTTTTAACTCTTGTACTACACTTTGTATATTATTGTCGGCCGGCTAGTGACATCATAAAGGCAGTCCCGATCCTCCTATATAAGGTAGGGGCAGGCACCACCGGCCATCCGTGACCCGTAGAAGGGCGAGAGCCCGAAACTGTGTTGTCGTCACCCCAGTACCCCCTCCCTGCACTCTGTATCTGCAACCTCTTCAATAAAGGACACCGCTATCTGAAGTCCTGGTGAGTGCCGTTTTCTTTTCCTGTTTTGACATGGATTTTGATCTGTGACTGGCACCCCGGGTGAACACTGTGTCTCCTGTCCGTGGTCGCCTCCTGGTTAGGAGTTCCCCTTTAGGTGGTGCCCTTATTCCTTCTTTTGGATTAATTTAATCCATGTCAACTGGCTGCAAGTGTGATTTAGTTATTGCCAACACCTGTTAGGTGCCACAGGTACGTTACAGGTGCTGTTAATTACACAAATTAGAGAAGCATCACATGATTTTTCTAACAATACCAATACTTTTGTCCACCCCCTTTTTTATGTTTGGTGTGGAATTATATCCAATTTGGCTTTAGGACAATTCTTTCTGTGTTTTCATTGAAGACAAATGAAGATAATACTACCAAAGAATTTGTGATTGCAATCATTATCAGGAAGAAACTGAGTATTATCTGACAGAATTGCAGGGCTGTCAATACTTTTGGCCACAACTGTACACACACTCAGCCCTTCACTCACAACACACCCACACTCAGTCCTGCACTCACCACGCACATACTCAGTCCTGCACTCACTACACACCCACACTCAGTCCTGCACTCACCACGCACCCACACTCAGTCCTGCACTCACCACACACCCACACTCAGTCCTGCACTCACCACGCAAATACACTCAGTAACCCTGTAACACCACACACACACTCTAACATAGTAACATAGTAACATAGTTTTGCTGTCTGCAGCATTTAAACTGAGGTTTTTTTTTTTCTCTCCCTGAGGGGCGGGGCTAAACGGACTTTCTGGGAGAGAGAAAAAAAAACTCTGTTTAAATGCTGCTGAAGAGGGAGAGAATGATTGGCAGCGGTGCACAGATTAAACATGCAAGGAGTGTGAATCTGCCCTTGGCTGCAGCCCGTAGCCACCTCCTTAGTGGCTGGAGCATGTAAGTTTTCCAAGTGCATTATCTCGGGGTACAGGGCTGCATCCAGTGCTGTAATTAGATCACCATGCCTGGTTTGGTGACAGGTCCTCTTTAAGACACGCTGTGCATGGCCATTCTTAACTAATGAACATGCTGGAGTAATTTTCACCCACTTCATTAATAAGCGCACAGCGTATATATAATAATCTATATAATGTGTATGTTCTGTGTATATACGTCTGTATGTGTGTACATTTGTGTTGGATGCTCACAGGGCTTGTACATTTCCTAATTAATGAAGTGGGTGAATATTACCAGGGCCGGCTCCAGGTTTCTGTGGGCCCCGGGCGAAAAAGTCTGTGGGCCCCCTATATATATATATATATCTATAGCCACACACTTACCGCAAGCCCCATAGACAATGCATGGGGCTTGCCGCAAATTTGTAGCAAGTGCAGCCGCTAGACGGAAAATGCGGCAGATGCAGGTTTTTTTCTACCGCAACTGCCACATTTTAAAAAAAACGCCTATGTGAAGGCAGCCTTACAGGAACAGTGACTGCCGAAACCAACAAGAGCTGTTTCTGACAGTGAGTATATTACACGTTGTTAGGAGCGGGCTAAAATGCGTTTGCATTCCCTTGCGCTTTTTAAAAATACCCTTCAAATGCAAAATGTTGCATTTTTGTGCGTCTGAGGATGCAAGCATCCTCAAGCACACAAATAATGCAAGCAGCTCAATGGAGCCGCACTGCCATAAGGGTGGCACCGCAGCTTAGCGGAGTGTCTGACCGTCTGGATCTCTCTTTCTCCTCACCTTTCTTCTTGCCGCTTCGGTCTCCTCCGGTCGCTCTGCACATATCAACACAGTCATGACAACATCGTGCCCCTCCATGCTGAGCTGCAGAATGCAGACAGCGGCAGAAGAGACTCTGGAGAAGAATGCTGGTAGCAAAGGTGGCTGAGACTATAGGAGCGGAATCCTCGGGTGGCTACCACTGGTACACCTACCTCGTACACACGCAGCTATGCTCCATACACCTCGTACACACGCGGCTCCGCTCCATACACCTCATACACACGCGGTTCTGCTCCATACACCTCGTACACACGCGGCTCTGCTCCGTACACCTCATACACATGCGGTTCTGCTCCATACACCTCATACACACGCGGCTTTGCTCCATACACCTCGTACGCACGCGGCTCTGCTCCATACACCGCTCCATACACCTCGTACGCACGCGGCTCCGCTCTATACACCTAGTACCCACTAGGCTCCGTTCCATACACCTAGTACACACTCGCCTCTGCTACATTCACACTGTAAATCCCTCCTGACCCCACATATAAACTTCACCTAATTGCCATACACCTAGTACACACTCGCCTCTACTACATTCACACTGTAAACCCCTCCTGACCCCACACAAACTTCACCTAATTGAGCATCATGATGGGCAGCACAGCAGAGTCCTGCATACACTGAGGAGCTGATCATGTGATCCCTGACTCCTCCCCTCCCTGTGACATCATCACAGGTCCTGTAAGCACAGAGTGTTCTGCTCTGTCGGCACCCATGGAGGGGGGAGGAGGGAGACCTCTGGTGCTGCAGGAGGCTGAAAATGACCCCCCAGCTGCCCCCTGGATATGGCCCTGGCTGTGGGGGCAATGTGCTCAGGGGCCCCTGAGGCTAGGGTCACACTTGCATTGTGACCCTAGCCTGATGCAAGTATTTTCGGCTGCAGAGCATAGCGTTTAATGCTATGCGCTGGAGCCCATAGAAACCCGATGTTTACCTTGACAACCACTGGTTGTCAATGTAAACATCGGGTTTCTATGGGCTCCGTTGCTGGCAGCGCATAGCATTAAACGCTCTGCGCTGCAGCAGACAATACTTGCGTCAGGCTAGGGTCACAATGCAAGTGTGACCCTAGCCCTCAGGGGCCCGGTGGGCCCCCTCCAAGCAGTCGGGCCCCGGCACTTGCCCGGGTGCGCCGGGTGCTGACGCCGGGCCTGAATATTACTCCAGCAGCTTCATTTATTAAAGGAGTTCTCCACTATTAGAACAAGCCCTTCTTATATCACATGTTTCCCACTGTTAAAAATAAGACCCTATACTTGCCTCCTGTGCGTACTATATACTACACACCAGTATACACTATATAGTACAAACCAGTACTACACATCAGTATATACACATCAGTATACACTATATACTACACACAACTAATTTATATATATATATATATATATATATATATATATATATATATATATATATATACCGTCTTTCCCCGATTTTAAGACCCCCCCCCCCCCGAAAGTAAGACAGGGTAGGGGGAACGGGGGGGGTCTGCTAATATAAGGCCCCCCCCCGAAAGTAAGACCGCCTTGGGGTGGGGGGGGCTCTGGGGAATATAAGGCCGCCGCCGCCTCCTGGTACCTGTCCCCCGGTGTGTCCAGGCTCCTCCAGTGTGTCCAGGCTCCTCCAGTGTCCTGCAGGTGCCGCCGCGCTTGAGCAGATGGGGTTAATCACAGCCTAACTTGCTGTGTGCCCCTGCTCATCTCTGCTCAGCCTGATGTCACTCACTGCAGCCCGGCTCGAGCTCTGATTGGCTCCCAGGAAGCAGTGGGCGTGGCCAGATGACGTTGTGAGCTCTGATTGGCTCGTCATCTGGCCGCGCCCGCTGGTTCCTGGGAGCCAATCAGAGCTCGAGTCGGGCTGCAGTGACATCAGGCTGAGCAGAGATGAGCAGGGGCACACAGCAAGTTAGGCTGTGATTAACCCCATCTGCTCCAGCACGGCTGCACCTGGGGGATACAGAGGACACTGGAGGAGCCTGGACACATCGAAGGACAGCGGGGAGCCACAGCGAAGGGCGGGGGAGCCGGTAAGAAGCGGTGTGTGTGTGTATGTGTATATGTGTGTGTGTGTGTATGTGTATGTGTATATATGTATGTGTGAGTGTATGTGTATGTGTGAGTGTGTGTGTACGTGTATATATGTGTATGTGTGTGAATGTGTGTGTGTTTTTGTAAGTGTGTGGTTAGGTGTGTGTGGATGGAAGGCTGCAGTGGCTGGGGCTGCCAATATAAGACCCCCCCCCCCCCCGAAAGTAAGACAGAGGGCCACTTTTGGCCCCCAAAAAAATGTAAGACAGGGTCTTACTTTCGGGGAATCGCGGTTATATATATCTTATACATAAAACCCGAAGGCCACTTCCGCCCAAAATCCGCTCAACTTCCGTGACGGCCTCCCTCCTGTGTCAAACACAGGAAGTACCAGACCCACAGAGCCCCAGCCACATCCGGGAACCGGCCCGGCCCACAGCCCTGCAGCTCACCGCCCACTCTCCTCCTCCATCAGGCACAGCCCGGTGTACGCCCACCAACATCCGGCAATCGGCCCGGACCGAGTGTGGCGCCTCCGCCGGCACAGCTCCCAGTCCTGCCACGCTCTCTCCACAGACCCGCTGAAGCTCCTCCATCACGGAGCTAGCCCCGCCCACACTCCGCCCCCGGCCTCCGGAACCGCCGCCAGCACTGCCGCTCACCGCCGCCCGCCAACAGCCCAGTAAGTGTTCCGCCCCCCTCCCTCCGCTCTCCTCTGGCCCCTCCAGCCCTGCTCTGGCCCCTCCAGCCCTGCTCTGGCCCCTCCAGCCCTGCTCTGGCCCCTCCAGCCCTGCTCTGGCCCCCTCCGGCCCGGCTCTGGCCCCCTCCGGCCCGGCTCTGGCCCCTCCAGCCCTGCTCTGGCCCCCTCCAGCCCTGCTCTGGCCCCCTCCAGCCCTGCTCTGGCCCCCTCCAGCCCTGCTCTGGCCCCTCCAGCCCTGCTCTGGCCCCTCCAGCCCTGCTCTGGCCCCTCCAGCCCTGCTCTGGCCCCTCCAGCCCTGCTCTGGCCCCTCCAGCCCTGCTCTGGCCCCTCCAGCCCTCGCCGCCTTCACTGCTGACCACTGAGCCACCGCCCTCACTGCTGACCACTGAGCCACCGCCCTCACTGCTGACCACTGAGCCACCGCACTCACTGCTGACCACTGAGCCACCGCACTCACTGCTGACCACTGAGCCACCCCATTCACTGCTGACCACTGAGCCACCGCCCTCACTGCTAACCACTGAGCCACCGCCCTCACTGCTGACCACTGAGCCACCGCACTCACTGCTGACCACTGAGCCACCGCCCTCACTGCTGACCACTGACCCCCTGCCCTCACTGCTGGCCACCGCCCTCACTGCTGACCACTGACCCCCCGCCCTCACTGCTGACCACTGACCCCCCGCCCTCACTGCTGACCACTGAGCCCCAGCCCTCACGGCTGACCACTGAGCCACCGCCCTCACTGCTGACCACTGACCCCCTGCCCTCACTGCTGACCACTGACCCCCCCGCCCTCACTGCTTACCACTGAGCCACCGCCCTCACTGCCGGCCACTGAGCCACCGCCCTCACTGCCGGCCACTGAGCCACCGCCCTCACTGCCGACCACTGAGCCACCGCCCTCACTGCCGACCACTGAGCCACCGCCCTCACTGCTGACCACTGAGCCACCGCCCTCACTGCTGACCACTGAGCCACCGCCCTCACTGCTGACCACTGAGCCACCGCCCTCACTGCTGACCACTGAGCCACCGCCCTCACTGCTGACCACTGAGCCACCGCCCTCACTGCTGACCACTGAGCCACTGCCCTCACTGCTGACCACTGAGCCACCGCCCTCACTGCTGACCACTGACCCCCTGCCCTCACTGCTGACCACTGAGCCACCGCCCTCACTGCCGACCACTGAGCCACCGCCCTCACTGCCGACCACTGAGCCACCGCCCTCACTGCCGGCCACTGAGCCACCGCCCTCACTGCCGGCCACTGACCCCCCGCCCTCACTGCTGACCACTGAGCCACCGCCCTCACTGCTGACCACTGACCCCCCCCGCCCTCACTGCTGACCACTGACCCCCCCGCCCTCACTGCTGACCACTGAGCCACCGCCCTCACTGCTGACCACTGAGCCACCGCACTCACTGCTGACCACTGAGCCACCGCCCTCACTGCTGACCACTGAGCCACCGCCCTCACTGCTGACCACTGAGCCACCGCCCTCACTGCTGACCACTGAGCCACCGCCCTCACTGCTGACCACTGAGCCACCGCCCTCACTGCTGACCACTGAGCCACCGCCCTCACTGCTGACCACTGAGCCACCGCCCTCACTGCTGACCACTGAGCCACCGCCCTCACTGCTGACCACTTAGCCACCGCCCTCACTGCTGGCCACCGCCCTCACTGCTGACCACTGACCCCCCGCCCTCACTGCTGACCACTGACCCCCCGCCCTCACTGCCGACCACTGAGCCACCGCCCTCACTGCCGACCACTGAGCCACCGCCCTCACTGCCGGCCACTGAGCCACCGCCCTCACTGCCGGCCACTGAGCCACCGCCCTCACTGCCGGCCACTGACCCCCCGCCCTCACTGCTGACCACTGAGCCACCGCCCTCACTGCTGACCACTGACCCCCCCCGCCCCTCACTGCTGACCACTGACCCCCCCCCGCCCTCACTGCTGACCACTGACCCCCCGCCCTCACTGCTGACCACTGAGCCACCGCCCTCACTGCTGACCACTGACCCCCTGCCCTCACTGCTGACCACTGACCCCCCCGCCCTCACTGCTGACCACTGAGCCACCGCCCTCACTGCTGACCACTGAGCCACCGCCCTCACTGCTGACCACTGAGCCACCGCCCTCACTGCTGACCACTGAGCCACCGCCCTCACTGCTGACCACTGAGCCACCGCCCTCACTGCTGACCACTGAGCCACCGCCCTCACTGCTGACCACTGAGCCACCGCCCTCACTGCTGACCACTGAGCCACCGCCCTCACTGCCGACCACTGAGCCACCGCCCTCACTGCCGACCACTGAGCCACCGCCCTCACTGCCGACCACTGAGCCACCGCCCTCACTGCCGACCACTGAGCCACCGCCCTCACTGCTGACCACTGACCCCCCGCCCTCACTGCTGACCACTGACCCCCCGCCCTCACTGCTGACCACTGAGCCACCGCCCTCACTGCTGGCCACCGCCCTCACTGCTGACCACTGAGCCCCCGCCCTCACTGCTGACCACTGAGCCCCCGCCCTCACTGCTGACCACTGAGCCACCGCCCTCACTGCCGACCACTGAGCCACCTGCACACACACAATTAATTTCACCGCACTCCCCTAACTATTACTAAATAAACTATATATACATTCTAGACTACCCGATTCTTTAGAATCGGGCCACCATCTAGTATATATATATATATATATATATATATATATATATATATATATATATATATATATATATATATATATATATATATATATATATACATACATACATACATACATACATACATACATACATAGATATACAGCGCTGGACTTAGAGAACCTTGGCCCACCAGAGACAATCATTCTTGGGGACGACCATGGTGCTATATCATCAGTATGGTAATAATAGAAGCACACCAATTGTATAGCAAAATGTGCAAATATTTTTTTGTAATATACGGTCATACAAAATGGGCCCAATTTATGAAAAACTAGCGTTTTTCATGCCAATTTTGATGAGGTGGCATGCTGAGGTCAGATCTCCCTGGCTTATGAAGAGATATACACTCTTCTTGAATCTGTAGCATCTGAAGAGTGTCACTGCCGAAAAGTCTTGCTGATTGACAGCCAGATCCCCACAGTTAGGTATCAGGGAGCTGTCTCAAACTGGATGACATCAACAGTTATGCTCCACTGACAGAGCAGAGTGGAAAAAAAGGAGCTGCTCAGTTAATGTGATTTCACTGGCATCAGGAGACATATACTACACCGCACAGGAGAGCTGACAGATCTTCTATATACTACACCACACAGGAGAGCTGACAGATCCTCTATATACTACACCACACAGGAGAGCTAACACATCCTCTATATACTACACCACACTGGAGAGCTGACAGATCCTCTATATACTACACCACACAGGAGAGACGACATATCCTCTATATACTACACCGCACAGGAGAGATGACAGATCCTCTATATACTACACCACACAGGAGAGCCAACAGATCCTCTATATACTACACCACACAGGAGAGCCGACAGAACCTCTATATACTACACCATACAGGAGAGCTGCCAGATCGTCTATATACTACACCACACAGGAGAGCCGACAGATGATAGACACATAGATTAGAGATAGAGCGATAGATGATTATAGATAGAAGATGATAGATGTTCTGTCCCCACTTAAGGCGATTGAAGGTGCACAGTAAGCTATGGTGTGAGAAGTATTACCTTCTTATCCTTGAAACGAGGCAGACAGGACCAAGTGCAGCTCCGGATGGATGGAGTCAAGCGTGGACGCAGAGATAAATCAACGGTGGTTTATTTGAACCGTACCAGAAGAAAGTAAGGTGATACAATGCAGATGGTACAAGTAGCAATAGGGTAATTGTCTTGTGGGTGTTCATCCCTGGAGCCACTGCTGAGCTGCTAAAGCTGCTGCTGGTCAAAAGACTTTGCTTTCTGCAGCCCAAAGGGATATGTGTCCTTCTCACACAGGTAGCTGGTGTAAAAATGCATGCCAGGATGTGAGGTAGTACACAAGGCTGCAGGACACTCCCACATCCTAGAAAAAATGTAAAAGGAGGAGCGAGGGAGTGACACAAAGCTACTGGTCAGCAGGTGGCAGTGGCCTACTGTAACCCAGGCACACACTCATACTTGTCTCATTTGTATCACACGGTGTTAGACTGATTCTGAGGCTCCCCGCCTTGACTTGGAGTGGGAGCGATGGCAGAGACTGCAGTCGGTGAATCTCTGGCGAACTGGGTTGGGTGCATAGCTGAGGTGTGTTCTCCGCTATTACACTTCTCACACTTGATGACCGCGTCACAGTCTTTGGCCATATGCTCCACCGAAGCGCAGCATCTGAAACATACCCCCAGCTTGGTGAGGGTTTTCTTGCGCTCTTGAAGGGCCTTGGACCTGAACCCTCTGCACCTGCTCAGTGAGTGAGGTTTCTTGTGAATTCAATTCCTGATTGAAGGACTTGTCTCCCGATGATGGGGTGTACTGTGTACCGGTGGGTACCACAGGTGGTGGGAAATTAGTCTTTATTAGACTCAGAGTTCTCAAAGTCTCTATGTTTCTGTCTCAAAGTAAAAAAATAGGGGGGGGAACAAGAGGCGCAATAGTGCCCTATCACTAGTGACACTAATGTATGCGGTGGGTATGAATTCACTCACCTAGCACAGTTGTGAGACCCACAACTGGTGTAAAAGCATTTGGCATTAAATGCAGCTGCTGCAGGACTTCCACCTTCCACATGCACGTGGGAATCATCCAGAAGTTACCTCAGGGGAAATGGTGTATCAGTGTCCGCGCTGCTGAAATCCCAAGAAAACGATCCGGAAACCATATGTAGGTTGCATCAATCATCCATTTATTCCTTTCCTACGCGTTTCAACACTGTCCTAGTGTCTGATATCCCTGAGGAAGACACTAGGACAGTGTTGAAACGCGTAGGAAAGGAATAAATGGATGATTGATGCAACCTACATATGGTTTCCGGATCGTTTTCTTGGGATTTCAGCAGCGCGGACACTGATACACCATTTCCCCTGAGGTAACTTCTGTATGTTTCTGTCTGACACCTTCATACTTCGATGATGGTGTTGTTGAAGTTGCAGTGTTAAGCTGTAGGAAGTCGAGGCTGGGGTCGTTCCTCATCTGGGATTGGTCGTCGATGAACCTGCAGAAATGGATGAATGGGGGAAAGGTGACGCCGTGCTCTCTCTTGTACCTTGTGACTGATGTTGCCCACTTCTCCTGCAGACTGAACGGTAGCTTCACCATGATTGGGTTTACTCCATGTGCTGTATCTAGATAACACAGGCCAGACAGACTAGGGTCCCTTTTTGCGAGCTCCAGCTCCATGAGCAAATCACTTAGGTCTTGAAGTTTGTGGACCTCCTTGAGGTTGATCTTTGGGATGTTCTGAAGTCTCTTGAATAGGGCCTTTTCTATTGCTTCTGCGCTGCCAAAGGTGCGTTCCAGTCTTTGCCAGGCAGCAGCGAAACCTGCTCCTGCTTGTCCCACGTAAACAGTTCTAAGGTTCTTGATACGGTTTGTAGAATCTGGGCCCAACCATTTGATCATGAGGTGGAGCTCCTGTTCTGCGGTGAGACTGAGGTTGGCGATTGCTGCCTTGAAGGTTGCCTTCCAAGCCCTGTAGCTCTCTGCACAATCATCAAATTTTGAAAGACTAGTGTTGATTAGCTCTCTGCTCACCATAAACCTGGCAAACTCCGACATATTGGATTCCTCACTGCTTGTTGCCACAACAACTTGTGATGCCCCTTGGACGTGTGGGTTGCCTGGCGTGAAAGGGTGAGATGTTTCCGGGTAGAATGATGTTGCGGCAGGGTTGAGCTGTGGTTCCTCTGTAGATTCTGATGACTGCTGTTCGAGCTGTGGAGGTAGATGGAGAAATGCTTGGTAGCCAGCTTGCTGTAGTGACTTTCATTTGAGAAGACAACTCCTGGTGACTGTCATTAACGTGCTCGGGTGCTGTGGGTAGAGCTAACTTGGAGATCTCAGCGTTGTTGGCTTGGACTGTGATGTAGCCTGGGGTTGACTTAGGTAACTGGTTCAGCACATAGTCTCTGGTGCGATCAACCGGATCGCCTGTTTCCTGTGGTGGGGAGTGAACTGGATCAGGACCTTGGCTCAATGCTTGCTCGAGTAGCTTCACTTCAGCTAACGCAACTTCCTCTTCCATCCTTGAACGAAGAATCTTTATCTGAACCTCTGC
Source organism: Allobates femoralis (assembly GCA_033576535.1). Lineage (NCBI taxonomy): Eukaryota > Metazoa > Chordata > Amphibia > Anura > Aromobatidae > Allobates > Allobates femoralis. Next base: position 129,748,565 of record JARQOC010000011.1, read on the forward strand.
TTCTGCCCTCTTGGCCTCCGCTTCTGCCTTCTTGGCCTCCGCTTCTCCTTCTCTTTCTGTGAAGGAACGTCTCACTTTGGATTGTTCTGCTCTTATACGAGCTTCTAGTATTCTGTCACTCAAGGATAAGCTTCTTGAGGATGATGCTCTTAATGACCGAGAGGAGTGTCTAGATGAGGTTGTTCTTTGAGATCTAGTTTCCTGCTGGTGAGATATACGGTATTTTGCTTCGTCTTTGACATTTTGTACCTTGGCGTCTCTCTCCCTGTATACAGATTCTGCCTTGCTCAGATCTGAAGGGGCTTCGTCAATGTTGGAGCCTTTTAGAAAGGTAGTGTACCTTGTAAACAGCCTCTGGTATTTTTCTTGAGCTGTGTTCAGTCGTTCAATGACGGCTTGTAAGTTTGCAGTGTCACCTGAAGAGGACTGAAGTCATGACATGTGGCAAGAAACCCGTTCCCATAGTTCTTCAAGGTTGTCACATAATTCATCCTTTGTATAGTGATAGTTTTCGATAGCCTTTATTGTTGGTTTGACACAGCGTTTTTGTTGCGCAACTTGATCTGCTGGGAGCATCGATTCTGTTTCCTGCTCTTCATCGTGGATAGTGTCGGGTTGTGTTTGTTCTGTTTCAGTAGTTGGGGACTGTGCAAGGTCTTTTTCGTCCATTTTAGTTTAAGGTGCTGTCTCTTTAAGAAACTAAACTTTTGAATTGGTTTCTGGAGATCGCCGTGCAGCTCCATTAAGACACCCTAATAAGATTTCCAAGGTGTTTTAGAAGAATTGTGGGGTTTTCCAGTCCGACAATCTGCAGCAATGTGGCATAGGATGGAGGGAAACTTTGGGTGCATCAACTATTCCTTTATAGTGTAGAGATGTGATTCAGGCCGGGTGGATGAGAGGGATCCCATAGCATTTATCCAGGCGAGCGCTGTTGCCGGACAGATTCCACAGTGAGGTGCTGGATTCTTAGGGAGTCTGTAGCCGGATAATGAGCTTAAGGCAAGTGTTTTTGGCTGGTTTAAAGCAGTCTTTTGACTGTTCTATCCCCACTTAAGGCGATTGAAGGTGCGCAGTAAGCTATGGTGTGAGAAGTATTACCTTCTTATCCTTGAAGCAAGGCAGACAGGACCAACTGCAGCTCCGGATGGATGGAGTCAAGCGTGGACGCAGAGATGAATCAACTGTGGTTTATTTGAACCGTACAAGAAGACAGTAAGGTGATACAATGCAGATGGTACAAGTAGCAGTAGGGTAATTGTCTTGTGGGTGTTCACCCCTGGAGCCACTGCTGAGCTGCTGGTCAAAAGACTTTGCTTTCTGCAGCCCAAAGGGGTATGTGTCCTTCTCACACAGGTAGCTGGTGTAAAAATGGATGCCAGGATGTGAGGTAGTACACAAGGCTGCAGGACACTCCCACATCCTAGAAAAAATGTAAAAGGAGGAGCGAGAGTGACACAAAGCTTACTGGTCAGCAGTTGGCAGCAGACAAGCATGAAACAGGTAACAATGAAACAGTGGATTGAACTATATGAAGATATTAAGGGAACAGCACCAGGGGCGGACCTACCGTGGTGCAGCTAGTGCAGCTGCACCAGGGCCACGACCAGCTAAGGGGCCCCTGAAGCCTGCAGGGGGGCACCCAGCCGACCCCCATGACTCTGTGCCAGTGTGCCAGAGGAGAGGGGGTTAACTGAGGGAAGCTTCCTGCTTCCCCTGGCTGAGCCTGCCCCTCCTCTCCTCTGCTCCCAGGACTGTGCGGCTCGCTCGATGCAGATCGGAGCAGCAGCACGAAGCAACCGATAGCCCCCCCCCCGATCCTCGCCAACGGCCGATAGCATCCCCAAGCCCCCCCTCCCCCTTGCTGCACCAGTGCCCCCCCGGTCGCAAGGTCCGCCACTGAACAGCACAATAGATTCATAGCTAGATAGTACACACACACAGAGCTCTGCTATGCTCATATTATGCATAGTGTTATTTCCTATCTGTTGGAAAATGAGGTGTACATGGTGTGTGCACAGCAGAGAGATGTTTGCAATGTTTAATAGAATCCTTCTCATTATCAGGCAGCTCTGCACACCCTAACTCAGCAGTCAGCAGGCAGCATGTTCCTCTTTCACATTTTCCCCCCAGCGCCTGTGCTCAGGGTGATGTAGCAGTGCTGGCACCCCTCCCACACCCACCCTCCAGGGATAAAAGTGTATAGAGTACTAATATAAAGCTACAGTGCAGTGCTCCAGCAGCTCTTCCTGTACCTTGCTCTGTGGAGCAGCCGAGGGAATGCTGCTTCCTTATTCAAACCTTGCATTTGTGTACAGGGGGCCCTCCCTTTCTCCTTTCTGAGGGCCCACTCCAATACTGTGTCACCCCCACTGACCCTGCACACACTGGGGCCCCTCATTCTGAAGAATGATAATAACAAAGGAGCCAATGAAACTTACTTTGCCCCAGAGAGTGATGCAGGAGGGAGAATTGGATTCCCTCTGTTCGTCATAGCGCCTGTGAATGAAGAGAGGAGGAGGTAGGGGCTCCACCAATCTCAGCACAGCTCACTGGCGCTCCACCAATCACAGCACAGCTCCCTGCCTGAGCTGTGCTACTAATCCAAAGGACAGAGTGCAGTCAAAACTAACACTGATTGGCTGTAGTTTAACCAGTCAGTGTAAGGCTGAGCTTCAGCACCGCCCTCCTGCAATACTGAAGAGCAGTGATACCGCGGTAAACAGCTGATCGGAACAACAGTGTTCCGGTCAGTACGCAGAGTGAGCGGTAGGAGGCTGCAGATGGTGGTGATATTCAGCGCGCACTGCTCTCAGGGAAGGAGAGTGGGGAAGAGCCAATAAACCTGCAGTAGCATTATTAGTGTAGGACCCTGCTGGGGGCCCTTCAGAAGGTGGGGGCCCAGGGCAAGTGCCCAGTCTGCCCCCCCTAACGCCGGCCCTGCATCTACCCATACACCCAGGTCTTTTTCAGTGGTAGTTTTGCCCAGTGTTTTACAATTAAGCATATAATTATACCTTTTGTTTCCTCTGCCCAAGTGCATGACCTTACATTTATCCCCATTAAAACTCATTTGCCATTTATCAGCTCAAGCTTCTAGTTTACATAAATCCTCCTGTAAAATAAAATAGTCCTCTTCTGTATTAATTACCCTTCAGAGTTTAGTGTTATCTGCAAATATTGAGATTCTACTCTGTATGCCCCCTACAAGGTCATTAATAAATATATTAAAAAGAAGCGGGCCCAACACTGACCCCTGTGGTACCCTACTGTTAACTGTGACCCATTCTGAGTGTGTTCCATTAATGACCACCCTTTGTTTCCTATCACTAAGCCAGTTCTTAACCCACTTACACATGTTTTCCCCTATCCCCATTGCTCTTATTTTATGTATCAACATTTTGTGTGGCACCGTATCAAAAGCTTTTGAAAAGTCCATATATACCACGTCCACTGCATTTCTTTGGTCCAGTCCAGAACTTACTTCTTCATAGAAGCTTATCAGATTAGTTTGACAGGAACTGTCCCTCGTAAACCCATGTTGCTATTGGGTCATGAGGTTTATTTTTTTTCAGATACTCCAGTATAGCATCTCTTAGAAAACCCTCTAGGATTTTACCCACAGTAGAGGTTAAGCTTACTGGCCTATAATTTCCAAGTTCAGTTTTTGTCCCCTTTTTGAATATTGGCACCACATTTGCTATACGTCAGTCCTGTGGTACAGACCCTGTTATTATGGAATTTTTAAATATTAAAAATAATGGTCTATCTATGACAGTACTTAATTCCTACAGTACTCTGGGGTGTATCCCATCTGGGCCCGGGGATTTGTCAACTTTAGTGATTTTTAGACGGGTCTGTACTTCCTGTTGGCTTAAGCAGGTGACATTTAATTAAGAGTTTTTGTTATCACTGATCATATTGTCTGTCATGTGTAAATACTGTTGAAAAAAAGTAATTTAGCATATTGGCTTTTTCCTCATCCTCATCCACCATTTCACCCAGATTATTTTTAAAGGGGCCAACACAATCATTTTTTAGTTTCTTACAACTTATGTAGTTAAAAAATATTTGAGGATTATTTTTACTTTCTCTGGCAATGAGTCTCTCTGTCTCAATCTTTGCTGCCTTGATTTGCTTTTTACAAATGTTATTTAATTTTCTGTATTTAATGCCTCATCACTACCTACTTGCTTTAATTCCCTAAATGCTTTCTTTTTGTCACTTATTGCGCCTCTTACAGCTCTATTTAGCCATAGTGGTTTCCTCCTATTTCTAGCATGTTTATACTCATAGGGTATATATTGTGCACATGCCCTATTTAGGATGGTAATAAACGTCTCCCATTTGCTTTGTGTACTTTTATGTCTCAGGACATTGTCCCAGTTTATTTCACTAAGATCATCTCTTAACCGTTGGAAATTTGCCTTCCTGAAGTTTAGTATCCTTGTGGCACCTCTACTACACATCTTATTAAAGGATACTTGAAAACTTATTATTGTGTGATCACTGTTACCCAAGTGACCTCTAACCCGTATATTTGATATGCGGTCCGGCCTGTTGGTTAATATTAGGTCCAGCAGTGCCCACCTTCTTGTTGGGTCCTGAACCAGTTGTGAAAGATAATTGTCTCTCATAGTTGTCAAAAACTTATTACCTTTGCTGGAACTGCAGTTTTCTGTTCCCCAATGTATTTCTGGGTAGTTGAAGTCCCCCATAATAATGACTTCTCCCTGAGTCGCTGCTTCAACTATTTGCTTCATGAGGATATTCTCCTCCACCTCCATTATTGTTGGAGACTTATAACAAACCCCTATCAGTAATTTATTATTTTTTCCCCCTTCGCTTATCTCCACCCACAGGGACTCTACATTTCCATTAGATTCACCTATATTATTACGCAGGATGGGTTTTAAGGATGATTTTACGTATAAACAGACACCTCCCCCTCGCTTATTTGTACGGTCATTTCTGAACAGACTATAGCATGCACTTAACACACACACACAGTCCTGTACTCACCACACACACTCAGTCCTGCACTCATCACACACCCACACTCAGTCCTGCACTCACCACACACCCACACTCAGTCCTGCACTCACCACACACCCACACTCAGTCCTGCATTCCCCACCCACACTCAGTCCTGCACTCACCACTCACCCCACACAGACACACACTCAGTCCTGCACTCACCACACACACACACACAGTCCTGCACTCACCACACACACTGCCCTGAACTCACCACACATCCACACTCACTCCTGCCCTCACCACACACCCACACACACTCACTCCTGCCCTCACCACACACCCACACACACTCACTCCTGCCCTCACACACACCCACACACACTCAGTCCTGTACTCAACTTACACACACTAAGTCCTGCATTCAACTCACACACACTCAGTCCTGCATTCAACTCACACACACTCAGTCCTGCACCCAACTCACACACTCAGTCTTGCATTTAACTCACACACACACACACACATACACACTGTCCTGCACTCACAACACACCCACACTCAGTCCTGCACTCACAACACACACACACTCAGCCCTGCACTCACCTCACAGACACACACTCAGCCCTGCTCTCACAAAACAGACCTGTCTTGCACTCACCACACACACACTCAGTCCTGCACTCACCACACACCCACAGTCCTGCATTCACCACACACCCACACTCAGTCCTCCATTCACCATGCACATACACTCAGTCCTGCACTTGCCACACACACATTCATCCTGCACATACACACACTCAGTGCTGCATTCAACTCACACACACACTCAGTCCTGCACTCACCACACACACACACACAACACACACACACACTCACACACTCAGTCCTGCACTCACCACACACACACACACACTGTCCTGCACTCACCACACACCCACACTCAGTCCTACACACACAGTCCTGCACTCACCACACACACACATACACACTCAGTCCTGCACTCACCACACACAGACCCAGAACCGCACTCGCCGTACACACTCAGACCTGCCCTCACCACACACATACACTCAGTCCTGCACTCCCCACACACAGACCCAACACCGCACTCGCCGTACACTCAGTCCTGCACTCACCACACACACACACTCAGTCCTGCACTCATCACGCACAGACACACTGAGCCCCGCACTCACCACACACACACACACACACACACACACACACACAGTCTCGTGCTCACCTCACACCAACACAGTCAGCCCCACACTCTCCACACACACTTAGACCCACCACCACCAAAATGTACTCACCACACACACACTTAGCCCTGCACTGAGAGAGTGACCACAGCTCAGGGGAGGGGGCAGACAGTGAGCACAGGGGAGGGGGCAGAGAATGAGCACAGGGGAGGAGACCGAGAATGAGCACAAGAGAGGGGGCAAAGAGCGAGCACATGGAAGGGGTGCAGAGAGCGAGCACATGGAAGGGGTGCAGAGAGCCAGCACATGGGAGGGGTGCAGAGAGCCAGCACATGGGAGGGGTGCAGAGAGCCAGCACATGGGAGGGGTGCAGAGAGCCAGCACAGGGGAGGGGTGCAGAGAGCCAGCACAGGGGAGGGGTGCAGAGAGCCAGCACAGGGGAGGGGTGCAGAGAGCCAGCACAGGGGAGGGGTGCAGAGAGCCAGCACAGGGGAGGGGTGCAGCGAGCCAGCACAGGGAGGGGTGCAGAGAGCCAGCACAAGGGAGGGGTGCAGAGAGCCAGCATAGGGAAGTGGTGCAGAGAGCAAGCACAAGGGAAGGGGCAGAGAGCTAGCACAGGGGAACAGAGAGCGATCATAGGGATGTAAGAGACAAGGCAGCACGGGGGCAGAGAGCGAGGGTAAAAAAATAAACTAGGGACAGATAGCAAGCACAGGGGAGAGTGATGACCGCTGCCCCCAGCACCATACAGTCTGCCACCATTGTGATGTCACCGCCCACCAGATAGCATTGGGCTCCTATCTAGTCTCTTATAACTACTTTCCATCTTATAAAAAGTGGGAACATTGGAATGACTATCTCCTGAAACACCCCCTTAAACCTTGTAATCCTGTCATCCTAAAATGGCCCTACATCTTTATACTTGCTGCGTTTCTTCAGATTAATTCCCATGTTGTACAACCCTGTAGCATATGATGTATTAAATAGTTGCTAAAGCAAACCTTTCCTCTTAAATAATCCCCTGTACACCTTAAAGAGGACCTGTCACACCCCTGCTGGAATTCAATCTAATTCTATAACAGAGCAGGGCGGGCACAAGAGCTGACGTCAGGGCGGGAGGCAGGACAGGAGCGCGGGACCGCACTAACAAGACCTCGCTCTGCGCCTGCATAAAGTAGCACAAGGAGGCGCAGGTGAGGATCGGTGACAAACCATCAAGGAGGCAGTCAGGACATGGAGGACAGCAGAATGGAGACGCAGGGGGCGGGAATGGCCCCTTGGAAGCGAGCTGACTGCTGCCACTGGTAATGGCCTCTTGACTCTTTACTGTGAGTTTTCAAAAGGCTATATTTAGGGGTACAAACTTTACAGACACATGGGGGACCTCTTGCCTGAATGCAGCATACTTGCTGCATTCAGTGCTGATATTAGATTGATTTCCAGGAGGTGGATGACAGGTCCTCCTTAATATTGTTCTTACTTAAATTCTATGTTCACAATTATTCCTCCCTCTATCTCCCACCCCTCCCACCATTTATACTTCCTCCTTTCTTCCCTCCCCAGTTCAACACCCAAATAGGCTATACATTTGGAATGTGGAGATTATATTGAACCTTGGATACAATTTTTCAGCTGTATATTCTTCAGTATCTACAATTTCGCCCTATGTATTGCTTAAACTTTAATAAAATGATTTAAACAAACAAAAAAAAAAAGGTCAACTGCAAACAAGCTGACCTTGTAGTCACTGCATAAACACTGTCCTTGACATCCTTTAATATCAAGGTGTACCTTTATGGCTTCGGCCAATGGCTTCATGGCCAGTGCAAATAATGCTGGTGATAGTGGGCAACCTTGCAGTGGTGCCTCTCTGTATCTTAATAGTTGTGGGGTGGGTAGAGGGACGATTTAGATAAACTCTATCATAAAGCAATTCTAAGGAGGCAATGTAGTTGGAAATCCGTATAAAGCAAGGGTGTGAAATAGATAAGGCTACGAGATAGTCAAATGGTTTTTCAATATTTAATGCTAACATCATTAGCTGTGTTTTTTCTTGTTTGAATTACGGTATATATAATATTTAAGTTTCGTCTAATATTATCCGGTGCTTGTCTTGTTGGGATAAATCCCACTTGATCATGGTGAATTAGCGCTCGAGGTAAAGTGTTAATTCTTTGAGTTAATACTGATGTAAATATTTTAATATCTACTTTCAAAAGCGAAATAGGTGTATAATTTTGCGGTAGCAAAGTGTCTCGTTTGGGTATTAAGTGAGCTGTGTAGAATTCTGGGGGCATATGATTACCTATTTAAAGGATACATGAAAACTTATTATGTTATGCTCACTGTTACCCAAGTGACCCCTAACGCCTTTATTTGATATGCGTCCGGCCTGTTGGTTAATATTAGGTCTAGAAGTGCCCCCCTTCTTGTAGGGTCCTCAACCTGTTGTGAAAGGTAATTGTCTCTCATAGTTGTCAAAAACCTATTACCTTTGCTGGACCTGCAGGTTTCTGTCCCCCATTGAATTTCAGGGTAGTTGAAGTCACACATAATAATGACTTCTCTTTGAGTCACTGCTTCATCGATTTGCTTTACGAGGATATTATCCGCCACTTCATTATTTTTGGAGATTTATAACAAACCCCTATTAGTAATTTATTATTTTTTCCTCCTCACCTTATCTCCACTCACAGGGACTCTACATTTTCATTAGTTACACATCTATTATATAAAAGCTGAAGGCCACTTCCGGAGAACCCGAAGGGTTACTTCCGTGACGGCCTCCGACCATGCTGCTGACGTCACAGTGTAGTGTAGCCGCGTGGAACTTTCCGTGCAGCTACAGCACGGCGTTCAAACGTTCCGCTCGCCCCCTCACTACTATTCATCAAACACACACACACACAGCCTCTCACTACAGTCCTCCCAAACACACACACACCATCCCAACCACATCACACATACACACTCACACACCCACACAAACACACACCACACACACACACACACACACTCCAGTACACTTACCCGCCGCCATCCCGCTACACGGCTCCCGACATGGCTCCGCCCACCTCGCGGCACTCCCGCCGTGGCTCCGCCCACCTCGCGGCACTCCCGCCGTGGCTCCGCCCACCTCGCGGCACTCCCGTCGTGGCTCCGCCCACACCTCGCGGCACTCCCGGCGTGGCTCCGCCCACCTCGCGTCACTCCCGCCGTGGCTCCGCCCACCTAGCCTGCGCTGACCACAGAGCCCCCGTCTCTGCACAGAGCCGCCGTCCTGCGCTGACCACAGAGCCCCCGTCCTGCGCTGACCACAGAGCCCCCGTCCTGCGCTGACCACAGAGCCCCCGTCCTGCGGTCACCACAGAGCCCCCGTCCTGCGCTGACCACAGAGCCCCCGTCCTGCGCTGACCACAGAGCCCCCGTCCTGCGCTGACCACAGAGCCCCCGTCCTGCGCTGACCACAGAGCCCCCGTCCTGCGCTGACCACAGAGCCCCCGTCCTGCGCTGACCACAGAGCCCCCGTCCTGCGCTGACCACAGAGCCCCCGTCCTGCGCTGACCACAGAGCCCCCGTCCTGCGCTGACCACAGAGCCCCCGTCCTGCGCTGACCACAGAGCCCCCGTCCTGCGCTGACCACAGAGCCCCCGTCCTGCGCTGACCACAGAGCCCCCGTCCTGCGCTGACCACAGAGCCCCCGTCCTGCGCTGACCACAGAGCCCCCGTCCTGCGCTGACCACAGAGCCCCCGTCCTGCGCTGACCACAGAGCCCCCGTCCTGCGCTGACCACAGAGCCCCCGTCCTGCGCTGACCACAGAGCCGCCGTCCTGCGCTGACCACAGAGCCGCCGTCCTGCACAGAGCCCCCGTCTTGCGCTGACCACAGAGCCCCCATCTTGCGCTGACCACAGAGCCCCCATCCTGCGCTGACCACAGAGCCGCCGTCACTCACAGAGCCGCCGTCCTGCTTGACCACAGAGCCCCCGTCCTGCGCTGACCACAGAGCCCCCGTCCTGCGCTCACCACAGAGCCCCGTCCTGCACAGAGCCCCCGTCCTGCGCTGACCACAGAGCCCCCGTCCTGCGCTGACCACAGAGCCCCCGTCCTGCGCTGACCACAGAGCCCCCGTCCTGCGCTGACCACAGAGCCCCCGTCCTGCGCTGACCACAGAGCCCCCGTCCTGCGCTGACCACAGAGCCCCCGTCCTGCGCTGACCACAGAGCCCTCGTCCTGCGCTGACCACAGAGCCCCCGTCCTGCGCTGACCACAGAGCCCCCGTCCTGCGCTGACCACAGAGCCCCCGTCCTGCGCTGACCACAGAGCCCCCGTCCTGCGCTGACCACAGAGCCCCCGTCCTGCGCTGACCACAGAGCCCCCGTCCTGCGCTGACCACAGAGCCCCCGTCCTGCGCTGACCACAGAGCCCCGCCGTCCTGCTGACCACAGAGCCGCCGTCCTGCGCTGACCACACAGCCCCCGTCCTGCGCTGACCACAGAGCCGCCGTCCTCTGCTGACCACAGAGCCGCCGCACTCACTGCTGACCACTGAGCCGCCGCACTCACTGCTGACCACTGAGCCGCCGCACTCACTGCTGACCACAGAGCCGCCGCACTCACTGCTGACCACTGAGCCGCCGCACTCACTGCTGACCACTGAGCCCCCGTCCTGCGCTGACCACAGAGCCGCTGTCCTGCGCTGACCACACAGCCCCCGTCCTGCGCTGACCACAGAGCCGCCGTCCTCTGCTGACCACTGAGCCGCCGCACTCACTGCTGACCACTGAGCCGCCGCACTCACTGCTGACCACTGAGCCGCCGCACTCACTGCTGACCACTGAGCCGCCGCACTCACTGCTGACCACTGAGCCGCCGCACTCACTGCTGACCACTGAGCCGCCGCACTCACTGCTGACCACTGAGCCGCCGCACTCACTGCTGACCACTGAGCCGCCGCACTCACTGCTGACCACTGAGCCGCCGCACTCACTGCTGACCACTGAGCCGCCGCACTCACTGCTGACCACTGAGCCGCCGCACTCACTGCTGACCACTGAGCCGCCGCACTCACTGCTGACCACTGAGCCGCCGCACTCACTGCTGACCACTGAGCCGCCGCACTCACTGCTGACCACTGAGCCGCCGCACTCACTGCTGACCACTGAGCCGCCGCACTCACTGCTGACCACTGAGCCGCCGCACTCACTGCTGACCACTGAGCCGCCGCACTCACTGCTGACCACTGCGCCGCCGCACTCACTGCTACCCACTGAGCCGCCTGTATACACACAATTAATTTCACCGCACTCCCCTAACTATTAGTAAATAAACTATATATAGATTCTAAACTACCCGATTCTTTAGAATCGGGCTCACAGCTAGTATATTATAAGGCAGGATGGGTTTATGGATGATTTTACATATAAACACACACCTCCCCCTTGCTTATTTGTACGGTCATTTCTGAACAGACTATAACCCCGTAATTTAACAGCCCAGTCATGGCTCTTGTCTAGCCATATCTCCGATATCCCGACCATGTCATAATTATTTTCCAACAAAATTCTAATTCCTCAGTTTTGCTGGTGAGGCTTCTGGCATTAATGTACATGGACTTCATGTATTTCTCTGTACCTATATTCATTCTTACTATATTGACTGTTCTAACGCTCCATGCAACCCCAAATTCTTTATTTGTTCCCAGTCTCTATCTGCTGTATCTTCCTGTCCTATACAATGAATACCCTTCCCCCCCCCCCCTTCCCCATCCCTACATGAACATAGAAAACGTTTCAAACTGTTGAATTGTCTTTTCCTTCCCAGGTGTGTTAATTTCCTCCCACCCCTTCATCTTTCCAGAAGTCTCAATGACTTCCATTTTTCTGATATGTTCCTCCCCTTACTCTCTCCCACCCATCAGCTTATAAATTAGATTTTGTATCTATGGCCATACTCCTGTAACATATAATAAGGGTTCACCACCTCCCATCCCCCCCTACCTCCCCCAACACTATTAGAGGGAACCAGATATGTCACAGCTCCCAAAATATCTCTTTCCCCCCTCCATATCCATGTCCAATGTAACCAGCAATATGCTTAATATCCCAAATTCTCACCACCCAATAATCTCTTCCAAGATAAATCCCCAGTGTTTCAGGTGTGACTCCTCAGGGCACTAGATTCTCGCAAAGCAAGTAAAAGAGGAAGAGAGAAAAAGAGGGGAGAGGGAATTAAAATGTGAGTATTACCCCCTATTCAAAGAATTTCAGTAGTTCGGCTTAACTGGAGCCCACTTCCTGGCTAACTAAATATCTAAAAGAAAGGGGTAGACAAGGGCGCAATGGGTCTAAAACGTTTATAGAATACTAGCTGTGAGCCCGATGCAAATGCATCGGGTGTCTAGAATACTATACTTTGTATGAGGATTACCGCAAGCGCGCCGCAAGTGTAACGACTCGCTGGCGCCGACCAATTAGAAGCGCGGCTCAGGCAGCGACTCGCAATGGCCTCGCGGCCATTGCTCGCGCTACCTGACCGGTAAATCGTTAACTTTGAGGCCGAGCCTCTGGTTCGATTTTCGGCCAGCGACTCGCAATGGCCGCTTCGCGGCCATTGCTCGTACTCAGCCTGCGCGAGCAATGGCCTCGCGGCCATTGCTCGCGCAGGCCAGCGACTCGCATTGCTCGTACTCAGCCTGCGCGAGCAATGGCCTCGCGGCCATTGCTCGCACAGGCCAGCGACTCGCATTGGCCGCTACGCGGCCAATGCCTCGCCGTGCTGACGTCACAGAGTGACATAGCCACGGTCTTTTCGGGGACCGACACGGAAGTGCCTACGGCAATTATATAGTAGATACTGTACATTGCATATGGAGGGGTGAGGAGAGCGGAGGCTGGAGGGGAGAGCGGAGGCTGGAAGGGAGAGCGGAGGCTGGAAGGGAGAGCGGAGGCTGGAGGGGAGGGCAGAGGCTAGAGGGCAGAGCAGAGGCTGGAGGGCAGGGCAGAGGCTGGAGGGGAGGGCAGAGGCTGGAGGGGAGGGCAGAGGCTGGAGGGGAGGGCAGAGGCTGGAGGGGAGGGCGGAGGCTGGAGGGGAGAGCGGAGGCTGGAGGGGATTGGCTGGAGGTGGAGGGGATTGGCTGGAGGCTGGAAAGGAGAGGCTGGAGGGGAAAGGCTGGAGGGGAGAGGCTGGAGGGCAGAGGCTTTAGGGCAGAGGCTGGAGGGGAGAACGGAGGCTGAAGGGCAGAGCGGAGGCTGGAGAGGAGAGCGGAGGCTGGAGGGGAGAGCGGAGGCTGGAGGGGAGAGCGGAGGCTGGAGGGGAGAGCGGAGGCTGGAGGGGAGAGCGGAGGCTGGAGGGCAGAGGCTGGAGGGGAGAACAGAGGCTAGAGAAGAGAGCGGAGGCTGGAGGGGAGAGCGGAGGCTCGAGGGGAAGGCGGAGGCTGGAGGGGAGAGCGGAGGCTGAAGGGCAGAGGCTGGAGGGGAGAGCGGAGGCTGGAGGGCAGAGGCTGGAGGCTGGAGAGCGGAGGCTGGAGGCTGGAGGGCAGAGGCTGGAGGGCAGAGGCTGGAGGGGAGAGCGGAGGCTGGAGGGGAAAGGCTGGAGGGGAGAGCGAAAGCTGGAGGGCAGAGGCTGGAGGGGAGAGCGGAGGCTGGAGGGCAGAGGCTGGAGAGCGGAGGCTGGAGGGGAGAGGCTGGAGGGGAGAGCGGAGGCTGGAGGGCAGAGGCTGGAGGGCAGAGGCTGGAGGGCAGAGGTGGAGGGCAGAGGCTGGAGGGGAGAGCGGAGGCTGGAGGGGAGAGGCTAAAGGGGAGAGCGGAGGTTGCAGGGCAGAGGCTGGAGGGGAGAGGCTGGAGAGGGGAGGCTGGAGGGGAAAGGCTGGAGGGGAGAGCGGATGCTGGAGGCTGGAGGGCAGAGGCTGGAGGGGAGAGCGGAGGCTGGAGGGCAGAGCGGAGGCTGGAGGGCAGAGCGGAGGCTGGAGGGGAGAGCGGAGGCTGGAGGGGAGAGGCTGGAGGGGAGAGGCTGGAGGGCATAAGGGAGGCTGGAGAGGAGAACGGAGGCTGGAGGGGAGAGCGGACGCTGGAGGGGAGAGCAGAGGCTGGAGGGCAGAGCGGAGGCTGGAGGGCAGAGCAGAGGCTGGAGGGCAGAGCAGAGGCTGGAGGGGAGAGCAGAGGCTGGAGGGGAGAGCGGAGGCTGGAGGGCAGAGGCTGGAGGGGAGAGCGGAGGCTGGAGGGCAGAGGCTGGAGGGGAGAGCGGAGGCTGGAGGGGAGAGCGGAGGCTGGGGGGGAGAGCGGAGGCTGGGGGAGAGAGCGGAGGCTGGAGGGAAGAGGGGAGGCTGGAGGGGAGAGTGGAGGCTGGAGGGGAGAGCAGAGGCTGGAGGGGAGAGGCTGGAGGGGAGAGCGGAGGCTGGAGGGCAGAGGCTGGAGGGGAGAGCGGAGGCTGGAGGGGAGAGCAGAGGCTGGAGGGGAGGCTGGAGGGGAGAGCAGAGGCTGGAGGGCAGAGGCTGGAGGGGAGAGCAGAGGCTGGAGGGCAGAGGCTGGAGGGCAGAGGCTGGAGGGGAGAGCAGAGGCTGGAGGGGAGAGGCTGGAGGGGAGAGCAGAGGCTGGAGGGGAGAGGCTGGAGGGGAGAGCGGAGGCTGGAGGGGAGAGGCTGGAGGGGAGAGCGGAGGCTGGAGGGGAGAGCGGAGGCTGGAGGGCAGAGGCGTAGCTGGCATGCTCCGGGCCCTGGGGCAAGATCAGCACCCAGGACCCCCATGTGAGGACCGGGGGGGGTGCTGTCAGACAGATGTGAGGGCCGGGGGGAGTGCAGACTCACCGCGGCCGGCGTGCGTGTGCTGTAGGAGGAGAGGAGGGGCGGGCAGAGCTGCCGGACAGGAAGTTCCGTCCTCCCTCCTCTCCGGGCGCACGGCGGGCGGCTGGTGTCAGCACGGGGCCCCCCAGGGGGTGGAGGCAATGGGCCCCTCATGCCGAGTGGCACGATGCGCTAGGCCCCCCTGCCCACCCGCTAGCTACGGTACTGGCTGGCGGGCAGACGTACCTTCCGACCCAGGGGGGCGCGGGCATGACACGGGCACAGGGGCACAGGCTCCGGAGCACTGTGTCAGCATGTGCTGACAGCAGCTGCTCCGGAGCAGGGGCACAGGCTCCGGAGCACTGTGTCAGCATGTGCTGACAGCAGCTGCTCCGGAGCGGGATGACAGCGGCGAGGGGTCGCAATGCCCGCTACGCGGGCAATGCCTCGTACGACGTGGTGACGTCACATAGTGACAAAGCCACGGCGTGCCGGGGTCCGACACAAACGTGCCTACGGCAATTATATAGTAGAGATCTATGTGCAGTGTAGGAACTGCTTACCTTGGTCAGTTGTGAGACCCACAACTGGCATTAGCACGTCACAGCTGCAGCTCCACCACATGGATGGTCCTCGATATCTCCAAAGAATGGACAGAAGGTTTCTGATCCGCGCTGCTGTTTAATGACAAGTCTTCCTCTGTGCTTTAAATAGTATATCTTTATTTCTATGCGTTTCGAGATCCTCCTGATCTCTTCCTCAGGGATGCATACAACAGAGTGGCCAGCAAGTAGCAAATTCAGGTATATATACTCAGTTCAACCAATTGGATCAAGCCACATTATCGGGGGAGGTTCCAACCAATTGGACAAAGCCACATTATCGAGGGAGGTTCCTGATGACATCATAAACCTCCTAGTCTCATCTAGAGGAATTTAGATGCATAATCACTAAAACCCGTATAAACAAACACGACAGGATAATATAAAAAATTATATAAACAATATAAAAATATAATATATATCTGCACATTATACACAAAACATCAAATTTCTATATAAAAAAACCTCTAAAACCAACTCTCAATTAATACTAGACAATGTTAAAAATTATTCTATTGGGGGGCGTGCCCAGGATGCGGAGCTGAGCGGTCGCACTGAGAGAAGGCTCCCGCCCGCACCCAGCTAATATAAGCACTAACCGCACATACCGCCCGGTACCATCCTCCAAAATGGGCCCCAAGAAGCTCAAAACGGCACAGCTGCCTCCGGTCCCGCCATCGGATCAAAGGACGGTGCTGGAGGCCTTCAGACCGCGGGAGACTGGCGCGACCCGGAAGCCGGCGCCATCTTCCTCGCAGCACATGGAGGAGGGGGAGGACTTCACAGCCACACAGGGAGAAGACGAGATGGCTGCAGAGGTAGGAAAGAGACACAATACGCCGGATAAGACTGTTATGGGGATCCTAGATCCACTGCAAGCCCCAAATCAACATCAACAGACCTCTCTGGTCCCCCCTCCCCACAATACTATGGTAGATATGAGGCTCTCATGGTGGATGACCCCGGGCACATGATTACCCCCCAACCTCAGAGGGAGGACGCCCTGCGACGGGGAAGATCTAAAGGGGACCCATTAAAGACCCTACGGGATCCTCTTGGACCCACGACAACCTGAAGGGCCTCCCATTACCCTCACTCTCAAAGCTACCCCCTGGGTAATAGTTATAATGAGCCCTCTGAACATGGAGATGCTCCGGTGGACTTTGCTCAGGTGACCCCAGGCAATTGGAAGGATCTTCTCGCCCTCATACCCTCCAAGGAGGATTTTAAGTCTCTAATGAGGTGAAGGAGACATGTAGGGCGGAAATTGCCACTGTAAGAAAAGACATACATCAGCTCTCTGGTAGGATGGACTCCTTAGAAGAGGACCATGATGTCACCAGAACCCACTTAGACGACTTGCATGACCTGGTCCTCTCTCAACAACAAGCCATAAAAGCCTTCCAGAACCACTTAGAAGACCTTGATAACAGAGGACGCCGGTGCAACATTAGAGTCCGAGGGGTCCCGGAGTCGGAGGATCAAGAGTCCCCTAAAGCTATCCTCCAGTCTATATTTAATACTATCCTAGGAGATCCCTCCTCTCCGACAATTAAGATGGACAGAGCTCACCGAGCCCTTAAACCTAAAGGACTATCCGGCCAGCCTAGAGACATCATATGTTGCCTTCATGACTTTGAATTGAAAGAAAAAATCATGGCAGCCGCGAGGAATATTGGACCCACGCAATTCGCAGGAGAAGTTCATCTGTTCCCTGACCTGTCCCTGATTACCCTGCAAAAGAGGAGGCATCTTAAGCCTCTTACCAAAGTCCTCATGGAGCAACAAATTACATACAGATGGGGCTATCCTTTTGCCCTTATTGCTCGCCGAATGGTCACACGGCCATTCTTCGCACTCCAGCAGATTCGCCGGCCTTTTGCAGGGAACTGGATATCCCTCCCATAGAACTGCCCCACTGGAATATCATACTGCCAGGTTTGCCCCCCCCCGGAGGGCCTCAAGGAAAAGAGGGGGGGTCGTGGGCTTCCCTCCTCCCGTCGCCCTCGCTGATTATACTGATGACACCTGAAGTGTTCCTATTATAATTTTTTCATCTATACTCTTGTTGGCTCCTTTTGGTACTGAATGTATGCTTACCTCGTATTTTTCTCATGTTTACATGCTTGCATATTCAATGGTATTTCACCTAAATGCTGGAAACTTTCTCACTGAAGGGTATGGGGTTGCCGGCCCCTCTCCCAGATCTTTTTATCTAATGTTGGCGGGATTTCTCTCGTCCTCTCCCGAGGCATCTACTCTTCGACTGGGGAGGTAGTTTTTTTCTCCCCTCCCGGATTGAGGCGAGGTGTCCGCCGGCTCTTGCTGACCGGAGCACATCCCTCCTTTGTTATTTCTGGACGCCGACTTGGGCTGAATTTTTTCCCTCATACCCATTTGGGATGGTGGTCAGCCCTCTGTCGATTTCCAGCCGGGCGTTAGTCCGGGAATATTATGTCCGAAAGGACGGGTTCTATTCATTTTTTCCCCTCTGTTGTTCTTATGTATTTGCTATTTTGGTTCAACTGATTCCTCCCCTTTTCCTCCCCTCCCCCACCCTCCCCTCCAGGTCCAGGGATGCCTATACCAATAGCTTGCTATACTTTCTGGTTGACACCTATGGTACGTTTAGTAACACTTAATGTGCGGGGTCTTAATTCACCCCGCAAACGTAAACTTACTTTGCAAGAGTTAAAGGCCCTAAAGGCGGACATAGCCTTCCTGCAGGAAACGCATTATGATGCTGGGGGCTCATTTGCCTTTGCTAGGAATGCCTACCCGTCCAGTTATTCTGCATTCTCTAACAATAAGAAGGGGGGTGTTGCCATCCTAATTTCAGCTAGCTGTCCTGTTCATATTCAGCAAACACATAGCGACCCAGGGGAAGATTTGTGATCTTGGAGGCTTAGCTGGGAATGCAGAAATTGATTCTGGCAAATATATATGCCCCAAACTCGGGACAGGTTCCCTTCTTTAGGAGGGTCCTCTCCTTTCTCCGTGGTCTCCCTCCAGCTCCTATTCTATTGGGCGGGGACTTCAATGCTCCCTTCTCATGCACACAAGACCGCCACTCGGTCAGGGCAATCCCCCCTTCTGAGGGCCTACAGAGGCTCTCCTTAGAATTTAGGAAGCTGGTCAGAGAGGAGATCTTATTTGACACGTGGAGAGTAGATCACCCTGGAGAGAGATCCTTCTCTTATTACTCAGCCCCCTATCAGACGCACACAAGAATCGACTACTTTTTTGTGAGTAGCGCCTTGCTTCGTATGATGGCGGGTTCTGAACTGGGGTCCATAACTTGGTCTGACCACTCGCCTGTGATCCTCGATCTTAGGGATTCCCATGCCCCGAGGTCCTTCGGACACTGGCGTATGAATGAATTTCTGGTGAAGTACCCCCAGGTCAGAGCCTCATTACATGCACACTTAGAAGAATATTTTCAGTTCAACCAGACTTCGGTCTCATCGATGTCTGTGCTTTGGGAAGCCCATAAAGCGGTGATGAGGGGCCACTGTATCAGAGAGGGTACCAGAGTTAAAAGAGATGACGCAGCCCGGCGTCGTACGCTGACCTCTCAGCTGGCGTCCCTAGAGGCTAAATTGGTGGTCAGTCCGTCCCTTCCCACACTACGCAAAGTACTATGCCTGCGCGAAAAGCTGAAAGATATTTCGATTAAAAAAGTAGAAAAACTGCTCATGTATTCTAAGCAGAGATATTACGAAAGGGGGAATAAAGCCCACTCCTTACTGGCGCGACGGCTAAAGAAGCGCACCTCTAGAGCCTGCCCACAGGCTCTGAGAGATACCAATGGCACGGTCCATTATAGTCCCTCTAACATCTCAAATATTTTTCTCTCTTATTACACACGTCTCTACAATCTACGTGACCGCGGAGGGGGGGGGGCCTCTCTCGGGAGGGCGGAGACGTGGAGGCTTATCTAACCAACCTTAACCTCCCTAAGTTCCCAGCGGAAGCCCTAGCGTCCCTAGAACAACCGGTCACATACGAAGAGGTAGAGGAGATTCTACAAGACCTCCCACAGGGTAAAACCCCGGGTCCAGACGGTCTTACATATCTATACTACAAAACTTTTGCCAAAATTCTCCTCCCTCACATGACCTCTCTGTTTAACTCCTTTATGGATGGTGCGGAGATCCCTTCCTCCATGTCACACTCTCACCTTGTGCTTCTCCCTAAACCGCCCAGGGATCCTATGTACTGTGCCAATTATAGGCCCATTGCACTGTTTAACTCTGACATAAAAATTTATGCTAAGATTTTAGCAAACAGGTTGGGTCCTTGGCTCCCTCAGGTTGTTCACAAAGACCAGGTTGGGTTTATACCCTGCCGGCAAGGTGGAGATAACACGAGACGTGTTATAGACATAATAGATGTGGTCAACCGGCGGAGTCAACAGATGCTAGCCTTAAGCCTGGATGCCGAAAAGGCTTTTGACCGCTTAGATTGGTCCTTCATGTTCGCATGCCTTCAGTCCTTTGGCCTCCCGGGGAGATTCCTCAGTGCAATCAGAGCTCTTTATAGATCCCCCACAGCGTCTATTAAACTCCCCTTTATTACATCTCCCTCCTTCCCTATATCCAATGGGACAAGGCAGGGATGCCCGCTTTCTCCCCTCCTTTTTGCCTTGTGCATCGAACCGCTAGCTGCTGATATCCGCAGCAACACAGACATCTCAGGAGTGACTCTCAGCACGAAGGAATTCAAAATATCCCTTTTTGCTGATGATGTCCTTCTCACCCTGACGAACCTCCACGTCTCTCTTCCCAACCTGATATCCTCCCTAAAAACATACAGCTCTTTCTCGGGCTATAAGGTAAATCTGAGTAAGACAGAAGCTCTACCCATCAACATACCGCCTGATGTACTGGACTATCTGACCCTGAATTTTAAATTCAGATGGAAGACCGACACTATAAAGTACCTAGGGGTCAATATTTCGGCCTCCTTTGGTACTCTTTATAAACATAATTTTCCCCCGCTCTTTAAGGAGCTGAGGGCCCTCCTCTTTAAATGGGCACTACTGTCTTTGTCTTGGTTGGGTAGGGTTACCGCGTTGAAAATGACGCTGGTCCCCAAGCTTCTGTACTACTTCGAGACCTTACCAGTGACGGTCCCTCTGGGAGATCTTAGATCTCTCCAGACAGCCATCATGAGATTTGTGTGGAATAATAAGAGACATAGAATAGCCAAGGACATTATGACAACCCACAGATCTCGAGGCGGCCTTTCAGTTCCAGATATAGTGAGGTACTATTGGGCCTCACACCTCCGAAGAATCCCATCTTGGTCAGCTCTCTGGGCGTACAACAAATGGACGGAAATTGAAAAATTGTGGCTGGCACCCGTTCATCCCAACTCTTTATTATGGCCACCTGCCCAGGTGGTTCCACAAATCCCATTACTAGGTCCAATGCAGGTGACCTGGGAAGTTTGGAAGCATTGTCAAAGGAGATTTGCCCTGGCCTCCCCATCGTCACCAATGATCTCATTTATATATCACCCCCTGCTACAGGGGGGGCTGGATCAGCCATGGATCACCCGTGGCTGTCCGCGGGCCTTTTTAGGTTTGCGGACATTGTCGATAAAAGGACTATGGGGATCCAATCCTTTGAATGCTTGAAAACTATCCCACCTCTAACTAATAGAGCTTTCTATCAGTACCTCCAAATTCGGGACTTTGCCACATCCCTATATGGCACTTCGGGGGTATCGGTCCCATCAGAATTCGAAAAAATATGCAGGAGGGGAACAAGCACTAAGGGTCTGATTTCAGAGATCTACCAACTCCTCGCTGCTCTTGGCAGTGGGGACCGGGAGAGCTTCTCATACATGAAGAAATGGGAAGCCCTTTTGGGCAGACAGATTTCCCCCCAGACCTGGCAATATATTTGGGACAGAGCATCCAAGACCTCCATATGCACGCTTTACAAGGAAAATCAATATAAGCTCATGATGTTCTGGTATCATACCCCTGAATTCCTCCATAAATTGAACCCACTTTTACCTGACACTTGCTGGAGATGTAGCCGAGATGTGGGCGACCTGCTCCATATCTTTTGGTCATGTCCGAGATTAAGGGATTCTGGAGATCTGTTAGAGATCTTATTATGAAGGTTCTGTTTGTTGACATGGAACCGGACCCACTGGTATACCTTCTCAATGCACACACTGGACGGGTGGGCAAACTGGCCTCTAAGCTTCTCTTGCATATTCTTACTGCAGCTAGATGCCTGATCGCCCTCTTTTGGAGGAGATTGGAGCCGCCTTCCCTCAAGGATCTGTTCACTAGGTTGTCGGATATCAGGAGGATGGAGTACCTGACAGCCCTGTTGGCAGCCAGAGTCGACCAGTTCAATCAGGTCTGGGCCCCATGGGATTACTTCGCTGCCCAGGAGGGTATTTAATGTTGAGGCATTTTCCCTGGTCCTGGGGGGTCTTACTCCCCTATCCTTCCCTCCCCTACTCCTCCTTTCTCTCCCCCCCCCTTCTTTATATCCCTCCCTTACCCCCCCCACCTCCCCGTTCTATCCTTTTTCTATCCCTCTTGGTTTTCTTGGTTGTTATTTGTCTAATTATTCCCTCTTTGTTACTATCTGTTGTTCAAGGAAGGTGATCATTATTGGTGACCCTGCGCACCTGGTTGTCCCTTTATGGGAAGTGTACCAGATCATACTGGCTCCTTGGAAATGGTGGATCGCTACCACCAAGGACACAAGAAACACTTGACGATATGGACGCAAAACCCCCAGGGGTTTAACCTAAAAATACCATAACCTAAGTTACTTGACATCCTTCCCTTATGTTATTGTATTAATGCAATTCATTTGATGATTTATTCTCTTTTCCTGTATTATAAAAAACCCAATAAAAACTTATAGTTGGAAAAAAAAAAAATTATTCTATTGAAAAAATAGGGCAGGTTTTGAACCCACACTTCAGACATTTATTCAACAAATGGCAATTAGTATCCTATGAGCCCATCTCACCTGGCTATACATACTTGACATGAAGTTGTCAGTTTAATTTAAATTCTCCTAAATTATTTAGCCTTGGTTTATCAAGAATATCTGTCTGTGTTGAAATCCTAAGTGGCACGAGGAACAATGCAATGAGTAGCAATGGATGACCTGCTAATTTTTTGTATTATCCTGTCGTGTTTGTTTATACGTGTTTTAGTGATGATCCATCTAAATTCCTTTAGATGGGACTAGCAGGTTTCTAACATCATTACTAACCTCCCCCAATAATGTGGCTTTATCCAATTGGTTCGAACCTCCCCCCGATAATGTGGCTTGATCCAATTGGTTGAACTGTGTATATATACCTGAATTTGCCACTTGCTGTCCACTGTTGTATGCATCCCTGACGAAGAGATCAGGAGGATCTTGAAATGCGTAGGAAGAAAGATCTACTATTTAAAGCACAGAGGAAGTCTTGTCATTAAACAGCAGCGCGGATCAGAAACTTTGTCCATTCTTTGGACACTTTCTGGCTAGTCACCTGGTCTCCTTGTCCATAACTTCTGTATTTTCTTCGGATATTGCCACCTCAACCCAGTTGAGCCCGTTACTCATGTTCCTCATGGCATGTCTGGCATCTTTCCATTCTTGTTGGCCACATTTGCGACTGCCTTTGCTCTCTGGGAGATGGGCCACTTCTACCCACATCTGACTCCTCTGCAGACGATCGAGCTCAGCGTAACTGGGACGATGTAGACTTTGGTGATATTGATATGGGATCCCGATTCTCATCTTCTGTTTTACCTTATTTCTCTTCGGTGTCCAGTGGTCCTTGATTAACCAAACGCGTTTCCTCTTTTGGGTCTTTAATAAAGCAGAATGTGCCATTCTGGGCCCTGTATTTAAGGATGGCTGGATACAACAGTTGGAACTGCATATTCCTGCTATATAACACACTGCACACTTCACTGAATCTTTCATTTTTGGGTAACCTCTGCTGAGTAAACTCCAAACAAAAGTAGATTATGGACTTCCGTTTCCGGCCCCGATGTGAGCGCCACGAGAGGGAGACGCTCCGGGCACCGTCGGCCTCATAACCGCATATAAACAGACCGCGCGACGCGGTGGGTCTCCAGACCGGGTTGAAAGAAAGCGGCGGCTTCCGGGCACTGGATGTACCGCTGGCTGAGGAGCAAGGAGCGGGCAGACGGAGGATCGGAGTCACAACAGGGAGGAGGTGAGGGAACAAAGATGGCGGGAATCCCTAAACAGAAGGGGAAGGAGAAGCAGCAGCCACTGCAGCAGCGCCGTTCCCCATCACACCAGAGCCAAACCACAACAGGAGGTGAGTGAGGGAACGGTGCCAAGATAGGATAAAAGCCCCCAAACAAAAAGCATACTCCAACAGTATGGGATAATGATGCTCGATCCCGGGACACTCAGGGGCAGACTCCACAGGGAGCAGACATAGACATGCAATCTAACCCTACCACATTTCAGAGCATGCTCCAAGAACTGAAGGAGCACTTGTCTGAGGGATTGCAAGCCACTGTGAAAGAAGCTATAGCAGCAGGTGTGGCTGAACTCCAGGCAGAAGTTACACAACAAGGATCCAGGCTAAATGAGGCTGAGCAACGTCTATCAGACGCAGAAGATAGAATAGTTCAGTTAGAACAAAGACTGGCAGAGGTCATGGAGCAATCTGGATGGATGGGAGATAAAATCGACGACCTCGAAAATCGTTCTCGTAGGAACAATTTGAGGATCGTGGGATTGCCGGAATCTGTTGCCAATTCCCAGCTGGAGGCTATATTTGAGAAGGAACTACCGGAGGCTCTAGGACTGACATCCAGATGTAAGACTGAACGGGCTCATAGGGTAGGAGCACCGCCAGCTTCAAATGGTAGCAAGAAGCCATCCAAAACGAGGCAAACCATAGCACGCTACCTGGACTACAAGGACAAAGAACGTATATTGCAAACGTTCAAACGTCGCAAACAGCCGTTATTCCTTAGGGACTCCAAAGTAATCTTATTCAACGATTACTCAATCATAGTATCCAGACAGAGACAGAAATTTAATGAAATTTGCAGCCTGCTATATAAAAGGAACATAATGTTTCAGCTGCAATACCCGGCCACCCTGAAGGTGGCGTCGCCACAGAGTCCACCAATGTTCTTCAGAGATGCTGGGGAAGCGCTGAAACACTTTACATCAGGATCCAGAAAATCTCCTGCGAGAATGAACGAAAACAGCGATTCAGAACGCAGACTCCAAACAGCCGAAGGCAGCATGAGAAGAGAACTCGAGGAATCCCCGGGGAGAACACAGCCAAAACCTGCAGAAATACCGAGCCATAGAATCTCAGATTGAGGAAACCTAATCTGAGGAGATTGCAGCCAAAGACTGGAGAAGACACCGGCAACGGGTACCTCCCCATGACGCCACATAACTTTTTACAGGTGGATGTGCCATCAAACAAAAAACACGGACTAAACTCGACAACATTGTCCCACACGGGAGATGAGGCTCCCGATGCCGTGAAGGTCTTCATTGATGGTCGTTGTAACCATCTGTAACCGTAAGATCAGGCCAGATGGTGGGAGCAAATCCTGACTCTCTCAATGTGCTACATTGGAAAAATGGAAGTGATAAACTGGTACAAGAAAGGATGGTTAAAGTTCTATAATGGGGGGGGGGGGAAACGTTTATATGTTTTTGAAGTTGGGAAGGGTTTCTGCTATCAAAAATGCAATGACACCACTAGATACTGTTATGAAGTTCATTCATATATTCAAGAGTCTTCGGGAAAAGGGCTTGTACAACAGAAATGCTATAAAACTAACACAACCAAAAAATGGTTAACATAGTGACGTGGAACGTCAAAGGGCTGAGGTCTCCAGGGAAGAGATCAATGGTTTTGAGACATATAAGAAAATTGAAGGGAGACATAGCTCTATTACAAGAGACACATTTAGGACAAGAGGAATTATTCCGTATGAATAAATCCTGGGTGGGAGAGGTCTACGGCTCGGGGGCAAAAGGGAAAAAGGCAGGGGTTCTGATACTCATTAGTAAGAACATATCCTGTAAGGTTCGAGAATGGGAACATGATGAAGAAGGAAGATGGGTAGGATTAACCTTAGAATGCCAAGGAGAAGTTTTACAAATCTTCAGTATATATGCTCCAAATGTGGACCAGGCCGTGTTCTTCTCTGACCTTTAGAACCACTTGCTTCAACTAGATAAAAGGAAGTTAATAGTCGGGGGTGATTTTAATGCAACTATGTCCCCGGGAGAAGATAGGTCGCAAGAGGGCTCACATAGAAAGACGACACCCCCTTCAGATACCGCATTACAACACCTGGGAGAGACATTGCCCTTACACGATATATGGAGACTGAGGAACCCCGAGGGAAGGGATTATACACACTTCTCCCACCCTCATGGGACGTAGTCAAGGATAGATCTGTTCTTACTGGGAGAAGGTATGATGCCGAGAGTAAGGGGGGTGGATATTATGCCAATGGTAATATCTGATCACAGCCCAGTGGTGCTAGAATTAACGGATACATATCCCAGAGGGAAGGACTACCTGTGGAGGAAATTTTGAGTGGTGACCCGGATTTTGCTCTGCTGCTAGGAGAATGGTGGACAGAATACACACACAATAACGCACCACATGTAGATAACCCCATATTGTTTTGGGAAACTGCCGGAGCTGTTCTACGGGGAAAGATTATGGCCCACACCTTCACCCAAAAAAAGAGAGCAGACGATATGTTCCGCTCATACAGTGAAAAAGTCAGAACAGCTTATGTGGTCTTTAAAAACGATCCAACTCCAGAACATAAAACATCTTGGCAAACACACAAACACACCTTTGAAGAGTGGGCAAGGATCAAAGAGGGTTTGGGCAGGGCAGATTGGGAGGCAAAACTTTACAGATTTGGGGACAAAGCAGGCAAGATTTTAGCAAACCTGGCTAGGGGTAGAAGATCTAAAACATTAATAACCACAATAAGAAACAGCTCTGGTTTGCGCGTCTCGGATCCTGTTGAGATGGTAGAAGTTCTGGGGGAATACTTTGCAAAATTATACGGTCCCTCGGAGACATTGGTCGACAGGGGGGAGAGTTGGCTGGGTGACATAGAACTACCGGGGATCGTGGAGGAGGATCTGCTAGCCCTAAATGCAGAATTAAGTCTCGAAGAGGTGGAGAGAGCCATATCGGATCTTAATCCAAACAAGGCACCAGGCCCGGACGGGTTTAGTGGAGGGTTTTTCAAAGCATTAAAAGAAAAAGTGTCCCCACTTCTAAAGACCCTATTTAACAAATTAATGACCGGAGAGAAGATTCCAACTCACATGAATACGGCCGACATTACTCTCATCCCAAAATTTGGAAAGGACCTGGACGACCCCAGCAACTATAGACCGATTTCCCTAATCAACCTCGACCTAAAACTAATCTCTAAAATATTAGCCAATAGACTGGCCCTGATATTGCCCACTTTAATTAATACAAATCAGGCAGGCTTCGTAAAAGGGAGGTCCGCGGTGGGTAATGTTCGGAAGGCCTTATTAGTTATAGACGCTATCAATCCAGGTGGGAGGGATAATCCAGCCATAGTAACACTTGATGCCGAAAAGACTTTCGACAACGTCAAGTGGTCCTGGTTAGATATGGTGCTGGATAAGATAGGCCTTAGGGACCCATTCAGAACATTACTAAGCAATCTATATGATAGTCCCAAAGCAAAAGTGAGCATGCCAGGATTCCTGTCCCGCGATTTCAAACTGGGGAGAGGAACCCGTCAAGGATGCCCCTTATCGCCGCTACTTTTCGATTTAGCCATAGAACCACTAGCACGAGCACTTGACAATAAGGATATATTCGAGGGGATAAAGCTGGCGAGGAAGGAACATAAAATAAATCTATTCGCGGATGATGTAGTTTTATACCTCGCAAATCCACAAAAAGATCTACCAAAAGTGATTAGTTATATAGAAAAATTTGGAGCCTTCTCTGGATTCAAGTTAAATAAAAACAAATGTAACATTCTATTTCTGCGGGACGACACTGAGTCGGGAGGGGGGAGACGTCGCGTAACGACCCTACACGGAATCCCGGTGAGGGAAAATTCAATAACCTATTTAGGCATACAATTGGCCAGAACAAAAAAACAAGTATACCAACTTAACTATAACCCACTGATAGCCAAAATAAAAACAGAATTAAATAAATGGATGGGCCTCCCGCTGTCCTTGTTGGGAAGATGTCACTTGGTGAAAATGGTGAGCTTCCCCAGGTTGTTATATCCGTTACTGACCTTACCGCTCCTACTGAAAAAAAAAGATGTGACAGTTGAACAAGATGTTCTCCACATTTATTTGGCGAGGAAAGAGACCCAGAATTGGGCTTCGGACCCTAATGTGTCATAGGGACTGGGGGGGTTAAATTTTCCCAATATCAGGGGATACAACCTTGCATGCATCTCAAGACATGTCCTGGACTGGGTGAAAGGCTCGGGGAAATACTCAGATTACTCGGTGGAGTCGGAGATGTGCAAACCATGGAGCCTGGTGTCTCTACTACATACCCCGGGGGGACAATTACCCCAAATAGTCAAAAAATCTATGGTGTTTAGAGATACAGTTAGCACATGGAAGGTAGTGAGGGCATCACTTCAATTGCCGTGGAAGGTTTCAAAATATCTCGAACTATGGGGATGTCCGGACTTTCCGCAAGGGAGAGATAATAAGTTATTTGAGAGATGGAGAGCAAAGGGAATACAAACAGCCTGAGATTTGCTCCATGGAGAGGAAACTAGATGGTTATCTGGACAGGAAATTCTGAATAAATATAATCTACCACCCTCACACGTCTTCCAATACTACCAGATAAAACAGCGAATAATGAAATCATTAATAAATGCTAGAGCGGAATATGTGACCAATACCTGGGACGAGCTGACATCTTTAGACCCCTCGGTGGTGGGCGTCTCTACTATACACTCAGCTTTGAGGACATACACACTCCCACCGGGCACCCGGGACATGTACAGGGGATGGAGGGACCAACTAGGCATTGAAGATATAGAACCAATGATACGAAGGGGATGGAGAGAGATGAGGCGTTACATACCAAATGAGAGGTGGAGAGACTCATACTTCAGGGTTATACACAGAGCGGTTCTGGGATTTAGATTTTCTCCTAGAAATACCGAGACAGGATGGATACAACACTGCCCCAAATGCCAACAAGACAAAACGGATTTGTACCACGGGATTTGGGAATGTGACACAACACAGAGACTCTGGGAAGAGAGTAAGGGGAATCTTGGCAGAATCCTCAGGACAGCTGATACCCCTGACACCACAAATATGGATATTTCAAGACAGAGAGACGACAACATTAAAGGGGGGTGATATACCAATATTCCATCTGGTAGCAACTATCACGCTAAGAGTCATACTGAGACACTGGTTAAATCCAGGCCCACCTCAGACATCAGAAGTGATGATAGAAATAAAAAAAGCTATGTCAGTGGAGAAACTACTAGCAGAAAAAAACAAGGAAAGAGACGCGGTTAAGTTTTTCTCCAGATGGAGGGGATTTATTGTGTCTCCGCTATTAACGGACGAAATCAAGAAGGTGGTGTGGCCTTTTAGACTAACCAGCTGGTACAATTTGGAGGATTTGGGAGGAAGACTGGGAAAATTTAAACTAGATTACACTACATGATGCAAAGTGAGGGGGGAGGTGGACGGGGGAGGAGGGGAGAGAAAAAATGCGTACATGTTTAGACTTTTGATGGACATTGAAAACTCTCCTTTGTTTCTTCCTCTCGGTCTGCCTTCTTCTGGAAATTATGATAACATGAAGCCCTAGGGGAAAGGGGATTGGGGAAGGGGGGAGGGAAATAGTTGGAATTGACAAATTTTGTAACCGAATGTATATGAAAGACAAAAATTAGTTTTCTTTGTTCTGTTTATTTGAAAATTCAATAAAAAATTTTTTACAAAAAAAAAAAAAAAAAAAAGTAGATTATGGCCTTGGATTTGTAATAGTTGTTTTCTCCCCCTGAACACCCTTAGTCCTTGTCTTTATACTCCAGATATTTAACTGTCACTTGGTGAAATCATGTTTAGGTGTTGTTCCACCCCACAACCCCATCTCCATTAACATTGTCTGCAGCTTTCAAAGGGCCGACTCTGTGAGCTCCCTCTACCATACAGCCATGTTTGAGACCCAGTGCATGCAGTATTTCAATTTCACAAATGTTATTCAGATAGCTGCACTGCACTGACTCAGGTAGACCCACCAATCTTAAATTGCTTCGTCTGGACCTATTTTCTAGGTGTCCAACTTATCTCTAATAAATTGGGATTGTTTGTGCTTGTCAGACATCTGCTCTTCCATTAGTGTTATCTTATCCTCTGCTTCAGATAGGCTCTGAGCCTGCTTTCATGCTATGTAGAGATTACATGCAACTCTGCCAAGGATTATCCCACAACCTCCTTCAATGTTTGTTTTATGTCCTGAGCCAAATATGTTGTTTTCTACCTGTCTAGGAGTTTATAGTTAAGGACACTCTCACTTCTCTATGTCTCCCTCTGGACAGGCTCCTCTTCCCTCTCCATTCACTGCCCCTCCTCAGTCTCTTCTTTTTGTGGCTTCTCCCTCCTCCTCCCGCCGTGCGCCATCTTGGCAAGAGATCACCTTCTCAATGCCTTACTCTTCTTTAGCCCCGCAGACTCTCCTGCAAACCAGAGCCAGCGGTCCATGTATTCCAGTGTGCAGCCGGTCTGATGCAGTGCCCGCTGAGATCTGAGCGTCACTGGCCAGGTATGATTAAGATGGTCTGTAGCTACGAACCCCAGGAGCTTCTTTACCTCACTCCTCACATATCAGTGCCAGAACCAGAAGTCCAAGATTACTTTGTCGATAGCTCTACGATGTCCCTGAGCCCCAACAGCATACTCAGCTGCAAGTACTGATAGAAGGCGCTGTGTGGTGTATTAAACTCAGCTTGGATTTGAGTAAAGTGATTTAGCACTCTATTTTGAAAAATATGTATGGTCCAGCGGCCCCCCATCTTATCGCAGCTCAGTTGGATCCCGTTGTGCCATAAGGGGAAGAAATCCATCATTTCTAGAGCGTTCAGTAGGTCTTTCCATATCCCTTACATTTTAAACCAGTGAGAGTGTTGGGTGAACTGGTCCTTTTTGGTTTTGCGGGAGTCCCACTTATAGCAAACAAACCGGGGTCACCCTTTCCGTATTCTCTTTTAGAAGTCGACCTCCCGGCTCTATCCCTCCTCCCTCACTCAGCCCTGGAAGTGTTGCATCTGGACCGCCATATAATATATCCATGAGTTGGAGACTTCCTGTCTTAGCTGGGATGTGATAACACCTAGGAGCAGTAGCTCTCACACCACAAGAATCCTACTGATGAATCTGTGGACATCCACCACCCCAACACAGGAGAAAGACGGGCTACCACCAGCTCCCACTCCACACAACCTATAAAGGTCAATCACCTCAATCCTGGGTCATTTCTGAGACCTGAAGGGTTTTGCGGCCTGCTGCCCATGTGTGCACCCAAGGCCTGCTCTGGCTGCTATTCACATGGCAATAATCCACTGCGACTAAAGGTATAATCCTACAAGCCGCACATAAAACCTCCCTTCCCCCCCACGGAAACACCGAGGGATCTACTTATCAGAGGTCAGGGCAGATTCTACTGGACTTCTCTCCTTCTCTCCGGTCCCGGTAACATGTGCAAAGAGGCCTGTGAAGGGGCCTCTAAAAGTGGGTCTGTGATCACACTAAGCAGAGAGAAAAAAAGTCTCTCCAGCTAAAGGAAAACTGGTGACATCTGGTGGTCGCCATAGTGAACTGAGACACGGAATAGCTCTGCTGCCACCTATTGTACAAAAAAATAGGCACCCCCAAAAAATATAAATAAATAACTGCAAGTACCTACTGTGTACTACAGCATGACATATTTCCATAGCTGCCAAGAAACATAAGAACTGATAATCTCATGAGAAAGGCCAAATGGCAGTGACAGAGGGACCACTTCAGCAAATGGATCGCTACGTGTTATGCAGCTCACAAAAGCCAGAGGGTCCCTGGCAAACAAGCAGTGGGAGCCACAGAATGGAAGAGGGCACCGGGGACACAAGCCCTGCGGGAGAGCACCCTCTTGCAACAAACTTTCAACAGAAAACACCAAATGAGGAGTACATTGAAGACCTAAATGAGTGTAGGAGGAAAGACCCTTCAAGATTGATATCAATAGACTTTAACAAACTGGCGGCTGACGTGGCAAGTAACATCATGTCAGACATCCAAAAGAAACTGGAACAGGCTATCAAGAAGGCCCTCCAGCATCTCCAAGACGAAGTGAGCAAACATAAAGAACGGATAGTGGAGCTGGAGCAGAGTATCTCACAACTGGTGGGTGCTAACATACAGCTCTCCTCGCAGATGAAAGAGACAACTCCTGAAACAAACTGCCTGTCTTAGAAGGTCGAGGACCTGGAAAACCGGTCAAGGCGCAACAACCTGAATCAGTCCCTGCCGCTGAACTACAAAGACTTTGTGAAAGAGACCTTACCAATGGCCCTGGGAATTAATCATGGTTGTAGGGTCGAAAGAGTTCAGAGTTGGGCCAGAACTACGATCTCACAATGAAGGATCTGATGACCGGACATCCAGACCACGTCAAGTAATCATGAAATTCCTGGATTATAATGATTAGTTTGACATAATGAGAGCATATAGAAGATGTTACCAGCCAGTGACTTTCAGGGGAATGAAAGTCATATTACTTGAAGACTATTCTGTGGAGGTGCAAAACGCAGAAGAGCCTTTAGTAAAATATGTGCATCACTCTATTAAGCAAAGAAATGTTTTGCACTGTAATACACGGCGACACTGAGAATTTTCCAAAATGACGGTGATAACCTCATCTACCAATCGGCAAGCTACGCAGAGAAAGACATGGAAATAATACTGCGCAACGCAAAAAGCAACATGCGAAGAAGAGGTTGTGAGGAAGACCGCTTCCCCTCAACACCAAAACCCCAGGGTGCATCTGGCTGTCGCAGATGAAGCACTATTTGAAATGGACTGCATCGTAGTCATCTTGCTCTTGATGGGACTCCCATCACTTCCCCCCAGCACTTCTTCTACAAACAGGACAGTGTCTCCCCAAGGTGACTGGATGCTGTTGGTAACGTGTTGAGTACTGCCAATTGATATATGTTGCCCCTTAATGAAGATGGGTTTTGGTGGGAAGTGCCCATCTGACCCTTATTTGTGGAAGGACTCGGGTTTTGGAGGGGTGGAGGGCAAAGAGTTACGCAAAGGCATGGATCAGGGTGGAGGAGAAGATGCAGATGGCATTTTGACAATTATTTATAATGTGTGGTGTGAGATATGCTTCCTCCAACAGGTTTTTTTTTTCTTTTTGGTAGCCCTTACTTCCGCAGAAAAAAAAGTCAGCAATCCTATTAGTGGTGTAAGAAGCTACAGCATATTGAGAGCTCACTGTTTATTTGTTTTAAGGTTTAAATCTCTGTCCCCTCTCATATCTTTGTCTTTTCTTTTTTTTACCTTTTTTTACCCTTCCCTAACCACCTGAGGATCTTCTTTTAATCACTAGAACTCTCATAAGGAAAACAAAGCAAGAGGTAATAGGCTGTAGTAACAGGGACTATGAAGGTCATCTCCTGGAATGTGAAAGGCCTAAAGGGGGAGTCACATGCGTCAATATCGCCTGCACGATATCGGCTGCACGTGTCGTTGCAGCGATATTGACGCGTGTGACATACTGAATCAACCAGCGATAAATCGCTGGTTGATGATCGCCAGGTTTTAGAATCTGTCCTAAAACCTGGCGATTGTCGCCCGGTGGACACGCAGCATCGCTGCGTGTGACACCGGGAGTAGCAATATTCCAGCTCCCAGCGCCTCTCACAAGCGCTGGGAGCTGGTATCCAAGGTAAACTGCGGGTATCTAGGCAGCGCGCGCTGCCTAGATACCCGACGTGTACCTTAGTTACCAGCCTCCTCCGCTCACCGGCTGGTATCTAAGGTACACAGCGGGTAACTAGGGTCCCTAGTTACCCGCTGTGTACCTTAGATACCAGCCGGTGAGCGGAGGAGGCTGGTAACTAAGGTACACGTCGGGTATCTAGGCAGCGCGCGCTGCAGTTAACCCGCAGTTTACCTTGGAGACCAGCCTGCTCCCGCTTCCAGCAGGCTGGCAGCGGGAGCAAGACATCGTGGAAACGATATTTAAATCGTTTCCACGATGTTTTTGGTCAATTGATCGCTGGTGAGTCTGCCTGTGTGACAGCTCACCAGCGATCAGCCGTCAATGTCGTCAGCGATCAGATCGCTGACGACATTGACGCGTGTGACTCCCCCTTAAGATCCCCGAATTAAAAAGTAAAGCTACTGAGACATCTGAAAAGGTACTCACCCGATATTGTATTGCTTCAAGAAACCCATCTAAAGGAAGAGGATTTTTTTAGGCTCAGCAAATTGTGGGTGGGGAAAGTAGTGGGCTCGTCAGCTCAAGGTAGACACGCAGGGTAGTGATACTGTTACATCATAATTTTGTATTTAATCTGCTGTCCCAGGAGTGTGATGATCAGGGGAGATGGGTTTGGGTCACCATAGAGCATGGAGGAGAAGACTATTCGATCTACAATGTATATGGACCTAATGGCTCGAACAGAGTCTTCTTTCATGACCTGGAGGAAGATTGTCTTGGACAACTTGCCTCTGATAATTACTGGGGCAGACTTGAAGGCGGCTCACAATGGGAGGAGGATAGAAAGAGCCAGAGTCTGCCTCCTCCAAAAGCAAGCCTCTTCTTCCCTCCTTCTTTGAACAAACTGGATTGAGGGATGTTTGGCATTGGTTACATCCAGAGGATAGAGAGTTTACCCACTTCTCCCATGCCCACCAATCCTGGTCAAGGATAGACGATCTGCTGAACTCAGAGAGACTGTTAAATAGAATGAAGTCAGTGGAGATCTACAACCTGATTATATCTGACCATGCTCAGGTGGGTATGGAACTGGTGGATAATCAGATAAAAGGAACACATTACATGTGGAAATTCTCATCTTCTTTTACAAAAGATGAGGGATTTAATGACAAATTACGGGGCTGTTGGGAGGGGAGGAATTTTACCGGCACAACAAGGAACATCCAAACCAACACGCGTTGTACTGGAATACGGCGAAAGCAGTGCGAAGAGGCAAAGTTATGATGTTTGTAGCCTCACTCAAGAAAAAAATAGCAGAAAAATACTCAGATTGTAGTGCAAAATTTAGGTATATATATAT
This sequence comes from Allobates femoralis, assembly GCA_033576535.1. Taxonomy (NCBI): domain Eukaryota; kingdom Metazoa; phylum Chordata; class Amphibia; order Anura; family Aromobatidae; genus Allobates; species Allobates femoralis. Next base: position 129,783,482 of record JARQOC010000011.1, read on the forward strand.
ATATATATATATATACAGAGTTCCTACAGAGCCCCACAACTCAAAACAGGGAGAAATGGATGCTGGCCAAACAAGAGTTTGAAACCTGGATTGACAGGAGGGAACAGATGTACTGTTCTAGACAGGAGGTTGAATTGCTGAGATATGAGAACAAAGTGGGGAAATTGCTGGCAAGACTGGCAAAAGGACGTCTGTAGGCAAATCCAATTGATAGACTACGAGACGGACAGGGAACTACATAACCTCCATCCCTAATAAAATCAATGAAATACTACAAAACTTTTACAAAGAATTATATAAACCGTCATATACTAATTTGGCAGAAGGTAAAAAATCCCTCCAAAAAGTCACTCTTCCAAAACTAATACAAGAACAAGATGCAATTAATGCAGAAATAACAGAAGGAGATGTGAGACAAACCATAAGTCAAATCCAAAATGGAAAAGTACCAGGCTCAGATGGATTTAGCGGGAAGTTTATAAGGCCCTCAGGGAACATATCTCACAAATGATTACAACACCATCCTCTTAATGGGGGCCATAGCAGGAAGATCTAAAAAAAAAAAAACATATTAAAGCCATACCCAAACTAGGCAAGGAACCCTGGAGGTCTGCACTTGTAGACCCATTTTGATTTTTGATGTAGACCAGAAGATTATGTCAAAAATAATGGAGGACAGATTGGCAGCAGTATTACCACAACTGGTGAACCCTGCACAAGTAGGATTCATTAAGGGCAGGGCAGCGGTGAAGAACATACAAAAGGTACTAACTGTGTTGGACGGGGTGGGTCGCCGCAGCCAGTCAGGAGAGAGACCAGATTTGCTGGCTCTGGATGCAGAGAAAGCTTTTGATAATGTTAGCTGGGACTGGCTAGGAGCGACTCCGGACTCGTTCAACATAAAGGACAACTTTAGAATATACCTGGAGGGGTTGTATAGGGACCCAACAGCTAGAATACACATGCCAGGCTTCCTCTCAGAGCCATTTCACTTATATAATGGGACCAGACAAGGGTGCCCAATGTCTCCATTGCTGTTCAACTTGTCATTGGAGCCCTTAGCTTGGTATATGGAAAAGCCGGATCTATTTGAGGGAATCAGGATGGGCGCTAGCAACACTATAATAGCATTATTTGCACATGTCATCTTGTTCTTGTCCCGGCCACTGGAACAAATAGGAAATGTCTTTCAGTTTATCCAGAAATATGGGGAATACTCCGGCTATAAGGTCAATATCATCAAGAGCGAGCTCTTACAATTCGGGGAAAAAACTCCTGCGAAACAATGGAGGAAACTAGGCCTTGAACTACATATTGCAAAGACACATATCACCTATCTGGGAATTAAGATAGGCAGGCTTCCGGCACAACTATATTCACTAAATTATACACCACTGATAGAACAATTATTGGAAGAACTTCGGAGATGGCAGAATCTGCCACTATCTCTTCTGGGAAGATGTAATTTCATTAAAATGATCAGCTTTGCCAGAATCCTATACCCATTAAGGTACCTTTACACGCGGCAACATTTCTAGGAATTTCACTGGCAACTTACTGGTTGCAGTTAAATCATGGAGACATTGTTCTATCTTGTTGCTGTGTACAAATGGAAAAATGTGTCCATGATTTCACTGCAACCAGTAAGTTACCAGTGAAATTCCTAGAAAAGTTGCCGCGTGTAAAGGTACCTTTACAGACATTACCCCTGATACTCAAGCATCTAGATATAAACAAAATAAATAGAGCTTTCACCTATTTTATTTGGGCAGGTAAAAGGCCCAGAATCACATTGGGAAAACTAATGCTAAGGAGAAGTGAAGATGGGCTCAATTTTCCAAATGTCAGAGCCTACAACATAGCAAGTCTTTTAGACGTGATAGATTGGCTACAGGAGACTAACTGCTACTCTAATATCCAATTGGAAAGACAGCGGCGCCTTGGGAATTAAATTCTCTCTTACATTCAAAACAGGCCAAACTTCTGCAGAACGTAAAATCATCCCTACTGCTCTGGGATACCATCATATGCTGGAAGATAGTAAGGAAGGCATTTGGCCTTCACTTACAGATCTCTGAAGATATACCAATATTTGGTCACCTGGAATTTCCCCAGGGAATGGAAATCAAAAAAGCGACACGACCAGCAGGTGATAGCATGAGGAAAGCAGGGGATATTATGCATACGGAGGTTAAATGTTGGCTGAGCCCACAAGAAATCATGGACAAATTTCATATAGAAAGCAGACACGTTCTACAGGTCATGCAAGTCCATTCTTTTTGTCTATCTAGACTTTGCAACTTATTTCATGAAGTGGGAATGCATCTTATATATAAAACCCGAAGGCCACTTCCGGAAAGGGCCACGCCCACTTCTGTGATGGTCTTCGCCCAGGGCTGGTGACGTCACCAAGTGCAGTGTAGCCGGGCTGCCCCCGGCTACAGGGACCCGCGGAGAAACGTTCCGGCCAGGAACGTTCCTGTCTGTCCCAGCCGCCTCTGCACTCACCGCTCCAGCCGCCTCTGCCCACCTCGCGACAGGCTCCGCCCACCTCGCGGGGCTCGCGACAGGCTCCGCCCACCTCCCAGGCCCTCATGCTAAGCTCCGCCCACCTCCCCGGGTCTCCTGTCAAGGTCCGCCTACCTCTCGGGTCTCCCCCGTGCTCCGCCCACCTTGCGGCCCTCGCCACAGGCTCCGCCTACCTCCCGGGACTCCCGCTAAGCTCCGCCCACCTCCCCGGGGCTCCCGTCAAGCTCCGCCTATCTCTCAAGGCTCTCCCTGGCTCCGCCCACCACGCGGCCCTCGCGACAGGCTCCGCCTACCTCCCGGGGCTCCCGCTAAGCTCCGCCCACCTCCCCCGGCCTCCCGTCAAGCTCTGCCTATCTCTCGGGGCTCCGCCCACCTCACGGGGCTCCCGCCTGGCTCCGCCCACCTCGCCTGCGCTGACCACTGAGCCTCCATCCTGGCCTGACCACTGAGCCTCCGTCCTGCGCTGACCAACGAGCCTCCGTCCTCTGCTGACCACCGAGCCTCCGTCCTCTGCTGACCACCGAGCCTCCGTCCTCTGCTGACCACCGAGCCTCCGTCCTCTGCTGACCACCGAGCCTCCGTCCTCTGCTGACCACTGAGCCTCCGTCCTCTGCTGACCACCGAGCCTCCGTCCTCTGCTGACCACCGAGCCTCCGTCCTCTGCTGACCACCGAGCCTCCGTCCTCTGCTGACCACCGAGCCGCCGTCCTAGACTCACCACCGAGCCTCCGTCCTCTGCTGACCACCGAGCCTCCGTCCTCTGCTGACCACCGACCCTCCGTCCTCTGCTGACCACCGACCCTCCGTCCTCTGCTGACCACCGACCCTCCGTCCTCTGCTGACCACCGACCCTCCGTCCTCTGCTGACCACCGACCCTCCGTCCTGCGCTGACCACCGACCCTCCGTCCTGCGCTGACCACCGAGCCTCCGTCCTCTGCTGACCACCGAGCCTCCGTCCTCTGCTGACCACCGAGCCTCCGTCCTCTGCTGACCACCGAGCCTCCGTCCTCTGCTGACCACCGAGCCTCCGTCCTCTGCTGACCACCGAGCCTCCGTCCTCTGCTGACCACCGAGCCTCCGTCCTCTGCTGACCACCGAGCCTCCGTCCTCTGCTGACCACCGAGCCTCCGTCCTCTGCTGACCACCGAGCCTCCGTCCTCTGCTGACCACCGAGCCTCCGTCCTCTGCTGACCACCGAGCCTCCGTCCTCTGCTGACCACCGAGCCTCCGTCCTCTGCTGACCACCGAGCCGCCGTCCTAGACTCGCCACCGAGCCTCCGTCCTGCCCTGACCACTGAGCCTCCGTCCTCTGCTGACCACAGAGCCCCCGTCCTCGCCTGACCACCGACCCTCCGTCCTGTGCTGACCACCGAGCCTCCGTCCTGTGCTGACCACCGAGCCTCCGTCCTGTGCTGACCACTGAGCCTCCGTCCTCTGCTGACCACCGAGCCTCCGTCCTCTGCTGACCACCGAGCCTCCGTCCTCTGCTGACCACCGAGCCGCCGTCCTAGACTCGCCACCGAGCCTCCGTCCTGCGCTGACCACCGAGCCTCCGTCCTCTGCTGACCACAGAGCCCCCGTCCTCGCCTGACCACCGACCCTCCGTCCTGTGCTGACCACCGAGCCTCCGTCCTGTGCTGACCACCGAGCCTCCGTCCTGTGCTGACCACTGAGCCTCCGTCCTCTGCTGACCACCGAGCCGCCGTCCTAGACTCACCACCGAGCCGCCGTCCTGCCCTGACCACTGAGCCTCCGTCCTCTGCTGACCACAGAGCCCCCGTCCTCGCCTGACCACCGACCCGCCGTCCTGCCCTGACCACTGAGCCTCCGTCCTCTGCTGACCACAGAGCCCCCGTCCTCGCCTGACCACCGAGCCGCCGTCCTGCCCTGACCACTGAGCCTCCGTCCTCTGCTGACCACAGAGCCCCCCGTCCTCGCCTGACCACCGACCCTCCGTCCTGCGCTGACCACTGAGCCTCCGTCCTCTGCTGACCACAGAGCCCCCGTCCTCGCCTGACCACCGACCCTCCGTCCTGCGCTGACCACCGAGCCTCCGTCCTCTGCTGACCACAGAGCCACCGTCCTGCCCTGACTACCAACCCTCCGTCCTGGCCTCACCACTGACCCTCCGTCCTGCGCTCACCACCGACCCTCCGTCCTTGCCTGACCACTCACCCTCTGTCCTGTGCCGACCATTCTGCCTCCATCCTGCGCTGACCACTCTGCCTCCATCCAGCGCTGACCACTCTGCCTCCATCCTGCACTGACCACTCTGCCTCCATCCTGCGCTGACCACTCTGCCTCCTTCCTGTGCTGACCACTCTGCCTCCTTCCTGCGCTGACCACTCTGCCTCCTTCCTGCGCTGACCACTCTGCCTCCATCCTGCGCTGACCACTCTGCCTCCATCCTGCGCTGACCACTCTGCCTCCTTCCTGCGCTGACCACTCTGCCTCCTTCCTGTCATGACCACTCTGCCTCCATCCTGCGCTCACCACTGACCCTCCTTCCTGTGATGACCACTCAACCTCCATCCTGCGCTGACCACTGAGCCTCCATCCTCTGCTGACCACTGAGCCTCCATCCTCTGCTGACCACTGAGCCTCCATCCAGTGCTGACCACTCTGCCTCCATCCTGCGATGACCACTCTGCCTCCATTCTGCGATGACCACTCTGCCTCCATTCTGCGATGACCACTCTGCCTCCATTCTGCGATGACCACTCTGCCTCCATTCTGCGATGACCACTCTGCCTCCATTCTGCGATGACCACTCTGCCTCCATCCTGCGATGACCACTGAGCCTCCATCCTGCGATGACCACTGAGCCTCCATCCTGCGATGACCACTCAGCCTCCATCCTGTGCTGACCACTCCTCTGCTGACCACTTACTCCTGTCCTGACCACTCACTCCTGTGCTGACCACTCAGCCTCCATCCTGTGCTGACCACTGAGCCTCCATCCTGTGCTGACCACTGAGCCTCCATCCTGCACTGACCACTGAGCCCCCATCCTGCGCTGTCCACTCTGCCCCCATCCTGCGCTCACCACTCTGCCCCCATCCTGCGCTCAACACTCTGCCTCCATCCTGCGCTCACCACTCTGCCTCCATCTTGCGAATACCACTCAGCCTTCATGCTGCACTGACCACTCAGCCACTGCGCAGTGCTAACCACTGAGCCAACGCACTGTGAAAACCACTGAGCCACCGCACTGTGCAAACCACTAAGCCTTCACACCGTCAAAACCACTGAGCCACCATATACACTGAAAAACACTGAGCCACCATATACACCATATACAGTGCTAACCACTGAGCCACCATATACAGTGCTAACCACTGAGCCAGCATATACAGTGCTAACCACTGAGCCACCATACAGTGCTAACCACTGAGCCTCCGTATACAGTGCTAACCACTGAGCCTCCGTATACAGTGCTAACCACTGAGCCACCATATACAGTGCTAACCACTGAGCCACCATACAGTGCTAACCACTGAGCCACCATATACAGTGCTAACCACTGAGCCACCCTATACAGTGCTAACCACTGAGCCACCATACAGTGCTAACCACTGAGCCACCATATACAGTGCTAACCACTGAGCCACCATATACAGTGCTAACCACTGAGCCACCATATACAGTGCTAACCACTGAGCCACCATACAGTGCTAACCACTGAGCCACCATATACAGTGCTAACCACTGAGCCACCCTATACAGTGCTAACCACTGAGCCACCATACAGTGCTAACCACTGAGCCACCATATACAGTGCTAACCACTGAGCCACCATATACAGTGCTAACCACTGAGCCACCATACAGTGCTAACCACTGAGCCACCATATACAGTGCTAACCACTGAGCCACCATATACAGTGCTAACCACTGAGCCACCATACAGTGCTAACCACTGAGACACCATATACAGTGCTAACCACTGAGACACCATATACAGTGCTAACCACTGAGACACCATATACAGTGCTAACCACTGAGACACCATATACAGTGCTAACCACTCACCCACCATATACAGTGCTAACCACTGAGCCTTCATATACAGTGCTAACCACTGAGCCACCATACAGTGCTAACCACTGAGCCACCATACAGTGCTAACCACTGAGACACCATATACAGTGCTAACCACTCACCCACCATATACAGTGCTACCACTGAGCCACCGTATACAGTGCTAACCACTGAGCCTTCATATACAGTGCTAACCACTGAGCCACCGTATACAGTGCTAACCACTGAGCCACCGTATACAGTGCTAACCACTGAGCCACCATATACAGTGCTAACCACTGAGCCACCATACAGTGCTAACCACTGAGCCACCATGCAGTGCTAACCACTGAGACACCATATACAGTGCTAACCACTCACCCACCATATACAGTGCTACCACTGAGCCACCGTATACAGTGCTAACCACTGAGCCTTCATATACAGTCCTAACCACTGAGCCACCATATACAGTGCTAACCACTGAGCCACCATATACAGTGCTAACCACTGAGCCACCATACAGTGCTAACCACTGAGCCACCGTATACTGTGCTAACCACTGAGCCACCATATACAGTGCTAACCACTGAGCCACCATATACAAGGCTCACCACTGAGCCACCATATACAGTGCTAACCACTGAGCCACCATATACAGTGCTAACCACTGAGCCACCGTATACACACAATTCATTTCACCGCACTCCCCTAACTAATAGTAAATAAACTATATATGGATTCTAGACTACCCGATTCTTTAGAATCGGGCCACCATCTAGTAATCAAGATAAGAGTAGATCTGAACATCCTGAATGCGAGCATATCTTCAATATACAATACTGTAAGACATACATTCCTGAAGTTATAGCAGAACAAGCTGTTTAAGACTTGGGAGAACTGGACTGGGGATAAAGATACTGCAGAGACGATTCTACAGGGGTGAGAACAGGTCAAAAATCCATTCTTTGCGAAGGATGGAGGGAGCATTATATGGTTTCAATATTCCATCCGCTCCTCGATTCCCTGACAGCATTACAGCATGCCCTAAGTGCGGAACGCCTTCAACGAATATCTGGCACGGGGTGTGGGAATGCAGGGCAGTTAAAGAGTACTGGACACAGGTTGAGGAACAGATTCGATCATGATGGGGAATCCAGCTCCCACAAACACCACAAGCCATCCTTTTTATCAGTTAAGACCCCTGGAGACTTAACCCACAGGAGTTAAAGCAAAGATCCCTAAAAACACACACATTCTTAATTGTAGCCCTACACTGGGTGAATGGCTTAAACCAAGCATCCCATCAATGGTGATGATAATATTCCAGATGAAACACTTACTGAGAATTGAATTGATAGAGGCGAAAAGGCAGACAAATCTGCAGGGAAAATATTTCCGCTGTGGAAAACATTCATTGGTTTTCACTATAGCCCTCACCAAATATCAAGAATGATCAGTCCCTTCAACCACACAGAATGGTACTGTCTGGAGGATCTGAGCGGGATGTTGGGGGCCTCGGGAACTATTACAGATGTATAATGTCTGTTAAAGATACAGCATATATTGCCATAGAACGACACTCTTGACTAAGCAAAATACAGTAAAAGAGATTCTCTTCCTTCCCCTATTACCCTTCTAGGCATTCAGCCCGTCTTTTCTTTCTCTCATTATTAACCCAAAATTTGTGTTACAAGGCATTGACTGAGATCTATTTATGTATCTATATACTATTTTAAATGCTACGCGGACATGTTGCCTAACAAGAAGTCTTTGTATATTGTGAGGTAGCTGCGGAGACAAGGGATCCAGACACCACGGGTCACTGCACACGGGTTTATTCAGCCAACAAAGGAGAGGAAAAAAAAAACAATAGTCCAAAAGAACATTCCGGTCCCCTTCCTTCAGGGGCCACTCCTCGCTACTTTCCCAGTAGTATACCCACCACCAGGTCTGCGGTCTAGCTCAGAATTGCTTCACCACCAGAAGCCCAGGGAGTTGTGCTCACTCCCAACACAAGGAACCACACCCGTGTTCCTGCTTCCTCTTAATGCCTTCCTCTCTGGGAAGAGGAAAAACACCTCCAAAATCCGGGCTGGAGTAATATCTACCCATTGAGGGCGCACAACCTGGGGGAGACGTACCGGCCGTCCATGACAACTCCGGCTACCATCTCACAATATGTACTTTTGGTAATCTACAGTGTCATTGTGGATGTTATATTCTATGCTATGTTATCCTATCCAATTCTATGTTCAAAAAATGCAATAAAAAAAAAAAATCATGACATGAGTTTGGTACTGCAAGCCCCCCGTCCTCCTTTTCTCTGTAACACTTAGTCGCATTCCAATCTGCCTTTTTTCTTCCAAATCAGTTCCTTAAACATGGTATTAATTGTTTTGAAAAACGTTTTGTGGACCCAGACTGGAGCATTATGGAGATGATATAGTAATTTAGGTATCGGTACCATTTTAATCAAATTTACCCACCCAATTACAGGTACCGGAAGGCAACATCATACATATATTTTAGTTCTGAATTAAGTAAGCATGGGGTCCAAATTGACAGCGCAGAATTCCTATGGCCTAGTGCTTACGACCACCCCTATTTACACTTGTCTACGATTGGGATTTGTAACTGCAGATCATCAAAGCCCAGGAAAGTGGGTCCATGGGGGTAATAAAGCATATTTTGTCCAAGTTAATTAAAAGCCCTGACAATCTACCAATCTCTTTAATTGTGTTCATCACCAGGATTATGGATAGTTGTACGTCTCTCAAGAAAAGCAATAAATCATACGCATACAGGGACACCTTAGGCTCTAAGGAGTCAATTCTAAAGCCCCTGACCCTCCTCAGCTCCACAAAGCATAACCGCCAGCGGTTCCTTTGCCATTGCGAATAACAGAGGGGAGAGAGGGCAACTCTGCCTTGTACGCCTGACCAGTTTAAAAGGTCCAGAGGTGCAGCCGTCTACCCGTGTTCTTGTCTGTGGAGCAGTGTACTGTATTTTAACCCAGTTTACAAATTTGGGACCAAGCCCTATCTTTGTTAGGACTTCCCACAGAAAACTCCACTTTACACTACCAAAGGCTTTGGCTGCATCCAGTGACAGAATATTGATAGATGTTGCCTTTTGCTGAATTAATACAGTTTGGTCTTCATGTACTACCGATGTTATTACTTGGGGCAGTCTGTTGGCCAGGACCATTGCAATCAATTTAATGCGAGCTGATATGACTCTGGTGGAATTGGGTCTTTCCCAGGTTTCAGAATTAATACTATTGCTTCTCTCATGGATGCATGGAGACAGCCCTGACCCTCTATTTCCTTAATTACTTGTAATAGTTTAGGTAGTAATAACTGGGCGTACACTATATAAAACTCTCCCAGGAAATAATCTACCCCAGGGACCTTTTCATTTTGGGTTTGGGCTTGTGCTTCTCCAGTTCCCCTAAATCTATTTCTCGGTCTAATGTCTCTCTAACTGTCAGCCTAGAAATGGGGATATCAGTCAAGAACTCTGTCACCTCCTCCTCCCGAAACTCAGACACAGAAGAATATGTTCTTGTGTAATAATTGCACAGACCCTTTACAATCTCCCCACTTCCCCTGTATCTAGTCTCGGGCTTGTAATATACGACAAGCCTTCTTGCGCCTTTGCACTGTCACCAGGAGATGTCCCTCCCCCCTCCCCTGCAGTAAAGAAACTTTGTTTAATAAAAAAAACATTTATTGGAGGCCACCGTAGTGAGGCAGTCCTTCAAAGTATTCTGGGCTCTCTCAAATGCCTGATTATTTACATCACTAGATGGTGGCCCGATTCTAATGCATCTGGTATTCTAGAATACCTTGTAAACAGGAGTAAACTGTGTCACACTATGAGCGGCAGTTGAAATTGCGCGCCAAAATCGCAATTTGAATACCGCGACGCTTATTGGTGGCCGCGGCTTTCGTCAACTAATAAGAGAAGCGGCGCGCAGTTTGAATGCTGCTTCTCTGATTGGTCGCCGCGTTCAGTGCCGACCAATAAGAATAGCGGCGCTCGCCATGGTGCACATTGTATTTCAAATATGGCGGCATGGCGAGCGCCACTATTCTGATTGGTCGCCGCGTTCAGCGCCGACCAATCAGAATAGCAGCGCTCGCCATGGCGCACATCGTATTTCAAATATGGCGGCATGGCGAGCGCCACTATTCTGATTGCTTGGCGCTGAACGCGACGAACAATCAGAAAAGCAGCATTCAAACCGCGTGCCGCTCCTCTGATTGGCCGCCGCGTTCAGCAGCGACCAATTAGAATAGTGGCGCTCGCCATGCCGCCATATTTGAAATACACTGAGCATATTGTATTTTAAATATGGCGCCAGTGTGAGCGCTGCTATTCTGATTGGTCGGCACTGAACGCGAGATTAAAGTAGCATTCCTGCAGAGCCTCTTTTTATTGTTATCAAGCCAGGGCCTCTTTTGCCACATGAATAAAAACTGTGTTTTCCCTTCCACTGCCACTCTGACTGTGTACATCGTTGAGTATTTTATTTACAAGTTTCTCAGGTGCTTTTTAACATCCACAAATTGCATCCGTAATGGCCCCTTTACACGCGGCAACATTTCTAGCTTATCCACAGGTAACTTACTGGCTGCAGTGAAATCATGGAGACATTATTCCATTTGTACACAGCAACAAGATAGAACCATGTCTCCATGATTTCACTGCAGCCAGTAAGTTACCTGTAGATAAGCTAGAAATGTTGCCGCGTGTAAAGTGGCCATTAGCGTTGCACATCAGCTGAGAAGTCAGGATAAATGGAGACCCTGTTGCTGTCAATGGATAGTTCTTTGAGCTTCCTTGCTTTCTGTACGATAGAGTCTCTGTCCCTGAAATGCAGCAGCTTGATGAGACTAGGAGCACCAGTGGCAGTGGTCAGGTGGGGGACCCTATGCCCGATCAATAGTCGAAAAGGAAGACAAAGCCTCTTTTCTAAAAGTTTTGGATATCCAGGTTTCAGAGAGTTCAATTGGGTTATGCCCTTCCGCCTTCTCAGGGACCCACGCCAGGTGCAAATTGCTCCTCCGTGACCGGTTTTGTAGGTCGTCCACCCTAGGAATAAGCAGAGACACATTATCTTTTGCTTTACCCAGGTCACGGGCTATTGGGTAGATCTTATGTTCAGATGCACTAACTCTGTTCTTCTAGAGCAGGGGTCTTAAACACGAGGCCCCCGGGCCGCAAGCGGCCCGCCAGGCTTCCCACTGCGGCCCGGGGCACCTTGAAGAAATAACATGCCCCGAGCCATTGTGAAGGGAGCCGCCACAGTACCCGCTTTATAGTGACTTCCGGGTACCGATGAAACAAGTGCCATGATCGCGCCTGTACATTCAAGCAAGCAGGCGGCCGGCGGACCAATCAGAAGCCTCCTGTCACAGGAGGCGGCCGGCGGACCAATCAGAAGCCTCTTGTGACAGGAGGCTTCTGATTGGTCTGCCGGCTGCTTCCTGTGACAGAAGGCTTCTGATTGGTCCGCCGGCCGCCTCCTGTGACAGGAGGCTTCTGATTGGTCCGCCGGCCGCCTGCTTGCTTGAATGTACAGGCGTGATGGCACTTGTTTCAGCAGTACCCGGAAGTCACTATAAAGCGGGTACCGCGGCGGCTCCATCGCCCAGGGCATCTTTAAGGTGTGTGAGAGAGAGAGTATATGTGTGAGTGTATTTGTGTGTATATGTGAGTGTGTGTGTGTGTATGTGTGTGAGTGTATTTGTGTGTATATGTGAGTGCGTGTATGTGTGTGTGTAGTTGTGTGTATATGTGAGTGTGTGTGTGTATATGTGAGTGTGTGTATATGTGTGAGTGTATTTGTGTGTATGTGTATATGTGTGTGAGTGTGTATATGTGTGAGTGTGTGTGTATTCCCGCGGCACATCGCCGGCAGCTGATGCTGGTGAACCGCTTGGTGCCGCCTAATGCTGGGTGCTGGCAGCTGCCACCTGGTGCTGGCGGCTGCTGCCTGGTGCCTGGTGCTGGCGGCTGGTACCTGGTGCTGGCGGCTGCCGTCTGGTGCTGGCGGCTGCCGGGTGCTAGAGGCTGCTGGGTGCTGGTGGCTGCCATGTGCCGCTTAATGCCGCGTGCTGACAGCTGCCGGCTGCCACATGGTGCTGGCGGCTGCCAGGTGCTAGCGGCCACTGGGTGCTGGCGGCTGCCGCCTGGTGCTGCCGGGCGCTAGAGGCCGCTGGGTGCTGGCAGTTGCCAGGTGCCGCTTAATGCCGGGTGCTGGCAGCTGGCAGCTGCCACCTGGTGCTGGCAGCTGCCAGGTGTTAGCGGCCACTGGGTGCTGCCGTGTGCTGCCTAATGCCGGGTGATGGCAGCTGCCGGATGCCACCTGGTGCCGCCTCCCAGGTGCTGCCGGGTGCCGCCTAGTGCTGGCGGCTACCGCTGGGTGCCACCTTCTGGGTGCTGGCGGCTGCTGGATGCCCCAAATGCCGGGTGCTGGCAGCTGCCGGATGATGCCGGCTGCAGGCTGGTACCGGCAAGTGGGAGACTGGGTGCCACAGAGGAAGAAGCGGCCGGGATTAGAAGAGTGGAGTCAGGTAAGGCGCTGTTACAGCCGAAGATAGCAGCCCGGGGGAAGGGGGGGGGGGGGAACGTGACCGCTGAAAGTGCCTAGGGCAGCAGGAACTCCAAATATGGCCCTATGTAAGTGTGCCAATGTGTGAGTGTGGGTGTTTGTGTGAATATGTCTGAGGATGTATGTGTGAGTGTGTGCGAGTGTGTATGTGAGTGTGTGTGTATATGTGTGAGTGTGCGGGTGTGTATATGTGTGAGTGTGAGCGAGAGAACAAAAAGAACAGAGACCAGGTTGTGAGGGCATCTCTACAAAAAGGCGTTGGGATGGGGGACATTACTACAAGATGACAAGGGAGGGAACATTACTAAAAGATGGGGACATTACTACAAAATGAGGACCAGGATGGGAGACATTAATATAGGATGGGGACCAGGATGGGGCATTACTACACATATGGACCAGGGAGGAACATTACTACAAGATGGAGACAAGGGTGGGGGCATTACTACAAGACGAGGACCAAGATGGGGTCATTAATATAGGATGGGAACATTACTACATGTAGGGACCAGGGAGGAACATTACTTTAAAAAGGGCACCAGGATGGGAACATTACTACAAGACGGGGACCAGTTTGGGGACATTAATATACAATGGGGACCAGTATGGGGACATTACTACATAAAGGAAATTAGGGTGGGAACATTCCTACAAGAAGATCAGGATTTGTACTTTACTAGATTGAGCAAAAAATTCTGGTATTGCTAAAATGTCACTAAGGTACCGTTACACGTCGCAACATTGCATGCAGTTTCACAGGCAATTTGCTGGTTGCAGTGAAATCATGGACACATTGTTCCATTTGTACACGGCCACAAAATAGAACAATGTGTCCATGATTTCACTGCAATCAGCAAATTGCCAGTGAAATTGCATGCAATGTTGCAATGTGTAACGGTACCCTTAGTCCTACAAGCAATGCGGCCCCCCGATATCAATTTTTTTCTACATGCGGCCCACCAACCCAGCTGAGTTTGAGACCCCTGTTCTAGAGCCTGCACTCTCCCATTAGCCCCCTTCAACTCCTGATTTATGGAGGATATGTCCCTTGTGACACTCCTCATTTGTGTGAGGAGTTTATTGCATTATTACAATTGTGCATCACCGTCAGTATGTCCCTCAGGGTGGGCTCTGGGTCGTCATACTCCTCACCTGCTCTCCTCTGTGCAGAGGTCCCTCCCTCTGGGAAATTCTGTGTATCAGACTGCTGTTGCAGTGAAACAGCCCCAGCCCCATTACTCACATCTTCATGGGTCATAGCACTTCCAGCCCCCAGATTCTGCAGAACTCACTCCTCAGTTGCCTTGTTCATGGGTGAGTAAATGTTGACAGCCTCCCTGCCGCGTCAGAAGAACTGCACCGTCCCGCCGTTCCTAGTGCTGGCACCATCTTGGCAGGAGCTTCCTCATGGTCCTGCCGCTTTTTCTCTTCGTCTCCTGTGGGTCATATGAGCCTCAGCTCCTTCTCTGCAGTCCACAGGGTATGCACTTCAGTTCCCACACGGGCATTTAGGCTTTGGGAGCACTTTGTGCCAGTGATTCAGGATATTATGAGGGTTATCAGCCAGAGCTCCTCCACAACATTTGTACTTCATCTGCCTCTCAAGTCACGCCCCCAGAGCATTTAGATTTAATCATTATCATCATAAAGACAGCGTCTCACAGCAAAGGTGGTAGTTTTCAACTTGCGTTTATTTCTTTCCCCATGCGATGTTTTGGACCATGTGTGTCCTTTATCAAGCACAACATACACTGAAACTGTCAGTCTTAAATAGTGTAAAACACACCCCTTAATTAATATACAACGAATACAAAACCTAGTGCATCAATACACATAAATAAACTATTTACAAAGGTTAAAAATACACTCACTGATCATGTCCCCAGGATCGCAGTGATGGCTCATCAGCACACTATAGATTTAGTCCATTAGCTTAATGAATAAGCCACGATCGCTCCTATATTGTAAATGTCCATAGAATCCATTATAGAGAAATCCTCCAATCAGAACCACTGTGTACATCGTTGTCATAGCGATCTTGTATTCCACAGCGTCACAGATGCAGTGGGCTTTATTTTCAGCCAATCGTGTCAGTCTTCATATTGCGCATGCGCCGGAACACTCGTTCCCATTGGTCAGTTGGTATCTGCGCATGCGCCGCCGTCCGCAGCCGATAGGCTAGTCTTCTGATATTGATGCCCTCTTTTCTTGTGCGCTGTAAATTAAGTTCCCTCACCATTAACCCCCTCACTGCCTGTATAGATTCTTGTCAGCGTTGTCAGCATTAATTAGGGCTTGTACAAGCTCTCAAACTACATTGATAATAATATAGGCTCAATCATTCATGTTATCCTAACCACAGGCACAAACAAATAAATCTCATTAACCAGTGTAGTTAATGTGTCCATAATGCTTTACCTACATATGTTGCCAAGATCATTCTTACCAAAATTCCGTGTATTATTTTAATTATATAATGTCTAACAAAACCCCATAACATCCCCCATTACTAAATCAGGCAGATATAGGTGTGGCAATATGTCTTACAATGTCCATCCAATATGAATCCTACCAGATACATATACCACATATTCTTATCTTCATTGATTTAGATTTCCACTATAATGCCATATACTGTATATCAAAAGGACATCTCTACGTAGGACTCTTACTGTCTTGTACCATACCGCCTAGTCCCTATTTCACTCAAAAATGGGAGAAGGAGGGGGCGTGTCCTGGCCATGGAGGGAGACAGTCACTAGAGCTTGAGCTCCATCTCCCCGGCCTCTTTACAGCCTGGATTTCGCTGTCCGACCTGGCTGCTGTGCCCCTTATGCCACCCAAAAGAAAGAGTGGACGCCCTGGAGCACCCCTGGACCTGCCAGCCCTGAAATCCGGGGGTATTACTAGGTTTCTCAGAAGCTTAAGCAGACCCCCGGGTGCTGCTGATTGTACTAAGATGGCTGCACCTGCTGCACAGGCTCCACATGCTGAGCCTGGGGAGATAGGATCTATGTGCACAGCCCTGCACTCACCGGAGGGAGCTGGACTGGACTGCAGGACCCTGGCCACTGAATGGGGAGACCTGCACACTGAGGCACCTAACAGAGTGCAGCCACAAGTGAGGTATGCAGACGGGGACATTATGGAGGGAGAGGAGGTGGCCAGCAAACACATGCTGGCAGCAGACACTCTGTGTAATGGAGCAGCTGAGATGGGGGACATGAGAGAACACAGTGCAAGTGCTGCTGGTGGAGTAGTACCTGAAACTTGGGGCAATATAATGCAATCTGAGCCCCCTGCAAGCCCTGTAGCAGACAGTGCACCCTGTACCCCCCTGCAGCCTGGCGGGACACAGTACCAGAGACCACCACCCATGGTGGGGACGCTATCCTTTACACAGTCATATAATACTAATATCACCGGGGTGCCCCTATGTGAATTGTCCCTATCTGCGACATCCAGTGTCTGTGATAAGAGAGAGGGCTCAATCTCTGCCTGCTCAAGCCTCTGTCTGACTTCTGACACTGCAGACCATGAGTCCCCGATCCCAAAAGCAGACATGTGGGAGTCCTTTAAGGCACGCATTATGAATATTCCCACCAAAGAGGAAATGTCAGATTTTATTTCTAAGGTAGAAGCCTCCCTTAAGTCTGAAACGGCTGCGATACGCAGTGAAGTCCAGGTGATCTCTGATAGGGTCTCCCAGACAGACACCACCGTCG
This sequence comes from Allobates femoralis, assembly GCA_033576535.1. Taxonomy (NCBI): domain Eukaryota; kingdom Metazoa; phylum Chordata; class Amphibia; order Anura; family Aromobatidae; genus Allobates; species Allobates femoralis. Next base: position 129,800,378 of record JARQOC010000011.1, read on the forward strand.
AAGATTTAACTAGACGGGTTAAAGCACTCGAGGATACGGTGTCACTTCAACAATCCCAACAGGAAGCCTTCCTAGATTCAATGGAGGACCTTGAAAATCGCGAGCGGCGACAAAACATCCGGGTCCGCGATGTTCCGGAAACGGTATCCCCATCTGAGTTGAGTGCCACCATGCAGAGTCTGTTCAATTCCATAAGAAATGCTCCGACTGACTCAATCATCGACTTTAACAGCCCATCGGTCCCTAGGCCCCCTTCCTCCAGAAGGGGCTTTACCCCGAGACATCATTTGCAGATTCCATAAGTACCAGATTAAGGAGGAGGTCCTCAGTAAGGCGAGAAGGTGCGAGGAGATCTGTTTTCAGGGATGCCGGCTGCAACTACTTGCTGATCTTTCCAGGAGGACCCTCCAGAAGCGGAGAGCATTGCGACCCCTTTTAGAGCTGTTGCGACAAAATCGCCTTGCATACTCCTGGGGTTACCCCTTTAGCCTACAGGTTCGACGGGAGGGCCTGCTGACCTCCCTCACTCATCCGAAGGAACTACAGGGGTTTCTCCAGGCTCTTAATGCAGATTCTTGGACAAAGTGCTTCAGTGTCCGCGCTGCTGCTCCGAGTCCAAAGAAACACAGACACGGGAATGTCTGGTTCAGCTACAGCCTTTATTTTCCGACGCGTTTCAGAGCCTCCTCCTGAGCTCCTTCCTCAGGGAACATTGTCTCCAGGCTCTTGACATCCCTGACCCGGGTCTCCACTTCCCGGACTGGCCGACTTCCTCATTTGATGGCTTATTTCAATCGGCACCTCGAAATGCAAGGAATCCGAAAAGGAAGAGGAATGGGAGGAACAGGAACCGACGGAGATGCAGACTCAGTGAGGAAAGCCGGAGTGAAGAGGGCTGACTTTGTGATCCACACGTGAATTTTTTTCCATTTCCTTTTTGATATGCCTTATAGCGCTCCCCTGCAGGGAAGATCGCCCCTTCTGCTACAATTCCTGCGAGGCTTTTATTTGAGTCCCCTATCCTCTCTTTCCCCCCCCCCCCCTTTTTTTTTTTCTTTTTTTCTTTTTTCTTTCTCTTCCCCTTCATATATCCCTTTCTCTATTTCATACCCTCCCTTCCCTTCTATTCCCATTCCCCTCCCTTGCCTATCCTTTCCTACCCCTTTATTCCTGCTTTCCCTCCTGAACCCCCCTCCTAAACCCTTCCTTCAATTAATGTTACCTCTGAAGTTATGCTATGTAATAATGAGGGGCGCTCGCTCCATCATACAATAGGGCTTTTCCTCTACGTTTTATATTTGTGTTAATTATGCCCTACTGCATGGAGCCTACAATAGCCAGGTTGTTGACGTGACTTATTTTATTTTTAGGTTGATGGCCGGGGGAACATTTCCCTTGAGTCTAGTGAAATTCATTGTTTTGTGTTTATTTTGACTAGGGTTAATACACCCTATAGTTTGAATTTATAACTGTTTTCCCTTCCATTGAGAAAGGATACCTCCCAGGGGGACGCTGCACTCTCCTTTTGAGTGTAGTGCTTCTGTAAAGAACTTACCCCAATTTGAGTGTTAATCGGGCTAGACGGTCCACTGGATTTCCCCTTTCTCCTTTCCTACTGTTATCTCTTTCTTCTTTTCCTCAGAGGAGTCGCAGGTGGTAACCTCTGCGAGGCCCATCAGGGGATAGCCTCCTGGGTGCGAAATGGCTGGAGGATCCTTGAAGATAGGATCCCTAAACGTTCGGGGTTTTAACACCCCCCAGAAAAGGCAACATGTCATCTCTGACATGCAAAGGAAAGGTGTGCAGGTGATTTTCCTCCAGGAAACACATTTTAAGGAGGGCCACATCCCCTCTTTTAGAGGGGGACACTACTTGGAATGGATCCATTGTACGAACCCCGAGTCCAGAACTAAGGAAGTCTCAATAGCCCTACACAAAAACTTGCCTTATAAACTTCTGGACTCGGTGATCGACAAAGGGGGAAGATACATTTTTCTCAAGGTATTGATGGCGGGAACCCCATTGACTCTGGTCAATTGGTATCTCCCCAACAGGGAGCAGACGAGGGTCTGTAGATCCCTCTTGACAGAATTGGCGGATTTTGCTGAAGGCCAGGTTGTCATTGGAGGTGACTTTAATTTTGTTCTAGATCCACTCCTGGATTCTTCATCTGCTAGGGGGGTGGCTCCACGCAAACGTATAATGGCTCTCCGGAAAATTTTACACAAACTCCAGTTGGTTGACATCTGGAGGATCCTTAACCCTTCAGTTAAGGACTACACTTTCTTTTCTGGAGTTCACGGCTCGTATAGCCGTATAGATTTATTTCTTGTCAGCCAGAAGATCCTATCTTGGACACCTAAAACATCTATTGGCAACATTGTCTTGTCAGATCATAGCCCCATTTACCTGTCTATGGAGTTGCCAGGTCTGACTAAAAAAGAAGGGTCCTGGAGATTGAATAGTCACCTCTTAAGTGATGCGTCCTGTCTGGCTGAACTGAAGTCAGACATTAACACATTCTCTCAGACACATATATCAGATCAGACCTCCCTGACCATCAAATGGGAGGCCCTTAAGTGTATCCTCCGGGGTACGTTAATCAAACATTGGGCGAGACTAAAGAAACGTCGGTCCGAACAGTTGAACACACTGGTATCCCAGATCAATAGTTTGGAGAGGACACATAAGTCTACCCGTAATCACGAGGTTTTGATAGACCTAGCTTCGAAAAGAGTGGAGCTGAGAAATCTCTTGGACAGCAAATACGAAAGGCACAAGGAACGTTCTAGGGGTTTTTTTTATAAGAAGGCCAACTACTGTGTGCAGATTCTTGGACAAAGTGCTTCAGTGTCCACGCTGCTGCTCCGAGACTAAAGTAACAGACACGGGAATGTCTGGATCAGCTACAGCCTTTATTTTCCGTCGCGTTTCAGAGCCTTCTCCCGAGCGCCTTCCTCAGGGAACATCACTATTACACTGAACAATTACACTTTTATAAGAAAAAAGGCGCCAAAAACATGATGGAAATTACATCAGCAAGAAGGGAGGATCTACCCATGACGTCACAATGTTTACAAAACAAATTGCCGTGACAACTGATGAGAGAGATATCAAAAAATAAACATAGTGTGTGTTATCCATCAAATGCATAAATCACATATAATAAAAAAAGAGAAAACAGAACAAAGCTCACAGCCATATGAGAAGATAGAAAAGTAAAAAGACGGAAAGGTTCTTGTGTGGAAATTCTCAAAAAGATTTTTGTAATCTCAATTACATAGAATATATCCTGAAAGTGTATAAAAAAATGAAGGGAAGGGGGTCTAAGATGTGCTCAAATGGTGGTCCTTTTATATGCTTTCAGGATATATTCTATGTAATTGAGATTACAAAAATCTTTTTGAGAATTTAGAGCTCAATAATACTTTGATTTAATATGTCCAGACATATAGTACACCTGGCAGAGAGCCTACAAATATTGGACACACATCACTTTTTCATTTTTGTGGGTTTGATTCCACGCAAGAACCTTTCCGTCTTTTTTCTGTTCTTATCTTCTCATATGGCTGTGAGCTTTGTTCTGTTTTCTCTTTTTTTATTATATGTGATTTATGCATTTGATGGATAACACACACTATGTATTATTTTTGATATCTCTCTCATCGGCTGTCACGGCAATTTGTTTGGTAAACACTGTGACGTCATGGGTAGATCCTCCCTTCTTGCTGATGTAATTTCCATCATGTGTTTGGCGCCTTTTTTCTTATAAAAGTGTAATTGTTCAGTGTAGTAGTGATGTTCCCTGAGGAAGGAGCTCGGGAGGAGGCTCCGAAACGCGTCGGAAAATAAAGGCTGTAGCTGATCCAGACATTCCCGTGTCTGTGTTTCTTTGGTCTCGGAGCAGCAGCGCAGACACTGAAGCCCTTTGTCCAAGAATCTGCATTACGACCACGGTCACCGTTGGGAGTGCGGTCCCTGCAGCAGCTGCTTGTACGCTATTCTACCAGTTGTGGGTTTCACAACTGCTAAAGGTGAGCAATTCCACATCGACAAGTGAAAGTGTTTAATTGAGATAAGACCCTATATGCGCATTCCTTCTTTCACACAACTACTGTGGGCGACCCTTGGCTAGATTGTTGCACCCTCGAGGAGGTCCCACTTACAGCCCCTCTATTAAGACTCCCTCGGGTCGAGTAGTCCATACCATCGAGGAAATATCGAAGGTGTTTCAGACGTTCTATGCCGACCTATACAACCTGAAGGGGTAAATTTTTTGGCATGGACCCTGAGGCCTTGCGATCTAAAATTGGGTCGTATATTGAGAGGGTAAATATACCTTCTTTGTCTGAGGAAGACGTGGCTTCCCTAGAGGAAGACATCACGGTGGAGGAACTGACTAATGCGGTTAAGATGTCCCCGACAGCGAAAAGTTCGGGACCGGACGGCTACACACCCATGTTTTATAAGACCATGCTATGTGACTTGCTGCCTCACATGCTCTCTTCATTTAAGGTGCTTCTGGGAGGAAATGCTTTTCCCCCACAGGCATTGGAGGCGCACATTTGTGTAATCCCCAAGCCGAACAAGAATCTCCTAGAGGCAGCGAGTTACCGCCCATTTCTTTGATTAATGTGGATGTTAAGCTGTTTGCCAAGATATTGGCTGATAGGCTTTCAACGAGACTCCCCTCCATCATTCACCTTGACCAAGTGGGCTTTGTTAGGGGCCGAAAGGCGTGGGACAACATCATTAGCTCCTTTCTTCTTATTGAGAAGGCTAAGATGTGGAAGTCCCCTCTTTGTCTGCTTTCTGTCGATGCAGAAAAGGCCTTTGACAGGGTCCACTGGGGTTTCCTCTGGGGGGCACTGAGACACATTGGCCTAGGCAGTAAATTCATGAACGAGGTTTCCTCACTGTATTCTAACCCATCCGCAAAGTTGCGTGTTAACGGCGGCTTGTCTGGCTCGTTCCTGATTGGAAATGGGACCAGACAGGGGTGCCCGCTATCTCCCCTGCTCTGTTATTGTCATGGAGCATTTAGCTAAAGCTATAAGGGACAATGGCAAAATACACGGGATCCTGGTGGGGAATACCCATCATTAGACAGCATTATTTGCGGATGACGTTCTTATGTACGTGACTCGCCCGTCGGTGACCTTCCCCACTCTGCTGCGAGAGTTCGAATTGTTTGGAGGCCTCAGTAACGTTAAAGTTAACTACTCAAAGTCTGAGGCGATGAATGTCTCCCTGCCTTCCGCTGAGGCGTTCTCCTTATCCAAGGGGTTCCCCTTTCGCTGGAGGCCGGGCCACATATCATATCTGGGAATTAATCTGCCCGCTGATTTGTCCAGGGTCTTCCAGCTAAACCATAAAATTATTTTAGACAAAGTGGGGGTCTTGTTGGAGTCCTATAAATCTCTAAAGTTGTCTTGGCTGGGGAAAATCCACGCTGTATCGATGGACATCTTGCCACGTTTTTTGTACATTTTCCAAGCCGCACCAGTATGGCCACGGGGTGCATACTTCCATACTATCCGTACTCTCATCTCCAGGTTTGTCTGGAATTGTACAAGGCCGAGAGTGAGCGTCAAGGTCTTGACTGTACAGACGAAGTTGGGAGGAATGGGTTTGACGGACTTGCGGAGGTATTGCCTGTCCGCTGTATTGGTCCGATTGCTTGACTGGAATTTCAGAGCGGCTACCAAGCAGTGGGTTCAGATAGAGCAGGCAGACTTGCAGATACCCCTACGTTATCTACAATGGATCCCCACTGAGGCATTGACTACGTCGGGCCACCTAACTATTCTGACCACCGAGGCACTGAAGGCTTGGCGTGTAGCATGGGGGAAGCTGGCTAAGACACATACCACCAGTTATCTGACTCCATTGTTTTGCAATCTGGCCTTTCCCCCGGGGGTGACCCAACAAAAGCTATTGTTATGGCAGGCTGATGAAGATACCCGAATCGGTCAGCTCCTACGGGCGGGGGAGCTCCCCTCTTTTAATGACCTGCAAGTCTCTTCACCGGAGGTAAAACTGAAGTGGTGGGAGTACCTTCAGTTAAGGTCTTACATGAACTCTCTGACACTCCGGAGAGGCCCTGATGTCGCCCTGTCTCCCAAGCACCCCATAGAGGGATTTCAGCTATCTACTGTATTCTATCGGGGGTGCCAGACGCGGAAACTCATGGATGTAGGAGGGCCTGGGAGTCGGAACTCGGAAGGGTTGTCTCGACACAGGATTGGGAGAAGTGTTTTTTGATGGCTCAGAAATCCTCAGGGTCATGTGAGGCATTAGAAAAATGCTACAAGATACGCCTTAGGTGGTACCCCACACCAGACAGGTTGCATCGGTTTTCTTCTTCCACCTCTCCCCTTTGTTGGAGATGCGACGCAGAGGTTGGTTCCTTGATCCATATTTGGTGGAGCTGCCCCCTGATCCAAGAATTCTGGTCTGCAGTTTTTCGGAATTATAACATGGTAACGGGTAGGAGTTTAAAGGGGCCTCTTGAAATGACCTTACTCTCTCTGCTCCCTTGAATCCTGGAAGACCCTAAAGAAGGATATCTTTCGGTTCTGCCTCAGTGCTGCGAGAAATGTGATCCCTCGTCATTGGAGGGAGCAGGCACCCCCTACGATTTTGGAGTGGTACTCAGAAATGGAGACCCTTCGTAGATTTGAGGAGCTTTCAGCTGAGTCCTCCCAAACTCAATCTGTCTATGTAACTACTTGGACGGAATGGATCCTCTTCAGAGATGCCCCTAATTTTAGAGATATGTTCTCTTGTGGGTGAATCGCCTGTGCACTACCTGAAATATGCTAGTTTTACTCTCCTAACCTGCGACTCCCCAGACGTACAGTTCTCGTCTTCTCTGCTCTTCTTCCTCACTTCTATACTTCTCTCAATTTCCTTTTCTCACTTTCAAGCCTTTTCTCTTCTCTAGATCTTATTTTTTTGGATCAACTTTCTTCCACCCCCTCATATCCAGTAGACGGTCGTTTCATCTAATTTACTGTAATTAGACCATAGTATTATTTCACTCTGTTCTCCTGTTGAGATCTAGGGACCTCCCCGTTCTGGTCCCTTTGGAACAGGGAGGGGTCCCACCTATTACTTTGATGTGAAGTTTGTAGTAGCCATGGTGACATCGTTCTTTTCGACTGCACCAGGAGGCTTCAGCCTGATTTGAACTATATTATGATGTAACATTGATATGTTATACTTTGAGCTTAATAACTTTTGCTCAATACGTTATATGTATGTTTACGTTAAAAACTTTAATAAAAATATATTTACAAAAAAAAAATGGGAGAAGGAGGTAAAAAACCGGGGAGGAAGATGAGGTTTTTTTCTCTTTTTTTGGGGGGAAACTATATAATCACAATTGGAATACATATCAATACTTCCCATCTTACCACAATAAATACATAAATGTATACGAGAGAGCAATATCAATATAGTGAAGGAACATATCACTGATAATTCATTGGTGATCCATGAGAAAAAGGATCTATGGTAAATAAAAACACCATTAAAAACAATACAGAAAGAAGATTATCAATAGAATCACTACTTCAGTGAATTGAAAGACATCATTTTAGGAGAGTTGGTCATAATTAAGGTTAAGTCCCTTATGAACCAGGGTGTCTAACTCAAAAATCCATCTGAGTTCTTTCTTTCGGAGTAATGCCACCCTATCTCTGCCTCTCCTCATAGGAGGGACGTCAGCTATGATTCTGTATCTTAATTGATTAACGGTATAAACCGCCTCCTTGAAATGTCTAGGAACCAGGAGTTCAATCATCCCCGTCCATATGGTACTCTTATGTTTGCTGATTCTTGCTCTTGCTTCCATTGTGGTCTCCCCTACATAGAGGAGACCACAAGGGCAATTGATAATATAAATAACAAAACTGCTACAACACGTAAATCGTTTCCGAATTGAGTATTTTTTACCGGACTGTGGATGAAAGAACTCCCGTCCTTTAATCAGGTTACTACAGCTTGCACAACCCAAGCATGGGAAATTCCCTAAACTTGGTTGACTAAGGGTAGATTGTAAATCCCGTTTAGAGCTACCTGTATCCGATTTTACCAATTCATCACATAGATTACGTCTTCTCCTATAGGAGAAGAGAGGCGGTGATTCAAATTCCTTCACATTAGCATGGCCCTTGCTTAACATGGGCCAATATCTCCTAATAATCTCCGTTAATCTATTACTCATCCTGTTATACAGTGTTGACCAAAAGTATTGACACCCCTGCAATTCTGTCAGATAATACTCAGTTTCTTCCTGAAAATGATTGCAATCACAAATTCTTTGGTATTATTATCTTCATTTAACCCCTTAATGACGAAGAAATTTGTCATTTTTCATTTTCGTTTTTTCGCTCCTCGGCTTCCAAGAGCCATAACGTTTTTATTTTTCCGTAAATATATACATATGACGGCTTGTTTTTTGCAGGACGAGTTGTACTTTCAGATGCAATAATTTGTTTTACCATATAATGTACAGGGAAATTGCAAAAAAATTCCAAGTGCAGTGAAATTGCAAAAAAAAGTGCAATTACACGTTTGTTTTTTGGATTTTTTAGTCGCCGTGTTCACTATATGGTAAAAACGACGTGACGGTGCGATGCCTGGGGTCAGTACGAGTTTGTAGATACCAAACATGTATACCTTTATTGGTATCTAGGTGGTGGAAAAAAATTCAAAAGCATGAAAAAAAAAAATTGCACTTTTTGCGCCATGTTCTGCGACCCGTAGCGTCCTCATTTTTCGAGATCTGGGGCTGGGTGACGGCTTATTTTTTGCATCTCGAGCTGACGTTTTTACTGATACCATACTTGGGTGGATGCGCTGTTTTGATCGCCCGTTATTGCATATTTTAGCATTGTTGCAGCGACCAAAAAAAACGTCATTTTGGCGTTTGAACCATTTTTTGCGCTACGCAGTTTACGGCTCTCATTATTTGATTATTTATATTGATAGATCGGGCGATTCTGAACGCGGCAATACCAAATATGTGTATTTTATTTCATTTTTTAATACTTTTATTGTGGATGGGAGAAAAGGGGGGCGATTTGAACTTTTATGGTTTTTTTTTTTTCAACTTTGTAAAAACTTTATTTGTTTATTAATTCTTAATTTTACACTGCCCCATAGAGAGGCATGCAGATGCACAGTCCGATCGTTTCTGACACATACAGAGGAGCTCCTCTGTATGTGTCAGAATCGCGGACCTGTTGTGGTTGGCTGCCTCTGCCAACCACAAGCAGGAAATGCTCCATGACAGGTTCCAGGGTCAAGCCAGGGCCCTGGCCTGTCACATCAGCACGGGAGATCCCGCATACTATCGCGAGATCTCCCCTGGAGCCCGGTAAGTGCGCGCTGCACGCTCCGGCTCCCTTAGATCCCGCTCTCAGAGATTGATGGCGGGATCTAAGGGGTTAAACAGCACCGATCGGTGGCGGGACCGATTGGTGCTGTTTCTCCCACATCTCAGCTAGTGAGATCAGCTGAGATGTGGGAGGTTTGGAGTGAGCTCCACGCCGGAGCTCACTCCAAACACGGGGGTAACGACAGCCGACGCCTAGAGACGTAAGGCTGTCGTCTAGGGGTTAATTTGTCTTACATGAAAAAACACAAAAGAGAATGAAGCAAAAAGCAAAACATTGATCATTTCACACAAAACTCCAAAAATGGGCCGGACAAAAGTATTGGCACCCTCAGCCTAATACTTGCTTGCACGACCTTTAGCCAAAATAACTGCGATCAACCGCTTCCAGTAACCAACAATGCGTTTCTTACAATGCTCTGCTGGAATTTTTGACCATTCTTCTTTGGCAAATTGCTCCAGGTCCCTGATATTTGAAGGGTGCCTTCTCCAAACTGCCACCATTTTTAGATCTCTCCACAGGTGATCTATGGGATTCAGGTCTGGACTCATTGCTGGCCACTTTAGAAGTCTCCAGTGCTTTCTCTCAAACCATTTTCTAGTGGTTTTTGAAGTGTGTTTTGGGTCATTGTCCTGCTGGAAGACCCATGACCTCTGAGGAAGACCCAGCTTTCTCACACTGGGCCCTAATTATGCTGCAAAATTTGTTCGTAGTCTTCAGACTTCATAATGCCATGCACACGGTCAAGCAGTCCAGTGCCAGAGGCAGCAAAGCAACCCCAAAACATCAGGGAACCTCTGCCATGTTTGACTGTAGGGACCGTGTTCTTTTCTTTGAATGCCTCTTTTTTTTCTGCTGTAACTCCTGTAACTCTATGTTGATGCCTTTCCCCAAAAAGAGAGAACATTCTTCCAAAACGTTTTAAGCTTTCTCAGGTAAGTTTTGGCAAACTCCAGCCTGGCTTTTTCATGTCTCAGGGTAAGAAGTGGGGTCTTCCTGGGTCTCCTACCATACAGTCCCTTTTCATTCAGACGCCAATGGATAGTACGGGTTGACACTGTTGTACCCTCGGACTGCAGGGCAGCTTGAACTTGTTTGGATGTTGGTCAAGGTTCTTTATCCACCATCCGCACAATCTTGCGTTGAAATCTCTTGTCAATTTTTATTTTCCGTCACATCTAGGGAGATTAGCCACAGTGCCATGGGCTTTAAACTTCTTGATGACACTGCGCACGGTAGACACAGGAACATTCAGGTCTTTGTAGATGGACTTGTAGCCTTGAGATTGCTCATGCTTCCTCACAATTTGGTTTCTCAAGTCCTCAGACAGTTCTTTGGTCTTCTTTCTTTTCTCCATGCTCAATGTGGTATACACAAGTATCATGAGAGGGAAGAAAAAAGATTATGCAGAACAAACTTGCACACCCCAGATCAGAAAATGGAGTTTATTGTAGAAAATAACTAAGGCAAACAACACATGAGACACAGAATTAAAACCACTTAAAACAAAGTAGGTCCCAGTATGCCAGTTGCAAGCAGATCAATACCAATAAAATAACAGATGAAATGTCAAAATTAAATAAAGATAGCACACCATGTGAAGTCTGTGAAACAACTATGCAACAGGGTCCTCCATGCACATGAAGGAACCAATTAGACATGGTATGGATGAAAGGTAGATATGAACATGCATCATAAGTAAAAGATCATACCAAAGATGGATGCTGTTATTTTATTGGTATTGATCTGCTTGCAACTGGCATACTGGGACCTACTTTGTTTTAAGTGGTTTTAATTCTGTGTCTCATGTGTTGTTTGCCTTAGTTATTTTCTACAATAAACTCCATTTTCTGATCTGGGGTGTGCTAGTTTGTTCTGCATAATCTTTTTTCTTCCCTCTCATGATACATGATTATATATGCAGTCTTGCACCCCTTATTTATTTGAGAGCTGTGCATCACCAACCCCTTTTTTTCATGGTATACACAAGGACACAGGACAGAGGGTGAGTCAACTTTTATCCATGTCAACTGGCTGCAAGTGTGATTTAGTTATTGCCAACACATGTTAGGTGCCACAGGTAAGTTACAGGTGCTGTTAATTACACAAATTAGAGAAGCATCACATGATTTTTCTAACAGTGCCAATACTTTTGTCCACCCCCTTTTTTATGTTTGGTGTGGAATTATATCCACTTTGGCTTTAGGACAATTCTTTTTGTGTTTTTTTTTTATTGAAGAAAAATTAAATGAAGATAGTAATACTAAAGAATTTGTGATTGCAATCATTTTCAGGATGAAACTGAGTATTATCTGACAGAATTTCAGGGGTGTCAATACTTTTGGCCAACACTCTATATAGTCACCAATGGAATACATTTCTCTGTTGTAGAACTATCCTTTATTCTTAATAATTCCTCGCAATTTAAACTCAAAGCCCGTTGTTTGTATTCCTCTAACTTATCACTCGGGTAACCTCTTTTTCAAGAACCTATTGCACATTTCCTGTAATCTCTGATCAATTTTTGTTGACTCTTGAGACCCACACGTCTCACTCAAATCATTTGACTCCATGGTAGCGACTCCACCATTTTTCTCGGATGCTTACTAGCAAAATGTAACATACTGTTCCGATCTGTTTTCTTAATAAAAAGATCCGTGCTCAACAGACTTTCATGTTTGTACACACGTGTATCCAGAAACTGCATCTCCTCCACTGAGCATGACATGGTAAATGCTAGTTCTGGATAGATGTTATTAAGCGAGTCAAAAAGCAGGTCAAAATCCTTTCTACTTCCATCCCAGACAAAAAAGATGTCATCGATGTATTGTCGCCATCCCCTGACATGGCACCAAAAATTGGACTTGTACACGAACTCGCCCTCCAGGACAACCATGTCCTGGATATTGGCCCATGTTGAGCAAGGGCCATGCTAATGTGACGGAATTTGAATCACCGCCTCTCTTCTCCTATAGGAGAGGACGTAATCTACGTGATGAATTGGTAAAATCGGATATAGGTAGCTCTAAACAGGATTTACAATCTACCCTTAGTCAACCAAGTTTAGGGAATTTCCCGTGCTTTGGTTGTGCAAGCTGTAGTAACCTGATTAAAGGACGGGAGTTCTTTCATCCACAGTCCGGTAAAAAATACTCAATTCGGAAACGATTTACGTGTTGTAGCAGTTTTGTTATTTATATTATCAATTGCCCTTGTGGTCTCCTCTATGTAGGGTAGACCACAATGGAAGCAAGAGCAAGAATTAGCAAACATAAGAGTACCATACGGACGGTGATGATTGAACTCCGGTTCCTAGACATTTCAAGGAAGCGGGTCATATCGTTAATTAAGATACAGAATCATAGATGACATCCCTCCTATGAAGGGGAGACTGAGATACTGTGGCATTACTCCGAAAGAAAGAACTCAGATGGATTTTTGAGTTGGACACCCTGGTTCGTTAGACACCCTGGTCCCTAAGGGACTTAACCTTGATTATGACCAACGTGGTTGTCTCCTAAAATGATGTCTTTCAATTCACTGAAGTAGTGATTCTATTGATATTCTCCTTTCTGTATTGTTTTTAATGGTGTTTTTATTTACCCTAGATCCTTTTTCCCATGGATCACCAATGAATTATCAGTGAATCTCTCGTATACATTTATGTATTTACTAGATGGCGGCCTGATTCTAAAGAATCGGGTAGTCTAGAATGCATATATAGTTTATTTACTAATACTTAGGGGAAGTGCGGTGAAATGAATTGTGTGTATACAGGTGGCTCAGTGGTTAGCACTGTATATGGTGTCTCAGTGGTTAGCACTGTATATGGTGGCTCAGTGGTTAGCACTGTCTGGTGGCTCAGTGGTTAACACTGTATATGGTGGCTCAGTGGTTAGCACTGTATATGGTGGCTCAGTGGTTAGCACTGCGCGGCGGCTCAGTGGTTAGCACTGCACGTGGCTCAGTGGTTAGCACTGCGCGGTGGCTCAGTGGTTAGCACTGCGCGGTGGTCATGTTGCATGCGGTGTCAGTGTTAGCACTGCGCAGTGGCTCAGTGGTTAGCACTGTGCAGTGGCTCAGTGGTTAGCAGCGAGTGCAGTGGGCAGAGTGGTCAGCGCAGCAGCGCGATGGGCAGGTTGGTCAGCACAGCAGCGCGGTGGGCAGCGCAACGGCGCTGTGTGGGCAGGGTGGTCAACGCAGCGGCGCTGTGTGGGCAGGGTGGTCAGCGCAGCGGCGTTGTGTGGGTAGGGTGGTGGGGTGGGGGAGGATGGAGCGGCACAGGAAGGGGGAGGACAGAGTGGCAGGGGGAGGACAGAACGGCAGGGGTGGAGGAGGATGGAGCGGCACAGGAAGGCGGAGGACAGAGCAGCAAGGAGGAGGAGACAGAGCGGCGGGGGGGGAGAGCACAGAGCAGCGCGGGAGGAGGACAGAGGACGAAGCAGTGGGGTGGGGAGGATGGAGCACAAGGCAGGGGGAGGATGGATGGCGGAGGAGAGGACAAGGAAGGAGGAGGAAGCGGTGGAGGAGGATGGAACGGTACAGGCAGGGGAGGACGGAGCACAGAGCGGTGGGAGGAGGAGGATGGAGGACAAAGCGGCGGGGTGAGGGAGGATGGAGCACTGTAAGGCAGCTCAGTGGTTAGCAGAGTATACAGCGGCTCAGTGGTTAGAGTATACGGTGGCTCAGTGGTTAGAGTAACGGTGGCTCAGTGGTTAGCACTGCGCGGTGGCTCAGTGGTTAGCACTGCGCGGTGGCTCAGTGGTTAGCACTGCGGGTGGCTCAGTGGTTAGCACTGCGCGGTGGCTCAGTGGTTAGCACTGGGCGTTGGCTCAGTGGTTAGCACTGCGCGGTGGCTCAGTGGTTAGCAGCGAGTGCGGTGGGCAGAGTGGTCAGTTGGTGGCCCGATTCTAACGCATCGGGTATTCTAGAATATAGAAATAGAGATTGCATGGGGAAGGCGATGAGGGCTGAATTGGGAGGAACTTTGAAGAAGGAGCGGCGGGGGAAGAACGGCGTGGCAGGGGGGAGGAGGGAGGACAGAACAGCAGGGGGGAGGAGGATGGAGGACAGAGGAGGTAGCGGCGGAGTGTGGGACGATGTAGCAGCACAGGCAGGGGAGGATGGAGCACAGCGCGGCAGGGGGGAGGAGGACGGAGGACGAAGTGGCGGGGTGGGGGAGGATAGAGCAGCACAGGCAGGGGGAGGACAGAGGATGGAGCGGCAGAGGGGAGGAGGACAAAGGAAGGAGGAGGAAGCGGTGGGTGGGGGAGGATGGAGCGGCACAGGCAGGGGGAGGATGGAGCGGCAGGGGGAGGATGAAGCACAGAGCGGCGGGGGGGGTGGAGGACAGGATGAAGCGGCGGGGTGGAAGAGAGAATGGAGCAGCACAGGCAGGGGGAGGACGGAGGATAGAGTGGCGGAGGTGAGGAGGGCAAAGGAAGGAGGAGGAAGCGGTGGGGTGGGGGAGGATGGAGTGGCACAGGCAGGGGGAGGACGGAGCGGCAGGGGGAGGACGAAGCACAGAGCGGCGGGAGAGAGGAGGATGTAGGATGAAGCGGCGGGGTGGGGGAGGATGGAGCAGCACGGGCAGGGGGAGGACGGAGTGGTGGAGGTGAAGAGGACAAAGGAAGGAGGAGGAAGCGGTGGGGGATGGGACTGGGAAGGCGGCACAGGCAGGGGAGGGAGGGCACAGAGCTGCAGTCTTCGGAGGGTGGTCAGCGCAGCGGCGCTGTGTGGGCAGGGTGGTCAGCGCAGCGGCGCTGTGTGGGCATGGTCAGGCAGGGCGGGTGGCAGGTCAGCGCAGCGGCGCTGTGTGGGCAGGGTGGTCAGCGCAACGGCGCTGTGTGGGCAGGGTGGTCAGCGCAACGGCGCTGTGTGGGCAGGGTGGTCAGCGCAGCGGCGCTGTGTGGGCAGGGTGGTCAGCGCAGTGGCGCTGTGTGGGCAGGGTGGTCAGCGCAGCGGCGCTGTGTGGGCAGGATGGTCAGCGGTGGGCAGAGTGGTCAGCGGTGGGGCGGACACACACGCACACGAGACTTCCCGGACGCGATATTGGATCCAGTCCTCCAGGGGCGGCGATATGTCAGCGGCGGAGGCAAGAGGATCCAAGCAGGTGGCGGGGAAGACGAAGGTGGTAAGTATAGTGGACAGTGCGGTGTGTGTGTGTGTGTGTGTGGCGGCTCGCGGTGGGCGCTAAAGCGGCACCGCTCACCGCCATCTTGGATCACCCTGAGCGGGTGTAGTGCCCAAGCTACTTCCGTCGGGTGACGTCATTTTTGTCCCTTGAAGACGGAAGTGGCTTCGGCTTTTATACATATGATTGTGGTAAGATGGGAAGTATTGAAATGTATTCCAATTGTGATTATATAATTCCCCCGAAAAAAAGAAAAAAACCTTATCTTCCTCCCCGATTATTTTTACCTCCTTCTCCCATTTTTGAGTAAAATAGGTACTAGGCGGAATGGTACAAGACCGTAAGGGTCCTCCGTAGAGATGTCCTTTTGATATACAGGATATGGCATTATAGTGGAAATATAAATTAATGATGATAAGAATATGTGATATATGTATCTGGTAGGATGCATATTGGATGGACATTATAAGACATATTGCCGCACCTATGGCCATGTCCACACACCTGCGCTCTAAGTATTTAGCGATTTTGCGCTAAATACTTAGTTTTTGTGAGAGAAGCACAGGTGCGTGTGTGCGGCGCTTCCTTGAAACGCAGCCCCTGGTTACCCGATGTGTATCGTGGTAACCAGTTCATACAGCAGGCTGCCTAGTGACCGCTTATGAAGAGCGCACAGGGAAACGCTGCTAGGAAGCATTTTTACATTACTTATATTGGCCACTTGATAAAGCTTTTGCATATCCAATGCATAAAACTCCTGTATCACTGCTGATTCTGAACCTCCAAAAATTGATCTCTCGGGGGGGTATAAATAAAGAAAATTTTGGTAAGCCTTACAAAATGTTTTCTCGTTTGTTTTCTTAGAAGCAACTGAAGACATTTTTAAAATTGCTTCAATGGCCCCAGGGGCACTTTTGCTGGAAGCACAAAAGGAATATGAGGTAAGTTTCAACTTGAATTTATGAAGTAACTGAGACCCTACACCACAGTGGTATAAAGTACATGTTAATTAAGAAATCTAATAAATCTAACCCACACATGCTGGGAATCCATAGGTGTAATGCAGTTCTTCCGGTTGGGTGGGTCTTGTGTTTGCAGTCATTAATTTATGAATAAACCATTAATCCAGGATATGCATGTTTGTGTAAATAAATTATGTATGTACACCATGTTCCAAATTATTATGCAAATGTTGAACCAAAAGTTGTAGGGTGTCACCATGGAGGGATCATCAGTACCACAGTAAGAAACATACATAATAAACACAAAAAGTACTGTGTATATTGACTGAGATCAATAGCGCAAGTCAATTTTCGTAAAAGATTGACAATTTTATTAGATACAAAAAACATCAAAAGAGTGCATATGAAAAAATTAAAACACAAGTAAAAGATTGTGCAACCACAATCGTGTACAATACCCCAGCAATGCAATACTCACTACAAGTCACAATGGACAGAAATAAACAGGCAGGAATTCATTAGTTTGTTATACAATGACTCAGTCCCCGTCGGGGCTCTTAGTCAAACACAGATCATGTTCAGCTGTGTGGGGAAACCCACACTGAAAAGAACAAAGAGTGATGAATACTAAAGGACCCAATGCACTGTGTCAAACATGAATTCACCCTTATATCTCAAAACATCTCAGTCCCCATTGGGGCTCCAAAGCACTCACAGACTGGACTTGAGGAAATTCAGGTATAAAAAGATGGCATAGCTCATGCAAATTAGAGCAGTAAACAACAGGTCAGAATTTAAAATGAAGTGAGGCTAGGCAGGCAAGTGGACAGCTGAGGAACCCTTATGGTCCTAACATGGGGGGCCCGGGTGGTGACCTCGCCCCGGGGCCTGAAGCTGTCCAGCTACGCCACTGCTGCCTAGCCTCACTTCATTTTAAATTCTGACCTGTTGTTTACTTGCTCTAATTTGCATGAGCTATGCCATCTTTTTATACCTGAATTTCCTCAAGTCCAGTCTGTGAGTGCTTTGGAGCCCCAATGGGGACTGAGATGTTTTGAGATATAAGGGTGAATTCATGTTTGACACAGTGCATTGGGTCCTTTAGGCTATGTGCACACTTGCCGGGTGTTGGGCGGTTTAGCTGTGTAAACCGCCGGTTTGTTTACATTAGTTTTATTTAAATTTATGTTAATCCAAACCGGCGTTTGGATTAACATTAAAACCAATGTAAACCGACCAAGGCTGTGCACACACCGGCGGTTTACACAGCCTCATCCGTTGCTAACCCGCAGGTTTCCCAGCGGGTTAGCAACGAATGAGCATGTTCTATAAAACGCCGGATCTTCAGCGGCTGCAAGCAGAATCATGTGCTGCTTCCAGCCGCTGCAGAATCGCCGCCGAGAAGCCGCTGTGCAACCGCCGGCTACCGCCCGTCACCCGCCCGGCTCCCGCCGCACATACCCGCCAGGAAGCCGGTGGACGGCGCCGGAGCTTCCTGGCGGGTTCCGCCCAGCCGCCGCCGACCAACCCGCCGGTAATGTGCACATACCCTTAGTATTCATCACTCTTTGTTCTTTTCAGTGTGGGTTTCCCCACACAGCTGAACATGATCTGTGTTTGACTAAGAGCCCCGACGGGGACTGAGTCATTGTATAACAAACTAATGAATTCCTGCTTGTTTATTTCTGTGCATTGTGACTTGTAGTGAGTATTGCATTGCTGGGGTATTGTACACGATTGTGGTTGCACAATCTTTTACTTGTGTTGTAATTTTTTCATATGCACTGTTTTGATGTTTTTTGTATCTAATAAAATTGTCAATCTTTTACGAAAATTGACTTGCGCTATTGATCTCAGTCAATATACACAGTACTTTTTGTGTTTATTATTATGCAAATGTTCTTTTTCTCTGATTTTCCTAAATGGTCGGTGCAAATGACAGTCTGGCTAGGGTCACATTTACAGTTTGACCCTAGCCTACCGGATTGCGGTTTAAACATAGTACTTTTCCCAGCACGCTGTCTGCAGCGTTTCCTGTGTGGCGCTGTAAAGCGCACTCCCAGCAGCTGCATGTGTGACAAGTTGGGAAGGTAAATATCGGGTTACTAGGGGCAATGTTATCCAGCACCGCATAGCGGTAACTCTATGCGGTGCTGGGAAAAGTACTATGTTTAAACCGCAATCCGGTAGGCTAGGGTCAAACCGTAAATGTGACCCTAGCCTCAGTGTAATAAAAGTCATCACCCATTAGAGTATACATCGAATTTTATTGAAGAAACATCCCAATGATCTTAATATTATAATATAAAAGCCGAAGGCCACTTCCAGAAAACCCGAAGGTTACTTCCGTGATGGCCTCCGGACCCATGGTGGTGACGTCACCAGTGCACTGTAGCCGGGCGGCGCCCAGCTACAGGGACCGGCGGAGGAACGTTTCGGCCAGGAACGTTCCGCTTTCGGAAGTTCCGGCCAGGAACGTACCAGTCTGTCCCAGCCGCCTCCTCTCTCCCACTCCAGCCGCCTCCTCTCTCCCGCTCCAGCCGCCTCTGCCTCTGCCCGCTCCAGCCGCCTCTGCCTCTGCCCGCTCAAGCCGCCTCTGCCTCTGCCCGCTCAAGCCGCCTCTGCCTCTGCCCGCTCCAGCCGCCTCTGCCTCTGCCCGCTCCAGCCGCCTCTGCCCGCTCCAGCCGCCTCTGCCTCTGCCCGCTCCAGCCGCCTCTGCCTCTGCCCGCTCCAGCCGCCTCTGCCTCTGCCCGCTCCAGCCGCCTCTGCCCTCTGCCCTGCAGCCCTCTGCCCTGCAGCCTCTGCCCTGCAGCCTCTGCCCTGCAGCCTCTGCCCTCCAGCCTCTGGCCTCGCCTCTGCCCTCCAGCCTCTGGCCTGGCCTCTGCCCTCCAGCCTCTGGCCTGGCCTCTGCCCTCCAGCCTCTGGCCTGGCCTCTGCCCTCCAGCCTCTGGCCTGGCCTCTGCCCTCCAGCCTCTGGCCTGGCCTCTGCCCTCCAGCCTCTGGCCTGGCCTCTGCCCTCCAGCCTCTGGGCCTGGCCTCTGCCCTCCAGCCTCTGGCCTGGCCTCTGCCCTCCAGCCTCTGGCCTGGCCTCTGCCCTCCAGCCTCTGCCCTCCAGCCTCTGCCCTCCAGCCTCTGGCCTCCAGCCTCTGCCCTGGCCTCTGCCCTCCAGCCTCTGCCTGCAGCCTCTGCCCTGCGCCTCTGCCCTCCAGCCTCTGCCCTGCAGCCTCTGCCCTGAGCCTCTGCCCTCCAGCCTCTGCCCTCCTGCAGCCTCTGCCCTGGCCTCTGCCCTCCAGCCTCCCCTGTCCTCTCCCTGTCCTCTGCCCTCCAGCCTCCGCTCTCCTCTCCCTGTCCTCTCCACTTCAGCCTCCGCTCTCCTCTCCCCTCCAGCCTCCGCTCTCCTCACCCCTCCTCACCCCTCCATATGCAATGTACAGTATGTGTATATATGTGTGTATGTAGGCACTCCCGTCACTTTTCCGCACTTCCCTCAACTTTGTACACACACATATACACACACACACACACACACTCCGCTATACTTGCCACCGGCCCTGCGTCCGCTGCCTGGATCCTCAGTCGACATGTCGCCGCCCCCCCAACTACTGGATCCAATATAGCGTTCAAGATGTCTCGCCAAACTACCCGGTCGACATATTGGATCCAGTCGTCTGGGGGCGGCGACATGTCGACTCAGGATCCAGGCGACAGCGAAGACGCAGGGTCGGTTGTAAGTATAGCGGAGTGTGTGTGTATGTGTGTGCTGACCACTCTGCCCACGGTGCTGCGCTGACCACTCTGCCCACGGCGCTGCGCTGACCACTCTGCCCACGGCGCTGCGCTGACCACTCTGCCCACGGCGCTGCGCTGACCACTCTGCCCACGGCGCTGCGCTGACCACTCTGCCCACGGCGCTGCGCTGACCACTCTGCCCACGGTGCTGCGCTGACCACTCTGCCCACGGCGCTGCGCTGACCACTCTGCCCACGGCGCTGCACTGACCAATCTCACCGCACTCACTGCTAACCACTGAGCCACTGCGCAGTGCTAACCACTGAGCCACCGCGCAGTGCTAACCACTGAGCCACCGCGCAGTGCTAACCACTGAGCCACCGCGCAGTGCTAACCACTGAGCCACCGCGCAGTGCTAACCACTGAGCCACCGCGCAGTGCTAACCACTGAGCCACTGCGCAGTGGTAACCACTGAGCCACCGCGCAGTGCTAACCACTGAGCCACCGCGCAGTGCTAACCACTGAGCCACCGCGCAGTGCTAACCACTGAGCCACCGCGCAGTGCTAACCACTGAGCCACCGCGCAGTGCTAACCACTGAGCCACCGTGTACTGTGCTACCCACAGAGCCGCCTGTATACACACAATTCATTTCACCGCACTCCCGTAACTATTAGTAAATAAACTATATATAGATTCTAGACTACCCGATTCTTTAGAATCGGGCCGCCATCTAGTAAGACAATAATCTTCAAAAGTAAAAAAAAAAAAATGTTTAGAAACTCTACTGTGCCTAAAAATTTGGAACAGTGCATTTAGAGTTTTTTTTTTTTTTTTAAATTTTGAATATTAAACTGTTATCATTGGGAGGTTTCTTCAATAAAATTTGACGTACATTCTAACGGGTGATGACTTTTATATATCTTAAGGCCACTTCACACACACAGATATCTGAGTCCAATATCTGAACAGATCTCTGGTTGCAGTGAAATCATGGATACATTGCTCCATTTTGTGGCTGTGTACAACATGGAGCAATGTATCCATGATTTCACTGCAACCAGAGATCTGTTCAGATATTGGACTCAGATATCTGTGTGTGTGAAGTGGCCTTAATATATAAAGCTGAATGTGTGTGTGTATGCATGTATGTATGTATATCCGGGATTGGCATCTACACCGTCGCAACTACAGCCACAAAATTTTGCACAGTCACACGTCTGGACCTCGGGAGCGTCATAAGCTATGTTGTGAGGCAAAATTTTAACCCCACGCATTCCAATTCACCAAACAATTTTGCCCCTATCTACATAATGGGAAAAAAGTGACAGTGAGCAGTTGACAGTTGTGAATGAGAGGGACTTAATGATAGCGCCAAAGACTAACAGCACATACCAGCATATAGCTATTTAACCTTCGTCCGGCTGAGTAGGTACAATTGGAACTATTCCGTTTTTAAAATTGCAATAACTTTTTTTCGAAAAGCCGTAGAGGGCTGAAATTTCGTGACATCTCTGCAGTTTTGGTCCAGAATAGAAAGTCTTCCCACACTGGAGGTATATATGAAGGTACAATTGTACCTCTGCAGCCTGTTAAAGTTGTAAAATTATGCAGCCTGGCGAAGGTTAAGGATTCTGGAGGCCACTGTGCTCTTAGGAACCTTGAGTACTGCAGAAATTATTTTGTAACCTTGGCCAAATCTGTGCCTTGCCATGATTCTGTGTCTGAGCTGCTTGGGCAATTCCTTTGACCTCGTGATTCTCATTTGGGCTGACATGCACTGTGAGCTCTTAGGCTGGCTTCACATTAGCGTTTGTGTCTGCATGCTGATGGCATGCAGACACAAACGCTGTCAGAAGCAGTGTCCAAATGATGTGTCCGCAGCGGATAATGTCCGCCTGCGGACACATCACTATGGAGCCCGGCAGCCAATCGGCGCTGTCCGGGGGCGGGCCGGGGGCGGAGATCAGCGCCGGAGATCTCCGCCCCCCCCGGCCGCCGGTAAGCTCCGGGACTGTCGGCGGGGAGAACAGCTGATGTGAGAGCTGTTTGAATCTTCCCGCGCCGACACTGAGAGGAGATGTTGGCGCGGGAAGATTCAAACAGCTCTCACATCAGCTGTTCTCCCCGCCGACATCGCTAGGAGATTACAGGCGGCGGGGAGAAGGAGGACAGCAGAGGCTGAGCTGATCTCCCGGTGGCCGTCGGTGAGCTCCTGTGACATCACCGGCGGCCACTGGGAGATTTTTCAATGGGTCCGCAGCGTTCTCCTGCGGTGTCATGCAGAGGACACTGCGGACCCATTGAAGCCAATGCATTTTTTGTACGCTTGGGGACGCTTGCTGATTGTCCAAGCTCCCCAAACGCACAAAAAAACCCAACATGCTGCGTCCCGGGTGCGGATGCTGGACACCGGAAGCAGCAGATATCGTCCGCATCCGCACCCGAACGCAGCAAACGCAGGCACCATGCGTTCCTATGTTAAACATAGGAACGCAGTGCGCATGCGTTTGACTGCGTATGGGAACGCAGCAATACGCTGCCTTCCCATACGCAAATGTGAAGCCAGCCTAATATAGACATGTGTGTGTCTTTCCAAATCAAGTCCTATCAGTTCAATTAAGCACAGCTGCACTCCAATGAAGGAGTAGAACCATCTCAAGGAGGATCACAAGGAAATGGACAGCATGTGACTTAAATATGAGTTTCTTGAGTAAAGGGTCTGAATATTTATGACCATATGATATTTCAGTTTTACTTTTTTAATAAAATTGAACAAATATCTATATCTCCGTTTTCTTTTTCAAGATGAGGGGGGCAGAGTGTATATTATTAAGAAATAAATAATATTTTTTTTGAATTTACCAAATAGCTGCAATTTAGCAAAGAGGGAAAAATATAAAGGGATCTGAATATGTTTAGTACCCACTATATATATATATATATATATATATATATATATATATATATATATATATATATATATATATATATATATATATATTATATATTAAGGAAGTAAGCACAGCACAACCTCATACCAATAAATTGGGGTGCAAAAATCCTGAGTAAACAGAGTCCAACTGTAAAGTAGTTTAACAAGAAGAAGAACCAGGCAGCACACACACAAATTTTTGTGAAAGAGGTCTATTTAATGAGTCCTTGGTGGCACGACGTTTCGGTGGTAAACCACCTTTGTCATGTACAAAGTGCATATTGAGAACTTTTTTTATGGGGTAACATCCAATAAAGTGCCAAGTATAGTGATATAAAAGATGAGTTTCAACTGTATAGTCATAATTGCTGTGCCCAGTGTTCTGGTGAAAAACCTGTGGATAAAATACAGAACAAACACATACCATTAACATCTGTAATCCCCCATGTGCAGCGGTCTGGTGTGTTACACTGCCGCCATCACTGCGTTCTAGCGGTGTAACTGCGCATGTGTGAAAAGCACGAATCCAATTGGTTGGTGCCCGAGCATGCGCAGAACACCCGCAATCGAACACCGCCATCTTGGATAAGGGCTCAATATGCCCTAACTGCAACATAGCTTATCCTATATGGTAATTAACTTGTTGCTAAAAGTGCCACAGATTATGTAACTATTGCTATATATATGATTATTTTTAGAGTTTATCATTGCCATAACATTGACAACCCTCTGTGGATTAATTTCGCCTATATATGACGAGCTTCCATGGTTTCCGCCATACAGGATAAGCAATGTTGCAGTTAGGGCATATTGAGCCCTTAACCAAAATGGTGGTATTCGATTGCAGGTGTTCTGCACATGCTCGGGCACCAACCAATTGGATTTGTGCTTTTCACGCATGCGCAGTCACACCACTAGGACGCTGTGATGGCGGCGGTGTAACACACTGAACCGCTCCCTGCAAATGGGGGATTACAGATGTTAATGATATGTGTTTGTTTTTACATATGTATCACTGGATTTTTTATGTGAATAATGTAATTGTAATTAATTATCATCTCAATCACTTGTACCCTATGTGAGGTGTAGCGGTGTCGGGGAGGCAGGGAACCAGGCACGGACAGTTCTCAACTCACGATTTATTGATCTCCGTCCGGTTACAGTCACCAAAACACAGATCCGGAGCGCAGCCGGCACACTTCACACCGCTTGGTGTATCTCCCGACCGCTGACAGGCTCTATCAGCCCCACCGGAGATAATCCCTCCCCGGGACCACTTCAACCTTCCTTCAGAGCTCCTCAATCAGGCTCTGCACTGGAGAAAATCTCACTCCAGACTCCAGGAACCACACCCAGGGTTCCTATGTCCTCTTAACCCCTTCTGCTCTGAGAAGAGGAATCCCATCTAATACCTGGGATGGAGTACATCCTGCGGCACTGGAGCACGCACCCAAAGAGGCACATACCGGTCGCAGCATACCGACCCGGCCGGTGCCTCACATATCCCCCCCGTATGTTCAAGCGTATGGGTTTGAACACCAGGCCATAACCCTGGGCCCTGTGAGGGGACCACGTCACGGCGCGGAGCACCGGCGGAGCCAAGCAGGGGCACCCGGGGGTACCAGCGGTGCCAGACCCCACGAGCAACCATCCCGTTCGGGCTCCCGGCACCCACCAACCCCGGACGGGTACCAACGACAGAGCCCTGGGGCCCTACGAGGAAAACGGGGTCGGCGCGCGGCACTGCTGCACCGTTCCGGACGGGGAGTCGGCGCGGCCGGCGCACGGGGCTCTGCACCCGGGGGTTAGTCACATCAAGTCCTCTGGGTATTCCGGGGGCGGGATCCTCGGGCTCCGGGCCCTGTCTATCCTTCATCCGAAGGGCCATATACCCGTTCCACAATACCCGGAACAAGGGCATATCCCTCCCCAGCACAACATCATAAGGGAGATCCTTTACCACCCCAACCACATGTTGAACCCGCCTGTCTGGGGTAGCAAACGTGACACGCTTCACTGGATACCTGCGATGATCCCCATGGACACTCATCACCCTGACCGTACGGCCGGTGGATTTGGTCCTGGAGACCAAGGAGGCACACACGAGGGTCACGTTGCTCCCTGAGTCCAGTAGGGCCGTCACCTCATGACCGTTAAGCCGTACGCGGCACAGTACATTCTCAGTATCCCGGGGGGCCGAGCCCCGTTTTCCGACGAGGTGGGCGAACATGGACCGCCTCCGGGAATAGTCACAGTCCATTGGTTCCCCGTTGAGGGGACACTGCGCCATCATATGTCCCACCTCCCGGCATCTTCTA
Source organism: Allobates femoralis (assembly GCA_033576535.1). Taxonomy (NCBI): domain Eukaryota; kingdom Metazoa; phylum Chordata; class Amphibia; order Anura; family Aromobatidae; genus Allobates; species Allobates femoralis. The sequence goes on from JARQOC010000011.1 coordinate 129,825,859, forward strand.
CATCGGGGTGGTTCCCCGCTATACCAGGGGCCAAACCGCGGCTGTCCGGATCGCTGCTTTGCTGCATGGGGAGGCCCATTTTCAGCCTGAGCCAGGCGCTCGCCCGCCCGGGGGCCGGGTTGGGGGTCCCTACTGTCTGGTGTGGTGGGCGCGGCCTTGCGGGTAGCCTTCATTGTCCCAGTGTCCCGGATCAGTTCCTGTGTGGCCACATGGCGCTCCACCACGTTCACCAACTGGTCTAGGGAACCCGGGTCACTGTGTCCCACCCACTTTTGTATGGGGACGGGCAGCATACGCACGAAGCGATCCACCACCACCCGCTCTACCATCTGAGCCGGACTCAGGGCTTCAGGCTGCAGCCATTTTTTAACCAGATGCAACAAATCATAGGCCTGTGAGCGCACGGGTTTGCCTTCCTCGTAGGCCCATTGGCTCACCCGTTGGGCCCTCACATATGTATTGACCCCGGTACGGGCCAATATCTCCCCCTTCAGGGCTCCATAGTCCAGGGCATCCTCAGTACACAGGTCTATGTATGCCTTTTGGGGATCACCAGTCAAATAGGGCGCCAGCACCTCGGCCCACTGGGCGACCGGCAGTCTCTCTCCGTTCAGCCACCCGCTCAAACACGGCCAGGAATGCCTCCACATCATCCCCCGGGGTCATCTTTTGCAGCGCTTGTCTTACCGCTTTCCGGACGCTGCAGTCGTCACCTGGTCCTCGAGGCGGATCCCCCGGTATGGTCCGCACAGCCTCGATCAACAGGGCCATCTGCTCCTGGTGCCTCCTCTCCTGCTGCTGCTGAGCTTCCTGTTGCTGCTGCTGGGCCAGCACCAGGTGCTTGAGCACCTCCTCCATGCTGGCTGCTGGTTTGTGTTGTAATGTAGCCGGCCGAATCCAGGACATGCGATGCCGGGCACCACGCAAGAGACTGGCCGCAATGATGACTGCTGCTCCTCTTACTTAGCAGCCGCTCATTAGCCTCATGAAAAGTCACTTCCCCACCGGAACAGAGGGCAACGGTAGTGCCGGCTACACCTCACCGGGCCAGCAATGCCCGCATTCTCCACCATATGTGAGGTGTAGCGGTGTCGGGGAGGCAGGGAACCAGGCACGGACAGTTCTCAACTCACGATTTATTGATCTCCGTCCGGTTACAGTCACCAAAACACAGATCCGGAGCGCAGCCGGCACACTTCACACCGCTTGGTGTATCTCCCGACCGCTGACAGGCTCTATCAGCCCCACCGGAGATAATCCCTCCCCGGGACCACTTCAACCTTCCTTCAGAGCTCCTCAATCAGGCTCTGCACTGGAGAAAATCTCACTCCAGACTCCAGGAACCACACCCAGGGTTCCTATGTCCTCTTAACCCCTTCTGCTCTGAGAAGAGGAATCCCATCTAATACCTGGGATGGAGTACATCCTGCGGCACTGGAGCACGCACCCAAAGAGGCACATACCGGTCGCAGCATACCGACCCGGCCGGTGCCTCACACCTATAAAAAAGTTCTCACTATGCACTTTGTACTTGACTAAGGTGGTTTACCACCGAAACGTTGTGCCACTAAGTTCTCATTAAATAGTTATTTTTAGTTATAACAATATATAATGATTGTTTTGCACATTAAACCATCTCTAATCATATAGTCAACACTACAGATTTGCAACACAAGTTAACTAAATGATTACCCAAGTAATAGTAGAAAATGGCACACACTGAGACGTGACTCTCAGTGAAACAGTAGCCACACAAACCTCAAATCGACTAAGACACCTCTTTCTTATTCTTTTAACAACCTGCAGCACACTGCCCCCTGTATACAGCAGGAGCATGTGATTATGCTTAGGTGTAATCACATTTAAGGGAACCTGTGAGCTACTTTATGCCCCCCCAGCTATCACTGTCTATACCTGTAGATTCATAGTACTATTCTAACCATCCCTGTTGAGCTAAAAGTATAATGTTAAAGGTGAAAAAAAAGCATTGATATACTTACTAAGCAAGCAAAATCATTATGGGCTATGGAGGCTTATCTCCGCCTATTATAGTCACATGATCATGATATCACACAGGCCCTGCTGGATCGTCTGAAAGGCAGCTTAAATGTTAACTATTAACCTGCCAGAGTGTATATCCTCCAAGGTGTACACACTGCCTCATTGCCAGCACTGGTCGGGTATAGTAACTGTTTTTAGTTATAACAAAATAGAATGTTTATTGTGCAGATAAGTCACAGCGGAATCTGCACGGTTGCATCTACAACCATGAAATCTTGCACACACACCTCATTAGACTCAGAGAACGTCTATCACTGTGTTTTAGATGAAAATTTTAACCCCGAGCCTTATTCATATATATAAGATCTCCAGTCTTCTTGTCTTCTTTCAAGCTACAGAACCATATGAACCAGTGCATGAATCCAGCTCAGAAAGCAATGGGAACACAAAAGGCTCTAAGCACCAGCTTCTTGTAGATAGAGCAGTTGCTCAAGACTCAAGATCCCGACAGGCCAATCTCTGCACAGCCTGGATTGACTACAGGAAAGCCTATGACTCCATGCCATGCAATACAAAAAAAAGAGAGATGGCGCTCCTTGAATAATACCTGGTGGTCTAGTGGGGGTTAATCTACTTAGTTGTGACAAGTCACCACTCACCTGACGTAGTTGTGCTCCCCGCGCACAACCACGGTGTCGGCGTGTCCTTAGTGCCGCTGATACCACTCCGGCAATCACCGCACAAAGTCTCTTCCTGTGGTCACGTGCCCAGGCGCTGTCAGCTGATGATGGAGATAGTGACGTCACGTCAGGTCCTATAGCTTCCTAACTCAGCGCCAGCTTCTCTTATTACCGTGCAGCTCCAGCCAGGAATCCCAGGTAGGGAATAAACACATATAAAACACAATTCACTTGTCTAATTTGCAGAGCGCTCGATATTCAGGAGCAGGATACACTGTAATGATGCAGACCTGTTTATTAGCTATGTCTACTACGCGTTTCAACAGCGGCCCACTGTCTTCCTCAGGTGGCGGTTTACACTTACTATGGGGAATGGCCTATTTAAAAGAATATTGACCTATTACAAGGTTCACAAACATGTCATTTAACCCCTAAACAACCTTATTGAAACTACTCAGCATAATGAATTCATATAGACTTCTAAGTATATACTTACTAGTAAAAAGGCCCGATGCAATTGCATCGGGAGCGCGGTGAAATGAATTGTGTGTATACAGGCGTGTGAGTGGCTAGCAGAGTATATATGGGGCTCTGTGGGTAGCAGACTATACAGGCGGGTCTGTGGGTAGCAGAGTATACAGACTGCTCTGAGGGTAGCAGATTATACAGGCGGCTCTCTGGGTAGAAAAGTATACAGGTGGCTCTGTGGGTAGCAGAGTATACAGGCGGGTTTGTGGTTAGCAGATTATACAGGCGGCTCTGTGTGTAGCAGAGTATAGAGAAGGCTCTGTGGGTAGCAGAGTATAGAGGTGGCTGTGTGGGTAGCAGAATATAGAAACGGCTCTGTGGGTAGCAGAGAATACAGGCGGGTCTGTGGTAGGAGAGTATACAGGGGCTCTGTGGGTAGCAGAGTATAGAGGCGGCTCTGTGGGTAGCAGAGTATAGAGGCAGCTCTGTGGGTAGCAGAGTATACAGGCGGCTGTGTGGGTAGGAGAGTATACAGGCGGCTCTGTGGGTGTCAGAGTATAGAGGGGGCTCTGTGGATAGCAGAGTATGATGTGGCGGGAGGCTGGAGGAGTGAGGGGAGCAGAGGCTGGAGGGGTGAGGAGAGCAGAGGCTGGAGTGGTGAGGAGAGGTCCAGATGGAGGGGTGAGGAGAGGTCTGGCTGGAGGGGTGAGGAGAGATGCGGCTGGAGGGGTGACATCACCGCTCGGCGGCAGGACGTGGCTCTGTGCTGGGGCTGATCGCAGCCCCAGTCACACGGCATTGTCCTCTGCGGTGGGTTGGGTGATGCAGAGAGGGATCAGTTCTTGCCCTCAGGTCACACATGTGACCTGAGCGGAAGGAGCGGATTGGGCGGTGTGTGGTAAAGACAGGACGGTCATCCGATTGGTCTAGGACGCCAAGTCCTGGGCAATGGGATGGGCGTCCTGTGTGTACAACACAGCGCCCAATCCGCTTGCAGGGGCAGGCAATGGGAGTGAGCGGGGCGTGTCAGGGTTTGCAGGCTGACACGGTCCGCTCACTCCCATTGGCTGTTGCCGGCCACAGGACGACGTCCCTGGCTCCCGGCACCCTGCCACAGCCCGTAGACCGCTACTCCACCAGCATGGCGACATTGAGAGCCCAGCGGTGAGAGAGTGGCGAGGGGCGGAAGGCTCCGGCGGCATCCGGGCAGCATGGACCTCGCGGAGGGCGCGAGGGTGGTGGCGATGGTGCGGGGCCGACGGTTGGCAGGATGGCAGCGGTGTCAGGTAGTGCGGCTGAGGATGGAGGAGGGTGAGAGGCTGGAGGAGGCTGTGAGGCTGGAGGAGGCTGTGAGGATGGGGAGGGTGTGAGGCTGGAGGAGGGTGTGAGGCTGGAGGAGGATGTGAGGCTGGAGGAGGCTGTGAGGCGTGGAGGTAGGCTGTGAGGCTGTGAGGGAGGGCTGTGAGGACTGTGAGGAGAGGCTGTGAGGCTGGAGGAGGCTGTGAGGATGGGGAGGCTGTGAGGCTGGAGGAGGCTGTGAGGATGGGGAGGCTGTGAGGATGGGGAGGCTGTGAGGCTGGAGGAGGCTGTGAGGATGGGGAGGCTATGAGGCTGGAGGAGGATGTGAGGCTGGAGGAGACTGGGAGGCAGTGAGGCTGGAGGAGGCAGTGAGGCTGGAGGAGGCTGTGAGGCTGGAGGAGGCTGGAGGAGACTGTGAGGCTGTGAGGATGGGGAGGCTGTGAGGCTGGAGGAGGCTGTGAGGCTGGAGGAGGCTGTGAGGCTGTAGGAGGCTGTGAGGATGGGGAGGCTGTGAGGCTGGAGGAGGGTGTGAGGCTGTAGGAGGCTGTGAGGATGGGGAGGCTGTGAGGTGGGGAGGCTGTGAGGCTGGAGGAGACTGTGAGGCTGAAGGAGACTGAGGCTGGAGGAGGCAGTGAGGATGGGGAGGCTGTGAGGCTGGAGGAGACATTTACTGTACTGAGCATGCTCAGTACAGTAAAAGGTCTCCAAACAGGAAGGCAGGGGTTAAAAAAAAAAAAAGAAAAGTTAATGCTCACCTCTCCCCGAGCCCCCGCCGTCTCCTGCCGTATTCCTCCAAGCTTCCGGTGGCTGCCGCAGGCTCCCAGTGTCTGCAGATCTGTTCTAGTGCAGTTCAGGACCTGCGGTGATGTCACAGTCACGTGACACCAGGTTACCATGGAGTAACCTGGTGTCACGTGACTGTGACATCACCACAGGTCCTTGACTGCAGTAGAAGAGCTCTGCAGACACTCGGAGCCTGCGGCAGCCACCGGAAGCTTGGAGGAAGACGGCAGGAGACGGCGGGGGCTCGGGGAGAGGTGAGCATTAACTTTTTTTTTTTTTTTTTACAGTAGTGCGGGTCTGCGGCTCGTGATGACGCTGCGCGTCATCACTCGCAGTCCCGCAAAGCATGTTGGGATTCGGCTACAGTGCCCGAATTCCCAACTGCGGATTATATAAGTGAAGATATTCCTGAATATCTACTCTATAATTGCTGTAGGCATTTTTGTGTCGGACCCCGAAATCGCCGTGGCTTTGTCACTCTGTGACGTCACACGAGCGAAGCATTGGCCGCGAGGCCATTGCGAGTCGCTGGCTGAGTGCGAGCAATGGCCGCGAAGCGGCCATTGCGAGTCACTGGCCGAAAATCGAACCAGAGGCTCGGCCACAAAGTTAGCGATTTACCGCTCAGGTAGCGAGTCGCTGCCTGAGCGGTAAATCGCTAACTTTGTGGCCGAGCCTCTGGTTCGATTTTCGGCCACAAAGTTAGCGATTTCCCGCTCCGCAATTCACACACCCCCAATAAGTATTCACACACCCCCAAAAAGTATTCACACACCCCCAAAAAGTATTCACTCCCCCCAAAAAGTATTCACACCCCCCAAAAAGTATTCACACCCCCCCAAAAAGTATTCAACCCCCCCAAAAAGTATTCACACACCCCCAAAAAGTATTCAACCCCCCAAAAAGTATTCACACACACCCCAAAAAGTATTCAACCCCCCCAAAAAGTATTCACACACCCACCAAAAAGTATTCACACCCCCCAAAAAAGTATTCACACACCCCCAAAAAGTATTCAACCCCCACCAAAAAGTATGCAAACCCCCCAAAAAAGTATTCAACCCCCCAAAAAATATTCACACCCCCCAAAAAGTATTCACACACCCCCAAAAATATTCACACCCCCCCAAAAAGTATTCACACACCCCCAAAAAGTATTCAACCCCCCCCAAAAGTATTCACACACCCCCAAAAAGTGTTCACAACACCCCCAAAAAGTATTCAACCCCCCCAAAAACTATTCACACACCCCCAAAAACTATTCACACACCCCCCAAAAAGTATTCAACCCCCACCAAAAAGTATGCAAACCCCCACCAAAAAGTATGCAAACCCCCCAAAAAAGTATTCAACCCCCCCAAAAAGTATTCACACCCCCCCAAAAAGTATTCACACACCCCCAAAAAGTATTCAAACCCCCCAAAAAATATTCACACACCCCAAAAAAGTATTCACACCCCCCCAAAAAGTATTCAAACCCCCCAAAAAAGTATTGAACCCCCCCAAAAAAGTATTCACACCCCCCCAAAAAGTATTCACACCCCCCCAAAAAGTACTCACACACCCCCAAGAAGTCCTCACACCCCCCCAAAAAGTCCTCACACAACCCCCCCAAAAAATACTCAAACCCCCCCAAAAAGTACTCACACACAGCTATAACTACTATAATCAAATTAATGCACGTTCTAGAATCCCGATGCATTTGCATCGGGCTCACAGCTAGTCTAATATATAAAGCTGAATGTGTGTATGTGTGTGTGTATGTGTGTATATCCGGGATTGGCATCTACACCGTCGCAACTATAGCCACAAAATTTTGCACAGTCACACGTCTCGACCCCGGGAGCGTCATAGGCTATGTTGTGAGACGAAATTTTAACCCAGCGCATTCCAGTTCACCAAACAATTTTGTCCCTATCTACATAATGGAGAAAAAGGGAAAGGAAATGTGTGGGAGGAAAATCGACAGCTGCCAGCTACAGCTACAAAAATTTGCACAGTCACACGTCTCGACCCCGGGAGCGTCATAGGCTATGTTGTGAGGCGAAATTTTAACCCTGCGCGTTCCAGTTCACCAAAAAATGTTGCCCCTATCTACATCATGGGGAAAAAGTGAATGGAAAAGAGTTGGAGGAAAATCGACAGATGTCAGCTATAGAGACAAACTTTTGCACAGTCACACGTCTGGACCCCGGGAGCGTCACAGGCTATGTTGTGAAGCGACATTTTAACCCTGCGCATTCCAATTCACCAAACAATTTTGCCCCTATCTACATAATGGGGAAAAAGTAACAGTTACCAGTTGACAGTTGTGAATGAGAGGGGCTTAATGATAGCGCCAAAGACTAACATCACATACCAGCATATAGTCACTAAGGTGGGGCCCCAACATGAGATATTTACCACGCACGGGGACATGTATACACAACACACGCACACAAAGAGTAACCAGCAAGTGTATAGTCGCTAAGGTGCAGCCCCAATATTGGATACTCACCATGCACCCGAACAAACACACACACAACACAGAGACACACACACACCCCCAAAGGGACACACACACTCTATAGCGACACATGCACTCACCCCACAGGGACACACACACACACCACAATGAGACACACATGACACAGACGCACACACCACACAGACCCCCCCACAGGGACACACACACATAGCCACCCTATAGGGACACATGCACTCACCCCACAGGGACACACACACCACAAAGAGACACACACACCACACAGACCCCCCCCCCCACAGGGGCGCACACACATACACACCCTATAGGGACACATGCACTCACCCCTCAGGGACACACACACCACAAAGAGACACACACAACACTGAGACACACACACCCCACACAGACACGCCCCACACACAGGGACACACACACATACACACCCTATAGGGACACATGCACTCACCCCACAGGGACACACACCACAAAGAGACACACACACACCACACAGACCCCCCCACAGGGACACACATACATACACACCCTATAGGGACACATGCACACACACCACAAAGAGACACACACAACAGAGACACACACCACACAGACCCCCCCCACAGGGACACACACATACACACCCCAGGGACACACACACACCACATAGACAGACACAGATGTGCACAAATCACCTCACACAACTCGCCTCATACGTGTGCTATCTTTATTTTCCAAACATAAACATCTGATTAAAAACAGCCAATGTGCAACACATGTGCCATATAGGGAATTAAGGTAGATGTCAGTCACATGAGCTGTCTATTATGTGTATGTGTGAGGTAACATATACTGCCTGGCCAGGGGGTGGGTTTACTGTTGGCTGGAGATTTATTAGGCTGCCTATAACAATCAATCACAGCTCAGCTTCTATTTTCCTACAGGTCATTAATATGACATATTCAAATTCTATTTTGTTATAGCTAACAGCAGTTAGCCGGGTACTACAGCTAGTACACAATAAAATCATTTAAAACATCTCATAACATTAATATATCACATTAACATTGCATATATCATAATTCTACACTAATATTAAAAATTAATAAAAACAATTAATAAATAATAATAAAAACTCAACCGTCCTTTACTTATTAGTAGGAATTGATATAGTAATATCAGTCATAATTCATAATCTAATAAAATTGAATTAAAAATTCATATTAAAATTTATAAAACCATTAAAAAAAACAACACAAATAACCACCAATTATTTCACAACATTTTCTATGATTAAGTTTAAGCCCTCTGGGTTCAATGTCCCAAGTTTGAATATCCAGAAACTTTCTCTCTTAATTAACATACTGTAACGGTTTTGTACTGTAGATGGCACTTGGTCTATAATGGTTAAACTCAGACTCTTAGGTTCTTTTTGGTGTATCAAGCAATAATGCTAAGAAACACTGTGTTGCATGAAACCATCTCTTATATTCTGGCGATGTTTATTCATCCTCTTGTGTACGGTCTGGATTGTGCTACCCACATACTGCAAATTACACGGACATTGTAATAGGTATATAACATAGGTGGACTGACAGTTCACTTTACAGTTGATGGTGAATTTTTCACCAGTGTTATTGGATTGAAAAGTTGTGGTAACGTTTGTAATCCTCCCGCAACATAGGCATTTTAGGGGTATTACACTTGAAACATCCCCCCAGTTCTTCTTTATTCAACATGCCTTCCTGTTTCTCCTGTTTTGCTTTTAATTCTGTATTGCTTGGAGCAATCAAGTTTTTCATGTTTCTACTCCTTCTATAAATCACCTTTGTTTTTTTTTGCAAACATTTTGTCAGAATGGGGTCAGCCTCTAAAATGAACCAATATTTCTCTAGTAGCTTTTTTACCCCTACGCGGGATTGATAAGTAGTTATGAGACTTAAATCCCAAGTATTATTATTTCTCTAGTAGCTTTTTTACCCCTACGCGGGATTGATAAGTAGTTATGAGACTTAAATCCCAAGTATTATTTTTTCTTCTTTTTCAATACCTTCATTTTGGGACTCAATCTTTAAAATACAAGACTCCTGGGATAGTTCGCGTGTTTTCTTATAAGCATCCTCTAATAGTCTCTTGGGGTATCCCTTTTTTGAAAATATCTGCTTTAAGAGTTGTGATTCAGCATAAAGGCCCTGATCTGACTAACAATTTTTTCTGATTCTCCAGTACTGTTCGTACAGTATATTTCTAATCCAGGATGGTAAATGTGCACTGGTGAATCTAAGGTAACTATTTATGTCTACCTTTTTAAAGTGTGTTGGGGTGGAGAACTTCCCTGTTTTGTCAATTTCTATCTCAAGATCAAGAAAATGAATACTTGAACTAGTCATAGATGCTGTGAATTGTAAGCCCCATGGGTTCCCATTGAGCTCATCTATGAAGTCCTGAGCACTCGTTTCAGGTCCCTCCCAAATCATGAACAAGTCATCTATGAAACGATAGTAAAATTTCAAACGGCTGGCTGTCAGGTGGGACTGCGCGATAAAGACGGATTCAAAGATGCCCATATACAAATTAGCGTAACTGGGTGCGAATCTCGTCCCCATCATGCAGCCCTTACCTGTCGGTATGTAAATCCCTCAAAAGTGAAAATATTGTTGTTCAATATAAACTCAATTGCTGTTAACAGAAATGTTCTTTGTTCGAGGGGCATTGTGATATATCTACTTAAATAAAACTCAATAGCCTTCAGGCCCAGTTCATGAGTAATGTTACTATAAAAAATGGCAACATGAAGTGTTTTCAGTATACATCCGTTACATACAGATAACTCCTTTAACAACCTAATTACTTACGATTAATCTTTCAAATATGATTCCAACACCACTGCATACCCTTGAAAAAGTAAATCTACATAGTGTGAAAGGTTGGTCATGATGAATCCTATACCGGATAAAATAGGGCGATCTGTTTTTTTTTTTCATCTTTGTGTAACTTTGGAATGAAATAAAAGGGTATCCCTGAGGAAGACGCCGGGTTGTGGCGTTGAAACGCGTTGGAATAAAGAGGATGAAAGGTTGCTGGGCTCTTTGGTGAGTTTTTAATCCAGAAGCAGCGCGGACCGTGACACACCATCACTCCCATCATCTCTTTTATTATAATTAAAGGGAACCTGTCAGTTAGTTTTTGCCCCCCCAGCTATGACTGTCTGTAGATGTAGCTTTATAATACTATTCTAATCATCCCTGTCTGAGCTCAGAGTGTAATGTGAAAGGTGAAAGAGAAGCATTTCTACACTTACATTTCCTTATGTAATGAGGCAGTCAGTCCCCAGCTTGGAGGACGGGGACTGTTTGGCAGGTTAATAGTTAACATTTCAGCCTTATGCTAGAACATGTTGGGGGACCTGATGTGATGTCACAACCATGTGACTACAATAGGTGGAGCTAAGTTCTCATAGAACATTATATGTTTGCTGGCTTAGCTCTGCCCACTATGGTCACATGATCATTACATGACACAGGTCCTTTAGCTATCCAAGTTAAAAGTGAGTTAACTGTTATCCTGCCAGACAGTTCCCCTCCTCCAAGGTGGGGACTGAAATGTAAGTGTAGAAATGATTTTTTTTCACCTTTCACATTACACTATGAGCTCAGACAGGGATGATTAGACTGGTATTATTAAGCTGCAGCTACAGACAGTGATAGCTGGAGGGGCATAAACCACCTGATAGGTTCCCTTTAAGAATGCAGATAAAGGGGGGGGTAGTTGTAATGGATAGGAAATGGTATGTAAATGAAGCGATCCTTCTGTTTCAATATTTTTAAAATACAATGGGATGATAAAACAAGCATGAGAAAAGGGAATTCTAAATAAGAACGAGAAGAGATTCTTGGATATTCCTAGATACAAGGTTCCTTTCTTTTATTTCATTCCAAAGATACACAAAGCTGAAAAAAAAAAAACCAGGTCGCCCTATTATATCCGGTATAGGATCCATCACGGCCAACCTTTCACACTGCGTAGATTTATTTCTTCAAGGGTATGTAGTGGAGTTGGAATCATATTTGAAAGATTAATCTGAAGTAATTAGGTTGTTGAAGGAGTTATCTGTATGAAACGGATGTATACTGATAACACTTGATGTTGCCTCTTTTTACAGTAACATTACTCATGAACTGGGCCTGAAGGCTATTGAGTTTTATTTAAGTAGAGATATCACAATGCCCCTCAAACAAAGGACATTTCTGTTAACCGCAATTGAGTTTATATTGAACAACAATATTTTCACTTTTGATGGATTTACATACCGACAGGTAAGGGGCTGTGCGATGGGTACGAGATTCGCACCCAGTTACACTAATTTGTATATGGACATCTTTGTATCCGTCTTCATCGCGCAGTCCCACCTGGCAGCCAGTCATTTGAAATTTTACTATCGTTTCATGTTTATGTAGAAAAAAGCCCAGGTTTAGATTCCGCGCAGACCAACAAGCAGGAAGGGTATGTTTGATGTCCGTTTATTGAGCCAATGCGTTTCACAGCAGGACCTGCTGCTTCCTCAGGGCCCTGAGGAAGCAGCAAGTCCTGCTGTGAAACGCGTTGGCTCAATAAACGGACATCAAACATACCCTTCCTGCTTGGTGGTCTGCGCGGAATCTAAACCTGGGCTTTTTTCTACATAAACAGATTTCTCCCTCACCGGGTGTCTGCAGCGACCAGGATAACAAGGCTCTTGCAGTTTGTTGTGACTCACACAACCCAAAAAGGTGAGTCACACTAATCGGGCGGCATTGAATTATCATCATAGATAAGACCCTATGTGCGCTCCCTTCTCTCTTTGGTTTACTATCGTTTCATAGATGACTTGTTCCTGATTTGGGAGGGACCTGAAATGAGTGCTCAAGACTTCATAGATGAGCTCAATGGAAACCCATGAGGCTTACAATTCACAGCATTTATGTCTAGTTCAAGTATTAATTTTCTTGATCTTTTTTTTTTTTTTTTTTCTTTTTTAACCATTGTATTTTTATTGGTTTAAACAAAGTGAATGTACAACAATAAAACAAAGACAGCTAGATGCAGTATATATAGCTGTATCAGAACAGAAATCAAGGGATCAAATAATAAATAACAGGTCATGGATATTCAAGAAGGGGGGAGGAGGGGGCGAAGAGGGAGAAGGGTTATACACAGTGGAAAAGCAGGAGAATCCTATGTTCCACAGCATTTATTACTTAGCGTACTGTTAAGATTATATATCCAATCCTAATATTCATCGCTCGTTTCAAATGTTATTGGGAGTGAGGCGTCAGGGTTTTATACACATTGTCAATGATCTTAAATCTGAACAGTGTTGTAAATCGACTCAACCCAGGGGTCCCACCAGTTCAATATCCTCGTCTTGCGAGAGAGGTCATGTGCTAAAGTCAGCTCATATCGAAAGTGGAGATTCAGTTTCCCTATAAGATCTTTGTGAGTAGGTATCGATGGGCTCTTCCAATTAGAAGCCAAGCATATTCGGGCTGTTACAAGAGCATTAGTTACAATGGGTCGTAAAGGACGGGAAAGTCTGTTATACCAATGCCCAGAAGTGCCAGCTGAGGGGTCAGAGTGCAGGGAAGACCCATCAGGTCTTTAAGTAGCCTCTCTATTCTGCCCCAATAAGGAACCACTCCTGGGCAAGACCACCAGACATGAGTCGCCGACCCCATACCCCCACATAATCTCCAACACCTTGGTGAAGATGGCGGCGACCTTCCCTTAAAGCCAGCCAAGCGGACCGGAGTCAAATGCCAATCTAGGGAGAGTTTTTTTGCTTTTTCTAGATGGCCAATACAGGCAGTATATGTGGCAGCGTGCTGTGCTGCATCTCGCCATTCCTCCAAAGTGGCAGAGAACGAAAGCCTGGACTCCCATCTTTCCATATAGGGCAGTTTGCGAGTACAGTTATGTTCCAAAAGAGCTCTATATAAAACCAATATACCATGCTGAACAATCGTATTCTGTTTATAGTATGTTTGTATAGCAGTGTTCCATTCCCTATTTTCCTCCCTGTGGATCGCCGTTGAAGAAGAAAGCAAGTGAAGTATTTGTAGGTATTGATAGAAAGTTGTGCGTGGTATTGAGTATCGTGATATTGTTGAGTCAAAGGGTTCATAATTAAATTATCAGCTATATCGGAGAGAGAATTAATTCCTCCTCTCCTCCAAGCATGTACGGATAATGAGTCAATCAAATCCTCCAGAGCATTTAGTGAAATATACCGGTATAAAAAACCCAGGTGTGACACCTTTAACTGGGACCAAATTTTCAATACAGCTTGCATAGAGCGTAGTAAGCCAGTGGGCTCCCTGCCGTGTAGAAGCTGAGTCTCCAGCAGTAGTCTGGTGGAATGTCCAGGTGCACTCCAGTGCTCAATCTGATGCCATAAGGGTCCCGTATAGCCAGTCCACCAGATCTGCACTATTTCAAGGAGGATTGCTCTGTAGTATGCTCGGATATTTGGAGCTCCCAGACCCTCCAACTTTCCAGGCAGGACCAATATGTTGTCCGCCACTCTATGTGGTCTATTGTTCCCGATAAATTTATTTAATAAAGTCTGGATTCGAGTGATTTGCGTAACTGGAAAATACAGGGGCAAACACCAGAGCAAGTTTACAATTTTAGGGAGGAGGGTCATTTTAACTAGCTGTATTCTCGCCATCCATGTCAATTGTATGGAGGAATATGAGGAGATGAGAGCCGATAAATCTTTTATCAGTATGTACACAGTTAGTTTGTAATATACGTTTTATACTAGTTATTTTTATTCCCAGATACGTAAATCCAGTAAGGGCCCAAGTGAAGGGATATTTCTGGCATAATGTTTCTCGAATAGTAGTTGGGACATTAATCGGCTATATCACCGACTTAGTTAAATTCAATTTATAATAGGACACTCTGGTGAAATCATCCAGGACCTTCATTATTGCCGGTATAGTCGTATCTATATTTGTGCACATGAAGATCACATCGTCGGCGTACAGGCCAATCTTATATTCCACTGCTCCCAAAGATACTCCCGTCACAGCAGGATTTGACCTAATGATAGCAGCCATTGGCTCCATCACCAAGGCAAATATGAGTGGAGAGAGAGGGCAACCCTGACGGGTGCCATTTGTGATGGGAAAAGACGACGAGATGAACCCAGAGGCACGGACCGAGGCACTAGGGGCAGAGTACAGGGCCATTATAGAAGTATAAAAACGGCCTATTAATGCAAATTTATTCAGTACTGCACTAAGGTACCCCCAGTGCACTCGGTCAAATGCCTTCTCCGCGTCTAGGGAGATCAAAGCTCCCGGATCTCCCCCTCTCTCCATCACCTCTAAGAGGTTAATCACTCTCCTTGTCCCATCTCGCGCCTGTCTACCAGGCACAAATCCTACCTGGTCCGGCGCAATGAGGGAGAGGAGGACCACTTGCAAACGAGTGGCCAATATTTTGGCGTAAAGCTTTAGGTCGCAGTTAAGGAGGGCGGTTGGCCTGTAGTAACCGGGCAACGTGGGGGCCTTTCCAAGGTTTGGGAATTGTCGAGATAATAGCCTGTAACCCTTCACTACGAATTTTTCCCTGATCCTGCCAGTAAGAAAAGACCTTCAGTAAACGTGGTATAAGCACGTCTTCAAATACTGAGAAGTACCGGTACGTAAAGCCGTCCGGGCCAGGAGCAGAGTACTTCCTCACTGATCGGATCGCATTTCGAATCTCTTGTTCTGTTGACGGGGAGTTTAGCCAGGATATCTGTGCCGTCGTAAGAGCAGGGAGATCCGCCCGTTCCAGAAAATCACGTATAGTCTCCGTTGGGGGTTGGGGAGTATCAGTGGAATTTCGAAGATTATACAGGTTTTCATAACAGCTTAAATTGTTCTGCAATCTGTATTGGGTTACGGATTTGTGTACCCTTTGGAGTTATTAACTGGGCAATCTTGGACTGCGTCTCCTTTTTTTTTTAACCCGGTGAGCCAGGAGAGCGCCCGCTCGGTCTCCCATACTATAATATTTAGCCTTAACTTTCAATACATTTTTTTCAATCCTCGCAAGCATCAGAATTCGAAGCTTGTGACGTAGTTGCAAAAGGGCATCTCGTAGGTTATTCGAAGGGGAGCGTTTATAGTTAGATTCTAGAGATCCAATCTGCGGAACGAGGGTTTGCAGTTCCAGGTTATGTTTTTTTTTTTTTTTAGTATAAGCAGCCAATTTCAGTAGAGCTCCCCGCATGACCGCCTTGTGGGTAAACCACAAAATCTCCGGGGTCACAGATTCATCATCGTTCAGCAGGAAGAACTCTTTCATCTGTTGGGTAAGATCTTCTACATTTGAGGGGGAGGACAGCAACGTTTCATTGAGCCTCCACAAGGCTGGTGGCGAGACAGCCAGAGAGTCTGCGACTGCCACGGAGACCGGGGCATGATCCATCCACGTGATGGATCCAATCTCCGCCCCCAAGCATTTGGGGAGGAGACCATCACCCACCAGAAAAAAATCTATTCGACTGCACGTGCCGTGTTTAGGCGACATATATGTATAATCTCTTTAGTTACCATGTAAGTAACGCCAAGCATCATGTAAATGATAGGACGAGATCAGAGGTTCCAGTCCCCGTCTAGCCATCGAAGACCGTGAGCAATCCAACATCCTGTCCATAGGAGCATTAAAATCACCACCCACCAACTTGTGTCCGCACGCTTGGGGAAGCAGTTTGTCTAGCGTTGCACGGATAAAGGTCACCTGCCCCCAATTAGGGGCATACACTGAGATCACCGAATACAACACTCCATTAATAGTGCCCACAACCATTAGATATCGTCCCTCTGGATCCGGGAACACCTCCCGCAACACAAATGCTACTCACTTATTAATCAGTATTGCAACACCTGCTTGTTTTTTGGGCGCCGTTGCAAAGAATTGATGTGGGTATGTCTGGGAGGTCATTCTATGTGTATCATCTGACAGCAAATGGGTTTCCTGTAAGAAAACAATATCTTTACGATCATGTAGTAGGTGGCGCCAGCCCAGTCATCTCTTGCCAGGAGAATTCAAACCATTAACATTAAGTGTAAGTCTTGTTCTACTCATGGCAAAAGTAAAGAGTAAACTATCTGCATGCTGCACCACCACTGATTACAAACTATTCCCTTTGGTCTCATAGCTAAGTAGGGCCTGCAAAAGGAAAGGGGAGGGGAAGGAGTAGGGAGAGGGGAAGGGTGGGAAAGAAACATAGCAAAAAATGCTGGGGAAAAACAGAGAGATAAAAATAAAAGAAAAATAAAAAACCGTCCAACATTGTTAGATGGGAAAATTCCCACCAAGGGGGGCAAGCCCATCCCCATTTACTCCGGATAGAATGAAAGAGTCTCCCGGTATACTACCCTCCGATATGTTCTAGGTAGTCCAGATATCAGAGGGGGGGGGGGGATAAGGCGAAATAGAAAAAAGAAAAATAAGGCCTTGAGGCCCGCAGATCGTCCGGCCTAAGTCAGTATGGAGAATCAACCAGCCTTTTCCCATTCCTGCACCATCAGATGGTTCTTAGATGAGGATCCTGGACTGTAACGTTGTGGGTATTTCTCGGAGCTCGGGATCAGATTCCAGTCTTTTGATGCTTTACCCAAACGGCTAGTAGAGTGAAACACCTGAGCAGTACCTTTATACCGAAACCAGACATGGACTGGTGAGCCCCAGCTATATTGAATTCCCCTGTCTCTTAGAAGTTTACAGTATGGTGCAATCTCCCGCCTCCAGGCTAGGGTGCCTACAGATAGGTCCGGGAACACGGTTACTCCAGTATATGGGGCTGATAAATTGGGAGTCTGTCTCATGGCTCGTAAAACAGTCTCAGCAATGCTGGGTTTGGAGAAAGCAATCAGGATATTTCTAGGGAGAGCCTTATTAATGTGAACGGGCTTTGGAAGTTTGAAAGCTCCACTGCTAAATCTCCCTGTGAGGCATCTGGTAGTATCATCTGGAGAAGTGGCTGTACTATAGATGGGAGATCATCATTATCCTGCGGGTCTGGAATGCCCCTGATCCTTATGTTACCTTTGCGCAGCTTGTCTTCCATATCACAGATTTTAAGCTGTGCTTGCTTAAGGTCTCCCTCTATCTGTGCATAATCTGAGCAAGTTCATTATGGGCTGCTGCGTACTCTCCCAGCTTCTCCTCTATATGTGAGGTTCTGTCTCCCAGGGAGGAGAGCTCCTGCCTAAATTCCTCCATCATGTCCTTCATATCAGCTTGGAGCGACTGCCTTAGGGAGCTCAGCATAGTTTTCAGCATAGTTTTCAGGATCCTCTGTGTCAATGGGGTTTCATCTATATCTTCCTCCTCCTCCACACTTTCCTCAGGGCTATGAGATTTTAGGTCCGGGTGGCTGCAGATCTAAGAGTCGGCGCCATTTTGGGAGTGTGCTGCTGCTGTCCAGCCATAAAGAAGTTTGTGAGCCTCTGCTCGCTTGTGCCTTTTTTAGTCCCGGCTTTTGGCATACCTGGAGGGTCTCTGGGAGGATCGCAGGTGATACAGCGTGGAACAGGGTCCGGATGGCCGATATTTAGCGCCGCTTGCCAGATTATCTGCAGGAGCTCAGTGAAGTGCGACCAGCTCCATGTGTGTCTCGGTCACGCCCCCAATTTTCTTGATCTTGAAATTGACAAAACAGGGAAGTTCTCCACCTCAACACACTTTAAAAAGGTAGACGTAAATAGTTACCCTAGATTCGCACATTTACCATCCTGGATTAGAAATATACCGTACGGACAGTACTGGAGAATCAGAAAAAATTGTTCTTGAGATCAGGGTTTTTACACTGAATCACAACTCTTAAAGCAGAGATTTAAAAAAAAAAAGGGATACCCCAAGAGAATATTAGAGGATGCTTATAAGAAAACACGAGAACTATCCCAGGAGTCTTGAATTTTAAAGATTGATTCCCAAAATGAAGCTATTGAAAAAGAAGAAAAAAAGAATACTTGGGATTTGAGTCTCATAACTACCTTATAATCAATACCCATGTAGGGGTAAAAAAGCTACTAGAGAAATATTGGTTCATTTTAGAGGCTGACCCCATTCTGACAAAATGTTTGCCAGAAAAACATAGGTGATTTATAGAAGGAGTAGAAACCTGAAAAACTTGATTGCTCCAAGCAATACGGAATTAAAAGCAAAACAGGGGAAACAGGAAGGCATGTTGAATAAAGAATAACTGGGGGGATGTTTCAAGTGTAATACCCCTAGATGCCTATGTTGCGGGATGATTACAAACGGTACCACAACTTTTCAATCCAATACCACTGGTGAAAAATTCACCATCAACTGTAAAGTGGACTGTCAGTCCACCTATGTTATATACCTATTACAATGTCCGTGTAATTTGCAGTATGTGGGTAGAACAATCCAGACGGTACACAAGAGGATGAATAACCATCGCCAGAATATAAGAGATGGTTTCATGCAACAGTGTTTCTAAGCATTATTGCTTGACTAGATGGTGGCCCGATTCTAACGCATTGGGTATTCTAGAAAATGTATGTAGTTGACATACTGTGACTGACAGAATTTGTTCAGTCAACGTGAGTGAACTAAATATATATATGTATAGCAGCACTATGGTATATGGCGGGACATTACAGTACATGTATGGCAGCACTATAGTAAATGGCGGTACATTACAGCACATGTATAGCAGTACTATGGTATATGGTGATACTTTTCTCCCCGCGGCCCCCCGCTCCTCAACAGTAGAAGTAAAAAAAATCCTCAGTGAGGATACTCACCTGTCCGCCAGCTCGCTGTACCTCCGTCTTCTAGGTCCTACAGGCCTTTAGGACCTGTCGTTGCCTGTTAAACCGATCAGCTGATCGGTCACATGACCGCTAACTGCCGGGGGGGCAGGATGGTGACGGGGGGGTACGGGGGGGCAGGATTGTGTCGATGGGCAGGATGGAGGTGGGGGATGGAGGCGGGGGGGCAGGATGGAGGATTGAGCCAGGGGGGGGCAGGATGGAGGCAGTTGGGCAGGATGGAGACGGGGAGGGGCAGGATGGAGATGGGCGGGGCAGGATGGAGGATGGAGCCAGGGGGGGCAGGATGGAGGCAGTTGGGCAGGATAGAGCCAGGGGTGCATGATGGAGCCGGGGGGGGCAGGATAGAGGATGGAGCTGGGGGGCAGTATGGAGGCAGGTGGGTAGGATGGAGCTGGGGGGCACGATGGAGCTGGGGGGGTAGGATGCAGCCGGGGGGGGGCAGGATGGAGGTGGGTGGGCAGGATAGAGGCGGGGGGCAGGATGGAGCGGGCAGAGCAGGATGGAGCCGGCGGGCAGGATGGAGGCGGCGGGGGGGCAGGATGGAGGCGGCGGGGGGGCAAGATAAAGGCGGAGGTGGGGCAGGATGGAGGTGGGGGGGTACAGGGGGGCAGGATTGTGTCGGGGGGGCAGGATGGAGGCGGGGGGAAGGATGGAGGATGGAGCCCCGGGAGGGGGGGGCAGGATGGAGGCAGTTGGGCAGGATGGAGACGGGGGGGGCAGGATGGAGATGGGCGGGGCTGGATGGAGGATGGAGCCAGGGGGGGCAGGATGGAGGCAGTTGGGCAGGATAGAGCCAGGCTGCATGATGGAGCCGGGGGGGCAGGATAGAGGATTGAGCTGGGGGGGCAGTATGGAGACTGGTGGGTAGGATGGAGCTGGGGGGCACGATGGAGCTGGGGGGTAGGATGCAGCCGGGGGGGGGCAGGATGGAGGTGGGGGGGCAGGATAGAGGCGGGGGGCAGGATGGAGCGGGCGGAGCAGGATGGAGGCGGCGGGGGGGCAGGATGGAGGCGGCGGGGGGGGC
The DNA here is from genome assembly GCA_033576535.1 of Allobates femoralis. Lineage (NCBI taxonomy): Eukaryota > Metazoa > Chordata > Amphibia > Anura > Aromobatidae > Allobates > Allobates femoralis. The sequence goes on from JARQOC010000011.1 coordinate 129,846,418, forward strand.
AAGATGGAGGCAGAGGTGGGGCAGGATGGAGGCGGGGGAGCAAGAACAGCGGGGGGCAGGATGGAGTCGGAGGAGCAGGATGGAACCAGAGGAGCAAGATGGTGGGCAGGGGGGGCAGGATGGTGGCGGGGAGGAGCAGGATGGTGGCGGAGTGGGGGGCAGGATAGTGGTGAGCGAGGCAGGATGGAGACAGGGGAGTGAGGGGGGCCAGGATGGAGCCAGGGGTGGGCAGGATGGAGCTTTGGGGGCAGGATTGAGCCGAGGGGGCAGGATGGAGGCGGGGGGGACAGGACAGAGGCAGAGGGGGGGCAGGATGGAAGCGCAGGGGGGCAGGATGGAAGTGGAGGCGGGGGGGCAGGATGGAAGCGGCGGGGGAGCAGGGTGGAAGCGGAGGGGGGGCAGGATGGAGGCGGAGGGGGGGCAGGATGGAGGCGGAGTGGGGACAGGATGGAGGCGGAGGGGGGACAGGATGGAGGCGGAGGGGGGACAGGATGGAGGCGGAGGGGGGACAGGATGGAGGCGGAGGGGGGCAGGATGGAGGCGGTAGTGGGGGGCAGGATGGAGACGGTAGTGGGGGGCAGGATGGAGACGGAGGGGGGACAGGATGGAGGCGGTAGTGGGGGCAAAATGGTGGCGAGTGGGGCAGTATGGATCAAGCGGGGCAGGATGGTGGTGGGGGCAGCATGGTGGCGAGCTGGGCAGGATGGAGCAAGCAGGGCAGGATGGTGGTGGGGGGCAGAATGGTGGCAAGCAGGGCAGGATGGTGGCGAGCTGGGCAGGATGGTGGTGGGGGGCAGAATGGTGGCGAGCGGGGCAGGATGGAGCAAGCGGGGCAGGATGGTGGTGGGGGGTTAGAAGGGTGGCGAGCGGGGCAGGATGGAGCAAGCAGGGCAGGATGGTGGCGAGCGGGGCAGGATGGTGGTGGGGGGCAGAATGGTGACGAGCGGGGCAGGATGGAGCAAGGGGGTCAGGATGGTGGCGCGGGGGGCAGGATGGTGGCAAGCGAAGCAGGATGGAGCGTGCGGGGCAGGATGGATGGCGGCGGCGGGGGCGGGCTCACACACACCCACTCATAAAATAAAAAATCATTATGCTCACCTATCCTCTTTCCAGCACTGCCTCCCACAGCAAGGTCCTTGTGCTTACGGGACCTGTGATTATGTCAGAGAGCATCCCGATGATGCTCTGTGACATCATCACAGGTCCTGTAAGCTGACGGACCTTGCTGTTGGAGGCAGTGCTGGATAGAGGATAGGTGAGCATAATGATTTTTTATTTTATGAGTGGGTGTGTGGCGGGAAGGGGTGGGAGACGGGAGTATGTGGGGCACAAGAGAGGGTACCGATGGCGGGTGTGGGGCTTGTTTAGCCCCGCTCCCGCTAACGGTCGGCCATGTTAGGTCACCCTGAGTGGATGTACAGCCAGCTTCAGCAGGCTGTGACGTATCATACCGTTACATCCTGACAGAAGCTGGCTTAGGGTTTTATTATAATAGATACACCAAAAAGAACCTAAGAGTCTGAGTTTAACCATTATAGACCAAGTGCCATCTACAGTACAAAACCGTTACAGTATGTTAATTAAGAGAGAAAGTTTCTGGATATTCAAACTTGGGACATTTAACCCCAGACGGCTTAAACTTAACCATAGAAAATGTTGTGAAATAATTGGTTGTTATTTGTGTTGTCTTTTTAATGGTTTTATAAATTTTAATATGAATTTTTAATTCAATTTTATTAGATTATGAATTATGACTGATATTACTATATCAATTCCTACTAATAAGTAAAGGACCGCTGAGTTTTTATTATTGTTTATAAATTTTTAATATTAGTGTAGAATTATGATATATGCAATGTTAATGTGATATATTAATGTTATGAGATTTTTTAAATGATTTTATTGTGTATGTTCAGGAATATAAGTATATACTTAGAAGTCTATATGAATTCATTATGCTGAGTAGTTTCAATAAGGTTGTTTAGGGGTTAAATGATATCATGTTTGTGAACCTTGTAATAGGTCAATATTCCTTTAAATAGGCCATTCCTCATAGTATGTGTAAACCCCCACCTGAGGAAGACAGTGGGCCGCTGTTGAAACGCGTAGTGGACATAGCTAATAAACAGGTCTGCATCATTACAGTGTATCCTGCTCCTCAATACCGAGCTCTCCGCAAATTAGACCAGTGAATTGTGTTTTATATATGACTCCATGCCACACATATGGTTCTGTGAATTCTTGGTGCTCTACAAGGACAACAAGAAATTAAGAACCTTACTGAGCAACTCAATGGGGCTATACAGGACAACATTGGAAGTCAACTCAAGACAACTGGAATAACTGTCCATCGAACGCGGCATATACCAAGGCGATGCACTGTCACCATTGCTGTTCTGCATAGGCTTAAACCCCTTCATCAGATAATTAGTCAGGCTATGGATACAAGTTCAAGAGTGGAAGTGTAATGACCAGAGGTACTAAGATGATCCAGTGGGTCACAAACTGAGACAGAGGCATAAATAAACAGGTTTTTTTTTTTTTTAACTGAAATTGGGATTACGGGTATGGTTCAGTATAGAGTGTGACAGTCTCAAGATCCCCTTATGACACTCTCAATTACACACACTCAGCGAAAGCTGAATTCAATGTGCCATGCCCATGGTTCCCAGATTATGTGTACCACACTGTGATCTGGAACAATTTTACCTAAACACTATGTCATCAGTGAGTTCAACTAACTAAAGAAAGGAGGGGTGTAAATCTGATGAGGGTGTTCAGTGGGCACCCCTGGGATGGCACACGGAGTATAAACTTATCACAACTAATAACAAGGCATTAAAATATATCAGTGTCGCTTATACATCTAGCATAAGAATAACCGGATATCTTAAAGCTATGGTACCGTTAACCTCAGGCCTGTGATTCGCATTGGCTGCAGCAAGTCCCAAAAAAAACCTTTGGCGCAAGAAAAAAAACTATTGCAAAAACAGCAAGTTTCCGTTTACATTCAGCCAATGCCAAGTTCACATGCCCAGTACTGTCGTTCTGTAGCCACAGGGTACAATCCATGGAGCACTCTTTACCAGTGCTTGTCAGTATCCTCTCAATGTGGGTGGTACCGGACCCCGTCTCTCCTCTTGCAATCACTCACAGTTTCCCTGGCCACCGGCCATTCGCTCCATCTCGAAGAAGATAATACAGAGTCTCTAGTCCACACAGCAAGGACTTGCATACAACTCCAAAGAGCCACACAGCTTCCATCGGCTCTGCACTGCTCCTTCAGCAGAGACAAGCTTTCACTCAGTCCAGGAATTAGCAACCCCGCAGAAAAGCTTGCAGAGAAAGTCTTATCAAAGTTCCAGCTCCACACTTCTCAACACTGTTGGCTTACAGGTGCTCATCAGTTTCTTCAACCTGTGTCTCATCACACAGCAGGCTCCAATCCATCCTTCCCTTCTCCAAGTGTCTGCTTAAGCTCCTGCTTAAGCTACACACATGGTTTCCCAGCCTGCCCCCTGCTTTCAGCTTCGGCTGGTAAAACCCATAGCTCTGGCAGGCAAAATGGGGTCCTAGTGCACTCCTGATACTGTACAGTTCACACTCTTAAAGAAGCACCATCAGCCACCAGCTCTACATGGATGACATCAAGCTGTATGCAAAAAATAAACGAGACATCAATTCACTGATCCACCTGACAAGGATCTACAGCGACAAGATTGGGATGTTCTTCAGACTGGATAAGTGTGGTCGGTTGGTAATAAAGAGAGGCAAGGTAGTAAGGACTGATGGAGTAGAACTACTGGCAGGGCACATAGCAGATATACAGACCTGCTACAAGTATCTTGGCATCCCACTGGGATTTGGTAATCATGATGAGGAGGTAAGGAAAATGGCGACATCCAAATACCATAAAAGAGTAAGAGAGGTCCTGAAGAGCCAGCTCAATGGGAAGAATAAGATTTGTGCTATCAGTACATACACCCTGCCAGGTATAAATACCCTGCTATCATACTGTGCTGGCCAAAAGAAGAGATGAAAGCTGCAGATGTGAAAACCCGGAACCTCCTTACAATTCATGGAGGTCTCCACCCCAAGTCTAACACTCAAAGATTGTATACCAACAGAAAGGAGGGTGGTTGAGGCTTAATAGGCATCCAAGCCACCATCATGGATGAAAGGAATATCCAGGAACACATCAGAAAATTGGCACCAAAAGGTGAGATGCTGAGGGAGAGCCTAAGATGGCAACAATAAGTACTAGAGGGAAGAAGAGGAATATGAAGTGCCAAGGCTTGACAAGCTGCTGCATGGCATGTACTATTAATAGAAAATGGAGGTGACTGACATGAAGAAATTCTACCAATGGTTGGAGAAAGCAAGACTCTAGGACAGAACAGAGGCACTAATCATAGCGGCACAAACACAGGCGCTAAGTACAAGATCCATGTAAGTAGAGATCTACCACACAAGACCAGGCCCAAGATGCAGACTATGTAAAGAAACCTCGGAAACAATCCAGTACATGGTGGCAGAATGCAAAATGCAAGCTTGAACAGCATATATATATTCCAAGTAGCTGGAATTGTATACAGGAACATTTACACAGTGTATGGACAAAGTCCCCCTAAGTCCAGGTGGGAGACCCCAGAAAAAGTGGTGCAGAATGAAAGGGTTAAAATTCTGTGGGACTTCAAGATCCAGACGGATAAGCAGGTGTTGCCTAACCAACCAGATATCCTGATAGTAGACATGGATCAGAAGACAGCAATGATAATAGATGTGGCAGTGCCAAATGACAGCAATATCAGAAAGAAGAAATATAAGAAGCTGGAGAAATACCAGGACCTCCAAGAACAGCTGGAGAGGATGTGGAAGGTGAAGGCAACAGTGTTTCCAGTGGTGATGGTAGCACTTGGACCAGTGACTCCTAACATGGAAATATGTCTGCATGGAGCAACACTTGCAATCTTTCCAGAAAAGCGCAGTACTGGGAACAACTAAGATCCTGCGCAGAGCCCTCTAACTCCCAGGTCTCTGGTAGATGATCCGAGAATGAGGAAGGACAAATAACCACCCCACAGGGTTTAAAAGGTAGTTTTAACCCCCGCCTCGCGGCTACATTTGTCCTCATAGCGGCGAGACAGTGCATCTCAGCGTGCTGGAAATCCTCCTCTCTCCCTACGATGAGTGACCTCACAGCCAGGCTGAATACGATCTTCACCCACGAATATTACTTAGCCCTGTAAGCAGGGCACAGATGGTATGTCGGGGAAGCTTGGGGATGCTTGGCTCAGCACCCTATGGCGGTCCCTCCCACGAGACTGACGGTATCCTTACAGTTTTCTTCATGGATCGGGACGCTATAGCCCGTACCTCTCCTAAGTCCTCCGTTATGTTGCCTTCCTCCCCCCCCCCCCCCCATCTCCAGCCTTCCCTTCTTCCGTGCCCCCCCCCTCCCCTTGTACCTAACCCTTTTCTCCTACTGGTCCTGCCCCCCTCTATTTCTGTAATTTTCTGCTCTTCCTTTTTGTCACCACAACCCGAGTTCGTCGGAAGTCTCTCTCGCCGACTCACGCAATGTTTATATGTGGGCTCATTTTGGGTGAAATTGCTGTTTAGGTGTGTTTACAAAAATTTTCTGAATAAAAACCATTTATGACAAAAAAAAAAAAAAAAAAAGGTAGTATATATATATCTACTATATAATTGTCTAAGACGTTTTCGTGTCGGACCCCGACAACGTGCCGTGGATATGTCACACTCTGTGACGTCATCACGGCGAAGCATTGGCCGCGTAGCGGCCATTGCGAGCCGCTGACGTCACCACGCACGAACAATGGCCGCGAAGCGGCCATTGCGAGTCGGTGGCCGAAAATAGAACCAGAGGCTCGGCCACAAATTTAGCGATGTACCGCTGAGGTAGCGCGAGCAATGGCCGCGAGGCCATTGCGAGTCGCTACCTCAGCCGCCCTGTGCCCCTGTGCCTCAGTGCCTCAGTGTGCCCCTGTGCCTCCCGCTCCGAAGCAGCTGCTGTCAGCACATGCTGACACAGTGCTCCGGAGCGTGTGCCCCTGTGATCCCGCTCCGGAGCAGCTGCTGTCAGCACATGCTGACACAGTGCTCCGGAGCCTGTGCCCCTGTGCCCCAGTGCCCCTGTGCCCAAGTGCCCCTGTGCCCCTGTCACCCGCTCCGGAGCAGCTGCTGTCAGCACATGGTGACACAGTGCTCCGGAGCCTGTGCCCCTGTGCCCCTGTGCCCCTGTGCCCCTGTGCCTCTGTGCCCCTGTGCCTCTGTGCCTCTGTGCCCCTGTGCCCCATTGCCCTGTGGATTACCGCAACCGCGCCGCATATTAACTCGCTGGCTCAGTGCGAGCACTTGCGGCGCGGTTGCGGTAAAACCCATAAGGATTACCGCAACCGCGCCGCATTGCGAGTCGCTGGCTGAGTGCGAGCACTTGCGGCGCGGTTGCGGTAAAACCCATAAGGATTACCGCAATTGCGCCGCAAGTGCCAGTTGCGGCGCGGTTGCGGTAATCCCCATAGAAAGTATAGGGGGACTTGCGGCAGGTGCGGCAAGTGCGGTTTTGCCGCACCTGCCGCAAGTCCCCCTATACTTTGTATGGGGATTACCGCAACCGCACCGCAGATGCGGTTTTTTAATAAAATAACATAATTTTAATACAAAAAAAGTCACTTAAAATAAAAAATAATAAATAAATTTAATAATTATAAAAATCGTAAAAAAATAAATAAAAATAAATAATAAAATAAAAAATAATAATAAAAAAAAAAAAAAAAATTACATTAAGATATTAATTACATTAATTTATTAAAATATAAGTATTGGACCCCCCCAAAAGTATTGGACCCCCCCAAAAAAAGTATGTGACCCCCCCAAAAAAAGTATGTGACCCCCCCAAAAAAGTATGTGACCCCCCCAAAAAAAGTATGTGACCCCCCCAAAAAAAGTATGTGACCCCCCCAAAAAAAGTATGTGACCCCCCCCAATAAAGTATGTGACCCCCCAAAAAAATTATGTGACCCCCCAAAAAAATTATGTGACCCCCCAAAAAAGTATGTGACCCCCCCAAAAAAATATGTGACCCCCCCAATAAAGTATGTGACCCCCCAAAAAAAGTATGTGACCCCCCCAATAAAGTATGTGACCCCCCAAAAAAAGTATGTGACCCCCCAAAAAAAGTATGTGACCCCCCCAAAAAAAGTATGTGACCCCCCAAAAAAGTATGTGACCCCCAAAAAAGTATGTGACCCCCCAAAAAAGTATGTGACCCCCAAAAAAGTATGTGACCCCCCAAAAAAGTATGTGACCCCCCCAATAAAGTATGTGACCCCCCAATAAAGTATGTGACCCCCCAAAAAAGTATGTGACCCCCAAAAAAAGTATGTGACCCCCAAAAAAAGTATGTGACCCCCAAAAAAAGTATGTGACCCCCCAAAAAAAAGTATGTGACCCCCCAAAAAAGTATGTGACCCCCCAAAAAAGTATGTGACCCCCAAAAAAAGTATGTGACCCCCAAAAAAGTATGTGACCCCCAAAAAAAGTATGTGACCCCCCAATAAAGTATGTGACCCCCCAAAAAAGTATGTGACCCCCCAAAAAAAGTATGTGACCCCCAAAAAAAGTATGTGACCCACCCAAAAAAAGTATGTGACCCCCCCAAAAAAAGTATGTGACCCCCCTCAAAAAGTATGTGACCCCCAAAAAAGTATGTGACCCCCCAAAAAAAGTATGTGACCCCCCAAAAAAAGTATGTGACCCCCAAAAAAGTATGTGACCCCCCAAAAAAAGTATGTGACCCCCCCAATAAAGTATGTGACCCCCCAAAAAAGTATGTGACCCCCCAAAAAAAGTATGTGACCCCCCAAAAAAAGTATGTGACCCCCCAAAAAAAGTATGTGACCCCCCCAAAAAAAAGTATGTGACCCCCAAAAAAGTATGTGACCCCCAAAAAAGTATGTGACCCCCCAAAAAAGTATGTGACCCCCCAAAAAAGTATGTGACCCCCCCAAAAAAGTATGTGACCCCCCCAAAAAAGTATCTGACCCCCAAAAAAAGTATGTGACCCCCCAAAAACTATTCACACCCCCCGAAAAGTCCTCACACCAGCTATAACTACTATAATCAAATTAATGCACATTCTAGACACCCGATGCATTTGCATCGGGCTCACAGCTAGTATATATATATCTATCTAATATATAATTGCCGTAGTGCACTTCCGTCATATTCGGCGCTACTTCCGTCGTCGTGGACGTGGCTGCCTCACAAAGGCAAACTCGCAAAGGCAAAAACTCGGAAAGGCAAACTCGCAAAGCCTAACTCGCAAAGGCTTTGCGAGTCTTCACACAATACGCTCCACTCTCTGTCAAAGCCAGCAATGGCGCCTTATCCCGCGCAAAGTCTGCACCCTCTCCTCACCTCCTGGACTCCACGTAGTCATCTATGGCCCCCGCAGCCCCCTGGAAGTGCAGCCTCTCCATGCCTCCTTCAGGTGGCTGCTCAGTGACAAGGAGTTGGAGAAGGCAGCTCCAGGAAGAAGCCGACACCGAACGGAACAGACACGGAGGGAGGAACGGAGGGGGAGAGGAAAGGAAGCCGGCTCCTGGGCACAACCTGTCCTCACTGAGGTGCACGAAGGAGCTGCAGCCAGGTCACTGAGCTGTGTGTGGCACCACAGCTCCCAGCATGCCACTCCTATCTCTGTCATTACACTGCAGCCAGGTCACTGAGCTGTGTGTGGCACCACAGCTCCCAGCATGCCACTCCTATCTCTGTCATTACACTGCAGCCAAGTCACTGAGCTGTGTGTGGCACCACAGCTCCCAGCATGCCACTCCTATCTCTGTGACTACGCTGCAGCCAGGTCACTGAGCTGTGTGTGGCACCACAGCTCCCAGCATGCCACTCCTATCTCTGTCATTACGCTGCAGCGAGGTCACTGAGCTGTGTGTGGCACCACAGCTCCCAGCATGCCACTCCTATCTCTGTCACTACGCTGCAGCCAGGTGACTGAGCTGTGTGTGGCACCACAGCTCCCAGCATGCCACTCCTATCTCTGTCACTACGCTGCAGCCAGGTCACTGAGCTGTGTGTGGCACCACAGCTCCCAGCATGCCACTCCTATCTCTGTCATTACGCTGCAGTCAGGTCACTGAGCTGTGTGTGGCACCACAGCTCCCAGCATGCCACTCCTATCTCTGTCATTACGCTGCAGCCAGGTCACTGAGCTGTGTGTGGCACCACAGCTCCCAGCATGCCACTCCTATCTCTGTCATTACACTGCAGCCAGGTCACTGAGCTGTGTGTGGCACCACAGCTCCCAGCATGCCACTCCTATCTCTGTCATTACAGCTGTGCCTCTGCCCTCCAGCCTCCCCTGTCCTCTGCCCTCCAGCCTCCCCTGTCCTCTGCCCTCCAGCCTCCCCTGTCCTCTGCCCTCCAGCCTCCCCTGTCCTCTGCCCTCCAGCCTCCCCTGTCCTCTGCCCTCCAGCCTCCCCTGTCCTCTGCCCTCCAGCCTCCCCTGTCCTCTGCCCTCCAGCCTCCCCTCTCCTCTGCCCTCCAGCCTCCGCTCTCCTCTCCCTGTCCTCTGCTCTCCAGCCTCCGCCCTCCAGCCTCCGCTCTCCTCTGTCCTCCAGCCTCCGCTCTCCTGTCCCTGTCCTCTGCCCTCCAGCCTCCGCTTTCCTCTCCCTGTCCTCTGCCCTCCAGCCTCTGCTCTCCTCTCCTTGTTCTCTGCCCTCCAGCCTCCGCTCTCCTCTTCCTGTTCTCTGCCCTCCAGCCTCCGCTCTCCCCTCCCTGTTCTCTGCCCTCCACCCTCCGCTCTCATCTCCCCTGTCCTCTGCCTCCAGCCTCCGCTCTCCTCTGCCCTCCAGCCTCCGCTCTCCTCTCCCTGTCCTCTGCCCTCCAGCCTCCGCTCTCCTCTCCCTGTCCTCTGCCCTCCACCCGCCGCTCTCCCCTCCCTGTTCTCTGCCCTCCAGCCTCCGCTCTCCTCTCTCCTGTCCTCTGCCCTCCAGCTTCCGCCCTCCAGCCTCCGCTCTCCTCTGCCCTCCAGCCTCCGCTCTCCTCTCCCTGTCCTCTGCCCTCCAGCCTCTGCTCTCCTCTCCCTGTCCTCTGCCCTCCAGCCTCCGCTCTCCTCTCCCTTTCCTCTCCCCTCCAGCCTCCACTCTCCTCTCCCTGTCCTCTGCCCTCCAGCCTCCGCTCTCCCCTCCCTGTTCTCTGCCTCCAGCCTCCGCTCTCCTCTCCCCTGTCCTCTGCCTTCCAGCCTTCGCCCTCCAGCTTCCACTCTCCTCTGCCCTCCAGTCTCCGCTCTCCTCTCCCTGTCCTCTGCCCTCCAGCCTCCCCTCTTCTCTCCCTGTCCCCTGCCCTCCAGCCTCTGCTCTCCTCTCCCTGTCCTCTGCCCTCCAGCCTCTGCCCTCCACTCTCCTCTGCCCTCCAGCCTCCGCTCTCCTCTCCCTGTCCTCTGCCCTCAGCCTCCCTCCCTCTCCCTGTCCTCTGCCCTCCAGTCTCCCTCCGCCTCTCTCTCCTCTGCCCTCCAGCCTCCCCCTTCCTCTCCCTCCCTCGCTTCCTCTCCCTGTCCTCTGCCCTCCAGCTCGCTCCCCTCTCTCTGCCCTCCACCTCCGCTCTCCTCTCCCTGTCCTCTGCCCTCCAGCTCCCCTCTCCTCTGCCTCCCTCCAGCCTCCGCTCTCTCTCCCTGTCCTCTGCCCTCCAGCCTCCGCTCTCCCTGCTCTCTGCTCCCTCCCCCTCTCCTCCCTCTCAGCCTCCCTCTCCTCTGCTCTGCCTCCACCTCCGCTTCCTCTCTCCTGTCCTCTGCCTCCAGCCTCCCCTCTCCTCTCCTGTCCTCTGCCCTCCAGCCTCCGCTCTCCTCTCCCTGTCCTCTGCCCTCCAGCCTCGCTCCTCTCCCTTCCTCTGCCCTCCAGCCTCGCCCTGCTCCCTCCCTGTCCTCTGCCCTCCAGTCCTCCTCTCCTTCTCGCCTCCAGCTCTCCCTCTCCTTTCTGCCTCCAGCCTCGCTTCCTCTCCCTCCTGCCTCCCTCCTCCTCTCCCTGTCCTCTGCCCTCCAGCCTCCGCCTCCCTCTCCCTTCCTCTGCCCAGCCTCCCCTCTCCTCTCCACCTGTCCTCTGCCTCCAGCCTCCCTCTCCTCTCCTGTCCTCTGCCTCCAGCCTCCGCTCTCCTCTCCCTGTCCTCTGCCCTCCAGCCTCCCTCTCCTCTGCCCTCCAGCCTCCCTCTCTCTCCTCTCCCTCCTGCCTCCTCCGCCCTCCTCTCCCTGTCTCTCTGCCTCAGCCTCGCCTCCTCTCCCTTCCTCTGCCTCCAACCTCCGCTCTCCTCTCCTGTCCTCTGCCCTCCAGCCTCCCTCTCCTCTCCCTCCTCTCCCCCCCTCTGCCTCCTCTCCCTTCCTCTGCCCTCCAGCCTCCGCTCTCCTCTCCCTGTTCTGCTCACTCCACCCTCCATCTCCAGCTCCGCTCTCCTCTCCCTCCCTGTCTCTGCCCTCAGCCTCCGCTCTCCCTCCCTGTCCTCTGCCCTCCAGCCTCCCCTCCAGCTTGCTCCTCTCCTCCAGCTCCGCTCACCTCTCCCTGTCCTCTGCCTCCAGCCTCCGCTCTCTCTTGTCCTCTGCCTCCAGCCTCGTCTCCTCTCCCTGTCTCTGCCCTCCAGCCTCCTCTCCTCTCTGTCTCTCCCTCCAGCTCCTCCCCTCCCTCTCTCCCTGTCCTCTGCCTCCAGCTCGCTCCTCTCCTTCCTTGCCTCAGCCGCTCTTTCTCCTGTCCTCTGCCCTCCAGCCTCCGCTCTCTCTCCTGTCCTCTGCCCTTAGCCTCCGCTCTCTCTCCCTGTCTTGCCCTCACTCCACTCTCCTCTCCCTGTCCTCTGCCCTCCACCTCGCTCTCCTCTCCCTGTCCTCTGCCTCCAGCCTCCCCTCTCCTTGCCCTCCAGCCTCCCTCTCTCTGCCCTCACCTCCCTTCTTCTCGCCTCGCTCCTCTCTTGCCCTCCAGCCTCCGCTCTCCTCTCCCCTGTCTCCCTCCACTCACCTCAGCCTCCACTCTCCTCCCTTCCTCTGCCCTCCACCTCCGCTCTCCTCTCCCTGTCCTCTGCCCTCCAGCTCGCTCTCCTCTCCCTGTCCTCTGCCCCAGCCTCCGCTCTCCTCTCCCTGTCCTCTGCCCTCCGCCTCCGCTCTCCTCTCCCTGTCTCTGCCTCCAGCCTCCGCTCACCTCTCCCTGTCCTATGCCCTCCAGCCTCCCCCTCCCTCCCTTCCTGCCTCCAGCCTCCGCTCTCCTCTCCCTGTCTCTGCCTACAGCCTCCGCTCTCCCTCCTTCTCTGCCCTCCACCTCCGCTTCCTCTCCCTGTCCTCTGCCCTCCAGCCTCTGCTCTCCAGCCTCGCTCTCCTCTCCTCCTCTGCCCTCCAGCCTCGCTTCCTCTCCTGTCCTCTGCCCTCCCCCTCGCTCTCCCCTCCTGTTCTCTGCCTCAGCCTCCGCTCTTCTCCTCTGCCCTCCCAGCCTCCGCCCTCCCCTCTGTCTCTCTGCCTCAGCCTCCGCTTCCTCTCCCCCTCCAACCTCCGCTCTCTCTCTCCTGTCCTCTGCCCTCCAGCCTCCGCTCTTCTCTCACTGTCCTCTGCACTCCAGCCTCCGCTCTCCTCTCCCTGTCTTCTGCCCTCCAGCCTCCGCTCTCCTCTCCCTGTCCTCTGCCCTCTAGCCTCCGCTCTCCTCTCCCTGTCCTCTGCCCTCCAGCCTCCGCTCTCCTCTCCCTGTCCTCTGCCCTCCAGCCTCCGCTCTCCTCTCCCTGTCCTCTGCCCTCCAGCCTCCCCTCTCCTCTGCCCTCCATCTTCCCCTCTCCTCTGCCTTCCAGCCTCCGCTCTCCTCTCCCCTGTTTTCTGCCCTCCAGCCTCCGCCCTCCAGCTTCCGCTCTCCTCTGCCCTCCAGCTTCCGCTCTCCTCTGCCCTCCAGCCTCCGCTCTCCTCTGCCCTCCAGCCTCGCTCTCCTCTGCCCTCCAGCCTCCGCTCTCCTCTGCCCTCCAGCCTCCGCCTTCTCCTCTCTCCTGTCCTCTGCCCTCCAGCCTCCGCTCTCCTCTCCCTGTCCTCTGCCCTGCAGCCTCCGCTCTCCTCTCCCTGTCCTTGCCCTCCAGCCTCCGCTCACCTCTCCCTGTCCTATGCCCTCCAGCCTCCACCCTCCAGCCTCCACTCTCCTTTGCCCTCCAGCCTCCGCTCACCTCTCCCTGTCCTCTGCCCTCCAGCCTCCACTCTCCTCTCCCTGTCCTCTGCCCTCCAGCCTCCGCTCTCCTCACCCCTCCATATGCAATGTACAGTATGTGTATATATCTGTGTATGTAGGCACTTCCGTCACTTTGTCCGCACTTCCCTCAACTTTGTACACACACATACACACACACACACACTTCGCTATACTTACCACCGGGCCTGCGTCCGCTGCCTGGATCCTCAGTCTACATGTCCCCGCCCCCAAAATACTAGATCCAATATAGCGTCCAAGATGTCTCGCCAAACTACCCGACGACATATTGAATCCAGTTGTCCAAAGGGCGGTGACATGTCAACTCAGGATCCAGCCGGCGGGGAAGACGCAGGGTCGGTGGTAAGTATAGCGGAGTGTGTGTCTATGTGTGTGTGTGTATGTTTGTGCTGACCACTCTGCCCACGGCGCTGCGCTGACCACTCTTCCCACGGCGCTGCGCCGACCACTCTTCCCACGGCGCTGCGCTGACCACTCTACCCTCGGCCCTGCGCTGACCACTCTGCCCACGGCGCTGCGCTGACCACTCTGCCGACGTTGCTGCGCTGACCACTCTGCCCACGGCGCTGCACTGACCACTTTGCCCACGGCGCTGCGCTGACCACTTTGCCCACGGCGCTGCGCTGACCAATCTCACAGCACTCATGCTAACCACTGAGCCACGCACTCACTGCTAACCACTGAGCACGCACTCACTGCTAACCACTGAGCCACCGCACTCCGCTGCTAACCACTGAGCCACTGCACTCACTGCTAACCACTGAGCCACCGCACTCGCTGCTAACCACTGAGCCACCGCACTCGCTGCTAACCACTGAGCCACCGCACTCGCTGCTAACCACTGAGCCACCGCACTCGCTGCTAACCACTGAGCCACCGCACTCGCTGCTAACCACTGAGCCACCGCACTCACTGCTAACCACTGAGCCACCGCACTCACTGCTAACCACTGAGCCACCGCACTCACTGCTAACCACTGAGCCACCGCACTCACTGCTAACCACTGAGCCACCGCGCAGTGCTAACCACTGAGCCACCATATACTGTGCTACCCACAGAGCCGCCTGTATACACACAATTCATTTCACCGCACTCCCATAACTATTAGTAAATAAACTGTATATGGATTCTAGACCACCCGATTCTTTAGAATCGGGCCGCCAGCTAGTATATATATATATATATACACATATATATGTGTGTGTGTATATATATATATATATATATATATATATATAAAACAGAAAAAAAACTGCATAGCACTCACAGACTAATGTGAACCGGTGCCAGCAGGGCTGCTGGATCAAATAACTAGAAAAAAATACTCTGCAGCACTCGGTTACTACCAATGATGTACATATGCTAATAAGCTATATATATAGGAGAAAAAAGTTAAAAACTTACATTTTTTCAAAAAACTCAAAATCTTATCTTTTTATTTCTGAAGTTCTTGGTACACACATTGGCCAATGTCTGTTTGCTCGTCGACTGCGACAAAGTGACTTCAGGTCCGACGAGTCCTAACGCTGACATCCCTGTCCTCCTTGTCCACCCCCCACTTCTCAGTGGGCAGACTCCATCTCGACCCTAGATCACCTGTGGTCAACAAGGGTGACATTAGTCTGTGAGTGCTATGCAGTTTTTTTTCTGTTTTGTATCTTATGGAGTGGCTGGCTCCATGCTGCAATTTGCACCCTTGTTGACCACAGGTGATCTAGGGTCGAGATGGAGTCTGCCCACTGAGAAGTGGGGGGTGGACAAGGAGGACAGGGATGTCAGCGTTAGGACTCGTCGGACCTGAAGTCACTTTGTCGCAGTCGACGAGCAAACAGACATTGGCCAATGTGTGTACCAAGAACTTCAGAATAAAAAGATAAGATTTTGAGTTTTCTCCTATATATATAGCTTATTAGCATATGTACATCATTGGTAGTAACCGAGTGCTGCAGAGTATTTTTTTCTAGTTATATATATATATAGATACACTGCTCAAAAAAATAAGGGGGACACTTAAATAACACATTGAAACGCCAAGTGAATCAGATTTCTGTGAATCACACTAATCTGAAATCAACCTGACCAGCTATGACGCAACATTGATTGTGAGTCAATTTGTCCTGTTGTTGTGCAAATAGAACAGACAACAGGTAGAAATTATAGGCAATTGGCAAGACACCCCATATAAAGGAGTGTTTCTGTAGATTGTGACAATTTCTCTGTTGTCATCCTTTTTGGCTGTTGTTTTGGTCATTTTTTCATTTTACCATTGTTCTCATTCCTAGAGGTAACATTAGGCGGTATCTACAACCCACAGATATTGCTGAGGTAGTGCAGCTCATCCAGGATGGCACAACAATGAAGCTGTGGCAGAAGGTTAGCTGTGTCTGCCAGCACAGTGTCCAGAACATGGAGAACTTGAAGACAGGCCAGTACATCAGAAAGCGTGAAGGCGGTTGTAGAAGGGAAACAACCCAGCATTAATACCAATCTCCCACGAAGCCATGCGCTGCTTCGCTGATTGGTCACCGGCGACCAATCAGCGCGCTCTTGGCGTGTGATTTAAATCCCGGTGGCTCAGTGGTTAGCACTGTATGGTGGCTCAGTGCTCAGCATTGTATATGGTGGCCCAGTGGTTAGCACTGTATGGTGACTCAGTGGTTAGCACTGTATGGTGGCTCAGTGGTTAGCACTGTACGGTGGCTCAGTGGTGAGCATTGTATATGTTGGCTGAGTGGTTAGCACTCTATGGTGGCTCAGGGGTTAGAACTGTGTATGTTGACTTAGTGGTTAGTACTGTATATGGTGGCTCAGTGGTTAGCACTCTATATGGTGGCTCAGTGGTTAGCACTGTATATAGTTGCTCAGTGGTTAGCATTGTATATGGTGGCTCAGTGTTTAGGTGGCTCAGTGGTTAGCACTGTATGGTGGCTCAGTGGTTAGCACTGTATGATGGCTCAGTGGTTAGCACTGTACGGTGGCTCAGTGGTGAGCATTATATACGTTGGCTGAGTGGTTAGCACTCTATGGTGGCTCAGGGGTTAGAACTGTGTATGTTGGCTTAGTGGTTAGTACTGTATATGGTGGCTCAGTGGTTAGCATTGTATATGGTGGCTCAGTGTTTAGGTGGCTCAGTGGTTAGCACTGTATCGTGGCTCAGTGGTTAGCACTGTATGATGGCTCAGTGGTTAGCACAGTATATGGTGGCTCAGTGGTTAGCTGTCACTCGCTTAGTTGGCGCTGACATTGCTGGATGCTGCTGTATATATGTTTGTCTTTAAGAGCTGCATGGTTGATAGTTGTGAAGGTCCTGGGCCTCCTGTGTTGTGCTCCAGAACTGCATTCACTATGAGGTTCGGCTGCTGGTTGAGGGGTTAATATGTGACACACCTGGGCTCCCCTCCCCCTGGCCATTAAGTAAGCCTCTCCTTCCACCAGGTGGTGCTGCTGCTAGTTTCACTTTATGCCTGGAAGCTGCTGTGCTGACCTGTGAGTTTGTGTTGCTGAAGTCCTTTCCTTTGGAGTTGCTGTATCCCAGTTCTGTGGAATTTAATTTTAAGCGCAAATCAGATGAAATGGCATAATGTTTGTAGTGATGGGTGAGTGTGCTGTGAAACTGGAATATATCACCAATGGTGTCACCAGCAAAGCACTTTTACACCATCAGACCTTCCTATCTGTGCTTCATGCCATGCACTCCTATACAATCACACCATACACTCATCTTTTCTGCTACTCACAAAGACATGGCGATTAGGGTGCTTTCACGTCACAATTTTGTTGCATCCGTGGCTGTCCATTGTAAAACGGACAGCCACAGATCCGATTTGGCCCCATGTATTTATTCAGTAATTTCACTGGAGAAGAAGAAGCTGGGCTTTGTTATCCGCGCAGACCACAAGAACCTAGAATATAAGATATATTTTGACTTGTTTCACACTTTTTTGTTAAGTATATAATTCCACATGTGTTAATCTATAGTTTTGATGCCTTCAGTGTGAATCTACAATTTTCATAGTCATGAAAATACAGAAAAATCTTTGAATGAGAAGGTGCGTCCAAACTTTTGGTCTGTGCTGTGTATATACTATTTTGTTGTCCGTTAGCACCCAATGATGGTAGTTCCAGTGGAAACACCCACCTGACACATTATTCCATAAAACACACAAAACACAGTTAATTAAAAAGTCTAAATTCTCTTCAATCATCAAAAATAAAAATGAATGCCTGACTTTATTACAAAGTATGAAAATTGGAAAATTAAAAGTATTCACTGTATTCAAACCCATGTTATGACAAGGTACAAAAGTATTCACATACCATAGTTCCACACATTAGTCCACCGGACTATATATCTTGTTAGTTTATATATCTAAGGGCCCTTTCACATCAGCGTTTTTTTTAAATCGCGGCAGATGCGGTGAAAAAACCGCATCTGTTGTTATTACCGCATACCGGCTGCACTTGCGGCGCGGTTGCGGTTTTTTCCATGCAAAGTATAGGCGGACTTGCGGCAGGTGCGGCAAGTGCGGTTTTGCACTTGCGGCAGGTGCGGCCGCGAAAAAAACCGCGGTCAGCCGCGGTTTTTTTCGCGGCCGCACCTGCCGCAAGTGCAAAACCGCACTTGCCGCACCTGCCGCAAGTCCGCCTATACTTTGCATGGAAAAAACCGCAACCGCGCCGCAAGTGCAGCCGGTATGCGGTAATCGCGGCAGATGCGGTTTTTTTCACCGCATCTGCCGCGATTTGAAAAAAAACGCTGATGTGAAAGGGCCCTTACACAGACATTCTTATATTTTAAAACCCTACGATATTCATTTATTTCCTACTAGCTGTGAGCCCGATGCAAATGCATCGGGATTCTAGAACGTGCATTAATTTGATTATAGTAGTTATAGTTGTTATCCTGATGCAAATGCATCGGGTGTCTAGAATATGTTTATTGTTTTTTTAAAGATTTTTAAATAATCAATTATTCCAATGACCTCTTTACAGCAACTACATATATTTGTATTGTTGATATCATTTAAGGAAAATTGAACTATTATGTTGTAAGGGTCTTAGAACACAAAGTAGCAATACTTCTTAATGCGTCAATCGTTAGAATTGATGAATTAATAGTAGTAATGTGTGTATCAGCCAGTTTGTGTCAGCCCACCAATCGCGTCAAGATGCCCTTACGCCTGGTGAGTCCCTACTCTATAAATCCGAATTGATATTATTTATATATGTTTTATGGCTGGATTTTTCTTAGATTTTTTGAGGATTATGTTGTAAATAAATAAATTTTATAAATTGATACAGAAGGAGTTACCAACTACAGACTTGCAGCAATGTCCATGCAATAACTAAAAAACTTGTAGTTAACCTGCGGTAAATGAAGTGAACATGGCTTTGGCAGGTGCATAACATGCATCCACTAAGTAAGCACAGGTGACTGTAGTTGATGTGGATGACACTGCCGTAACTATGTTGTCTGCACAAACCGCAAGTGAAGTACAAATTGCATACATGCAGTCATGAAAATTAGAGCAAGTATGTTGTCAGTGAGTCCTTCATGATCAATTATTATAATTTAGTATATTCCTCAATAATGTGAAAAAAATCTAAGAAAAATGGCATGGTAGAATCTAATGAATAATTTATTTTTGGCGATATCTATCTAAACATGTGTAACACACCTTGTTAATGAGATGTGTGTGAACAGCCATCCCACCCGTCTCTTAGCTGTTCACAAAAACCTCTCCCTGTAAAGAATGAGAATGAAATCTCTCAGCACATATAGTGCTGGAGCTTTAAATAGTGGTTTCTATCACCCAGTGTAGAAATGTGGATGATACACATCTCTCATATTATGTTAAATGTGTGTTCACAAAAATATAGTAGAAATCTGTATATAAAATAATAAACTTTGAAAGACTAAAATTTTTTTTTTTTTCAAAAGATAAATAAACGGAAGAATAGTCATAGGGAAAAGTTCAGTGCAAAATATTCTTGTAGACAATATTTTTGGTAAATACTTTGTCACTGTTAGGCAGCAATTTCCCTTGGATTGGAGTGTCCACCACTTTCACTTTTACATTGGATCGTCTTTTCACTCTTAAAAAAGCCACATACAATTGTCCATGTCCAAAAACAGGTTCTGGCAAAAAAATCCCTACTTTCTCAAGTGTTTGTCCTTGGGATTTGTTGATTGTCATGGCAAAAGCTGGCTTCAGAGGAAATTGGCGACGTCTTAACTTAAAAGGCAAGCCAGTTTCTGATGGGCACAAATCAATCCTGGGAATGAAAACCACATTTCCTCCAGCAGACCCAGTAATGACTTTTGCTCGAATCATGTTGTTAAACAAACCGGTGACAATTAAGCGAGTCCCATTGCAAAGACCTTTTCTGCTGTTGAAGTTTCTCAAAAGCATGACAATGGTGCCGATTTTTAATTTCAGACGATGAGATGGCATTCCCGTGGGTGTAAGTGAATTTAAAAACTCAACAGGGTATTGCTCTGGGTCCTCTGTCTCGTCCGGATCAATGGAATCATCACTAATGTATTCAGTGTATTCACCAGCAATGCAATCCATGACCTTAGAGTTGACCTGATCCACATCGTCATTTTTGGGGCAAAGAATGGCATGTGATGCTGCAGTATTAATGCTTTCATTGTCATTGACATCAATTACAATATTTTCACCAAAAATGTCAAATATTAGTGAGCCTGTGCAGATCATATCTTGAGGGATTTCAATAACATCATCTCCAAGGTTATAATAATTGGTCAATTGTCCATTTCCCAGTTGAAGTAACCAATTGCTGTATCCTGGATCAATAGAGCGCATGTTGTCAAGTAGTGGCAATTGAGTGAAAATCTTCCATTGTCGGGAATATTTAATGCAGCTCTCTACAATATCAGTTCGTGTTCCATGAGGAATAATAGGAAGACACTGACGAAAGTCTCCTCCCAGAACAATGACTTTCCCTCCAAAGGGTGTTTTATTTTTCTTCGAGATATCTTTGGTCATAACATCCTTTAATAGTTGGTCAATGACATGCAGTGCGTATTTAGATAGCATAGTGGATTCATCAATAATGAAAAGTTTAGTATTCTTCAAATGGTGTGCAGCATCAGTATCATTTTTGATTCTGAAACGGATGTTTCATTGATTGGAATTGGTATCCCGTAAAGTGAATGGATGGTTCTTCCTCCTTGCAGTAAGTTGGCTGCAATCCCAGTACTGGCAGCAGGTGACACAGTTTCTCCTTCTCCTCTTATTTGACGAATTAATAAATCATACAGGTATGTTTTCCCACTGCCACCTGGGCCATCAATGAAAAAGCACTTAGCTTGCTGACTTTTATCCTGTAATGCTTCATTTATGGCATTATAGGCCAAAAGTTGTTGTTGATTTAAAGTTTCTTTCATTTCTTGGGCTCTTCTTAACTCCTCCTCTTTGTCGTATTGTGGTTGTAGTTGTTGTTTTCTTTTGGGACGTGGTAGATTAAAATCCTTAAAGCTTTTTCCGTGAAATTTTAACACATTTTGAACATCTGTCATTGCATAGCCTTCACAATGCTCACAGTCCTCATTGTTAGGGTGATATGCACGGCAGTAGTCTTCAATAAAATCTTTTTTAAATTCTTGCCACAACTCCAATGGATGAGCAGGAGGACCAAAGATACATATGTAAGCAAACATATCCCGAAGCTGTGCAGGCATGTTTTGAACACAGCTGTCCAGTAAGGTATTTCGCCAAACACTGTCATCCAAAAGTAATCCAAGGGCTATTGCTGCCTGTTTAAAAGTTGGGTACTCGACTTCATTAACGGTCTTAATGTGCTCAAAACTTGTTGTTCCTTTGACATGTAGTAACAACAACCTTAAATAGTAGCGTTCTTCATCTTTCATACTGACCGTATACATTCTTCCAATAACTGTTGCTCCACGTTTATGCCTAATTTCCCATGCACCATCTTTCCAGACATAGTGCTCAGGAATTTGGCAGTAGAAGTATTCATGAGCATGTGGGTCATTCTCATTCAGTTCAAAGTAGGCCATAAGAGTTGATTTTCTATGCGTCATGGCAGCAATGTTCTCAACAGAAGCATCTTCATGAAAATAAAGTGGTTGTGACTGTGGCAGATGTACGGCAAGGCGAACAATGCTGTGTGATTGTCTATGCATTGGGTAGGCAAAAATTCTCCAAGCTGCCTCTGGTGCACTGACGTATCTTGAATCCATAAATTGGTGAGGTTCATCATGTTGTATGTTTGTTTGACAAATTTCCAGATTGGCTTTATCATGTCCTTTGTAAACATATTTGAATAGATACTTGACACTTTGAATGGACGCACAGATTTCCACATTTATATGACACTTATATTTTAATAGTAGGAAAGGGTTATAGGGAACAACCCAAGAATTATCAACCATGTGAGAACGGTGTGTAAATGAAGGTCCAGCATTGCGTTGATAAGTTGGGTAGGCATCCTGTGCTATTATTGTTTTTGGTTGGAAATCTTTTGGGAATCCTTTTTTACACTTTCCAATATCCATACATGGAGAATTGGGGTTGAATTGTCCACAGGGTCCATGAATCATATGTTGCATCACAATTTGATGGAGCACAGGATACTCGGATGGATCAGGAATTTCTGCCCAAACAGTACGATCGACATCAACCTCAGTGCGTAATTTCGAATTGCTATCCAGAATAATCAAAATGTGAGCATGTGGTAGTCCCCGCTTTTGAAATTCTATTACATGAACCATTGCACACATCTTGCCAAATAATCCACTGTTTATATCTT
Organism: Allobates femoralis; assembly: GCA_033576535.1. Lineage (NCBI taxonomy): Eukaryota > Metazoa > Chordata > Amphibia > Anura > Aromobatidae > Allobates > Allobates femoralis. Next base: position 129,868,467 of record JARQOC010000011.1, read on the forward strand.
TTAATAGGGCTTCTAATTTTATTTTGAAGACACGGGCGACTAAATCCGGTCTGTGTTCCACACGCTGCCATGGTTCTAAATTGTGGATAATCTCGCTCCATTTGGGATTACAGGTCATTGTTATAAAAAGATCTGGCCGTCCAAATTTTGTCACAATAGCCATGGCATCTTGATAGCGTTGCTGCATATTTCTTGGACTACCTTCAAACGACGATGGTAAAATGACCGTCTTGCCAATGGGAATTCCTTTTTCGAAAGATTTTCTTTGCAGATGTTCCTGTAGTACACAGTAGTCCTCCACTTTTAAATCTTTTTGATGCTGACGTATAAAATTTAAGCGATTAGCCTCAATTTTTATATACGCATCCACTAAATACTGTTGCGTTAGTTTTCCACCATTTAGAATAGGATTGAACCCAGGACGTACAGATAGCAAATAACAGTAATACTGCAATTGTGTAACTCTCCGTGGATTTTGACCTTGATGCTCAGCCTATGCAGCCTTGTTCTCCATGCGGAAAAAATAACGGATACAGTAAAGCATCTAAATTACTGTGGAGAATACTGACTTGCTGTGTTGTTGGGGCTAAAGGATTGTTTGGGTCAGGTTTCAGATGAATTAAAATGTCTCTATTGAAGGGTGGCTCTCCATCAGCATTTTCAAAGACCACAGCAACTTCATTAACAATTGGATTATTATAACGTCTTGGGTCTTGTTCTCGATCCTGTTTAAGAGCCATGGTGATATTAGGCATGACAGTACCATTTTCAATTGCCTTCTGCTGTTCCTCTTGTTCGACAAAACGTAACATTTTGTATGCGGAAACAAAAGGATTGATGCGATCTAATAAGTTAGCAATGAGCCGAATCAATTTAGGATGACATTTTTTATTTTCGTCACACTGTAAACGTTGGTCATTAGCAGTGGCAGTATCTAAAATGTAGAGTTGGGCATAAGCAGGAGCTTGATCTGGAGCAGGATGTAGTGTTCCAGTACGGTGATAAATTTGGCCATGAATCCGGAAGCAATAAGGGCCATGTCCAGGTGGGGGAGCAAGACTTGCACCCATAGAAGCAAACCCAAAGGAACTATTGATACTTCTGATGTTATCCATCATATTCCGACTGTATGGACTCTGACCTTTAAGAATACATTCAAACATCTCTGGGTACTGAGGTAACGGAACCTTCACCTTCCCCTTGTGACAACAGAGAGTATACTGTTTATCCGATGGCATCTAATCCATGAAATGTCGAGCTTCACAATGGTTACATATGAATATCATTGAGCCACAGGTATGTTCCACAATGACAAAATCACTATCTGTAAATCCGGGTGGATATGAAGAGGGAGGTGTAGGTAGGTAAATACGATGTTGTTTCTGCAAACCGACATAGATCAGACGTTGAACTAATAAAACCGAAAAAGAGGCAGGATCCACTTGTGTAACAGTAGGAGACGTCTTTTTGCGGTGTTGACGACGTGAGCCAGCACTCTTGCGTAAGCGGCTCTTTTTGGATTGTGAAAACTCCTGAGCAATTTGTGCCTCCAAAGGAGTTTGTTGTTGTTCAAGCCGAAAACGTTTGGTGTGTGGCGTCTCCTGAGCACAATGTTTGCGCTTTGCTGTTGCTTTGCGCGGTGATGAAACTTGAGGAATTGTGTTACTTTCATCCGGTGAACTGCTAGAAAGAGCTAGAGCAAACTGTAGTACTGGTGAGCTTACAGTTGGATCAGCAGACTGTAGTACTGATGAAGTTACTGTCTGATCAGCACACTGAGTTAGATCAGTAGAGTGTTGTACTGGTGAGCTTACAGTTTGATCAGCAGACTGTTGTACTGATGAGGTTACTGTCTGATCAGCAGAGTGATGTACTGGTGGTGTTACTTTTTTTTTTTTGACGGCGTTGACGTTCCTTCTCAGCTTTTTTGGCCAAGCGCAGTTGTTTTTGTTCCAGCGACTCCGTTGCAATGCGTTGCTTATACTCAGCTTTAGACTTATCCAAACGACATTGTCGCTGTTCTTCAGTTTCCTTAGCACGTGTCTTACGCATCCATGCCGCTTTGTACCCGCCAACATTCTTGCTAGTATCCTTTGAAGTCATGTTAGGACATACAAAGGTAATACTATAGTTGGAGAGGTATAGGTACGTAAGAGCTTTTACAAAAGCTTTTTGTGAGTAAAGAATTATTGAAAAGTATAGAATAATTATTAAGGAAAATAATAAGTTCCAGATAGACAATGTACATATTTAAATATCATGTTTTGTATGTCCTTATAATGTACCCTACGACGTATTACAAAGATATAAACATGTTTCTCATTGATATCAATAATTGTAAGAGGTCACTGAATACTTAAGGACATCGAATGTGCATACATAATACCAATAGCATGAATACCAATACCATCATCAATACCATCATCAATACCACATCAATACCATCATCAAGGGGCGTGGCCTAACCTTGCATGGAATAGGTCGCATCTAGCGGGAGCTCCGTGACCGGGAACCAAGAAGCGGCTCGTAACACTGCCCCAGCCTCCTCCACAGCGACAATCTCCGCACCGTCGGCAGCCTAAGACTCTGGTGAGTGGATGGGGAAATCCAAGTCAGAAGCCCGCAATCCATCCCGGCGCATCGCGGACTTTTTTGCAGCTCCCCCCCTGCCCTCACACTTAGACAAAATGGCGCCGCCGTCCCCCAGAGCAGCCCGAGCCGCGCGCAGAGACTTTCAGCCTCCCCCTGCAGCGGGTTCCTCCAGCTTGTCAGCTACTGCAGACCAAGATGCCCCTGTCACAGTAGCCCTTCTCAAATCCATGCTGGGCGAGCTTAGGTCGTCCCTGCAAGCTGACATGAGGAACATGATGGCAAATCTAAAAGGGAGGTGGAGGAACTTGGAAGTCGCACAGATAGGCTGGAGCGCAAAATGGAGGAGATGGTGGCTTCACACAATGAACTTTGGGACGCTCATGATTCCCTGCACTCACTTGCTACCAAAAATCAATACAAGACCCTGGATCTGGAGACAGATCCAGGCGCAACAATGTAAAGCTGCGAGGGATTGGCGAGGATATATTAGCTCCGGACCTCAAGCCCTTACTGCAGGACTTCATCATGGCAGTCCTTCCCAAAGCCGACAAGCAGACTGTGGTCATAGATAGGATCCATCGTATCCCTAAACCTAAACACTTGGCCCCCTCTGTCCCCAGGGACGTGCTTGCACGAATCCATTTTTTTGAGATTAAAGACGACTTCTTGGCAGCACTGAGGAAACAGCCCGCTCTGGATGAACGTTTTGCCCACATAGCTGTATACCCGGACCTTTCTCCCGGGACCCTGGCACTCCGCAGAGCGTTCGCTCCTTACACCGCTATCCTAAGGGATAAGGACATTCCCTATCGCTGGGGGTTTCCCACAAGGCTTCTGATCCGCAAAAATGGCACCACGTTTACGTGCATAACCCCTCCTCAAGCGGCAAAGTGCTTGTCCCAATGGGGTCTAAATCCCCCTGCCTCTCTGACCTCCGAGACACTACGAAGAAGTCCACTAAGAGCACCCCCAGACCTCGCATCACCCCGGATTTGGGATGTAGCCTAAAGGTTCGCACTTCAGAAGGTTCCTGGTTAACTCTCTGTTTTTTTCCCGCCACCATCTGGTCATTTGAGGTTTTCGCCATCTCTGGTTCAGATTGCTGACTTTCCTCCACAAAAGAACTGATTTTTTTCTGGCCTTTTTTTTTTTGGCCTCTCTTTACCTTTGTTTTACCATCATTTTCTTGGCACTGTGCTTGACAGTCCAAGGCCCCTTTGGTGACTCTGTGAGAAGAATTTCCTCACTTCACCTGGACATTCACTTAAACTGAATGGACTCTCCAGTTATTGTTCTATGTTTTGTTGTCTTGTTTGTTTTCCCCCTCCCCTCCCACTCCTCTCCTTTCCTTGCAGGTACCATATTACTAAGCGTCGATGTTACATGATTATAATGATGCCAGTTATATTTGCACTTCATCAGCGACCCAAACTTACTACACCATGAGTATCTCACTCACATCTTTGAATGTAAACGGCCTTAATTCGCCGTGCAAAAGGTCAATGGCTTGGCGACAATTACTCAAAACAAAACACCAAATACTTTGCTTACAGGAAACGCACCTTCTTGATTCTGACAATGTCAGAATGAAATGCAGTTCATATCCACACCAGTACTTTGCCAATAGCACTTCAAAAAAGGCAGGAGTGGCCATATTTGTCAGTAAATCGGTATCCTTTCAATTAGTCCAAAAGATTGCTGATCCCACAGGCAGATTCTTAATAATTCTCTGTATCATTAATAATACCCCGTATACTATTGTTTCTGTATATGCACCCAATTTTGGGCAGTTTAAATTTTTAAGAAAACTTCTCCAAACTATTATCGACATTAGTCATGGTTATAAACTGATTGCTGGAGACTTTAATATACCTATATCTAAATCACTAGATTGTACCTCATCTTCAGCCTCAAGGGGTGAGATTGGCCCTCTTATACGGTCCTTTGGTTTGCATGACATCTGGAGATATATCCATTGCAATGAAAAAGATTTTACATACATGTCGCCGAGGCATGGTTCCTACAGCAGGATTGATTATGTGCTAGTAGACGATGTGGCTCTTCCACACTGCTCCTCGGCAACCATAGGCCATATCTCCTGGTCGGACCATGCCCCGGTCACAATTTCATTAGCAGACCCCCTGGCTATCTCTCCCCCCACCCAATGGCGCCTTAACAACCAGCTCCTAACAGACCAAAACAACTCGTCTTTCATTGAGGAATCTCTCAAGGAGTTCTTCTCAATTAACGACACCACAGACACTCAAATTGACAACTTGTGGTTTACTCATAAGGCTGTCATGCGGGGACTTTTTATAAAAATGTCAGCAACTCTTAAACGTAAATACACCAGATCTCTGAATGAAGCCCTCGCGAAACTAGCCGACCTGGAGTCCCGCCACAAAAGTGCCCCTACCAAACATTTATTGGCTGATTTGACGGCTGTTAGGCTTCAGATACGCCAGCTCCTACTGCAAAAGACGGAACATAACCTCAAAAAATCCAAGGCTAAATTCTATGCCATGGGGGACAGGGCGGGTGCGCTGTTGGCCAGGCGTGTCAAAAAAAAAGAATTGCAATCTAGGATTCCCTATTTGTGCAAAGCTAACTCCTCCCGAATCTATAACCCCATTGATATAGCAGAGGAGTTTGCGGCTTATTATTCCTCCCTTTACAACCTTAATTTAGACTCAACTATCCCTCAGCCTTCCCAAGCCACTATTTCTACCTTCTTAGACCGTGCAAACCTTCCTAAGGTTTCGCCTTCTCAGCTCTCCTTTTTAAATGCTCCCCTCCAAGACTCGGAAATCTTGCAAATTCTCAAAGATTCCAAAAAATCCTCTGCCCCCGGACCGGACGGCTTCTCCTTCCCTTATTATTCCCAATTTTTCCCTGTCCTGGCCCCATACTTACGACGCCTCTTTGACTTTTGGTCTATCTCTGGCTCCATTAAATCTGAAGGCCTAAAAGCATCTATTGCTACCCTACCTAAACCAGGGAAACCCCCCACTACCCCAGGTAACTTTCGGCCAATAGCGCTCCTTAATGTAGATATCAAAATATTCGCCAAGATCTGGGCCATCAGACTTTTGACTATACTCCCCTCCCTTATTCATCCTGATCAAACGGGGTTTGTTCCAGGGAGACAAACTAGAGATGGCACGAGACGGCTCATTGACCTACTGGACGTGGTGGAGAGGGGGCAACTCCCCAGTGTATTCCTGTCTCTTGACGCTGAAAAAGCGTTTGACAGGGTACACTGGGGATACATTCACAATACACTTGAGAGGTTTGGCCTAACGGGTACGATCTCACGAGCCATTATGGCGCTCTACTCCAATCCCTGTGCCTATGTGCGAGCCTCGGGATTTTCTTCCCGGACATTTCAAATTACCAATGGCACTCGCCAAGGTTGCCCCCTCTCACCCATTGTGTTTGCTCTGGTCATGGAGCCTCTGGCAGCCATGGTGAGACAGTCCCCTAACATCAAGGGCATTCCAGTAGGAGACACAGAATATAAAATAGGATTGTACGCGGACGATGTGGTCTTCACCTGTGTGGACCCATTGTCCTCGTTGGATGCGGTCTCCTCTTTATTAGAGGAGTTTGCTAACGCCTCATTTTACAAACTTAATTTAACTAAATCCATCCTATTCCCACTGTTTCTCCCCCCCTCTCTCCAACACCAATTACGTTCCCTTTACCCTTTCGCTTGGTCCCCGTCAGGCTTCACATATCTGGGAATCCAATTGACACGTCTGGCTGACATAATACGTACCAACTGCGACCAAGTCTCTGCAGAACTCAAAAAAGAAATAGATGGGTTCTCTTCAGCCCCCCTTTCGTGGATGGCGAGGATCCAGGCTGCCAAAATGCTCCTTTTACCGAAAATACTTTACCTATTCAGGTGCCTCCCTCTGACCTTCCCATCTAAATATTTATCCCAATTCCAATCCCTAATTGACAAATTCATATGGAACAACAAACCCCATAGAATAAACCGCCAATTAATGTCACTCCCCTATAGAAGTGGAGGCTTGGGTTCACCTAAAATAGCTCTCTATCATAAAGCTGCCTTACTTGAGCCTATTGGAGAGTGGTGGCATGGGAATTCCTCACTCCCTTGGATCTCAATCGAGGCTAAGTTTGCTCCTCAGTCCTCTCTTAGGCTCCTATTGGAATCTCATTTGCTCCGCCCTCGACACTTGAAACTTCCCCTTCGTACCATGATAGCAGCAACCAAATTATGGTCTGAGGAATGTCCTCTGTCTTTTCCAACTGTCGCTCAGTACATTTCCTTACAAGCCGCAGCATGCGCCATCCCCACCTTTCGTGTGTCAGGGTGGCGGAGCTATGGGGTGACTAAAATAACTGATCTCTTCCACTCCCACGGCATGAAAACCTTTCCAGATTTACAAAGACAGTTTGGTCTCCCTGGCTCGGCTGTGTTCCCGTTTTTGCAACTTCGTAGCCTTCTACGGGATAATCCTCTTTTTATAGGCCCGCCTACATTACTGGACTCTCCTATCCAGAGATTTTTCAAACCGGGAACGTACTTGAGTCACGGCCTCTCTGTACTATATAAGGGGCTTATTTGTGGGGACACTCACAATAAATTGCAATATATGGTGTCTTGGGAATCCTTGTTCTCATTTGAGGCCTCTCGTGAGGACTGGGAGTTTGCCATGCTTCACTCATCCAAATTTTCTTCTTGTATTTCCCACTTAGAGTTGTCCAAAAAAATCCAGTTACAATGGTACCTAACACCAGTAAAAATGTCTAAATTTCACCTGTCCTCCTCCCCCCTCTGCTGGAAAGGTTGCGGAGAGAGAGGTACTTTGGCGCATGTTTGGTGGGAGTGCCCTCAGGTTCAAACCTTCTGGAAGGAAGTGGAAAAAATATTGACGGAAATTATTCCCTTTCCCTTCACATTAACTAAACAACTAGCGGTTTTGGGCATATCCCTGATCGACCTCCCATCCCCCTTACAACCTATTACAGCTAACATATTAACAGCAGCCAGACAACTTCTGGCTAAATATTGGAGAGCTCCCACAGCCCCCAACAAAATGGAGCTTTTGGCAACTATTAACTTGCACCATTCCTACGAACTCATGGCAGCAAACTCTTTGTCAAAAAAAAACAAGGTTATGACTTGGTGGGATCCTTGGACCCCACACTCCTCCTCCAATGACCTTCACCCTTCTCCTTCTTAGGTCAATGGTAATTAATATTATTTGCATAATGTCTACAGTTTACACTATAATAATTTTATGTGTTGACATTTTGCCTTTGTACTGTATTACGATACTTAGAGTAATGTCATTTGTTTTACGTATGTGTACTGCATATAGCCCCCTTCACCCCCCCCCCCCCCTCCCTATTCAGGTTTGATTCTAGACTTTGTATATTTTCATAACTCTTTAATAAAAATTTAAATGGTTAAAAAAAAAATACCATCATCAATACCATCATCCATACCATCATCCATAGCATCATCCATAGCATCATCAATAGCATCATCAATAGCAATAATATTAGCAATAGCATTATTATTAGCAGTAATAGCAGTAATAATAGCATTATTAGCAGTATTATGATCATTAATAACAGTATTAATAGCATTAATAGCAGTATTAATAGCATTAAGAGAAGTATTAATAGGAGTAATAGCATTATAAATAGCATTAATAGCATTAGTATGTGCATTAATAGCATTAATAATAGCATTAATAGCATAACTAATAGCATTAATAGTATAAATAATAGCATTAATAGCATTAGTATTAGCATTAATAGCATTAATAATAGCATTAATAGCAATATTATTTGAATTAATAGCATTATTATTACCATTAATAGGCTAATTATTAGCCTTAACAGCATTATTATTAGCATTAATAGCATTAATAGCAATAATAGTACTAATAATAGTATTATTATTAGTATTAATAGCATAAAAATACCATTAATAGCATAAATAATATCATTAATAAAATTAATAGCAATATTAATAGCATTAATAGCATTAAGAATAGCATTAATAGCATGCTTATTAGCCTTAATAGCATTAATATTAGCATTAATAGCATTATTAATAGCATTAATAGCCTAAATAATAGAATTAATAGCATAAATAATCGCATTAATAGCATTAGTTTTAGCATAAGAGCATTAATAGCAATATTATTAGCATTAATAGCATTTTGAATAGCATAAATAGCATGATTATTAGCCTTAATAGCATTAATAATAGCCTACATAGCATTATTATTAGCATTATTAGCATTAATAATAGCATTAATAGCATAATTATTAGCATTAATAGCATTATGAGCATTAATAGCATTAATAATAGCATTAATAACATTATTAATAGCATTAATAGTAGTATTAATAACATTATTATCATTATTATCATTAACAGCATTATTATTAGCATTAATAGCATTAATAGCAATAATAGTACTAATAATAGTATTATTATTATTAGTATTAATAGCATAAAAAATAGCATTAATACCATAAATAATATCATTAATAAAATTAATAGCAATATTAATAGCATTAATACCATTAAGAATAGCATTAATAGCATGCTTATTAACCTTAATAGCATTAATATTAGCATTAATAGCATTATTAATAACATTAATAGCATTATTAATAGCATTAATAGCCTAAATAATAGAATTAATAGCATAAATAATCGCATTAATAGCATTAGTTTTAGCATAAAGAGCATTAATAGCAATATCATTAGCATTAATAGCATTTTCAATAGCATAAATAGCATGATTATTAGCCTTAATAGCATTAATAATAGTCTAAATAGCATTATTATTAGCCATTAATATTAGCATTAATAGCATAATTATTAGCATTAATAGCATTATTATTAGCAGTAATAGCATTATTATTAGCATTAATTTTTTAATTTTTTTTATTATTATTTTTTATTTTATTATTTATTATTTATATTATTTATTATTTTTTTTTTTTAGTATTTTTATTATTATTAAATTTATTTATTATTTGTTATTTTAAGTGAGCCTGAGACTCGCAATGGCCGCGCAGCGGCCATTGCGAGTCGTCCTTCAGGTCCGCTCAAAGGGGTGATAGAGATACATGGCGGATAATGCTGGACGCTGATTGGTCGCTTGTTCCCATAGAGAAACATGGCCATGTTTCTCTATGGGAAGAAGCGACCAATCAGCGTCCAGCATTATCCGCCATGTATCTGTAGGAGGCCTTTGTGCGGACCTGAAGGAGAACTGAGTCTTTTCTTCAAAGACTCAGTTCTCCTTCAGGTCCGCTCAAAGGGCTCATAGAGTTACATGGCAGATGATGCTGGACGCTGATTGGTCGCGGACCTGAAGGACGACCCGGAGCTCGGTGGAGGAAGACAGAAGACCGCCGGATAGAAGACTCGTGGGCCGGGCTGAAGGAAGAGGATGCCTGGGCCGAAGGAAGGACTGGACCTGGACCAGAGGAAGCAGATGTCATGAAGACAGGTAAGTGATCTACGGCGTCGGGGGGGGGGGGGGTGCGGACATATTGGGGCAGGGTGCGGACATATGGGAGGGGGGGTGCGGACATATGGGAGGGGGGGTGCGGACATCCCGAGCGCCATTGTCCCCGGGCGAGATTGGCGGGGTGTGGGTTGGGGGGTGGGGGGGCTGTGCGGACATTGTGGTGGGGGGACTGTGCGGACATGGTGGGGGGGGCAGTTTGGACATGGTGGGGGGGGGCAGTTTGGACATGGTGGGGGGGGCAGTTTGGACATGGTGGGGGAAGGGCAGTTTGGACATGGTGGGGGGGGCTGTGCGGACATTGTGGGGGGGGGGCTGTGCGGACATTGTGGGGGGGGGCTGTGCGGGCATGGTGGGGGGGCAGTTTGGATATGGTGGGGGGGCAGTTTGGACATGGTGGGGGGGCAGTTTGGACATTGTGGTGGGGGGGCTGTGCGGACATGGTGGGGGGGGGCTGTGCGTACATGGTGGTGGGGGGCTGTGCGGACATGGTGGTGGGGGGCTGTGTGTACATGGTGGGGTGGCTGTGCGGACATTGTGGGGGGGGCTGTGTTGCCATTGTGGGGGGGGCTGTGTTGAAATTGTGGGGGGGGGGCTGTGTTGACATGGTGGGGGGGGCTGTGTGGACATGTTGGGGGGGCGGGCTGTGCGGACATGGTGGGGGGGCTGGCGGCAGAGGTGTATGGGCAGTGAGGGGGGCTCTGTGCGGCGTTGGTGGTGTGCGGGGCTGGGGAGCGGTGCTGGGCTGTGGATCGGTGCTGGGGGGGAGGCACAGCTGTGGGTAGCGGGGAGCGGAGGCGGCTGCGCCGCCTCCGCTCCATGGTCCCCGGGCGCCATGGTCCCCGGGCGAGATCGGCGGGGTGTGGGTTGCCAATGGCTCGCAATGCTACGCGGGCAATGCTTCGCCGTGTGCCTGAGACTCGCAATGGCCGCTGCGCGGGCATTGCGAGTCGAGTTAGAACGGCTCGCAATGGCCGCTTTGCGCGTATCCACATGACCACGCCGGAAGTAGCGCCGAGAGGGGCGGATTTGCGATTCGCGATTATATAATAGATTTAAAGTATCTTTTTAGTACTAATCTCCAGTGTATGTCTCAGTAGATAAAGAATGCTCCAATCTAACTATCTAGACGTTAATTACCAATTTCTTCACACAAATTAAAACCGAATTTGAACATTAAAGTCTCATCTTTAGTGACACACTCACGATATAACCCATATACAATGTTCCTGCAGTTTCCCCGAAGGAATTACTTCTATCACTGCCAGGAATGATGTTATCCCCTGGTGTTCCCATCTCCAGACTCCCAAAGATTGTACCTAAGACATACATATTTTATATATTATTGGAGTGTCCCCCAATTGGTGTAAGTTATATTGCATTACTGAAGTAGAGATAGCAACAGATAATCAGTTTCTGACACACCATTTCAATTGCCCTAAAATAAGTCGCTTATTTCGTTGAGACCCATCGGTTGTAAAGTATTCAATTTATAAATCCAATAAGTCTCCCTCTTCTTTAGATTATCCAATCTGTTTGGCACATTCTCCGGTATATGGTCGATGGGAGTCACCTGCAGAGATACATTGCCATGATGCACCTCAGTGCAGTGACGTGATAATCCATGCTTCATAAACCCCTTTCTGATGTTATTCCTGTTTAAGTTTATTTGTTTATGGCGCGGCTGGGAGGTTCTTCCAACATACTGCCTCTCACAATCACAATGCATCAAATACACCACCTAACTAGTTGTACATGTCAGTCTATATTTAATTTTATATTGTTTGTTGATATCATTATGTGGCTGAAAATTGTCTATGTTGTTTCTTATAGAGGAACAACACTGACAACCCCTTCTATTACATCGAAAGAAGCCCTTTGATTCACTGTATCTGTTAGACACTGTTACATCTCTCCGTATTCTATTTCTCAATACACTCGGTGCTAAATATTCTTTATAGTGGGAGCCCTCTTATATGTAACCCTAGGTTTTTGAGAAACAATCTTATTTTTTTTTTATACATTTATTTTTTATTAAAGGGTTTTTCAAAATAGAGATATTACACAACACAGTGTTAAACATATACATCAAAATGCCATTGGTCACTGGGGATAGGGGGGGAAGAGGCATGGGGGCAAACGAGGGAAGGGACAGTGAAAGGGGAGGGAGGATGGGGAAGGAGAGCTGGGGGAAGGGAAAGAACCAGTAAACAGCTGGTTACCAAATATGCTAGTACAAAATTAAACTGAAGAGCATGGAGATATCAAAAGTTAGCGAACTTACATACAAACAACTATAGTTATTAGAGATAATAGCTTATCTATGCAATATATAGTGCAATACCCACTGCCAAGAAGGTCCAAGTTCCTAGAGGGTTGAAACTGGGGCAGCCAAGGGGTGAGAGGCCCATAAACGCCACTCATCCAACGTGGGTTTCTTATCATAGGAGGTAACCGCAAGGTGATACTCAAAGGCAAATATTGAGTTGACTCTATCAATCACATCAGAGAGAGTCGGCGGAACCAATGCCTTCCACTTTGCCGCCAGACTCATTCTGGCTCCCATCAGGATATAGGTCAGGGCCTTACGAGTCAAAGGAGGAAAACCCTCCGTCCCAATATGCAGAACGGCCATCTGCGGGGAGAGAGGAAAGGAGGCCCCCAGCACAGACATGAGTAGACAGGAGATCAGGTGCCAAAAGGGTGAAATCGTAGGGCATGTCCACCACATATGGGCCACATCTCCTCGACCACCACATTGCCTCCAGCACAGTGGCGGGTCTTGTCCGCCAAGCTTGGCCAGTCGAGTCGGAGGGAGGTACCACAGTAGATGAATTTTTTTCAGACACTCCAAATGATTTATGCATCTAGTTGACTTATATAAGGAGCTCAAAGCCCCCTCCCAGTCCTTTACACAAGAGGAAAAGGATAGATCATTCTCCCATTTTTGTGTGTATTTCAGAGTGGAAGAGCCAGTATCTTGTAAATAAGAAGAGTAAATGATAGACAAGACCTTTGTTCTGTAGGAGTCCGACAGTAGGAACCTCTGAAAGGTCGGGGACAGAGGGGCTACACAGTTTCAAGCATGGTGACATGCAGAGAACTGAAGAAAATGTCTAACCTGTAGAAACTGCATGAAGGCCCGCCCAAAGTCAGGACTCCTCCGCAGTAACTCCTCATATGGGACCATTATAATATCAGGGAGTAAGTCGCTCAACAAAGACACCTCCACTCGCTCCCAAGTATCCAGGACCAGGGAAGGAATGTGTAGCTGCAGCGCAGAAAGAGAATCTCCGTCAGAGGAAATGTAGTCCAGGCCTTAGGTGCTCTCCTCCACGACTCTAGTAGTGCTCCAATCATACCCAAACCAGGTGCACCTCGCAATACCCCCAGGGACTCCGCAGCCAAGACCCGGCTTAAACAACCGCCTCTAGAGCAATGATTTTCAATTTGAACCCAACCAACCTGGTCAGGGGAGTTCCACCACGATTTGGTCTCCTCAAGGATCACCGCCTTGTGGTATAGCTTCAGGTCCGGCACCCCCATTTCTCCCCTCTGTAGGGGATAGTAAATTACATTTCTAGAAATTCTAGGTTTTTTCCTCGCCCATATGTAGGAGTTGACTAAAGAATGAAGTTTTGTAAGTAATTTGTTGGGGATGGAGAGCTGAACACATCAAAAATTATACAAAGATCTTGGACAGTAAAATCATCCGGAAGGCCTGTATCTTGGCCATCCAGGACAAGTCCTGCACCGGTGACTCTCAAGACTCTGTCGGAGTGATTTACATGATGAATCCATGTTGGTGGCCACAATCGAGGCGGAAAAGACAAAGGGATACCCAGGTAGGGGATCCCCTCCCTACACCACTGGAACGGCAAGGAAGACACCAGATGAGATGAAAGGCCAGGACGCACTCGAATCGGGAGAAATCATTGATTTGTTGGCCTTCAGTTTATACTATGATACCTGGGCAAAGGAGGCAAGGATGAGCATGACTACCGGAAGAGAAACCGTCAAAGAGACCGTACAAGAGATGATGATGTCATCGGCGTAAAGCCTTATTTTGTGTACCCTAGAGCCAACCTTTACGCCCGAAACACGAGGGTCCACCTGTATAGCCTCAGCCAACGGCTCCAGAGCCAAGGTGAAGACCACTGGGGAGAGCGGACAGACCTGTCATGTGCTATTGGAAATGGTAAAACGTTGGGACATGAAGCCGGAGGAGAGGAACCTAGCATTGGGGTTTGAGTATAAGCTAAGTGCCGCTGCCAAATTTGGGCCTGAGAAACCAAACCTATGTAGTACCGCCCGGAGGTAACCCTAGTGCACCCTGCCAAGCGCCTTTTCTGCGTCTAATGACATGAGTGCATCGGGGGTCCCCCCTCTCTCCACCACCTCCACGAGGTTCACCATTCCCCGGGAGCCATCCTTTGCCTGCCTCCCCAGCACAAACCCCACCTGGTCCAGGTGGACCAGTTGGGGAAGAACACGAGATATTCTATTGGCTAAAATTTTGGAGTAAATTTTTAAATCACAGTTCAAAATGGATATCGGTCTATAGTTGGCCGGGTAGTCAGCAGGCTTCCCAGATTTCGAAATTGTAGTAATGGTAGCCTCCAAGGAAGATGGCGATATGGCACCTTTCGATTACCACTGATGAAAAGTGCGGATTAGGTAAGGAGTCAATTGGGCCAAGAAGGATTTGTAATACTTGTAATAATTTGGGAAGCCGTCTGGTCCAGGAGCTGAAAACGACTTAGCAGAGGCTATAACCTTAGAAACCTCCAAGATGGAAAAAGGTGCATTCAGCTCAGATAGATGTTCCACTGATAGAGGGAAGGTGTAATCCGTCCAAGAAGTGCTCAATAGAAGCCGGATTAGGCTGCAGAGTATCCTCGTCCCCACGTAGGTTATACAGGGTCTCGTAATAGTGAGCGAAGATGTCCGCTATATCTGTGGGGTTCCTCACAACTGCCCCGTCCACGCCGCTCATTGAGGTAATCATCCTGCACATGTCCCGCGAACGGCAAAAACCGCTGATGTGAAAGTGCCCTGAGTCCTTTTTCATGCTGGTCAAGCATCAAAGCGCTCAGTTGTGACGGGAAGTCTTATTAAGGGCCTCTAGACGGTTCAACTGAGAAATTAAACTCAAACGGAGTTGATCTCGTGCCCTCTTCAGCTGCAATGCTCTCTGAAAAAAGAGACCACGCATCACAGCTTTATGTGACTCCCAAAGCAGCTCCTCCGAGACCTCCCCGTTGTCATTCAGGTCAAAATAGTCAAATAGTTTCTGGGTCATCAATGCTAGAGTCTGTTGGTCTGATAAGAGGCTCGTGTTAAGTCTCCAGGGGCGCAAGGGGGTCCTCCCAACTCCGAGTCCAACCTCCCATCTTACCGGCACATGGTTCGACCACGTAATCGCCTCCACCTCTGCACAGGCCGCCAACGTGTCATCAATCACCAAAAAGTAATCAATCCTGGAATATGACCTGTGCCTGTGGGAGTAGGAGTAGTCTCGCTCGGAGGCATGTAAGTAGCGCCAGACATCATGAAGGCAGAACTCTCAACAGAGCGAACCCAGGTCTCGGCCCCCGTGAAGAGTAGGGGACGAACAATCCAGAGACCGGTCTGGAACAATGTTAGTCTCCACAAATAATGCGCAAACCCCTCGCCTCCCTACTTACACATCCAAAAAGGATCATAGAAATTTGATTTGGGCCTCGTTTGGAACGTATACGGTGGCCAAAGTCAAAGTCTTTACACCCACAGAACAAATCAGAATTATCTATCGGCCGATCGAGTCCTTTATCACATTTATCAATTGAAATTGTACGGAGTCCCTGACCAGAATACAAACTCCCGCCTTCTTGGCTGAGTGATTAGCAAAATACACATGTGGGTAATGTTTGTTATGGAGTTTCACATTGTCCCCTTCCAGGAGGTGAATTTCCTGAACACACAAAAAGTCAGCCCCAGTGCGGCGGGCCTCCCTCCACAGAAAGGACCGTTTGGGGGAATTTAGTCCCTTGGCATTCAGGGTAACTACTTTTATGCTCATACTACCAGCAGTGAGTGATAACCAAGTATATACAGTAAAATACTTCGACGGCGGAATCAAAGATAGGGAAGGAGTTAGAAAAGGGGAGGAGAGGGAGAAAGGGAGAAGAGATAGGGAGAGGAGGAATAAGGGGGGGAGAAGAAAGGGTAAAAAAATGGAAAGAGAGTATAAGTGGAAAGATCAGACAAATGATCACAATAAGAACAACAATGTAAACATCAGATAGAACTGGTCCCGTCCTTAGGGAGGGGGGGAACCAACCATGTTTTGCCACAAAGGAGACAGCACGGGTCTCGATCAAAACAGGTGACAAATGATCTCAAAAAGTGGGTCCCGCTAAGTGTAGATCTGTCCACATAACAGTGAGACAGTCTGCTATAAAGGTCCAAAAGTCAGACCATAACCAGGTCCCAGAAAAGTCAGTAAACCGGACTTCAGCCACGCGTGTCTCCCACATAGGCTTCCGGGCTCTCCCCCGCTGGCATCAGCACGAGGAGAAGCTGGTTTGCTGGAACGCTGCAGATTCCACTCCTTAAAGGCTTTGCCTAGCCTAGTGGGAGAGGTAAACGATTGCCTGGCACCTTTATATTAGAGATTAATCCGAACCAGGGACCCCCAGTTATAGAAAATCCCTCTCTCTCTTAATATGCGGCAGTAAGAAGCAAATTCTCGCCTCCTGGCTAAAGTACCGGGGGACAGGTTAGGGAACATAGCCAGGTTCTGGAAGGAGATAGCGAGTTGCGGTTTGTTCCTCATGGCGGACAAAAGCTGGTCTCGCATTTTAAGGAATGTAAAGTACACAAGAACATCTCTGGGAATGCCCTTATTCACGTGAGTGGGTTTAGGTAGTCTGTAATTGTTGTCCACAGACAGATCTGCAGCAGAAGCATCAGGCAGTATATTATGTAGAAAGTCTAGCACAGCAGCCTGAGTGCCCTTCTCCTCTCCAAACTCTGCCATCCCTCTGATCTTGACATTACCCTTCCTGGTTTTATCCTCTAAATCCCACAGTTTGGCTTTCAGGGAGTTTAGATCTGTGTCCATTAGAGCATAATCATCTGCTAACTGGTTATGGACAGAGGCATACTCTGTCATTTTTCCTTCCAGGTGACCCATGTGCTCCCCCAGTGCTGCTTTGTCCTCCCTGATGTCCTGCAGGAGGCCTCTCATATCCTCCTGGAGTGACTTTCTGAGAGAGCCCAGGAGCTGTTTTAAGCAGCCCTTGATCACAGGAGCGTCATCATCTCCTCCATCCAGCGGCCTATTTGAGCCGCAGGGAGAGATCTGTGAGCGCGGTGAGAGGGGGGAGGGACTCGCCTTCTCTGTCTCCGGCGCCATCTTTGCTTTGAGCCCAGGCTGCTTGTCTGCAGCAAAAAAGTCAATGACCGTCCTACCAGTGTCCCGACGTCGGGAGGAGGCACACGGCATCGCGGGGAGACAGTGCGGTTCAAAGTGTGGAGGTGCAGACGTCCGGGAGGAGCTGGTAGATGCCGTTAATAGGACCCGGTCAGCAGAGCTCTCACACTGTGCGTCCTGCTCCATCGGCTGCAGGTCACACCCCCAGAAACAATCTTATTTAAAACCGGGTCATTCAGTTTTGTCCCCCAATGTTTTTCCAGAATACCCCTTATCTGGTTATTCTGAGTCGAAAAAGTGGTGATAAAATTCGTTTCAAAGGTTTCCTTTTTGGTTTTATACTTTATTTTAGTTAAGTCATTTTGTGACAAATCTTTTGCAGCAATATATGCTTTTTTGACCAATCTCTGTGGATAATTTGTCTACAAAAATCTCCCTGATGTATCTTACCCTGCTCTTCAAAATCTTTATCAGATGTGCAATTCCTCCTAATCCTAAAGTATTGGTTTTGGGGTATATTTTTCAACCAAGGCTTATAATGACCACTATGAAAGTGGACATATCCATTTGCATCTATTTTCTTGAAAAAAATTTTGGTCAAAATTTTACTGGTCTCATCAGTGTAAATGCACAAATCTAGAAAAGGTACCATTCTTTTTTCTAGTGTAGGGATAAGCTCTATCTCCCAAGTGTTCTTAATTATAGCATCTAGGAAACTATTCACATCATTGCCTTCATTATTATAAATGATGAAGATATCATCAATTAATCTTTAGAATAGTACTGTATTTTTATTTAGGTGACTGCGGAGGACATGCCAAGACTCAAAGGCAGCCATAAAAAGGTTGGCATAAGTTGGTGCTACCCTTGAGCCCATGGCAGTCCCCCGCGTCTGATGGTATACAATTTCCTCTAACTGAAAAAAATTATTCTTTATTATGAACGCCATACTTAGGACCAGAAATTCTCTTTGCATCTCAGATATAGTAGGTTCTCTATCAACGTACATCCTAAAGCAAGACAGGCCAATCTCATGATCGATGTTCGAATACAAACCAGTAACATCCATTGTCACAAAAATATATTGTTCTTTCCAGGTTAACCCTTGAATTTCTTGTATTAAATGGGTAGCGTCTCTACTCTAGAGGGCATAAGAGTGCCCCGGAGAGGACTACCTTTCTTAATCCCAGTCTAGAGTTGTTTTTTCTCCCCTTTCTTTTTCCTACTTTTCTCCCGCACTATTCCTTTCTCTCTTTCACCTCTTATGTTTATAATATGTTAAGTATGCAAGCAGTTCACTTCAGTGGCCTGCTCTAAACAACAACTTAATAACAAAACCACCACTGGATGTAGCCCAGTCCCCTATATGTAGTGACCGTGTTTTCTTGGCACTTTATTATTGGATAGGGTTGGACTTTAAGAACAATGTTTGCCTTATGGATATATCTTACTCCTACCTTTTGTTCAGGGGATATGCCCACTCAGGCGGTGTTCCGCTATAATACCTGTTTACTTCCTGTCGGGGATTATACCCCCATGTTTGTTTGTTTTGGTTATGCTTAAAAATTCAATAAACATTGATTTACAAAAAAATAAATGAATATACAATACTGGTCCCACATATTGCTTCTAGTAATAGAGGACTTAAAAATCCTACAAGACAATAGGAGAATTAAAAGGGTGACTCAATGGCAGATAAGCTTTATGGTGGATAAAATTGTATACACTTCATTACATGATTCTCCAGGACACAATGTAAACACCTATGGGTATGTGCTACAATTACGGTGAACTTAACCAACTAAGTATAAACCATAGACAAGATAGAAGACAAAATAGTGGTGACTACAAAATGTTTAGAAACAGTGGGAATAATAAATAAGGTGCACAAAAAATGCAAGGGCAAAACAGTAAAAGGGTATATAGTGGAGAAAAGCCCTGACCACTATGCCTTTACATACACGGTGTTTAATGTGTTTCCATGAAAACAAAAAATCTCTCAAATAAGGTGCAGAATTGCATCCAAGGTGCAAAAAACAAAGTGGATCCCAAGGAGACTGAGGGCCAGAAATGGGTGTTTTAATGTGAAACTGTGTGGTGTCTAGCTCTTAAAAAGAGCAACCTGAAACCTGACAGGTTATATGTAAAAAAGGTATACACAGGAACACCATATGAGTCACCAAGGCAAAGGAAAACGTGAAATGTGCATTATTACGTATAAAAATAGATGTAAGGGGGGGAAGCACTTAATGTTGTTAAACTGATATAACCCCTAGTATGGCAAGTGCTTACAATTAACAAACCATTATAGACAAGGAGAGTTGTAAGAAAAGACAGAAAATAGAAAATACGTCCTTGCAGCCACTTTTAAATGACAAAATTACTGGTCCTAGGAGGGATGCGCGTTTCGCCTGTAGCTTCTTCTAGAGGAAAATTTTTAAATGAGGTATTTATATATTTTACATGTATCTAATTGTATTAATAAGTGTCTGGTATGTATGTTTTTTTAATATAAACATTGTTTTGATAAAAAAATTTTTTTTTAGATATATAAAATGTGAAAATACTCTGCATGCGGATGGTTACTTTGGTCATTATGTGATTATACGTCACTTCCTGTTCCACCCAAACTGCTGATGTCATTTTTGTAAATGGGAATGTATAAATTGTTTCACTGCAAGGGGATGGATGTACATCTTTGATCCTCTTCCTGAAGAAGGGGGCTTGCACCCCCGAAACACGTTGAAAATAAAAAATGACCATCAAATTTTCCGAGTCTTTGGAAGTGAATTTTTTTCCCCAGATGGGAGCGCGGTTCGGATACCCTTTTCTTTTTTTTTTTTGAACCATCTTTTTTATTGTACATTATACATAAACGTGCATTGACACATATGGCATAAGAATAACAGTAAGTATCAAATGATAACAACAGAAAAAAGGCATAACATATTGTGACATAGTATTCTGGTATCAGTAGTATTTTTATGGTAATATTTTAGAAAAAGATAACTAGTATCTCCTAAACCCACCCTTTTCCCTTACTAGAGTACATCACCGCAGGCATTGTGGTTATGTGGTTTTACTATAAATTTCGCAATATGGTTCATGACTAGCAAACATATTTGAGTCTGCCCAATGTATTCCTTAAATCCTCATTGGCGTACCATGTTGAAGATCTATGTGATACCATAAGAGTTCTTATTTCTTCAGCAGTGAATTCCTGTTCAATAAAACTTCTCCATTTATTGAAAAATTTCGCTGTTAGTTTACTAGGGTTGCGTGTGGCGTCTAAAGATTCGATTGTAAGTGTTTTTCGCAATGTATTTTTGATCTGTGACAGATCAGGAGGTCTATCGTTCAGCCAGAACTGCAGCAATAGTCTCTTCGCAATTATTGAAATATAGTGAAATAATATATGTGGGTGTTTCTTTCCTGTCGAACTATCATGGTAGTGGAAAAGCCATAGCATTGGATTCAATTTTTCTAATCCCTCACAAATTCCTCTCGCCCATTGCTCAACTGACTTCCAGAATGTTTGAGAAGCCGGGCAGGACCAGAGGCCGTGCTCTAAATCTGTCATGTGTGCTTTACATTTAGGGCAGTTTATCCATCTTTCCCTATTACCTGTTGTCAGGGGCACATTAAACGCCAAAATTGTTCCATGAATAATCCTAAATTGAGAGTCTTTCCAGCGTTCATTATGTATAAAGCGTCTACAGGTCCCCCAACCCTCTAGTATTTTTTGTGCGAGGTCAGGGTCTTTCATGTGTTTTTTCCATTTTGTGAAAAGGGTAACCTTTGCTGGCCGTAAGACCGTTTGTAAGTTAGCGTAGAGAGAGGTTATGGATATATCTTCTTCATTTATAGCCAGCAATTTGGACCATGGATTATCGCTTACCTCTCTTGTTAAATCGTTCAATTGTGAGAGTAGATAATGGTGAATCTGGCGATATTGCATGGCCTGAGACTGAGGGAGATTGTACGTATGGAGGACTTCATTTTCAGTCATCCACCGTTTTTCTCCTGGGATCATTAGATCTCTCAGTGTTTTGATTCCTTTCTCTCTCCACGCTACGAACAGTTGGTTCTCATGACCTAGCGGGAAGGCCGGGCATTTCCAGGGACTGAGTGATTTAGAAATTTTCCAGGACAGAATAAGTTTTTTCCTCACCCCCTTCCATGTTGCTATCGTGTCTCTAAATATTATTGTGTTCTTGAGAGTTTTAGGCAACTGAGGCAATGGTGTATGTAACACAGCTGACAGTTCCCAGGGACTAGCAAACTCTCCCTCCAGGGCTGTGTCTGAGTGCCTGCCGCCGGTGCCTCTGATCCAATCAAGGACATTGCGCAAGATACATGCCAAGTTATAGGCACGGATATCTGGGAGCTGAAGGCCCCCTTCTAGTTTCGGTTGCATCAATACACCAAAAGCCAGTCTAGGTCTCCTCCCCCTCCATAGGAATTTTGAGAAGGCTTTATTCAGTCTGGTTAAATCGGAATGTTTTAACAGCATGGGGATGTTCTGAAGCGGATACAATAATCTAGCGGAGCTAATCATCTTGAGAAGATGGCATCTCCCCATCAAAGAAAGTGGCAAATTAGCCCAACCCGCAAGTTCCTTTTCAATTTTTAAGAGAAGTGGGATAAAATTCAGTTTGTAAGTTTGAGTCGGATTTCTAGCTAAGTGGATCCCCAAGTATTTAATACTATCTTTAGCGACTGGGATATCGCAGAATTGTGAGTGTTGAGAGAGTTTACTCTTAGGGTTGATGAACAGTATCTCACATTTTTCCTTATTTAGTCGGAAGCCTGATTGTTTACCTAAGGTGTCGATGATTTCAAGAATGCGAGGAAGATCCCTTTCTGGGTTTTGCATATATATAACGATATCGTCCGCAAAAAGTGATAGCTTGACTTCTTTGGTTCCCACTCTAAATCCATCATAAATGGAGCTCTGCTCCAGATATAGAGCAAGAGGTTCTATGGCTAGATTGAATAACAGGGGTGATAATGGACATCCCTGTCTCGTCCCCTTCTGCAAGCAGAAAGAGTCCGACACATAACCGGGCGTACTGATACATGCTTTTGGGTTACTATATAAAGATTGGAGGTATTGTCTGAATGGTCCCATTATTCCAGCTGCGTATAAGACCCTACCCAGCCATGACCACCTTACATTATCAAACGCTTTTTCTGCATCCAAGGTGATCACGGCTGGGTCCCCCTTCTCCGTTCCCACTCTCTTTCCCATGATATCTATCAGGAGCATCGTTCTCCTAATATTAGTAGCAGTTGATCTCCCTTTAATAAACCCTGCTTGATGAGGAGGTATCAGTCTAGGCATGATTGTCGCTAGTCTATCTGCCATTATTTTAGAGAGAAGTTTTAGGTCTTGATTTATCAGGGAGATCGGTCTAAAGCTGGCAGGATCTGTCAGTGCTTTTCCTGGCTTAGGGATGAGTTTTATATGGGCCACATTCATTCTTTCTGGGATAGGGGTTCCTTGAAGTATTTCATTAAATAAGTTACCCAAAATCGGGGAAACCTGTTCCTTAAGGGCCTTAAAAAATGCACCATTGTAGCCATCTGGTCCAGGTGCTTTACCTAGGTCTATGTTTCGTATAGCATTCTCTATCTCTTCCACCGTGATAGGACCGTTCAGAAATTGTTTGTCCTCTTCCGTCACACTCGGCAGACTCACCAAGTGTAGCAAGTCAGGCTGGATGGGTGTGGCCGAGTCGGTTTCCGAGTACAGAGATGCATAAAATTTTCCTAATGCCTGACTGATGTCTTTAGGGTTGGTCCAGGTGTTGCCTCGTTTATCAATTATAGTTTGGATTGGGGGAGATAGTTGTTTACCGCGTGACAATCGTGCTAGTTGTCGGCCTGCTTTGTCGCCAAATTTATGGAAACTAAGTTCCATTCTACTTTTATATATATCTTCCCTGCGTCTTGCCCACATATTAAATTTGTCTTTTGCCTGTTGCCAAATTTCCCTGTCTGGGTCAGCCATCGTGTTTTTATAATGAGAGTAAGCATTTCTCACCTCTAGGCTAGCTGCTATAAATTGCTCCTTTATTTTTTTCTTTATCCCCATGCTGTATGCCATTATCTGGCCTCTCAACACCGCTTTCGCTGTTTCCCAGAACAAGCACGGGTCTGAGCGATGTATTTCATCTTCCCTTGAAAAAGCCGACCACCATTCTCTGAGGAGGGAAACAAAATTTTCGTCTTTTGTGTATGTGTCTGGGAACCTCCACAAATAATCTGTACCTTTTTCATATGTGTCTTTGGACTCCAACACCAGCGGGCTATGATCCGATATTACCATATCTTCAATTTTTATTTCAGTTGTTCTCTGTAATATATTAAGAGATGTGAAGAACATGTCTATTCTAGACCAAGACCCGCGGGGGTGGGAGAAGTGGGTAAACTCTCTGTCAAGGGGGTGCATTGTTCTCCATACATCAGTCATGTTTACAGCTGTGAAGAGAGTGTCAAGGAAGTTGTCAGTTTATGGTCTCGTTGGTGTCTGGGGGTCCCTTCTCGGGGTCGTCGAGTGTCTCCTATCCTCCTCTGCGTCTAGTGCCATATTAAAGTCGCCCCCTACTATTCTGTTGTGTCCCTTGTCTGTCAAGAGCCTAGCCTGCAAGTCCTGGCAGAAGGGTTTTTGATTCGTGTTTGGAGCATATATATTATATACAGAGAAGACGTCTGTCTGAATTTGGATGTTCATTTGGATCATCCTACCCGCGTCATCTACTTGCGTGGACAGAACCTTATGCGATAGAGATCTATGGATCAAGATTATGACTCCTGCTTTCCTTTCGACCGCATCAGATCCATAAACCTCTCCTACCCACAACTTTTTAAGTCTAAAAAAATATTCTGACGTCAAGTGGGTCTCCTGTAACAAAGCAACATCCGTACGGAGTCTTTTAAGATGACGTAGGATCATCATGCGCTTTGCTGGGGAGCGCATACCCTTAACGTTCCAGGAGACCCACCTAACCATCACGTCCTATCTCTTGCGGTATTTCTGTCAAGTGGTGTTTCATAAGCCATCTATGTATCCTTCCCCACAACCGTAGCCAGGGAAAGATGATTGAGGTCCAGGTAATACATTGATACATTTTTGCTCTGCTAAGTATGTCTCTAGGTGCCCTCCCCCACCCCAACGTTCCCCCCCTGAAATTATTGTCATCTCTTCTCCTTTGCTGTCCTAATGAAAGACTTCTCTTCTTCCCTCCAATACAGCCCATATATCCAACATCTTGCCCCGCCACAGCAACCAGCAAATTATTAGTAGTAAATTCTTGTTTTTCTATGCGCCCTTAGTGTTCCCTTGTATTTCCCTCTCTCTTTCCCCTTCTCATCTTTCCTTACCCACCTTCACCCCTCCCAGCTCCCCTGGACCCATACCAAGATATGTAAATAGTATGATTGTAGGCAAAGTAACATTAGTGAATTCTCAAACGGCCATGTGCCGTAGTTCTATCATCAATGATGACCATAACTCCCTCCTCCCCCTCCCCCACCTCGTCTCGGATACCCTTTTCATCTCTTTTCTTTTTTGCTGTTTAGCTTCTCCGCCATGACAGAAGATCAGCTCTCCTCCCTTCTGTCAAGATCACATCTCACCACTTGCACGCTTCACCCGCTCCCATCCCACCTCATCCCCAACCTCGCCACAGTTTTCATCCCAGCCCTAACACATCTCTTTAACTTTTCACTTACAAATGGTGTCTTCCCCTCATCCTTCAAACATGCCTCAATCACACCCATCCTCAAAAAGCTATCCCTAAGCTATCCTCTGTGTCTAACTAATGACCAATATCACTGCTCCCTTCTGCCTTAAAACTGCTGGAACATCATGTCCATCTTGAACTATCCTCCCATCTCTCCTCCTGCTCTCTCTTTGACAGGTTACAATCTGGCTTCTGACTGCATTACTCTACTGAAACTGCCCCTACTAATGTCACCAATGACCTACTCACTGCCAAGAGAAAGCGACACTACTCTGACCTCCTTCTCCTCGACCTGTCTTCTGCCTTTGACACTGTAGACCATTCCTTCCTTTTACAGATTTTCTCCTCTCTTTCCATCACAGACTTGGTCCTGTTCTGGATCTCGTCGTATCTAACACATCGGATTTTCAGCGTCTCCCTCTCCCACAGCACCTCCTCACCTCGCCCCTTTCTGTCGGTGTTCTCCAAGGCTCAGTTCTAGGACCTCTACTCTTCTCCATCTACACTTTCGGCCTGGGTCAGCTCATAGAATCACACGGTTTGCAGTATCATCTCAACGCTGATGATACGCAGATCTACATTTCTGGACCTGACATCACCTTACTGACCAAAATCCCACAATGTCTGTTCCCTATATCATCATTCTTTTCTGCTCACTTTCTAAAACTGAACATGGACAAAACAGAATTCATCATCTTTCCCCCATCTCACTTTACCCCTCTACCAGACCTATCCATCAAAGTCAATGGCTGCTCACTCTCTCCAGTCCCGCATGCTCGGTGCCTCGGGGTGATCCTCGACTCTGCCCTCTCTTTCAAGCCACATATACAAGCCCCTGCCACCTCCTGCTGACTCCAACTTAAAAATATTTCCAGGATCCGTATATTCCCGCCTCAACTATTGCAACCTCCTACTCTCTGACCTCCATTCTAGCACTCTTGCACCACTCCAATCTATCCCAAACTCTGCTGCCTGACTAATCCACTTGTATCCCTGTTTTTCCCCAGCCTCTCCTCTCTGGTAATCCCTTCACTGGCTTCCTATTGTTCAGAGGCTCTAGTTCAAAACCCTAACTATGACATACAAAGCCATCCACAACCTGACTCCTGCATACATCTGTGAAATGGTCTCTCGGTACTTACCTACATGCAACCTCTGATCCTCTCAAGTCCTCCTTTTCTTCTCCCCTCTTATCTCTTCTTTCCACAACTGCATACAAGATTTCTCCCGTGCTTCCCCCATAGTCTGGAACTCTCTGCCCCAGCACATTAGACTCTCGCCCACTGTGGAAACTTTCAAAAGAAACCTGAAGACACACCTCTTCCGACAAGCTTACAACCAGCAGTGATCCTCAGTCTACTGAACCGCCACACGACCACCTCTACCCTCTCCTAGTGTATCCTCACCCATCCCTTGTAGACTGTGAGCCCTTGCAGGCAGGGTCCTCTCTCCTTCTGTACTTGTGTGTGCCTTGTATTGCTCATGTTTATTGTACTTGGCTGTGTATGCCCCTTTTCACATGTAAAGCACCATGGAATAATTGGCGCTATAATAATTAATAATAATAATAATAATAATAATAATAATAATTGAATTATAAAAAATTTATTTTGTCGAATTTCCAGAAAGAAAGTCAGAAGGCTGATGACTACCTACGTGAAATTAAAGACCAAAACCTGCTTCCTGTAGCTGTATCAAAATGTATTGAAGCAGCTGGTTATGAAAATTCAACAGAAATGCAAAAATCATTGCTAAGGGTAAGCTTAAAGTGTAAATGTCATTTAATTGAAAGAAAAAAAAAAAAAACAATACTGCACTGGTTGTTAAGGGTGGGTCAAATAGCAGTTAAGATATTGCTTTTTGTGCCATAAGACTTATTTTCTCACATTTTTCTGTGCTCTTTTAATCCCTTCACGACCTATGACGTAGGAGGACGTCATGTGCCATGTCCGGGTGTTTGATCTGAGCTCACATCAAAGCCCCGACATCTCAGCTGATCTCATCAGCTAAGATGTCAGGGTAACAGCACCGATCGGATCCGGGATCCGATCAGTGCTGTTCACCCCTTGGATCCCGCTGTCAATCACTGACAGCGGGATCCAAGGCGCCCGCAGCAGGAAACGCTCCGTTCCCCTCCTGCATCGGAGATCCTGCGATAATATCGCGGGATCTCCGGCGGTCATGTGACAGCCCGGGGTCTTGACTAGACCCCGGATGCTATAACAAATCACTTCTGGGTTGTGGTTGGCAGGCGCTGCCAACCACAACACGTCCGCAATTCTGGGAGATACCGATGAGCTGCAGCTCATCGTTATCTCCCAGAAGCGATCGGACTGTGCAGCAGGGTGCCTCTTTAAGGGGCAGTGTAAAAATAAGAATTGATAAAAAAAAATAGTTTTTAAAAAACTGTAAAAAAAAAAAACCAAAAAAAAATAGTTAAAATCAGCCCCCTTTTCCCCTATTCACAATAAAAGTATTAAAAAAATTTAAAAATACACGTTTGTTATCGCCGCGTTCAGAATCGCCTGATCTATCAACATATAAAATCAATTCATGAAAGCCCTAAACTGCGTAACAGAAAAAATGGTCCAAACGCCAAAATTATGTTTTTTTTTTAGTAGCTGCAACATTGCTAAAAAATGGGATAACGGGCAATCAAAATAGCGCACCCACCCAAAAATGGTATCATTAGAAACGTTAGCTCAAGACGCAAAAAATAAGCCATCACACAGCCCCAGATTCTGAAAAATGAGAACGCTACGGGTTGCAAAATATTGGCGCAAAAGGTACATTTTTCTTTTTTCCAAGCTTCTGAATTTTTTTTCACCACTTACATACCAGTAAAGATATACATGTTCGGTATCTACGAACTCGCAACGACCTGAGGCATCACACTGTCAAGTTGGTTTTACCATATAGTGAACATGGCGACTAAAAAACACGCAAAAAACAAATGTGTGATTGCACTTTTTTTTTGCAATTTTTTTGTTCACTATATGGTAAAATAAATTATTGCATCTGAAAGTACAACTTGTCCCGCAAAAAACAAGCAGTCATATGTTTATATTGACAGAAAAATAGAAAAGTTATGTCTCTTGGAAGCAGGGGAGCAAAAAACGAAAATGAAAAACTAAAAATTCCCAGGTCATGAAGGGGTTAAAAACGGTATTTTATGGCTATGTCGGTGTGGCCAGCATCCCTCCATGTCTAGCAGAACTTTGTGTGTATTTCCACAGCTTCTGAGAGCACGCTGATAGAGAGCAGTGTGATGTGCCAGCAGAGAAGAGGTTAACAGAGATCCTGACGGAGCGGTGTTGAGCCAGATAACAGATCAGAACCTTGTGCCAATTAGAGGAGTTTGCACTGATTCTGACATTGCTTAGGGTGCTATCACATTGCAATTTTCTAGGATCCGTGGCTGTCCATTGTAAAACTGACAGCCACAGATCTGATTTTGCCCCCATGTATCCCTATGGGCAACGGATTGGATCGGATTGCCCTTAATGGCATCCCATTTGTGTAAGATCCGATTCTGTCTGATTTTTTGCTGTACCCAAAATCGCAGACTGCTCCAATTTTGGGCACAGTGGACCAAATCGGACACAATCAGATCCGACGTGGTCCGTGGCAATTAACATGGGGGCCTATGGAGCGCGGATCCGATAAAAAGGATCATTTCGCACCACACATGCGCAGAATGTTTTTTTTTTCATCTTCAAAGATACTAAAATTGGATGCTTCATAAAACCGGATCAGACACAAGTGTCCTCTGTCTATTTCTGTCCATTCCTGTCTGTGGTCCTGCAAAAAATAGGATCCCGACGGACAGGAAAACATCGCAGTGTGAAAGCACTCTTAGCAATTGTGCTGTAGGCTGATCTAATCTGATACATTGTCACCTTATCAGCTGCAGTCAGGAGCTTGCACACAGTGTAGGCACTGCCCCCTTCCATCTACTTACATAATCGGGAGTTGGGAATTCGGGCGTTGTCGCCGAATCCCAGACTCCTTAGCGGCACTGCGAGCGATGACGCGCAGCGTCATCGCGAGCCGCAGCCGCACTACTGTAAAAAAAAAACAAAAACATTTCCTCACCTCTCCCCGAGCACCCGCCGTCTCCTGCCGTCTTCCTCCAGGCTCCCGGTGGCTCCCGCAGGCTCCCGGTGCCTGCAGAGCTCTTCTACAGCAGTACAGGACCTGCGGTGATGTCAGAGTCACATGACACCAGCTTACTCCATGGTAACCGCGGGTCACGTGACTCTGACATCACCGCAGGTCCTGAACTGCTGTAGAAGAGCTCTGCAGGCACCGGGAGCCGGCGGGAGCCACCGGGAGCCTGGAGGAAGACGGCGGGGGCTCGGGGTGAGGTGAGCATAATCTTTTTTTATTTTGTTTTAACCCCTGCCTTGCAGGAGCGCCAGTGCATGTATACTCTGCCACCACCACACACGCCTATATACTCTGCCACCACCACACACGCCTCTATACTCTGCCACCACCACAGACACCTGTATACTCTGCCACCACCACACACACCTGTATACTCTGCCACCACCACACACGCCTGTATACTCTGCCACCACCACACACACCTGTATACTCTGCCACCACCACAGACGCCTGTATACTCTCCCACCACACAGACACCTGTATACTCTGCCGCCACCACCACAGATGCCTGTATACTCTTCCACACCACAGACACCTGTATACTCTGCCGCCTCCACACACGCCTGTATACTCTGCCACCACCACCACACACACCTGTATACTCTGCCACCACCACCACACACGCCTGTATACTCTGCCACCACCACCACACACGCCTGTATACTCTGCCGCCACCACAGACACCTGTATACTCTGCCGCCACCACACACGCCTGTATACTCTGCCACCACCACACACGCCTGTATACTCTGCCACCACCACACACGCCTGTATACTCTCCCACCACCACAGATACCTGTATACTCTGCCACCACCATACACGCCTGTATACTCTGCCACCACCACCACACACGCCTGTATACTCTGCCACCAACCACAGACACCTGTATACTCTGCCACCACCACCACACACGCCTGTATACTCTGCCACCACCACCACACACACCTGTATACTCTGCCACCACCACCACACACGCCTGTATACTCTGCCACCACCACAGACACCTGTATACTCTGCCACCACCACACACGCCTGTATATTCTGCCACCACCACACACACCTGTATACTCTGCCACCACCACACACACCTGTATACTCTGCCACCACCACACACACCTGTATACTCTGCCACCACCCCAGACGCCTGTATACTCTGGAACCACCACAGACGCCTGTATACTCTGGAACCACCACAGACGCCTGTATACTCTGGAACCACCACAGACGCCTGTATACTCTGGAACCACCACAGACGCCTGTATACTCTGGAACCACCACAGACGCCTGTATACTCTGGAACCACCACAGACGCCTGTATACTCTGGAACCACCACAGACGCCTGTATACTCTGGAACCACCACAGACGCCTGTATACTCTGGAACCACCACAGATGCCTGTATACTCTGGCACCACCACAGGCGCCTGTATACTCTGCCACCACCACACACCTGTATACTCTGCCACCACCACAGACACCTGTATACTCTGCCGCCACCACCAAAGACGCCTGTATACTCTGCCACCACCACCACAGACACCTCTATGCTCTGCCGCCACCACCACACACAACTGTATGCTCTGCCGCCACCACCACACACAACTGTATGCTCTGCCGCCACCACCACACACGCCTGTATACTCTGCCGCCACCACCACACACGCCTGTATACTCTGCCGCCACCCACCACACACGCCTGTATACTCTGCCGCCACCACCACACACACGCCTGTATACTCTGCCGCCACCACCACACACGCCTGTATACTCTGCCGCCACCACCACACACGCCTGTATACTCTGCCGCCACCACCACAGACGCCTGTATACTCTGCCGCCACCACCACAGATGCCTGTATACTCTGCCGCCACCACCACAGATGCCTGTATACTCTGCCGCCACCACCACACACACCTGTATGCTCTGCCGTTACCACCACACACGCCTGTATACTCTGCCGCCACCACCACACACGCCTGTATACTCTGCCACCACCACAGACGCCTGTATACTCTGCAACCACCAAAGACACCTGTATACTCTGTATACCTCCTCACCCGCAGCCTACTATAGGGGTGGCCGTGCAGCATCCCCCCCCCACCTTCCGGTCTTCAGCAGCAACTAAAGGGGCGGCGGTACTGGCCTCTGACAGCCCCCCTCCGCCCCCACCACCACACCCGCCTGTATACTCTGCCACCACCACAGACACCTGTATACTCTGCCACCACCACAGACACCTGTATACTCTGCCACCACCTCAGACACCTGTATACTCTGCCACCACCATACACGCCTGTATACTCTGCCACCACCACAGATGCCTGTAATATTCTGCCGCCACCACAGACACCTGTATACTCTGCCACCACCACACACGCCTGTATACTCTGCCACCACCACAGATGCCTGTATACTCTGCCACCACCACCAAAGATGCCTGTATACTCTGCCAAACGCCTGTATACTCTGCCGCCACCACCACACACGCCTGTATACTCTGCCGCACACCACCACACACGCCTGTATACTCTGCGGCCACCACCACAGATGCCTCTATACTCTGCCGCCACCACCACAGATGCCTGTATACTCTGCCGCCACCACACACGCCTGTATACTCTGCCACCACCACAGATGCCTGTATACTCTGCCACCACCACAGACACCTGTATACTCTGCCACCACCTCATACACCTGTATACTCTGCCACCACCACAGACACCTGTATACTCTGCCATCACCACACAACGCCTGTATACTCTGCCACCAGCACAGATGCCTGTATACTCTGCCGCCACCACCAAAGATGCCTGTATACTCTGCCGCCACCACCACAGACACCTCTATGCTCTGCCGCCACCACCACACACACCTGTATGCTCTGCCGTTACCACCACAACACGCCTGTATACTCTGCCGCCACCACTACACACGCCTGTATACTCTGCCGCCACCACTACACACGCCTGTATACTCTGCCGCCACCACCACAGACGCCTGTATACTCTGCCACCACCACAGATACCTGTATACTCTGCCACCACCACAGATACCTGTATACTCTGCCACCACCACAGACACCTGTATACTCTGCCACCACCTCAGACACCTGTA
This sequence comes from Allobates femoralis, assembly GCA_033576535.1. Lineage (NCBI taxonomy): Eukaryota > Metazoa > Chordata > Amphibia > Anura > Aromobatidae > Allobates > Allobates femoralis. The sequence continues at coordinate 129,901,042 of JARQOC010000011.1, forward strand.
TACTCTGCCACCACCACAGACACCTGTATACTCTGCCACCACCACAGACACCTGTATACTCTGCCACCACCACAGACACCTGTATACTCTGCCGCCACCACACCAAAGATGCCTGTATACTCTGCCGCCGACACCTCTATGCTCTGCCGCCACCACACACACAACTGTATGCTCTGCCGCCACCACCACACACGCCTGTATACTCTGCCGCCACCACCACACACGCCTGTATACTCGCCGCCACCACCACAGATGCCTGTATACTCTGCCGCCACCACCAAAGATGCCTGTATACTCTGCCAAACGCCTGTATACTCTGCCGCCACCACCACACACGCCTGTATACTCTGCCGCCACCACCACACACGCCTGTATACTCTGCGGCCACCACCACAGATGCCTCTATACTCTGCCGCCACCACCACAGATGCCTGTATACTCTTCCGCCACCACACACGCCTGTATACTCTGCCACCACCACAGATGCCTGTATACTCTGCCACCACCACAGACACCTGTATACTCTGCCACCACCTCATACACCTGTATACTCTGCCACCACCACAGACACCTGTATACTCTGCCATCACCACACACGCCTGTATACTCTGCCACCAGCACAGATGCCTGTATACTCTGCCGCCACCACCAAAGATGCCTGTATACTCTGCCGCCACCACCACAGACACCTCTATGCTCTGCCGCCACCACCACACACACCTGTATGCTCTGCCGTTACCACCACACACGCCTGTATACTCTGCCGCCACCACCACACACGCCTGTATACTCTGCCGCCACCACCACAGACGCCTGTATACTCTGCAACCACCAAAGACGCCTGTATACTCTGCCACCACCACAGATACCTGTATACTCTGCCACCACCACAGATACCTGTATACTCTGCCACCACCACAGACACCTGTATACTCTGCCACCACCTCAGACACCTGTATACTCTGCCACCACCACAGACACCTGTATACTCTGCCACCACCACAGACACCTGTATACTCTGCCACCACCACAGACACCTGTATACTCTGCCGCCACCACCAAAGATGCCTGTATACTCTGCCGCCGCCACCACAGACACCTCTATGCTCTGCCGCCACCACCACACACAACTGTATGCTCTGCCGCCACCACCACACACGCCTGTATACTCTGCCGCCACCACCACACACGCCTGTATACTCTGCCGCCCCACCACAGATGCCTGTATACTCTGCCGCCACCACAGCCGCCTCTATACTCTGCTACCCACAGAGCCACCTGTATACTCTGATACCCACAGAGCCCTTTAGATACTCTGCTACCCACAGAGCCACCTATATACTCTGCTACCCACAGAGCCGCCTGTATACTCTGCTACCCACAGAGCCGCCTGTATACTCTGCTACCCACAGAGCCGCCTGTATACTCTGCTACCCACAGAGCCGCCTGTACACTCTGCTACCCACAGAGCCGCCTGTATACTCTGCTACCCACAGAGCTGCCTGTATACTCTGCTACCCACAGAGCCGCCTCTATACTCTGCTACCCACAGAGCTGCCTGTATACTCTGCTACCCACAGACCCGCCTCTATACTCTGCTACCCACACAGCCGCCTCTATACTCTGCTACCCATAGAGCCGCCTGTATACTCTGCTACCCACAGAGCCGCCTCGATACTCTGCTAACCACAGAGCCGCCTCTATTCACTGCTACCCACAGAGCCGCCTGTATACTCTGCTATCCACAGAGCCACCTGTACAATCTGCTACACACAGAGCCTTCTTTATACTCTGCTCCCCTCACAGCGGCCTGTATAATCTGCTACCCACAGACCCGCCTGTATACTCTGCTACCCACAGAGCCCCCTGTATACTCTGCTACCCACTGACCCGCCTGTATACACACAATTCGTTTCACCCTGCTCCCGATGCAATTGCATCGGGCCTTTTTACTAGTATATGATAATATGCTTTGTATTCAGTGTGAGAAGCTTGAAGACGGATCTGACTAAGCATGAACATATGTCTGCTGCTGACAGTCTAGTGGAGGCACCTTGTGGAAGATTTATGAATGGTTTCCTTCCAGATTTCATTAATAAAGTATATTTGAAAGTCTATTCTAATCACTTGCTCTGCGTTATTATTGAAAAAACTTAAACGGTGGTGACGCTTTAAGCATTTCCTACAGGAAAACTTTGTTCTTAGTAGTAACGTTAGCCATGGGAATCAGATACTACTTTCTCTCTAAGGCTGCTTTCACATTACGATTTTCGGATCTCCGATGCTGTCCGATCAAAATCGGACAGCATCGGATCCGAATTTGGCCTCCATGCAGCCCTATGGGCATCGGACCGAATCGGATGTGCACTAAATGCCATCCGATTTGGTCCGATCCGATTCTGTCCGATTTTATTATCGGTGCAAAAATCGGAGCTTGCTCCGATTTTTGCACCGAAAATAAAATCTGACAGAATCGGATCGGACCAAATCGGATGGCATTTAGTGCACATCCGATTAGGTCCGATCCCTATAACATGGGGCCCTATGGAGAAGGGTCCGAGGAAACATCTGATGTCTCCTCGGACCCCGTTTTACTGTACTGAGCATGCTCACTACAGTAAAACTGCTCCTAACTAGGAGCACAAGGGTTAAAAAAAAAAAAAAAAATGTTATTCTCACCTCTCCACGAGCCCCCACCGTCTTCCGCCATCTTCTTGGAGGCTCCCGGTGGCTCCCGCAGGCTGCCGGTGTCAGCAGAGGGCTTCCTCTGCCTTATAGGACCTGCGGTGATGTCACAGTCATGTGACCGCGGGTTACCATGGTGAACCCGCGGTCACGTGACTGTGACATCACCGCAGGTCCTATAAGGCAGAGGAAGCCCTCTGCTGACACCGGCAGCCTGCGGGAGCCACCGGGAGCCTCCAAGAAGATGGCGGAAGACGGCGGGGGCTCATGGAGAGGTGAGAATAAACCTTTTTTTTTTTTTCTTTATTTCACCCCGCAGGGAACGATTTTATGCCGGAATCGGGTGCCTATTTATATCGGACAGCATCGGCTCCCTAAAAATCGTTATGTGAAAGTAGCCTAACATGCTGACAGATATGCAACATGTGTAACAAGTCTTGTGAAGGATTTTTCTATTCTAAAAATTTAGTGAAATCCTCAGATGGCTGCTTTTAAACTGAATCTGTCAGCAGGTTTTTGTTATGTTATCTGAGAAGAGTGTAATATAGTGACTGAGACCGTGATTCTAGGGATGTCACTTGTGTTTGGTGCAATTTTGCTAGAAGCCTTGTTTTCTCTGTTTTAGATGTAGTAGTGCTCAGCTTATCAAACAGTGTTAACCCATCCCACGCCCCTGATTTAAAGCTTTCTGAGTACACTGTGCATTATGAGCAAGCTGCCAATCATGGATACGGGTGTGTTTACACAGATTAGGTGGTCTGATATGCACCCTAGTCCTATATGGATAATTTCCTGCAGATAATACATTGAAATAACAATGTTGAAGTTACAACAAACAAGATGAAAAGGCTGCACTCCACGTCTATTTCACGTCCAAACTTTTATTGCAGGTTACAAATCACATAGCCAGGGAGGCACTGTGTGTAGGGAGCGACAAAACTGTTTAGTGCCTCCTGGCGCTTCAACCGGCCCCACCTATCCTATGTCGCTGCATCCTGCCTCTATAAAGTCCTGCAGTCGTCATAGCAACCAGTAGCAACTAATTCTTATTAAAACACAAATATACAAAATTATTCAGATAATCTCAGGATAAGCAAAAAACTAATAAAATAGAAAAGAAGCACAGAAGCACAGGTACAGAGTGGAAAATCACACATACAGTAAAATAATTTTTGTCATTAAATCCCGTTGGGCTCAATGCTTCTGCACTTCTCATTGGAGGAGGAATCTGGCCTAACTCTCCTCCTCAGGCACGTTAAGGGACTCGCTCCAGACCTGCAAACCTGAGACGGTTTGCAATTAGCCTGATACACTGTGTGAACATGGTCAATTAACCTTTTAGCACACTTTCCAATAGAGATCGATTTTGAGTGTTCTCTTATGGTGGGTTTACACACACCAATCATTGTATCCAATATCTGAACAGATCTCTGGTTGCAGTGAAATCATGGACACATAGTTCCATTTTGTGGCTGTGTACAACATGGAGCAATGTATCCATGATTTCACTGCAACCAGAGATTGGTTCAGATATTGGATACAATGATTGGTGTGTGTAAACCCACCATTAAGCCACGTTACACACACAGATATCTGTGACCAACATCTGAACAGATCTCTGGTTGCAGTGAAATCATGGACACATTGCTCCATTTTGTGTCTGTGTACAAAATGGAGCAATGTATCCATGATTTCACTGCAACCATAGATCTGTTCAGAAGTTGGTCACAGATATCTGTGTGTAACGTGTCCTTTACCCTTACAAACAGGGGTCTAATCGCTTTCCCAATATAAAAATCGCTGCAGGGGCAGAAGAACAGGTAAAGTACGCACTTAGTAAGACAGGAGATAAATTCTCTAACTTTATGGTTTTAACTTGGCCAATTTTTAAATAATTACCAGTAAGGTGTAAATAGCAAAAAGAACAGTTCCCACACATGTAGTAGCCCACAGGGGTCATTTTGTCTAAACAACTACTGTGTGTTGAAATCACTCTATTTTTCACAACCATATCTTTTAAATTACTACACCTTTTCCTCGTGACCAATGGCCTCCTTAAAGCAACTTCTTTTAAAGGGATCCCGTCACCTCCAGAACGCCTCCTAAGCTAGCAAAACATGTCCCTGCACCATCCCATCACTAATCTCACACTTCTTTTGTCTCCTAAAAGCATCCTGTGAAAGTGCATAAAAACGTTTTAATACTCACTCATTAGGGATTATAATTAGCAGTGACTATATTCTTTAGTCACCAAGGCGGGCTGTTTTGCAGCTCCAGGATCCACCCTCTCTCTGTCTGTGTGTTCTGCTGTGATGTACAGGCATTGCCCTCCCCCCTCTCTATCACTCACAGAATGCAAATCATTAGTCCTGCCTTCAGTTTCAGTTTCACAGCAGCACAGACAGAGAGGGGACTGGGTCCTCGAGGCTGCAAAACAACACCCCCTGGTGACTAAAGAATATGGCCCCTGCTAATTATAATCACTAATGAGTGAGTATTAAAACGTTTTTATGCACTTTCACAGGATGCTTTTTTAGGAGACAAAAGGAGTGTGAGATTAGTGATGGGATGCTGCAGGGACATGTTTTGATGGCTTAGGAGGCGTTCTGGAGGTGACAGGATCCCTTTAAATTTCTGTCACTCTCAATGATGTGCCAGTTTCTGTCTATTGTACTTCTGATTGCTTCATCCTTTGGACTATGCTCAAAACAAAAGATAAACCTTTTTGCCTTTTTCGTTTTTTGACCCTATTGATCAGTGCATGTTGGGAAATGGCTTGCTTTTTCTACAGCTGTATTCAATACTATTTTGGGGTAGCTTCTATCTTTAGTCTTGCCAGAGTTGTTGTGCTTGTACTTCAAACCTCCCTTTACAAATATTTATCTTTCTTAGGCTACTTTCACATCAGCGGTAATCGCTGATCACGGTAGTTGCGGTGAAAAAACTTGTTCCTTGATCTGCCCTTACACATGTACAGCGCCATAGAACGAATGGCGCTATATAAATAAATAGTAATAATTACCGCATAACGGCTGCGATCGCGGCACACTTGCAGCAAGCCCCATACAATGTCTATGACATCTAGAAAAAACAGCTTGTCATGTTCATATTTTGAGGTAAATTTCATATTCATGTGATTTCTATGTAAGTTATCAAAGAACTTTGAAAAATCGTATGTGAACCCGCCCATACAAGAAATATATCATTCAAATACCTAAAATAGGTGTGGATGAACTTTAAATAAGGAATTTTAGCAGTAAAAATCATCTCCTCAAAAGTAGCAAGAAACAGATAGGCGAAAGTGCATGCTACCGGCATTCACTTTGCAGTACCTGCATGTTGCAGGTACCACTTACCATCAAAAACACAAGGCATTATGCTCTAAAACAAAGCTCAAAAATCTTCCCACGAACTGCACAAAATCAAGACTTTTCCCCATCCTGGTCAAAAAACACATACGGTAATTGTTTTCACACCTTTGTGTATTTGTGCTTTTATAATAATTTGTTGCTATTGGTTGCTATGACGACTGCAGGACTTTATAGAGGCAGGATGCAGCATCATGGGATAGGTGGGGCCAGTTGAAGTGCCAGGAGGCGCAAAACAGTCTGTCGCTCCCTACACACAGTGCCTCCCTGACTATGTGATTTGTAACCTGCAATTAAAGTTTGGATGTGAAATAGATGTGGAATGCCGCATTTTCACTTTGTTTGCTGAATACTGGACTTCTCTTCCTCTGTGTCAGCTGACACCTGAAGTCTAACAAGCGGCCGCATAGTCCGAGCCACCTGTTGATGATCTGAGGTCCCGATTGGAAGTCCTCTGCTGCAGATCTGCAAAAGTAAGTGCCAAAGATTTTTTTCTCTTTGGCCCCATTTACACACTGCTTTTTTTGCTGCATATTTTTACGCAAAAGCTCAAAAAAAGCCAGGAGTGGAACAATCAAAACCGGGAGTGGCACACTTAGAGGAAAGGTCTAATAGAAAAAGTGCTCCACTTAGGGGCTCGGACACACATCAGTGAAACTCGTCCGAGTTTACTGTGCTTAAAAATTGCATTGCTCTTGGACCAATGTTAAGTAATGTCCGAGAGCACATTTCAGAGTCTCATACGCTTTTTCCGCATCTGATTCTCGGATTGCGAGTCAATCGCAACATGTTGTGATTCTATGCAAGTCACAGACGAGACTCACCAATGCAAGTCTATGGGTCCGACAAAAAACTCGGATTGCACTCAGAAAGCACTCACACCATCTGAGTCTGATGCTAGTTTTAATTGCTACATTACCATTCTGTAGCTCAGACAACTGTACAAAATGCACCTGTAAATGATTATACAGTAACTAGCTGCTGAGGAAAAAAACTGATTGCACTCGGAAAGCACTCGCAAGCCACACTGAGCAAAACTAGGATCACATTAATCCGACTCTCGGATCCGAGAATCAGACAGTTTTTACACTCTGATGTGTGTCCATACCCTTATATGTTTAATTACATACTCCTGGTTTGTGATGAGCTTGTGCTTAAAAAGACACAGCAAAAAAAGCAGTGTGTGAATGGGGCCTTTGTATGTTTTACAACACAGTTTGATAAGTGACAAGTCCCTTAAATCAGGCTCTCTTGCACATATTCCCCCTACCTCGCCCACCCTCTCCGGAAACTTAGTCACCCCCCAGAAACCTTAAATTTATCGACTTCAACTCACTCTCTCACTCCCTCCTCCCTCTCACAGACCTTGCCTCCTCACCTGATGTCAACGCTGCTACCACCCTCTATAACTCCACACTAACTGCGGCTCTCGATTATGCCGCCCCCCCTCACACACACCAAAACCCGCACACACAGGCAACCCTGTCTTACCTCTCTCACAAAAAACTATGTCTAGCATCCAGGGTAGCTGAAAGGAGATGGAGGAAATCCCCCTCCACGGCCCACTTCACCATGTACAAGCAATCTTTCTCCAACTTCAAGGACGCACTCACCGCCGCAAAGCAAACCTATTTGTCTTCCTTAACACACTGTCCCAAAACCCCAAGCAACTATTCAAAACCTTCAACTCCCTATTCCTTCCCCCCTCACCTACTCCTTCCCCCCTCACCTACTCCTTCCCCCCTCACCTCCTCCTTCCACCCTCACCTCCTCCTTCCACCCTCACCCTCCTTCCTCACTCCTCCCCCTCATCTCCGCCGATGACTCGCCACCTTCTTCAAACAAAAGATTGACAAAATTAGAGAAAGCTTTGGCCCAAGCGACCCACCCCCATCACCGCCCAACCCTCTTTGACCAAAGGAATATTTTCCAACATGACTGAAGATCAGCTCTCCTCCCTCCTGTCGCGATCTCACCTCACCACCTATGCCCTCGACCCACTCCCCTCCCACCTCAACCCAAACCTCACCACAGTCCTCATCCCTGCCCTAACCCACCTCTTCAACCTATCACTCACTACGGACGTATTTCCCTCATCCTTCAAACGTGCCTTAATTTCACCCATCCTCAAAAAACCCTTCTTCGACCCATCATCTGTCGCTAACTACCGCCCCATATCTCTCCTCCCTTTCGTATCCAGACTAATTGAACATCACGTCCATTCTGAACTGTCCTCCCACCTATCCTCCTGCTCCCTCTTCGACCGCCTACAATCTGGTTTCAGACCTCATTACTCCACTGAAACAGCCCTAAACAAAGTCACCAACGACCTACTGACCACGAAGAGTAAACGGCACTACTCTGTCCTCCTCCTCCTTGACCTTTCTGCTGCCTTCGACACGGTCAACCACTCTCTCCTACTTCAAATCCTAGAATCCCTTGGTATCACTGACCTCGCCCTCTCTTGGATCTCCTCATACCTTACTGACCGCACTTTCAGCGTCACCCACTCCCACGCCTCTTCCTCGTCCTACTCCCTTACTGTCGGCGTCCCCCAGGGTTCGGTTCTGGGACCATTGCTGTTCTCCAACTACACCCTCAGCCTAGGTCAACTCATTGAGTCCCATGGCCTTCAGTACCATCTCTACGCCGACGACACCCAGATCTACCTCTCTGGCCCCGATATCACCTCCCTTCTGTCTGAAATCCCCAATGCCTGTCCGCCCGCCTCTTTCTTATCTGCTCGCTTCCTCAAGCTGAACATGGACAAAACAGAGTTCATAGTCTTCCCCCCCAACCGCCCTCCCCCGCCCTGTCCATCCTAGTCAATGACTGCTCTCTCTCCCCTGTCCCCCACGCCAAGTGCCTTGGGGTTACTCTCAACTCCTCCCTCTCCTTCAAGCCCCACATCCAAGCCCTCGCCACCTCCTGCCGACTCCAACTCAGGAACATTTCCCGGATCCGCTCCTTCTTTAATCACAACACTGCCAAAACTCTTGTTCACGCCCTCATCATCTCCCGCCTTGACTACTGCAACCTACTGCTCACTGGTCTCCCTGCTTCCTCCCTTGCCCCCTCTGCTCTATCCTAAACTCCGCTGTACATCTAATCCACCTGCCTCCTCGCTATTCCCCTGTCTCCCCCCTCCGCCAAGCCCTTCACTGGCTCCCCACCCCCCAGAGACCCCGATTTAAAGTCCTAACCCTGACATACAAAGCCATCCACAACCTGTCCCCCACCTTACATCTCTGACATGGGCTGCTGATACCTACCCGCACGCAACCTGTGCTCCTCACAAGAACTCCTCCTTTCCTCCCCCCTTATCTCATCCTCCCACAACCGCATACAAGACTTCTTCCGCACCTCTGCCATACTCTGGAACTCTCTCCCCTAGCACATCAGACACTCACCTACCCTTGGGAGTTTCAAAAAGAACCTGAAAACTCATCTATTCCAACAAGCCTACATCCTGTGATGAGTTTCAGCGCCACTTCACCACACGCTTGGCACTTCCCCTCCTATTGTGTCCTCTCCCACCCCTGTAGACTGTGAGCCCTCATGTATCAGCAAGCCTTGATTGTTCATATGTACTACATTTATCCTTGTTACCCCCACTTCTTATGTAAAGCGCCATGGAACCAATGGCGCTATACAAATAAATAATAATAACTCGTCATTACGAAATTATAGGCCAGTAAGCTTAACCTCTACTGTGGGTAAAATCCTAGAGGGTTTTCTAAGAGATGCTATACTGGAGTATCTGAAGAAAAATAACCTCATGACCCATTATCAACATGGTTTTACGAAGGACCATTCCTGTCAAACTAATCTAATAAGCATCTATGAAGAAGTAAGTTCTGGACTGGACCAAGGAAATGCAGTGGATGTGGTGTATATGGACTTTTCAAAAGCTTGTGATACGGTGCCACACAAAAGGTTGATACATAAAATGAGGGAAATGGGGATAGGGGAAAATATGTGTAAGTGGGTTAAGAACTGGCTTAGTGATAGGAAACAAAGGGTGGTTATTAATGGAGCACACTCAGAATGGGTCACAGTTACCAGTGGGGTACCACAGGGGTCAGTGTTGGGCCCGCTTCTATTTAATATATTTATTAATGACCTTGTAGGGAGCATACAGAGTAGAATCTCAATATTTGCAGATGACACTAAACTCTGCAGGGTAATCAATACAGAGGAGGACAATTTTATATTACAGGAGGATTTATGTAAACTAGAAGCTTGGGCTGCTAAATGGCAAATGCGCTTTAATGGGGATAAATATAAAGTCATGCACTTGGGCAGAGGAAACAAAAGGTATAATTATGTGCTTAATTGTAAAACACTGGGCAAAACTGTCACTGAAAAAGACCTGGGTGTATGGGTAGATGACAAACTCACATTTAGTGGCCAGTGTCAGGCAGCTGCTGCAAAGGCAAATAAAATAATGGAATGCATTAAAAGAGGCATAGATGCTCATGAAGAGAACATAATTTTACCTCTATACAAGTCACTAGTGCGACCACACTTAGAATACTGTGTACAATTCTGGTCTCCGGTGTATAAGAAAGACATAGCTGAACTAGAGCGGGTCCAGAGAAGAGCGACAAAAGTCATTAGAGGACTGAGGGGTCTGCAATACCAAGACAGGTTATTAAACTTGGGGTTATTTAGCTTGGAAAAACGAAGGCTTAGGGGTGATCTTATAATAATGTATAAATATATGAGGAGACAGTACAGAGACCTTTCTAATGATCTCTTTACTCTTAGGCCTGAGACTGGGACAAGGGGGCATCCTCTACGTCTGGAGGAAAGAAGGTTTAATCATAATCACAGACGCGGATTCTTTACTGTAAGAGCAGTGAGACTATGGAACTCTCTGCCACATGATGTTGTAATGAGTGACTCACTACTAACATTTAAGAAGGGCCTGGATGCCTTTCTTGAAAACTATAATATTACCAGTTATACTTACTAGATTCTTTGATAGGGCGTTGATCCAGGGAACTAGTCTGATTGCCGTATCTGGAGTCAGGAAGGAATTTTTTCCCCCAATGTGGAGCTTAGTGTTGCCACATGGTTTTTTTTTTGCCTTCCTCTGGATCAACATGTTAGGCTATGGGTTGAACTAGATGGACTTAAAGTCTTCCTTCAACCTTAAAAACTATGTTACTATGTTACTATGTAAAATATATGTACAGAGATAGAAAGTGAACACATGGATGGTAAGACCAGCTATAGCTAATGATCAAAAAGATATGATGAAAGTTTCAACCCAAAGTGACAGGTTGAAAGTCATAGGAACAAACAAACTGAGCCAGAACAGGAAAGAATACACAGAGCACCTCTACAAGACCGAGTCAGTGATATGGGTAATAAAAGAGAATGGAAATGGTAGCAAGCTGAACATCTTGACAGACTAAGTTGTTGCTGTGATAAAGCTTATGTCAAACAGCAAAACACCTGGAATAGTCAATATTTCAAAAGAGCAGAGAGATAGGAAAAGGGTACTTCTTGCGCAGCCGATGAAACATCCAGAAACTTTCAATATTGTGATAATGGATTTCATTTGTTCAACGCATTTTATAGCTATCCTGCTACTTCAGGACAAATCAAGAAGTACACTTTTTCCCTCTCTTCTGAGTCTTCCGAAGAAGAAGCTGATGTCATCACATGCCTGTGTTAGCAAATATGGACAACTGCTAAATCACCAAAAGAGTGAGTAAGATCACTGTTTATTCCTATCTCCGAAGAAGGGAGATGTTACCAACTGAGGAAACTTTCGTATTATGGCGCTCATTCCTCATACCAGCAAATTTGTACTCAAGATCCTACAAATTAAAATGAAAAAATGGCGTGCACACAGACTTATTTCAAAGCGGAGGTGCAGACAGACAGGATTCAGGGATCCCACAGTCAATGATATATAGTAACAAAGTCGCACACTCCTTCAGTTGTGTTTGCTATATTTATTCAAGAAAAAAAGTGCAGCGGAGCAACATACAGGTGGGCAACGTTTCGACCAAAACTTTGGTCTTTATCAAGCCTGTTGCTTTCCGTCTTTTTATTATGGTTTAGATCTAGTGAGCAGTATATTGTCAGGTGCCTGCCAAGCAGCTGATAGCATCAACCTTGTATATATTTCAACAGGTTCCAAGTTGCATAGACTAGTGTGGTGCATCACCTCATTACGTCATGTTTCATAGTACCGTTGCACACTATCAGAAACAACTGTAACACATTTGAGATGGTGGGTGACAAACTGGAGTTTGTAGAGGACTTTAACCTACTCACATCGATGGTCATTCAAGATGCAGCAATGACACCAGAAATCAATAAAACCGCTATGGGCAAATCAAAAAAGAATATATTTTTAGGAAAATAAAAAGCGGCACTCACTGGACTTGTAAGCAAACTTCTTCTTTATTTTGTACAAAGGTTCAAAAATGATAGGCAGGTGGCGGACAAGGTAGTTAATACTGAACTACGGACATTTTGTGCTAGTCCAGCACTTTTATGGGTCTATACTAAAATGAATATGTCATTAAATTTCCTTTATAGGGGTTATTATGATTGATCTTAAAATTATCACAATCTATATTAAAAACATCACAGAATGCATATTCTATTTAGAAAAACACATAAAGATCAATAGTTATTGAGCCATAGACCTCATTAGGCTTTATATTTAATTAATATTAATTTTTATTATTAATTTTTCTTCAATCAGATCAACTAATGTCAGGGATCTGTTAGTAAAGAACAGGATCAAAGCAGAGAAAAATTGGTTAATGGGTTACCAGATAGAGGGGAATTACAAAGGTGGTGGTTGCCGATTTTACAATGTGCATCTAACGCAAAATGTACCGTAGTTAAAATAGGAAAATATACACCCACAAGGTTAAAGGATTTATTTCTTGCAAGACAAAGTATGTTGTATATATTATATTTTGTCCATACGGAAAATATTACATCAGCAAAACCATTAGACCCCTATAAGTCTGCTTTAAGGAGAACTATAAAACCATTAACTCTGGTAGAAGTTCCCACTGCTGATTGACCACATAAAATGTTATTCAGGAGACCCAAACTCACTAACATTCACAGGGTTAATAAAAAATAACTCTCCACTGCAAGGAGGTAATTGGCATAAAGAATTACTAAGGGCAGAAACAAAATTAATCTACTATATAATTGCCGTAGGCATTTTTGTGTCGGACCCCGAAAACGCCGTGGCTATGTCACGCTGTGACGTCACCACGCGCGAGCAATGGCCGCGAAGCGGCCATCGCGAGTCGCTGGCCGAAAATAGAACCAGAGGCCCGGCTACAAAGTTAGCGATTTACCGCTGAGGTAGCGCGAGCAATGGCCGCGAGGCCATTGCGAGTCGCTGCCGCATCTGCCGCAACTCCCCCTATACTTTCAATGGGGATCTATTGCGAGTCGCTGTGTAGCGCGAGCAATGGCCGCGAGGCCATTGCGAGTCGCTACACTTGCGGCGCGGTTGCGGTAATCCCCATAGAAAGTATAGGGGGACTTGCGGCAGGTGCGGCAGCGAGTCGCTGGCTGAGTGCGAGCACTTGCGGCGCGGTTGCGGTAATCCCCATAAGGATTACCGCAACCGCGCCGCATTGCGAGTCGCTGGCTGAGTGCGAGCACTTGCGGCGCGGTTGCGGTAATTCCCATAGAAAGTATAGGGGGACTTGCGGCAGGTGCGGCAAGTGCGGTTTTGCCGCACCTGCCGCAAGTCCCCCTATACTTTCTATGGGGATTACCGCAACCGCGCCGCAGATGCGGTTTTTAAATAAAATAAAATAATTTTAATACAAATAAATTTACTTTAAATAACAAATAATAAATACATTTAATAATAATAAAAATAGTAAAAAAACAAAACAAAATAAATAATAAAATAAAAAATTCCTATCTACTATATTGGATTATTATTTGAAAATCTAAAAAAAAAATAAAAATATTCTAGACACCCGATGCATTTGCATCGGGCTCACAGCTAGTAATTAATATAATGCTCAAGGAGATCTAAATGACCGTAACAATCTTTGTGTTTTTGTAAATATGATATGCATTCTGTGATGTTTTTAATATTGTTTATGATTATTTTAAGATCACTGAGTATGATGCCACATAGGTTCCACCCCTATATAGGAAATGGACTGACATCTTCATTTTAGTATGGACCCGTAAAAGTGCTGGACTAGCATGAAACGGCCATAGTCCAATACTAAGTACCTCGTCTGCAATCTACATGTCCTTTTTAAACCTTCGTACGAACTAAAGAAGTAGTTTGTTTGCAAGTCTGGTGAGCGCCACTTGTTTTTTTTAATCAGATATATATCTATTAATCAAATAATCTGTCATACAGAAAAAGAAACAGTATATACATTTTGTTATTATAACAATGAAACCCCATTCCCTTACCCCTCCCTACTCCCTATGCCACCTAGACAGCAAGCATATTTACCAACCCATAGTAGCAGTAATTTGAATGTCACAATAAGTTAGACTCGTTGCTCCATTGCACATGCCCCCCTTACTACCCTACTTGATGTATGGTGTATCATCACCCCATCACGTGCCATATTCCAGCCATGGAGACCAAATTTTTGTATGTACATTTTCCCTCCCACGTCTATGGTATATATCCCTTTCCAACCTGGAGACATGGTTCGCCTGTGACAGAAATTCTCTCATGGACGGAGGTTCCTCTCTGATCCAGTATCTGGCTATAGGTTTCCTTGCAATCTGGCAATAGCTATCTTTGAGTTGTTGTCCACAAGAATCTCGTCCACGTATCCCAGCAGGCACACCACTGGCTCTCTTGGTATATTACAGCTGTACGCCCCCTCAAGTCTAGTAATTATCATTAGCCAGTATGTTGTTAGTCTTGGGCATGTCCACATCATGTGGAATATCCCTGCTTCCTCCGCTTTACATCTAGAACATTCCTCAAATTCACCCTGAATAAAAAGTCTGGTGACCGGTAAACTCTCTATATATTAAATATAACTGAGACAATCTACCCAGTTCATTAAGGGACAAATTCGGTACCCACTCCAGAATTGGACATCCATGCATCCTTATCAATGGCTCCCACCTCCACTTCCCTTTCTCGTTTTCTCCCGTGTTGGGTATTGGAGTAGATACGTGTGTAAGAGGTCCCCATAAGTAGTGGAGATCACCCCTCTCGCAGGTCCGTCATGACACACGTAATCCAGCACTATGTCGTGTTGTATAGAGATCTCTCTAAGTTTCCGTTGTGACCGGAAGGCATGTGTCATCTGTAGATATTGGTATGCCCCTGACTCCCTTAGATCAAATTCCTTCCTCAGTTGTGAGAATGTCTTTAGCCCTTGCCCATCCAGTATCTAGTAGAGTACCGAATGCCTTTAGTTCGCCACTTCTATAGATATCCCATCCTCCTCATCTCCTGCAAGTTATGGATGTTCCATAGTGGAGAGTATTTGGTCAGCTGCGTTACTCCTCTCACCTGTTTCAGTTTATGTAACAAGAGCAGGGTAGGGTATGATCTCCCAAGAGTGCCACTTTCTATTTTCCTACAAATATATTATATCTTGACTTTTGCAAAGAAGCAGACCACCAAAGCAGGACTGTGATTTGAAATGCCTGAAGGTTTAGGAGCAGGGAACTGCTTACATGGAATGAACTGGACTGCAGCTAATTATGAATGGTGTTGCTTTCTAAACGCTGTCTCCTTACAAAATTTTAGCAAATCAAAAATGAAGTCACTGAACAAGGTCTTAAAATCAAGGAAACGGGTAATGAAGACACGGCTATTACCGTATACAGTTTGGTCTTTTCTGTGGTAACATACGGTGTGAAACCTGAATAATAAAAAAAAATCAAGATAGAAGAAGAGTCCATGCATTCGATGTATGGTGCTGGAGAAGGATTTTATCAATACCATGGATGGCAAGAAGAACAAACTAATCGATTTTGGAACAAATCAAGCCAGACATGCCACTCACAGCAAGGATCACATCATACAAAGAGAGCAGTCACTGCGGAAGGAATAGAACAGAAGGAACAAGGTGAAGAGGAAGATCAGTAACATTATCACTTGATACTGTCAAGATAATGGCAGAGAACACCCTGGTGGACCTTTCTAGGTTTTGCAAAATGTCATTACTCCTATAGATAGTTCATCCATCATGTCGACATGGCACAAGATTGAGCTAAAGACTATTATTAAAAAAGAAAAAAAATATTTCACTCTACCCAGTCATTATGATAATGAATTACAATCTGATGGTCATAAAATTACTATGACTTTAAAATATGTGCATTGCTGTGAGATCCCCCCTTTCTCAAAACTTGTTTCACAACTTCCCCAGGGGAAGATTGTAGTCACAGCATTAAAAATATTTACGGACTTCCGGTTCCGGCGCCTCCATGTGCAGCCGCATCTAAGGGCTGCTCCTTCCCCGTCCCGGCAATCCGCCGACATCTGCCTCCAACCTGACCCTGGGCATCCACAAGTTAAGCGGCGACTGCTGAGACCCCGGGAGCGTCCACCATGTCCACGATGGACCGCTATGTGACGAGGAGCCGGGAGACAGAGAAACCCGCGAGCCCGCACGAGGAGACCGGTAATGGCGGGCAGGGCAGACATAGCGGGTCCAGTAAGGGGACATCGCTAGTAGAGGGAGAAGTGGCGAGGAAGTCCGGGTCCAGAGATGGGGAGGCTGCAGTAAGGAAGGAGACGGGCACTGCTAATAAAGCCGCAGGGACCCTGCAGGCCATATCCCCAGAACACTTGCAAAATGCAGCAGCCGCCATTAGCAAACAGCCCCAGAGTGGTCCCCAGGCAGACAAAGAGTGCATAGGAGAGAAACAGGACCGGGAGACTGGAGAGAGGACATGGAAGGTGGATGGGGAGCCCCACATTTTGATTACAAGGCATTGGCAAAAGAACTAGCCATCCATCTTGCTGATGACTTTAAAACTGCAATGGCTGAGATGGTGGCAGCCACAACTAAAGACATACATGCCAAAGTGGAGGCACATGATCAGCAACTCACAGAAGCTGAATCAAGAATAAGTGCAGCAGAGGATAGAATACAAGAGCTGGAGGAGCAGATAATGTCTTTGCAACAACACGCTGAGTATGCTCATACAAAACTAGAGGACATTGAAAACAGAGCACGAAGGAGCAATCTAAAAATAGTGGGACTCCCTGAATCCATTCCGGCTAACCAACTAGTGGAAATCTTTGAGGTGGATCTACCCAAAGCCTTGGGTCTAACCCATAGATGTAAAACGGAGCGCACCCACAGAATTGGCCAGATGAGGGAGCCACAAGAGAGGTTGACTACTTCGGGTGCCACCGCCTCGCCATCCAAACAGGCTACTAAGTCGAGGCACGCTATAGCGAAATTTCTCAATCACCGTGACAAGGAAGAGATCCTGCGCGCCTATAAGGCCAAAAAGCACCCATTATTGTTACAGGGACACAGAGTGCTGGTGTTCGCGGATTACTCTATAGAGGTCACGCGCCGCAGGAGATCTTTTAGTGAAGCATGCTCGCTACTCCATAGAAGAAATGTCCGATTCCAGCTGAACTTTCCGGCTATATTGAGATTCAGGTCTAGAGAGGGAGTCATGCTGACCTTCACTGACCCTGAGGAAGCAATGACAGCGATCCGTGACAACATGTGTTCCCCAAGAGCGGCGGAAACACCGACATCACCCCAGCATGATTCTGGATCCCCGACGAAATCTAGTGCTGCTTTTGATTTGGAGTCCGAGACTGATAGAGACTCTGTAAGAACTTATAGACTGAGATCCAACTCCCTGATAAGTGAAGGAGCGGGGAGAAAACCGCCTTCAGAAACTCCACGACAACAGAGACAGACAGGTCCACGTTGGCAGAGGAAGAGATGAGGAGAGAGGGAGAAAAAGCTGAAATGGAACTGTGATTATTTTTGTTTGGGCGACGTTCTCATGGCTTTACTAAAAATGTGAATGGAGGGGAGTGATGCAGGCGAAATGGGAAAGTTATGCTTATGTGATTTGCTTCACCCCTTTGTTTGTTTCTTTCCCACTCCTCTCGTTTCTTTAATCTCCAGTCTTGAATGTCACTAAGATTTCTTATTCTAAGGGACGAGTTGATGTCTGCACAGAGAAATCTTCACTGAAACGTGAGCGGAGTGGTAAGAAATTGGGAAAATGCTGGAGACTTACATATTTACTGTCATGGTTGATAGCTAAAGGTGCCTTTAATATGTTGGCAATGTTCTTTATACAAGTTGTGGGCTTTGGTACCACTTTACTTCTGCTGTGGAGGGGACTAAAGAGCTGGGAGTAGATAAGGCAAGAGATGTCCCAGGGAGCAAAAGGTTGGAGATTACCATTATTATACTGTTTTTATACTTAATTGTTTAATAGGCCGGTTGGAAGCTAGGGCGGGGCGGGGTTACATTTGTCGGTTGCACTAGAGGGAAGAAGTGAAGTGATACACTTGTAAAGATGAATGGAGTAGGTGTGGTTGGGGGGGAGGGGGAAGGGAAAAGCAAAGACAACAGTTTGGGACATATCTCCAAGTTCGTAATGTGCATCTCTTGTAACTTATTATGCGCACCATGGTTTACATCTCATTATACAATTTGTGTGTGGCAGCTGGTAAAAAAAAAAAAGTTGAGGACCCGGTACGGGGAGGACTCTGATGGTTAGGTGGGTCTCCTGGAATGTCAAGGGGTTGCGCTCCCCAGCAAAGCGCATGATGGTTCTGCGCCATCTTAAAAAATTACACATAGATATTGCTCTACTCCAGGAGACCCACCTGACCTCGGAGGATTTCTTTCGCCTTAAAAAACTATGGGTGGGGGAGGTCTTCGGGTCAAGTGCGGTGGAGAGGAAGGCGGGAGTCATAGTCCTAATCCGCAGGTCACTGGCTCACTCAATCGTCTCCACTACAAGTGACAATGAGGGACGACTGTTCCGGATGACGATTCAAATACAAAATGATGTCTTTAATGTTTTTAATGTATATGCCCCCAATGTAAATCAAAGACCTTTCTTCCAACAACTACAGAATACCTTACTCCAGGAAATAGGAGTTAATAAAATAGTGGGAGGTGACTTCAATACAGTGATGAGAGTGGAAGAAGACAGACGTTCCTCGACACATATCCATAGTGGTAGTCAAGACAGAGGGGGCCCAAGGGTTGACAGCACCTTGGAATCCTTGACTAAGCTGGCAGGCCTGTCAGATATTTGGAGACTAACTAACCCTTTGGGTAGAGAATTCACCCACTTCTCACATCCCCATGGATCATGGTCCAGAATAGATATGTTTTTTGGGTCCACCAAGATAATACAAAGAACGATTGACGTCAAAATTGAAGATATGGTGATCTCTGATCATAGCCCATTAGTCTTAGAGATCAAAGATAACTACGAGAAAGGAACCGACTATCTTTGGAGGTTTCCTGACACATATACCAAAGAAGAAAACTTCACCAAGCTACTTGGGGAGTGGTGGACACACTTTACCGTAGATAATTTGGACCATAGATCTGATCCGAGCTTGTTCTGGGAGACCGCAAAGGCAGTCATGAGAGGACACATAATGGCCTACAGCATGGGGATCAAAAAAAGAGCTAAAGAAAAATTTATAGAAACCAGTCGGAAAGTGAGATCTGCTTACCTACAATACAAAAACTCAATGGGGACTCCCGACAAAGAGAAATGGTTACTAGCTAAAAAAGAATTTGATGAGTGGGCAGGAAAACGGGAGATTATATTTAAAAATAGATTAGAATTAGAATTACATAAATTCGGAGATAAAGCAGGAAGATTGTTGGCAAGACTGGCCCGAGGGGGGTACACTTCTTCCCCTATTCAATCGATAAAAGATAAACAGGGTAATATATGGAAGGACCCTAAGAATATCGTGAAAACTTTGGGTGGGTTTTATGCTTCTCTATATACAGAGAAATCGATTGGCGACCCAGAGAACCCTCCCTGGCTAAGCAGGATCAAATTGCCATCTGTCTCCCAAGATGATTTACAAATTCTAAACAACCCAATTACAACTGGAGAAATTGAAGAGGCTATTAAAAATTTAAATCCGAGTAAGGCCCCAGGGCCAGATGGCTATAATGGCGCCTTTTTCAAAACTATGAGGGAGAGGATCTCCCCGGTTCTCTGCAATCTCTATAATGGGATACTACGGGGATCACCTATCCCTGATAGAATGAACTTGGCCTACATTAAATTGATCCCTAAACCAGGCAAGATCCCCACTGATCCAGCTAGCTACAGACCGATTTCATTAATAAATCAGGATCTGAAATTACTATCCAAGATTTTGGCGGACAGATTGGCAATGGTCCTGCCCAAATTAATATCTACACACCAGGCAGGATTCATCAAGGGAAGATCGACGACCACAAATATCCGAAAAGCAATGCTTCTGATGGATATTCTGGGGAAACAGGCCAATCGGGGGGGAGGCAGCCCAGCCATGATCACCTTAGATGCCGAAAAAGCATTTGATAATGTCAGGTGGTCATGGCTGGGAAAGGTCTTAGATACTATGGGTTTGACGGGCCCCTTTCGGCAATATATACAGACTCTCTATAGTAATCCTAAAGCATGCGTTAGCATACCGGGCTTTCTGTCCGACACCTTTACCCTTCAGAAGGGGACTAGACAGGGATGCCCATTGTTCCCCCTACTCTTTAATTTAGCTATAGAGCCTCTGGCACTATATTTGGAGGAATGTAATTCCTACACAGGTTTTAAAGTGGGAACCAAAGAGATAAAACTCTCACTGTTCGCGGATGACATCATCTTGTATGTTCAAAATCCGGAGCAAGACCTCCCAAATATTTTGTCAGACATAGAGATGATGGGCAAACAAACTGGATTTTCCCTGAATGTGAAATTTTGTTTATAAAGCCGGGGGATGGGATGCACAAGGGACGAAAAAATCTTTGTGGCCTACCAGTCATGAGGGATAGTATTAAATATTTGGGTATACATCTAGCCAGATCACCTGGACAGACGTATAAACTTAATTTTCTACCAATCATTCAGAAGATAGAGCGAGAATTGTCAGGCTGGGCGAAATTACCACTCTCTCTGTTGGGACGCTGTCACTTATTGAAAATGGTTAGCTTTGCGAGATTACTTTACCCACTTCAAACTATCCCCATGTTGCTGAGATACATTGACATAAAGAGACTGAACAGGTCCTTCTCTAAATTTTTATGGGGAGGAAAGAGACCCCGTTTGGCATATGCAACTTTGATCCAATCCAAACAGGAGGGAGGACTACAGCTCCCAGATGTTAGGGGATACAATTTAGCGTGTATACTGCGTAATGTTCTTGATTGGATTAGAAACACTAACAAATTCTCAGATGTACTTTTGGAGGGGGAGTGGGCCAAACCCTGGGATCTAGCAGCCTTACTACATTCGCCACTGACTTGTCTGCCCCACACTTTGAAAAATACGGTGATCTATAAAGATACGATAATTACATGGAAGGAGGTTAGGAAGAAATTCAAATTAGCATGGAGGGTTTCGAAATTACTGAACCCATGGAGATGCCCGTCATTCCCATTGGGACGAGAAAACTCTCTATTCCAAACTTGGAAAGATAAGGGAATTAACACGTTGGGAGACCTTATGAATCTAGAAGAAAAGAGGTGGATGACCGAGTCAGAGGTCTTGAATACTTACAATCTACCCCAGTTCCATGCTATACAATATCGCCAATTGAAATTTTATCTGCTTTCACACTTACGTGACATCACGGGGGAGGTTGAGAATTCTCTGTGGTCTGAACTGATATCTATAAACAATACTGAGGTATCCATAACTTCATTATACACTAAACTAAAACGGATTCTGAGACCACAGGGAAGGGGAGGGTCTTTTAACAAATGGCGTAAACATTACACAGACCCGGAACTTCCACAGAAGATCCTGGAAGGGTGGGGTTTAGTAAGACGCCATGTTATAAATGAGAGATGGAAGGATTCCCAATTTAGGATCATGCACGGAACCATTCAGGGCTTCAATATACCTCCATCTACAACCAATCAGGAAAGATGGGTTCATTGCCCAAAGTGTAAGTCACACATGACTGATCTGGAGCAC
Source organism: Allobates femoralis (assembly GCA_033576535.1). Classification (NCBI taxonomy): domain Eukaryota; kingdom Metazoa; phylum Chordata; class Amphibia; order Anura; family Aromobatidae; genus Allobates; species Allobates femoralis. The sequence goes on from JARQOC010000011.1 coordinate 129,923,244, forward strand.
GGCCTGTGGTCCTGCCCGGAGTCCCAGCAATATTGGAAAACAGTCAATGCATGGGCTAGAAAAATTTGTGGAGACACAGGAGAGTTGGATCCAATACGTTGGCTTTTTCACTATCACCCACTTTCCAGTGCTGGAGGACAACCTTGCATTATGTGGCATTATATTGCTCTAGTAGCAAAGAGACTCTTGCTACAGTACTGGCTCAATGACAGACCCCCAGATTTGTCTCAAGTAAAACATACATTACGCCACACATTGACACTCGAAGCTCTGGATACACTCCGTAATCCAAGTAAGTTAGCCAAAAAATTCTTTATTAAATGGAGACGCTTTATTGAAAGTGAATTCACAGATGTGGAAACACAAAATTTCATGATACCCTTTCGAGCATCAACATGGTACGCATTAGAAGAGCTGGGAGGAACATTAGGTAGGTTGAGATGTTAGGTGCAGGAGATGCAATAACTTTTGATATACTTCTACCAATAAAATATAGTCTTTATTTATCATATTGATTTTTGTTAAATCTTGAATACAATTTAGTCTGGAGACTGTGGGTGGGAGGGAGTCAGGGGATGCATATTGTAACTGTTGGTCGTTTATATATGATTTGTCTTGCTTGAACAGTTTTCTTGAATGGACATAATAATTTTATGATATGATTCTGTGAATTTTGTACAACTGTTTATTTGATTAAAACCCAATAAAAATGATGATTCAAAAAAAAAAAAATATTTACAGTTTTAGGGGTGTAACTGGGAATAACTTCTAATCGTTTGTCTTCCGATAGATTAAAATAATAAACTCAGGTTTACTCCCCCTTTCCATGTTTAGCACCTGAGGAGGCATTGGGCCATTTGACAGACAACAATAAAATGTGTTTGTTTTCTGTTACATACAATATATTTATATATATGCTATTTCAACATGCTTTTAATACTCTATTTCTTTTATTTGCAGGCCGCATCTTTTGGAAAATGTTTTCTAGATTCATATTCACCTTCAGATTTTGTAACAATGTGTCATGATCTCCGTGTCCTTAATGCTATCAATGATTACCAGATTGGCATACCTTTGACTGTTGTACAGTATCCTTTTCAGCGAAGAGTCCAATGAGGAATATTACTGGGTACTAGTTTCTTACCACCAAAATTGTAATTATTCTGATTTATGCCTTTTAAACACAAAATAAAGGCTGTACTATAGTTAGTATAATTATGGAAACTATAATTTCAGAAATATTTATTACAGCTGTAAGCATAAACATGAAAAATTAGGATATAGTAGCTCTGTTGGGCAAGCATGAGAAAAGGAGAGTCAGCATTAACACTTCAAATAAATATAACTTGAAATACACAGTTTATATTGGTCTTTACTTTGAGGACACATTCATTTTTAAAATTTTTACCATTTCGGCAGTCATAAAGCCATAATTTTCAGTAGCTAAATGCAGGGGCGAGGGGGATGCTACTATTTTTTCTTGCTTTTATTTTGTATAATTGTCACATATTAGAATTATATGCTACTGGTCATTACTATAATATAGTGATACCAGATTTTTTTTCACCTTTTTTTTTCATAATTTTGTGCTCTAAAAAGGTTTTGAGCCATAGCTTTCTGAGAATTTTTTTATAATAATGCTTCTTATATAAAATGAAATGTTTTAAGATCATTAAAGAGTTTGTCCACTGCTAGTCCAACCCCCTTCTCATTCCACGTGTTTCCCCAAATTAAAATATAAAAGCTTATACTAACTTATGCTGGCGCTGTTCCACCTCTGCGAAGGCTCACATGAGGTTGTGATGTCACATGAGCCCTGCACCCAATTACTCCTGTGAGCCACGAGAACCTGTGCTTTGGCACTTCTGGAGTGGCACCGGCACTTGAGGGGAGTTTAAGCTTCTTTTTATTTGAATTGGGGGGAAATGTGGAATAAAAAGGGATTGTCTAGTAGTGGACAAACCCTTTAAAGGGGTTGTCACTTCCAAAATGACAAGTCTGCACTCAAATGTCACTGCAGACTTGTGAATTCTCACATCATGCGAACTATATGCTGTGAGTAGTGATGAGCGAATAGCGAAATATTCATAATCGCTATTCTCATAACAGGTACTTTGTAATACTCGCGTACTTGTCCGAACAGTGAGTCTAATGTTAGTCAATTCGTAATAAGCTCCGCCCACACACATCCGGCCATAAAACAAGCATTTCCGGGACAGGACGGGAGTATGGGCTTTTTTGAGTTTTCACTGCATAGAACACCTTGCTGTACCCCCAGAGAGAGCCTACCATTTAAACAGCTCTCACTGGGTTGCCGACTCCCTTTGTGTTCTGAAGGGAACTGGCAGTTTGTGTCATATATTCAAGATCAACACATCACTCACAAGCACCAGTGTTAGGCTGGAGTCACAGTTGCGTTTTTTTTCATGAGTTTTTGGAGACCAAAAAACATGTAAAAACGCACCCATAGGCCCCATGTTAAAAAACGCATGCCCTAATAGCAAAAACGCATGTGTTAATAGCAAAAACGCATGTGTGGACAGTACCATGCGTTTTTGTGTGCGTTTTTGCTATTATGTGATTAGCTGACATCAAAAACGCATGCAAAAACGCATGGTACATTAGTACCATTTTGTACCATCCAAAAACGCATGCGTTTTCCATAGGAGCCCATGTTAAAAAAAAAAATGCATGCATTTTTAGAAAACGCAACACATGCTGACATGGAAAAAACGCATGCAAAAACGCTTGAGTTTTTTTAAGTCACTAAGAAAACTCATGCCAAGTGTGACCCCAGCCTTACTCGTTGAGTAATGAGTATTGCGAATACTTTACTATCCATGCAAGTAGTAACGATTACACTCCCTCAACACTAGCTGTGAGGATTTGCCAGTGTAAAAACTATGAACGGTGGTCATGTGGCTGTAAGTATGTGATGTGCATCCTCCCAACCAGAATCCGACTAGATGGATGTGGCCTCACTCAATACACATTGTGGGGGTTCAAGTTCTTTGGTATTTGCCAAGTCTAGACAGCTACAAGTTTCCATGTCAAACAGGTCAAAGGGACTCTGTGAGCACAGAATGACTATTTAAACCAAGTATTATAGCTTGTGCATCTTGGTGGAGCTAATCAATTTAAATACTCCTTCTCACCTACTTGTATTACCTCAATCTCCATCTCCCTCTCTTCTTTGATTGCTCTTGCTTCATAGAGCCAGAGAAGGGCAGAGATGAATGGAAACAAGCAGGTGGGAAGGTGTATTTAAATGTTTGGCCCCACCATGATGCACAATCGCCTGTGCTTGGTTTTGTGAGATGCCAAGGGGAGAGGTACTGGAAAATAGGTATTTTTCCCCTTGTTTCATGTCATATGCCTCCCTGTATTGATTGTGGAATAGTCAGCCCATGCACATAGAAAGCTGGGGAAGTCAGATTTATCCCAGCAGATGTTACATCACTGATGCCTGGTTATTTCAGTGTAATCTGGGCCCAGTTTCCTGGATTACTCTGTGCGACTGGGTGTTCCCTCCACACATTCAGGCCAGGTTTAGTTCCACTCTGGATCAGCTGATATAATCAGGACAGGTTGGAGGATTTCCTCCCCCCTGTCTGTTGGGCTGAGGAGCTGACACAGTAAAGGCCCTGTCTCACATAACGACCGCTACAGCGATCCTGACAGCGATAACGACCTGCCGGGATCGCTGGAGCGTCTTTACTTGATCGCTGGGAAGCTGTCAAACAGGCAGATCTCCTCAGCGATCAAGGCCATGGGAACCACCTCCCACATTGCTGAAGGCGATGTCAGCGCCCTCCCTGCTTAGCGCTGCCTTACAGGAAGCGCTAAGCAGGGAGAACGCTGGTAACTATGATAAACAGCGGGTACCCAGGCAGCGCACGCTGCCTGGATACCCAGTGTTTATCATAGTTACCAGCGTTGTCCCTGCTTAGCGCTCCCTGTAAGCAGGGAGAACACTGGTAACTATGATAAACAGCGGGTACCCAGGCAGCGTGTGCTTTAATAAACGATGCCTCTCTTCCAAAGCTGCTGAACCGCACGATCCCTCAGAAGGAAAAGAAGTGCACAGGAGAAAAAAGTTGCGGCTCTGATAGCGCTAAGGAAGGAGGGCAAGGGGAAATTGTTGTGGTGAACAGACCTTTATTAAAAACAGGTCCCTCAAACTCCGCTACGCGCTATGCGTTATGTGCACAATAAACATGGCTGTGACCCAGGGTCGGACTGGGGTCTCTGGGGCCCACCAGGGAAATTGACTCCAGGGGCCCACTCATCCGCTATATGCAAATACCTGTTAGCCGTTATACCCATTATAGCGGTTACTCCTGCACATCACTCAGCGCTCCCCATTACTGCGATGTACCATTACTGTAGTGTACATTAAAGGGATACTTTGGTGAAAACAAGTTACCAACAATCGTCAGGTTCGGCAGGTGATCACTTAGTTATTGGTGGAATCCGACCAATCAAAACCACATTGTCGGAAGAATGTGGCACTTTTACCCCTTTTATTAACTGCAGCGGCCGGTAATGATGTGACTGCGGCTCCATTCATTATCATTGGAGCTCCCTGAAAAAGGCAAACCCAGCGCTCACAGCCACTGACGGAGTGAAGGGATCATGGGCGAGCCGTACATCACCTCCAGTCTAATGGGGACAAAACAAACCTATGAGTAAGGACTGTCTTTAAGGACATTGATTTAAATGTGCTTTTTAATACTTTTCTAATATAATGAATTTTTAAGGATCTAGATCTCAAGACTCTATGCTGGATATTTTTCTATTTTTTGGACACATAATGGGGATAAAAGCTGCACATTCAGCAGTCGCACCCCCACCAAATAATACCTTATCACATCCTTAGGCCATGTGCACACACTGAGTATTGGGTGAGTTTTTTACCTCTGTATTTGTAAGACAAAACCAGGAGTGGAGCAATCAGAGGTAATATGTTCTGCATTTCTCACCATCTCCTGCTTCTGTCTTATAAATACTGAAGTGAAAATCTCACCAAATACTCACTGTGTGAACGTGGCCTTAGACGAGATAATTACTTGCTTTCTCTGGAGAACCTCTGAAGGTACCGTCACACGCGGCAATTTTGCAAGCAATTTCACTGGCAATTTGATGGTTGCAGTGAAATCATGGATACATTGTTCTGTTTTGTTGCCGTGTAGAAATGGAACAATGTGTCCATGATTTCACTGCAACCAGCAAATTGCCAGTGAAATTGCTTGCAAAATTGCTGCGTGTGACGGTACCTTAAGTGCATTTTGCTGCTGCTGTGTCACAGGACAGGAAGGGGTTAAGCAACCAAGTTTTTAATATCTACTGGAAATAAAGAATTTTCCCCTTATTGATATCAGAAAAAAAACTAATAATCAACCGCAATCCACTATACCAAGACCAGTAATACCACATATAAAGGAGACATACCACCACACTGTGATCAGAGCACATGTTACTACTAAACTGTGATTAAATACTACCACGTGCAAGGTATAAATACTGCCACACCATGATAAGACCACATATAACCGACACATTGTAATTGAATAATTCCACATTCAAGGGACAAATACACAACGCATGACCAGAGCACATAATGCCACTACATAGTGACCAATAAAATCCGGTCAACCCATAGAGGCACCACCCAGCTCAAAATGGTTTGCCATCGTCTGCTCATTCCCCTCTCTTCTTACCTGATAAACCACAAGTTTGGTGCCAGACCCACTACTACATGTCAGTACTCTGTGGTGCCCAGCTGTTTCTTCTTCAGTGTGAATAGTGACCAATAATACTACAATAATGAAGATTAAAAAAAGCTCTGTATATTTGGTCAGTGTAAATACAGTGATTATCAGTGACATTATACACAAAAACTCTGGATATAGTGTCAGTGTACAGGTGATGCAGAGAACACCAGTGACATTATACACAGGAGCTCTGTTTATAGTGTCAGTATACAGGTGATGCAGAGAACACCAGTGACATTATACACAGGAACTCTGTATATAGTGTCAGTGTACAGGTGATGCAGAGAACACCAGTGACATTATACACAGGAGCTCTGTTTATAGTGTCAGTATACAGGTGATGCAGAGAACACCAGTGACATTATACACAGGAACTCTGTATATAGTGTCAGTGTACAGGTGATGCAGAGATCACCAGTGACATTATACACAGGAGCTCTGTATATAGTGTCAGTGTACAGGTGATGCAGAGATCACCAGTGACATTATACACAGGAACTCTGTATATAGTGTATAGTGTGCGTGGATAGGTAATACACCTACTCACCAGAGCTGTATCTTGGTGAAGTCATTCATCTTCAGGTTTCTTCTTCCCCTGTCGCAGACAAATATCACGTCTTCTAGCCAGGACTCATCTCTGCAGAAAATAACACAGTTATCTACTGTATAAAACTGATCACTTCCATAGCACATTCCACACTTTTCCCAAGATTTCTACACTACATCAAACGACCAAAAAAGCGACATCGTGCCGCCTCGCACAGTAACAAGGCCTCCCTTTGGTTCCCCTCATGGAAAAGTAAATTATATTACAGCAGTAATAATGTCGCCTGATTGGCCCCTACAGTAAATATGTCCCCACTTCCCACCGTAAACCAATAATGTATGTTCCTCATTCTGGCCCCCATATAGTAATAACGTCTTGGGCCCCCATGTTCCCCCATTCTAGGTCCCCAGACGGACATGACAACTTCTCCAGCCATCTACATAGATTACAACAAAGACACATCTGACATCTCACATTTCCAGCCCGATCTATTCCCAAACTGGACAATCTCCTCATCCTACTGATCCCCTAATACTGAGCCGTTGCTGCTGTCCCTATTACTGCACATGCTGCGTGGTACAAAAACAGTGCTCCTCTTACTGCCCCACATAATGTCACCACAGTGCCCTCCACATAGTAATGTCACCACAGTGCCCTCCACATAGTAATACCACCACTGTGCCCTCCACTTAGTAATACCACCACTGTGCCCTCCACATACTAATACCACCACTGTGCCCTCCACATAGTAATACCACCACTGTGCCCTCCACATAGTAATACCACTACTGTGCCCTCCACATAGTAATACCACCACTGTGCCCTCCACATAGTAATACCACCACTGTATTGTATATACCACCACATGACCCCCTCCATGTTCCACAGGATCCCCTGCATGTTGCACAGGATCCCCTGCGTGTTGCATGGGACCCCCTCCATGTTGCACGGGTACACACAAATATTGTTGCTGCTGAGGGGACAGCACACTGATTGTTGCTGCTACGGGGGGCACATATTGATGGTGCTAAGGGAGAGACATATGGCTGCTACTGGGGGAGGCACACTGATTGCTGCAGCTTCTTCTTGGGGGCACACATATTGTTTATTGCTGCAGCTGAAGGAGCACAGGGATGTTGCTGCTGGGGGGGGGCACATATTGCTGGTGCCAAGGGGGAGACATATGGCTGCTGCTGGGGAGGCACACTGATTGCTTCAGCTGTTGCTGGGGGGCACACATACCTCATCTACTTCCACATTGTTGCTGCAGCTCTGTCTGCTCCTCCTTATGTGGGATGCAGGACTTCACGTGCTGTCCCCGCCCACACACCTCATCCTCGCTCTGGCACTGCCTGCTGTGTGAGGAAGTCCCGGCTGCAGACAGTGCTCTCTGCTCCTCACAGCATAAACGCTGTCAGGGCTGGCAGCCAAACAATGCAGCTGCCGGCAGTGCACTGCGGTCTCTGGCAATGTGCCGCAAGGTAGGTCTTAGCGGCAGGGGCTGGCTGGCAAATTTTAGCCTGGGGGGGCAAGCACACAGCACTGGCCCATGAGTAGCAGCCATTCCTTAAAGGTCATGACCAGTCTTAAGCTACATGTATACAGTCACTATATAAATCTTCACATCGTGTGCACTGTGCGCTGTGAGGATTCTCCAGTGCCAGGAACAGGCGGTCTTGTGAACATAAACATGCGATATGTATATTCCCAGCCACATTCCAACTAGACTGTTTCTGGCCTTGCTCAATACAGTTGCGTTAAGCAGAACAAGTCTAGTCGGCATGTGACCGCATGTATGCAAGTCACATACCTGCAGTCACATGCCCATTGAGTCATCAAGGCACTGTGAGGATTCACAAGTCTGCAGTCACATAGAATGACACAGAGTGACTGCAGACTTGTGGCTTAAAACTGGACAAACCCTTTAACATGATTACCTGCGGCTGCTTCATATGCTGTGTTCACACACTGCTGTAATGTCCTCTGAATGCTGCCTGTAGATATAACTTGTGAGTGAACCACTCCCCACCCCTTCCCTCACTTTGTAGATATAACTGACAGCACTCGGATCAGCTCAGATGAGCATTTCTATTGGTTAGAAAAATCACATATTACTATTTTTAAACTGGATATAGGTTTTTAGATGGGTAGTAAAGCAAAGTAAGCTGTGCTTTTCTACACTCTTAAAAGGTGATCACATACAGTAGATACCTACACTACATACACATACGCACTGTGACTACAGACACCAGATAGTATACCAGTCACGTATTACATGTATATAATAGTGTGTTACATACGGTATACAGGAGCAGCAGATGACCCGGCAGTGACAGGACGACCTGATCTACAGCAGATGACCCAGCAGTGACAGGACGACCTGATCTGCAGCAGATGACCCAGCACTGACAGGATGACCTGATCTGCAGCAGATGACCCGGCACTGACAGGACGACCTGATCTGCACCAGATGACCCAGCACTGACAGGATGACCTGATCTGCAGCAGATGACCCAGCACTGACAGGATGACCTGATCTGCACCAGATGACCCAGCACTGACAGGACGACCTGATCTGCACCAGATGACCCAGCAGTGACAGGACGACCTGATCTGCAGCAGATGACCCAGCAGTCACAGGACGACCTGATCTGCAGCAGATCACCCAGCAGTGACAGGACGACCTGATCTGCAGCAGATGACCCGGCACTGACAAGATGACCTGATCTGCAGCAAAATTCAGACTCTGGCGATAACTCACACAGGGCGGCCAATGACCTAACAATATAGACTTCTGTGAGGACTTGTCAGGGGGTGATCAGTATTCTTGTACCCTGACCCTATATACTTAGTACTAGGACAGCTATGTGATGTCACTTCAGCAGACACAGCCACCATTGTGCAGTGTTACGTGTCTGTATCAGCGTGGTGTAGTTGGGCCAGCATCTTGCCCAGAAGTACACAACATTTTTCAAGCCGAGAAACAGATGCATGCTGAATCATTCCCAAGGGCCACTTACATGACTACATCACCATCACCACCGCAATTAATACATCATTACAACCAGGTTTTGAGCATTTGAGGAGCAGTTGGAGAATTTTTGCTACAAAAACTCAGTGTAAACACACCATAACTTACAGTGAGTTTTTGGAGCAGATTTCAGTTTTAACAAAGTCATGAACCATATTGGAACCACCTCAGTAGATGAATGCAGGGTCAGAATCACCGACAGTAGATGACTGCAGGGTCAGAACCATTAGCAAAGAAATGCAGGACCAGTTCCACCTCAGTAGATGAATGCAGAATCAGAACCACCATCAGCAGAGGAATGCAGCGGCAGAATCAGCAGAGGAATGCAGGACCACAACCACCTCAGTAGATGAATGCAGGACCAGAACCACCATCAGCAGAGGAATGCAGCGGCAGAATCAGGATCAGCAGAGGAATGCAGGACCACAACCACCTCAGTAGATGAATGCAGGACCAGAACCACCATCAGCAGAGGAATGCAGCGGCAGAATCAGGATCAGCAGAGGAATGCAGGACCAGAACCACCTCAGTAGCTGAATGCAGGGCCAGAACCACCATCAGATGAATGCAGGGCCAGAACTACCATCAGTAGATGAATGCAGAGCCAGAATCACTATCAACAGATGAATGCAGTGACAGAACTACTGTCAGTAGATGAATCCAGTGCCAGAACCACCATCAACAGATGAATTCGGGGCCAGAATCACTATCAGCAGATGAATGCAGGGCCAGAACTATCAGTAGATGAATGCAGAGCCAGAACCACTGTCAGTAGATGAATGTAGCGACAAGCTTATTACAGTAATCAATTTCAGTGTCAAATCAACCCCATGATACACTTATGTCATATGAACCTATACCTCCCAGCATGTCTTTAAAAATGGTAAGGAGATGCTGGGAGTTGTGTTTACCAGTCATTATCACACTGCTGACCATATAGAAACTACAGTACAAATGAGACGCAGGTAGGATCACAAACATTTACATCTTGGTACCTTATAGTGTAGATGACTTCTTCTCTAATTGGAGTTGTTCCGATTCCTTTTCTTCCATTGTAGCACAGGCGCCATGATGAGATTTGACATCCACAGCTCGTCTCTCCAGACTCTTCCCTATGTTCCATCTTCAGCAGCACTTTCTGACACGATGCCCTTAAAAATAAAAGTATCACTATACTGCCCCAGAAATATAGATATCCCCCTACACACAGACCTACTGTATGAGAGAGAGAGAGAGAGAGAGAGAGAGAGAGAGGTGTGACCTAGGTCTCCTCTCCCCCCACCTGACACAGGGGACCCTGTGACCTAGGTCTTCTCTCCCCCCACATGGCCAGGGGGCCCTGTGACCTAGGTCTCCTCTCCCCCCACCTGACACAGGGGACCCTGTGACCTAGGTCTTCTCTCCCCCCACATGGCCAGGGGGCCCTGTGACCTAGGTCTCATCTCCCCCCACCTGACACAGGGGGACCTGTGACTTAGCTCTCATCTCCCCCTACCTGGCCAGGGGGCCCTGTGACCTAGGTCTCATCTCCCCCCACCTGACACAGGGGGCCCTGTGACCTAGGTCTCCTATCCCCCATCTGACACAGGGGGCCCTTTGACCTAGGTCTCCTATCCCCCATCTAACAGAGGGGGCCCTGTGACCTAGGTCTCCTATCCCCCATCTGACACAGGGGGCCCTTTGACCTAGGTCTCCTATCCCCCATCTGACACAGGGGGCCCTGTGACCTAGGTCTCCTATCCCCCATCTGACACAGGGGGCCCTTTGACCTAGGTCTCCTATCCCCCATCTGACACAGGGGGCCCTGTGACCTAGGTCTCCTATCCCCCATCTAACAGAGGGGGCCCTTTGACCTAGGTCTCCTATCCCCCATCTGACACAGGGGGCCCTTTGACCTAGGTCTCCTATCCCCCATCTGACACAGGGGGCCCTGTGACCTAGGTCTCCTATCCCCCATCTGACACAGGGGGCCCTGTGACCTAGGTCTCCTATCCCCCATCTGACACAGGGGTCCTGTGACCTAGGTCTCCTATCCCCCATCTGACACATGGGTCCTGTGACCTAGGTCTCTTCTCCCACTGGTGGCCCTAAGGGCTGTTTTTCTTACCCCAACCCCCATAACCCCCAAGTCTGCTGTTTTGCTGTCTTTTACCTCCCTCCATGAATTCAGCTTTGTGTGCAGCTTCCTCCTACCCGACTGCAGGCTGTTTCTAGTTATCAGCCAGCAAGTTTCACTTTCACTATCTACTGACATGCTGCCGGCTCATTAATAGAAGCAGTGTGGTGGGAGACAAGCTGCACACAGCACTGAATACACACACACACACATACACACACACACACACTCTGTCTCACACTCTCACACACTCTCACACTCAGTCACTCACCAGCTCCTCTGTGGATCTCTGCAGCTCCTCATTCCCGCCACTGCTGTGCCCTTGGCTCCTCCTCCGGGTCTGAGTCACCAGCAGCGTGTGATGACGTCCCAGCGTGATGAGCTCATCACACACTGCCGCATGTCGGCCGCCGGCCCACGGTAAGGCGCAGGGGCGGAATGTGCCCTTTGTATGTAAATCACTGCTGATCCTCCAGCAGCCAGGGAACCAGCCTGGGGGGCAAATCTGCCTCCCTGCCCAGTCCGCCCGTTCTCCACCGCTGCTCCAGGGGGACCCGTTCGGGCCCGTTGGGGGGCGGGGCTAGGGGGGCGGGGCCACAATGCCTGGGGGCCCACCATGACTTTTAACCGGTTACCCGGCGGCCCAGACCAAGCCTGCTGTGACCATACTTGTGTGAAGCCTGCTAGTCTGCCTTTGTCCACCATGATTCCATGGTCGCTCGCTTGAACCGAAGCAAAGATCCCGCCTGAGCTATATCCCTTGTCTCACAGTTTGAACAGTCAACTTTTTGGTATTTTCGCAAATGCAAGTTGATATGAACTTATCTCAAAAGGCATTTTGGTTATGTTTCTTTGCTTTCTTCCTCAGAAGCATTCATGCAGTAACATGCAACAAAGTAATGAGGCAAAGCAGCATTTTTAAAATCCTCTTGGTTATGACATTACAACTTATGGCAACTTTGGAAAATGATATCTGAAATACCCTTGCAGCAGTTTTGCCATTGATAAGTCAAGAGGTTTGTTAAGTAGCTTCATGGCATCGTTAATTTTTGGGGGATTTTTTTTTTTCAGATTATTTTTTTATCTATTCATAGCTAATGGTGTTAACGCTAGTATAATCTTGGGAGATTGTCTTTCATTATCCTTTACAGTTCTGCAGATATAAACAACTCACAGTTCCAGTCCTTTTAGACAGGTATTTTTTTATTCAATGCTATTCATGTGAAATAGATTTGTATCAGTAGGTACAACAAATTTAGGTATGTGAAGATATGTTGCTATAATTTGGTATATACAACAAAAATCTTTGCATATGGTATATATGATGTCCACATTTTAAGTTAATAGTACTTGTAAAGTCGTGTGGTGATTAGTATGACCCTAGTTAGCATAGCACATATTGTTACAAGGAATATGCTGTTATCATTCTGAATGTTTTTAAGAACAATGTATTCTGAGCATTATTGGTCTGTGAATCTCAATCCTGTCAAGTATGATGATTTGGAATAGACTGTCAATAGGGCTTATACCACTATCTAATCTCATATGAAGTGCCAAGGTAATATTCATCAAGGTAGCAATTCCTGCTGCACATTTCACATCAGTTATGATATTGGTGCCATAAAAAATTGAAATATTATGAACGCAAAACTATAGGTACAGGGTTCAAAGGCATGCAAACTTGGGTTGAGTTGACACAGCATGATCAATATTTGGAGTCACCAGTTGTGTCTCTAAACTATGAGCAAAATGGTTGCAAGGTTAAAGGGAATCTGTCAGGTGGTTTATGCCCCCCCATATATCACTGTCTGTACTTGCAGCTTCATAGTCCTATTCTAATCATCCCTGTCTGAGCTCATAGTGTAATGTGAAAGGTGAAAAAAAAGCATTTATACACTTACATTTCCTTATGTAAATGAGGCACAGTCTACATCTTGGAGGAGGTAGACTGCCTGGCAGGTTAATAGTTAACATTTCAGCCAAATGTCAGAACATTCTGGGTGACCTGATGTGATGTCACAATGATGTGACTACAGTAGGTGGAGCTAAGTCGCCATAGCACAATGAGTTTACTCACATAGCTCCACCCACTATGGTCACTTGATCAGGACATCACACAGGTCCTTTAGACATACAAGTTAATGGTGAGTAAACTAGTAACCTGCCAGACAGTCTACCTCCTCCAAGCTGTAGACTGCCTCATTTACTGTCACGGTGTAGTGAGAATGCTGATGAGGGAATGGCAGGTATGGGCAGGGTGACCATGGAAGACTAGTCTGACCCTGGTCTAGGAACCCTGATGGTGAGAAGGTTTGGGCCTCCAGCCTCTCCCTAACCTCCTCCACCAGCCCTGCATTATTCCCCTCTCACCTCCCTCCACAAGACTGGGATACAGCAACTCCAAAGGAAAGGACTTCAGCAACACGAACACACAGGTCAGCACAGCACGACTTCCAGACATAGAGTGAAACTCTATCAGCAGCATCACCTGGTGGAAGGAGAGGCTACTTAAAGGCTAGGAGGAGGGGAGTTCAGGTGAGTCACACATTAACCCCTCAACCAGCAGTTGAACCTCATAGTGAATGCAGTTCTCGAGCACAACACAGGAGGCCAGGTCCTTCACAACTATCAACCATGCAGCTTTTAAAGACAAACATACACAGCAGCATCCAGCAATGTCAGCGCCATCTAAGCACGTGACACTCACATAAGAAAATGTAAGTGTATAAATGCTTTTTTCTCCTTCGCCTCATTGGGGGACACAGACCGTGGGTGTTATGCTGCTGTCCACTAGGAGGCGACACTAGGCAGAATCTGCAAAAGAGTTAAATGCTCCTCCTCTGCAGCATTACACCCCTGGAAGCAGGAAGGGATTCTCCAGTTTTTGCTTAGTGTCTGAAAGGAGGCACACGATCTTACTCTCTCTCCATTATTTTTACTTTTTGAAGCTGCATTTTTACGTTTGAAGGGACATGTCGACCACAGATACCTCCCCAGACCCCACAGTTGTGACTCTGGGTCGAGCTATTTTATCTGATATGGGCTATTCCTTCCTCGGCCCTCCACTGTTGGAGGTGCTGGGTTAAAGAGATGTCCAGACCTGCCGGTTCTGAGGCCCGCATTCCTCCCCAGTCCCCACAGTTGGGGCTCTGGGTCGCAGCAATGCTCCATGTCCCCACCGCAAGCAGCAAGATAGAGGGAAAAAGAAAACCGGCAAAGACGACCTCCACCTCAGCTCCCCACGTTTGGGGTGCTGGGTTACAGCAGAAGTGACCTCTGAATGTGGATGACAGCATTTCTCCCTAATTCCCCCTTCGGGGCTCTTAGGTCGAGACACCGCAAGGTATGGGGAGCAGCGGCACATAGTTGCACTGAAAAACGCTGCAGCATGCCTCGAGGGGTCCCCCCAAAACCAGCTCTGCTGCGTGAAGTCAAAAATGAGCTGTAGCATGCTTCCCAGGCAAAGATGCTGCAGCACATCTCAATGCTGCAGCACACACAGCCAGCTCAACTGCGTGCCCCCCCCCAAAATGCCGCAGCACATCTTAATGCTGCGGCACACTTCATGAGCACAACTCTGCTGCATACTGGGGCCGGCACAGGTTGGACAGCAGGCATAGCCTACATGTCCACCGCTATTGTAATCGAGCACCAGGCCCTCAGCAGCCAATGCTTGCCCTTACAGGGGCCCTCACCGTAGCCTGTTGGGACGCAGCGTCCGGGAAGCGATCACTGTGCCTGGGGGGGGCCTCCGCTGTTCCCGGCCGCGGACCTCCGCGCCGGGCCTCCACCGCTCCCGGGCCCGCGACTCACGCGAGGCCCCGGCTTCGGCCTAGCCGCACATCGAGTGCTTCCCCGCCTCCCCGCCCGCCTCCGCCTGACGTCAGCACAAGAGGCGGGACAAGGCTACAGAAAGGGCGCCATTCAGCATTGCTTGGCGCGTCCCTTTCAGCTCCGCCCCCCTTCTCCTTGCCCGCAGCCATTACAGATCAGCGCTGTCGCCACTGTATAGCAGTGGCAGACAGCGCTTACATATGTGGGGGCACAGGCTGCCCAAAGGGTCACACAGCCTACAGAGCAGAGTTTGCACACGTGGGGGCACTCTGCCAGGCGGAGGATCCGTTAAGGCACTCACACACAAATGTGCAGAAGCCTGCAGACAACTGCTTGACTGCAAGGCTTACACTTCAGGGGGCACAGTGTCAGGTGAATGGTGTGCTGCAGCACACACTAGAGGCCTGCAGTCACCTTGCCACAGCAGCGTGTGCGGATGTGAGCGCACTGTGACAGGCGGAGGGTCTGCTACGGCACACACTGTTGTGCAGAAGCCTGCAGACACCTGCTTATCTTCCACAGGGCTTGCACTTCAGGGAGCACAATGCCACTAGGGTACCGCAGCCTGCAGTCGCCTAGCCACTGCAGAGCGTACGCATGTGGGGGCACGGCCTCAGGTGGACTGCCTGCTGGAGCACACACTGGGGTGGCAGAGCAAACTGACTCCCTTCTCGCCCCCGCTGCGTGATCCTTTTGCCCCTGTCTTCCTGGCAGGAAGTGATAGGGATTTAAGGATTATTCCTCAAGGACTGTAGCTCCGCAGCCACTATAGTCACTTCAGTGTCACAGCATCCGCTGTGCAGGGTACAAAGGGACTCCCGGAGGATAAATTCGGTACAGCCTCGCTGTGCAGCAGTCTCCAATAGCACAGGGATGTACCGTGCGGCAATCGCCCTCCTCCCTCTGCACACCGTGCAAGGAACATCGTCATACTACACAGGGCAGTACAACACGCCATATGGTCCAGCACTGGTTTTTTGTCCCTGCAGTAATACTGAATGTCCCTGATTCCCAATGTCGTCCACATCCCGGATCCTCGGAGTGGTACGGGCAAAGTCTCTACCGGACGCGTTAGGTTCTCCCCACCCTGCCAGATGCAGGTACCTGGAGGGAGCTGATAAGGGAAACACTAACATGTTTTTCCCTTCCGGCCCCCCAACGTTAGCAAAGCTCAGTTGTTATCAAACGTCTCAAAAAGGTCGTCCAATGTACCCCTCCCAGGGCCTCCACACAGTTGGCACATTTAGGTTGTGGTGGACTTCCTACGCGTTAAACCGACAGGTTCCTTCTCCGGGCCCCCACGGTGGAGAGCCCAGTCGACGATGATGTAACCCGCAATTACCTGACAACCATAGGCGTCCCAAGTCTGTTCGCCAATCCTCAGTAAACCCCACATCTGGTGCTCCGGTGGGCGGTGACGACAGCCAAGTCTCACAAGACACAGGCTGAAACACCGTGATCCGCAGCGGCACGGGGAACTGAGCTGAGAGTCTCGGGAACCTTCAACCCATAGTATACTCCTTACTTGCCTCCCCACTGTTGAGGACTCGGGTTGAAGTTGCGACCGCACAAGGTCTACTCGACATCCATCCCCAGACTAATAAAACGAAACTCTAGGTTGCAGACTGTGGAACACAAGCCCAGCTGCCAATCTCCTCACTGCACCTATATTAGGTACTCGGGTTGAGATAACACACCCAATGCCTCTGCTCAGTCCGCTTCAAAGCAGGACCTCGCAGACTCACGAATGCATTAACCCAATGGATGGGCCCTCGGATCCCCGTGTGGCTGTGGTCCAAACCTTCTTCCACGCAGTCAGTCTCTTTTCGTCTCAGGAGTTAAAAGTGAAGACTGTGAGACCTAAAGCTCATAAATACAGCCTGAAGTTGGAAATGTCTATACTACATTCCAGGAGTCTCCCATATCTGGACGACTTATTCATCAATGCATGATTTTCGGAGTCTGCGAACGCTGCCGCTTCCACTGGACACGTTAAGAAGACTCGGTTGGCAGATCTCCCTCCATGAGTCTACCACATTGCCAGAACACACGTTGCAGCACAGCACACAAACTCAAGGAGTCCCTGCTCAGCTACGTATTCCTGATGGCCACATGCTGCAGCATCACATATGGAGTATCAGCCATGTGGTTTTTCCCGGACAAGGCGCGGATCTTCGTCTGGAAATCCGCTTCAGCGACCTCCTCAATCCTTCACAACGGCTATAAGAGTTCTAGACAGGATAGTGGGAGCATGGGAGGCAGTTCCATAGCCTCAGCTGCACCTACGGCCTTTTTTTTTTCCACTATCCATGCTTAGACATGTCCCAGGAACAGGATGTGGTGCGATGTACTCCCATCACCAGGCACATGCCAATAGTCCCGCCCACACACGAGGATGCCCCTCAATCTACAAAGATTCGGCCAGTAATTGTAGTACTGAAATCAGTCACCGTCTGGCAGTCGGTCTTGCTAGGATGTAGTCAGACAATGCCACGGCCGTGGCATATGTCAACCACTAGGGTGGAAACCGCAGTCTCCAAGTGATGACAGACGTTCGCCACATCCTTTACCGGATGGAATCCTTGAACACTATTGTCAGCTGTTCTCATACCAGGCTAACCCGCCAAGGGACGGACTCAGGGAAGCAGGGCCTTCATCTAGATGTCCTGTGTCAAGACTGCCAGCGCCAGGAAACTACAGATGTGGACCTGACGGCCTCATGTCTCCATGCTAAGGTTCCATCCTTTCTGGCCAGGTCCTAGAACCTACAGTCATTAGGACAGACGCACTAGTCCTAGACTGGACATGTCTCAGTCTCCGCTATATTCTTCCCCACTATCAGGATAGTGCGGAAGGTCAAACAAGAATGTCGCCAGATCTCCCTGTATTTTCAGACTGGCCCAGATGCGCTCGGACGGAAATTTCGCCCAACTCATACCAGCAGTACCAGGACAACTACAAAGATAGTTCAGACCTGCTCTCTCAGGGCCAGTTCTCGCTCGGAATTCCTCAACTCGAAAAATAGTTGCGTAGCCCTTAAGACCTGGAATTTAACCCATGGGGTTTTTTCCCTGGATGTTGTAGTGACCATAGTCACAGCAAGTACACAAGCCTTATCGACGATTAACCACGAGTGTAATCGTTTTTTGTTTTTCTTCATCTCCGAGCACCTCCAGGGGTCATTCCCCCTGGCCTTAGTTCATGCAAAGAACTTCCGTTTCTTCTACTCAGACCTAGACTCAGGTCTGTCCTTGAGGTCTCTCACACAGCAGGTTATCAGCCTGTTTCACCTTCTTCCAAAAACGTGTTGCCACCAGGTCTCTAGGAAACTCCTTCTTTCAAAGGGTCTCCCATTTAAGGGTCTCCATACAACAAGACTACTCCTGGGGGACCTGATCTTCGTCCTCACGGCTCTACAAGATCCTCCCTTTGAGCTTCTATGGGATATTACCCTTAGCACTCTCATCCAAACAGTATGTCTTTTGGTGTAATTTTTCTATACAGAGGTATCGGTATTTTTCAACGCTCTCATGTAAACCATTTTTTCTAGTCTTTTACCTCAACAAGACTGTCTTACGGCTGATTCCATCCTTCTTCTTAGGTGGTATACTCCTTCCACCTCACTGAAGACCTCTCTCTGTCATCGCTGCACCCGACCCCAGTCTGTCTGGTCGTAAAGGACCTACATATGCAAGACCTTCTCAGGTCCCTACCATCTAAGTACCCACGACCAGTGCCTCTATAACTGGTCGGATTCTCTTTCTCCCTTCTTCCAAAGGGCATAAATAATGACAAGTCAGCCTCTAAGGCTCCTCTAACCAGGTGGATTAGTCTAACCATCAAAGAAGCTTATACCGTCAGAAACGCATCTCTTCCGGCGGTGTCACGGCACATTCTACAACGGCCGTGAGAGTGTCCTGGTCCATTTGGCCCGGGTGTCAGTGCAACGAGTGTGTAGACAGCAAAAAGGGGGTCAGCCTACACACATACTCAAGCCACTATAGGGCTTGAAGTGCCCTCCAGGCGGCTGCAGCCCGCCTATCGGTGCATGGTTCTTCACTAACCATGCTCAGTGTCACTAGTTCCATTGTTCTTTCCCACCCAGGGACTGCTTTGGGACGTCCCACGGTCTGTGTCCCCCAATGAGGCGAAGGAGAAAAGGAGATTTTTGTGTACTCACCGTAAAATCCTTTTCTCTTAGCCTCTAATTGGGGGACACAGCACCCACCCTATTGCCCTTGTGGGCCTTTTTTTCTACAGTTCTCACATAGCTTCTCAGCTGTTATATGGTTAACATGTGTACACATGTTTGCCTATTATCACTCTGTTAACTGTTGAATGTTTAAACTTGTGCCTGTTTAGCTCCAGGCCTTGTAGTACTGTGAGCCTGTTTAGTTACAGGACCTGTTGTACGTTTATTGCTTCGTTAACTCTTCACTGATTTTCACATGCATCTGCTTAGTTACAGGCCTTGTGGTACTGGTATTACTCTGCTAATTCCTAACGGTTTACACACGTGCCTGTTTGGCTCAGGCCTTGTTACACTGTAATTACCTTGTTAACTGTCTTTGTTTGCACAGGTTACCTGCGTAGACTTCCTGTGTCACTGTTATTATCTGTTAACTCTCCTACTGCTTTAGCACAAAACTGGAGAATCCCTTCCTGCTTCCAGGGGTGTAATGCTGCAGAGGAGGAGCATTTAACTCTTTTGCAGATTCTGCCTAGTGTCGCCTCCTAGTGGACAGCAGCATAACACCCACGGTCTGTGTCCCCCAATTAGAGGCTAAGAGAAAAGGATTTTACGGTGAGTACACAAAAATCTCCTTTTTTCACCTTTCACATTACACTATGAGCTCAGACAGGGATAATTAACATAGTATTATGAACTACAGGTACAGACAGTGATAGCTGGGGAGGCATAAACTAGCTGACAGGTTCCTTTTAAAAAAAATATTGGAAATATTTCTTGCTGCTTCTTTCTTTTGGACCTGGTTTTGGCATTCAAGATCTCAATACAAAGTACTGATTAAATTACTGTCATGTAAAACTGGTTAGAAAGGATAAACTAATATGTTTGGATCATTTAATTATAAACAATAATCCTTTAAACAAAATAATTATGAATTCACCAATGATCAATTTTAATAATAGACTTCTCAACAGGTCAAATGGTTCAATGTGTTTTACTGTGAAATGTTGATAAAGAGGGCCTGTCTTCAGCATTTTATACCCCAAGCTAATGGCATGTTTGTAAAGGTTCTTTTTTTTTTTTGCCTTCCTCTGGATCAACATGTTAGGCTATGGGTTGAACTAGATGGACTTAAAGTCTTCCTTCAACCTTAAAAACTATGTTACTATGTTACTAATTAAACCTTTACTTTGCTGGTAGAATTCAGTTTTGCCATTTGACAAAAAAAGGTATTCTAATGAGCCGCCAATGCAAGGGGCTTTGACAGTTTATGTGGCTCTCTTGCTTCTTTCCCTTATCCCAGCCCTTTGTCTGTCTCCTGTCTATGAGAGGTCACTCTCTTTTTTTCAGTGATCTATTTTCCTTTCAGAGATCTGTCACCAATTCCAGGGCCTTACTGTACATGGAAAATATCTTGATGGAGTAAGCAGGTGACTGAAATAGGAGTAAACCTGTCAGTCAGAACAGGAGGCAGGCAATGGACAGGGAATAGGAAAAGAGGCAGGAGAGCTATAAATGCTTTGTCCCTCCCTGCTGCACTGGTAGTTCATTAGTATACAGTTTCAGTGCTGTGCTTAAAGGTAAAAAAACGTTTTCTGCAAGGAGTTAAAGGGGAACTCCAGGGAGAGAAAACTTTTTAGTACAGTCCTTGCCCTGCTACATGATGAAGCAGAGCTGTGAACTACAGTTAATTACTAACTGAAATCTGAAGTCCATATTTCATCATCTACTACATGTGGCCACCAAATCTCTCTCTCATAACTCTACCATATAAAGATCTGCGGCATATCACATTAACCACAATGAGGTATATGCAAAAAGGTATCAAACTTTATTAAAGAATTGAAAAAGAAACAAATAATTTTTAAAACCATCTCCATTAACCCCTTCATGACCCAGCCTATTTTGGCCCTAAAGACCTTGCCATTTTTTGTAATTCTGACCAGTGTCCCTTTATGGGTTTCTAACTCGGGAACGCTTCAACGGATCCTAGCAATTCTGAGATTGTTTTTTCATGACATATTGGGCTTCATTTTAGTATTAAATTTGGGTCGGTAATTTTTGTGTTTATTTGTGACAAAATCAAAAATATGGCAAAAATTTTGAAAATTTAGCAATTTTCAAATTTTGAATTTTTCTTATGGTAAACCAGAGAGTTATGTGACACAAAATAGTTATGAAATAATATTTCCCACATGTCTACTTTACATCAGCACAATTTTGGAAAAAAAAAAATTTTTTGTTAGGAAGTTATAAGGGTTCAAAGTTCATGAGCAATTTTAAATTTTTCCACCAAAATTTACAAAACCATTTTTTTTAGTGACCACATCCCATTTGAAGTCCCTTTGAGGGGTGTACATGACAGAAAACACCCAAAAGTGACACCATTCCAAAAACTGCACCCCTCAAGCTACTCAAAACTACATTCAAGAAGATTATTAACCCTTCAGGTGCTTCACAGGACCTAAGCAAATTGGAAACAAAAAAATTGATTTTTTAATTTTTCAAACAAAAATGTTCTTTTAGCCTCAATTTTTTCATTTTCACATGGGCAACAAGATAAAATGGATCCTAAAATTTGTTGGGCAATTTCTCCTGAGTATATCGATACCTCATATGTGATCATAAACCACGGTTTGGGCGCACGGCAGGGCTCTGAAGGGAAAGAGTGCAATTTGACTTTTGGAGCTAATTTTCCATTCAAAAAGTGAAATGGCGCTCCTTCACTTCTGAGCCCTGCCGTGCGTCAAAACAGTGGTTTATGACCACATATCAGGTATCGGTGTACTTAGGAGAAATTTCCCAACAAATTTTAGGATGAATTTTATCCTGTTACCCATGTGAAAATGAAAGAATTGAGGCTAAAAGAACATTTTTGTGAAAAAAAAAGTACTTTTTCCATATTCACAGATCAATTTGTAAAGCATGTGGAGGTTCAATATGCTCACCACCCATCTAGATAAGTTCCCTGGGGGGTCTAGTTTCCAAAATGGGGTCACTTGTGGGGGAGCTCTAAAGTTTAGGCACACAGGGGCTCACCAAACGCGACACGGTGTCCGCTAACAATTTGAATGGAAAGTCAGCTCAAATTGTTGACACCATGTCGCATTTGGAGAGCTCCTGTGTGCCTAAACATTGGGGCTCCCCCACAAGTGACCCCATTTTGGAAACTAGACCCCCAAGGAACATATCTAGATGCATCCTGAGCACTTTTTTTTTTTATAACCATTATATTTTTATTAAAGGATTTCAAACAGAATTACAATGAATGCGCAATTCGTCAATTAAACACAAGAATCTAACATCAGAATTAAGAAATAAGCCTGGAAAATAAAGAAAATTATCACAAACAGTAATGGGAAGTGAGAAGGAGGGAAGGGTGAGGAGGGGGAGAACATGAGAAAATGAGACATAAAGAGCATTCACAAGCAGCACTCCAGTCCGGATCCATTAGTAAGGATTAACAGAAGCAGTGAAGCACCACTTCATCTTACCCCAAAAATACATTATGGTTCGCAAATGTGTCGTATTCAGCTCAATCATCTGGTGACCTCTATAACATTATGGGCTGACTGTGCCCAGGGATCCCATCAGTTCAATATTTTGTTTCTCGTGGGGAGATCATGTGCTAAGAGGTGTTCATACTGAAAGTGTAAATTTATGCGGTTGACTAATTCCGCCTTAGATGGAGGATTCGGAGACTTCCACTTGGATGTCAAACACAGTCTTGCTGCTACCAATGTTTAAGTGACAATTGGGCATATAATTTTAGGAATAGAGTCAAGGCCCAGGCCCAACAGAGCAACCGGGGGCTCCAGTGCTAATGACAGTCCTGTAAGAGTGCCAAGCAACTCTTCACCCTCGCCCCAGAAAGGTTTTATAATAGGGCAATCCCACCAAATGTGGGCCGGGGACCCCAATGTGGGGCAACCCCGCCAACACTGCCGGGATATAGGGGAGTCTCTGCCCCCAAATTTGGCTACTCGGTCCGGGGTCAGGTACCAGTGGAGTTGGAGCTTCTTTGCCTGCTCTAGGTGGTTTATACATGACGAGTAAAGAGACACATGAGAAGGCTGCCTTCTGCCAAGCCTCCAGGGGAGCAACAAACCCCAGACCTCCCTCCCACTTAGTCATGTATGTGAGTTTCTGTCTAGTGTGTTGGTTCAGGAGAGCCTTGTAGATAATGGAGACACCACCAGAGCTAATGCCCCTCGACTTAAAGAAAGCCTGTAAAGAGCCATAAAAAGTCTCCTGGGACGGAACAGGCAGGGAGACAGAGGCCAGGAAATGCCGCAGCTGTAAGTATTTAAAAAAAATCGTTTTTGGGGATGGCAAAACCATCCACCAACGCAGAGAAAGATCTCAAGTTACCCCCTCCAAAAGTTTGATTCAACAGATGAATTCCCTTCAATTTCAAATTCCGGAGGGTCAGAAGCCCAATGGGATGTTCTACCGCATCTAGTGTGATATATCTATGCAGGAAGGATAGCAAATCTCTACCCTCCTGTGACCATATTTTCAATAAAGTTCTCATCGAGGATAGACCTCCTGATACCTGGGAATATTTCAGCAAATTTATTTCCAACAATAGCCGGGTAGATTGTTTGGGAGCGAAAAAGGCTTCAATTTGAAGCCAAAGGGAGGGCTGTTCTTGCGACCACCAGTTCCTAGCTGCCTCAAGGTGTACTGCTTTATAGTAGGAATGGACGTCCGGGACCCCCAGCCCCCCCGCCGAGGTATGCAGGGTGAGGACCCTAGTTGCTATACGGTGCGGCTTTCCTTGCCAAATAAATCGACCTAATGACGCCTGAAACGCTCGCAGAAACTTGCCCGGGATAAGGAGGGGGAGACACTTCAGTAGGTATAGTATCTTAGGGAGATAAGTCATTTTGATAATTTGGATTCTGGCCATCCACGATAGGAGAAGGCCAGAATGACTTTCCAATTCCCTTTGGACACTCTTGAGCAAGGACTCACAGTTATGTTGTACAATTTTGTTTAAGTTAGTTATGTGCAAACCCAAATAGGTGAAGCCCTCCTCTGCCCAGGCAAATGAGAACTGCCCCCTGATGATCTTCTGTTCAGATTCTGTGATATTAATGGGATAGAAAGAAGATTTAGACATGTTCAATTTGTAATAGGATGCATGGGAGAAGTCCTCTAGGACTTTTAAGATTTTCGGGATTGTGGAGGGGAGCTGCGAGCACATGAAGACCACATCATCCGCATAGAGCCCTATCTTATGCTCTACAGGTCCCACCTCCACCCCCCGAATTTCAGGGTCCGCCCTCACCACCGCAGCCAAGGGTTCCATTACCAAGGCGAAAATCAGCGGGGAGAGGGGGCACCCCTGCCTGGTTCCATTGGAAATGTCGAATACTGAGGACATAAATCCCGATGCCCTGACCGAAGGGCAGGGAGAGGAGTAGAGAGCCATGATGGCTCTTTGGAAGTCGCCTACTACTCCAAATCTTTGGAAGACTTCCTGTAGGTACCCCCAGTGCACCCTGTCAAACGCTTTTTCCGCGTCAAGGGATAGGAATGCATCGGGAGCCCCCCTCCTCTCCATGATCTCCATCAAGTCCACCAGTCTCCTCGTGCCATCGCTAGCCTGTCTCCCCGGGACAAACCCCACCTGCTCCAACCCTACCAAGGTAGGTAATACTTCTCCAAGTCTATTAGCGAGAAGTTTAGCATACAGTTTTACATCACAATTTAGTAACGCGATTGGACGGAAGTTGCCCGGGGAGTCAGGTGTTTTGCCCGGCTTGGGGAGAGTGGTTATAATTGCTTCCAGACCTTCCCGTCTAATACTTCCCACCCTACGCCAAAAGTTAAAGAGGTCCAACAAGGGTCTAGTTAAAAGCTGTGAAAAACTGGAGTAGTACTGGAACGAAAACCCGTCTGGCCCCGGTGCAGTACGTTTTTTGGCAGAAACAATAACCCCCTGAATCTCCCGCTCAGTAAAGGGTGCATTAAGTGTCCTAAGTTGTTCCTCGGAAAGGGCAGGAAGCTTAGCTCTATCCAAGAATGCCTTAAAAGAGTCTGTCGACGGTTGAGGAACCGAGCCAAAGTCCCGTAAGTTATACAAGGAGCGATAGTAAGACCCAAATTCGTTTGCTATTGCAATAGGATTGCGTACCGTTGTGCCATCTCCTTTACGTATAAAGGGAATTTTTGTCTGTAGTCCCCTTTTTTTTAATTCTCCTGGCTAGCAACGTTACGGCCCGGTCTCCCATGCCATAAAACCTCGCCCCAGATTTCTTGAGCTGATGCTCCGCCCTAACAAGGAGCAGGGCACGAAGCTCTCGTCTGGCCGTCAGCAAGTCGGGGAGTTGTACAGTCAATCTCGAGTCTCTCTGCAGGGTTTCAAAGTTTTGTCGTATTTCCTTTTAGCTATAGCTGCCATTTTGAGAAGCAAGCCCCTGGGACCGCCTTATGGGCAAACTACAAGGTGTCCGGGGCATATCAGCCGTGGCATTTTCTTTAAAATAAAGTTTAATGGCCTCAGAGAGCTGATCAACATTGGAGGGGGAGGTCAGGAGGTATGCATTGATTTTCCAGCAAGTTGGAGGGCGAGTTGCGGCAGAGTCGGCTATCCTGAGTGAGACCGGAGCATGATCAGACCATATGCTCGAATACAAGCACCTCTGCAACAAGGAGTCATCAATCAGGAAGTAGTCAAGTCTGCTTTGTAACTTGTGACAATGGGAATAAAAGGTATAGTCTCTTTCGTCAGAGTGCTTATACCTCCACACATCATGGAGATGATGCGTAGAGACCATAAGACCCAACTCCGATCGATATAGAGACGACTTCGAGCAATCCAATTGTTTATTTATCGGTATATTAAAGTCTCCCGCTATGATCTTACTACCCCGCGCCACAGAGGAAACTTTAGATAAAAAGGACCTCATGTATCGCACCTGACCTGTGTTCGTCCCATAGATAGAGGCAAGTGTGTAGGGCTTGTCATTAAGAAGACATATCACAATGACGTATCTGCCCACCGGGTCAGTCACCTCCTTAATCAATTTAAATGAGACTGACCTGTGGATCAGAACGGCCACCCCAGCTTTTTTAGTGGCCCCCCCGGCTAGGAATTGTGTTGGGTAGAGAGCCGAGGCCAATCTGGGATGGTCCTTCCCCAGCAGGTGGGTCTCCTGCAAAAACACTACATCATTTTGTACTTTTTTCAGGTGTTTGCCAAAGTATTGCTCTTTAACAGGGAGCGTTAAGGCCGTTTACATTGAATGAAACCATTGTGATGCTCATTTTCGTTAAGTACCAATTCCTAAATCTGTTTAAAACCTTACAAAACGAACAAAGACACTGCCTACGCCAAGGCTGGAGTCTTTACAGCTACAGAAAGAGGTCAAAAGTTCAAAGCTAAGGGAGAGAAAAAGGGGAAGACAGGGGAAGGGGGAAAGAGATAAGAGGCGAAAGAGAGTGAATAAAAGTGACCAACAAAAAGGAAGAACAACAATTACATAAACACATAAACTGATATTAAAATATAAGTATTAACCAGTCTCCTTCCCGCAAGCAGGACGGGACTGGATTGTGGGGGGAAATCGATGTGAGTTTCTTGGATCTCTCTACCTCAGCAAAGGCAAGAGAGAGTCACCTCGGTGAAAATGTGACTCACTGCTCACAACCCCACAGCCTAAATAACCGGAAACTTAGGCTGGGAAAACAAATCAACCGACACCAGTAAGACCCATAGTACTTGTTAGAAGTCATTTCACAGCCTCCCGAGGGTTAGGAGGGCTTCCAGAATTTCCTCGCTGTTTGTTGGAGGCAGCCAAGGGAGAAGCAGAGGGCCGCTGTAGGTTCCAGTCTCCGAGAGCCATCTTGAGTTTGGAAGGGGACGTAAAGACGTGTCTGTTGCCTTTATATCTAAAGGATACATTTACTGGAGTGCCCCAAGAATATTGTATGCCTCTATCCCGGAGAATTTTGCAGTGGGGTGCGAAGTCTCTGCGTCTAGCCAGTGTTCCTTGGCAGAGATCTTGGTAAGCCTGCCATCCCTTGTAATTCCCAGAGTCCAGAGGATGCTGTCTCAGCTTCTGTAGGACCATATCTCTAGGTCTGGGGGAACTCAGACACACCAGGACGTCCCTGGGCAAATCATGCCTGATGTTAGGGGGTCTTGGAAGTCTATAGGCTTTTTCTGGTAATAGCTCAGAGACAGGCATATCTGGCAACAGAGGAATGTATGTACTGTTCCTTTAATGTCCTCCTCTCCCTCTGTTTCTGGGATACCTCTGAGTTTCAAATTATTTTTTCTTAGTTTATCCTCCAGATCCCAGGTTACTGCTCTTATGGCCTTAATATCCTGTTCCACACCTTGGTAACGGTCTGCAAGCTCATTATGAGCTGTGGCAAACTCCGCCATTTTGGTTTCAATGTGTTGTGTACGTTCTCCCATGGCAGCCATATCCTCCCTCAGCTCACTTATGCAATCTCTCATGTCCGCCTGTAAGGACTTGCGCAGGGAGTCAAGCAGGCCCCTCAGGCATCCCAGCGTTACCGGGGTGTTATCATCCAGCTCTCCCCCCGACCTCGGGCTGTTGGAGGCTCTGAAAGAGCGGGGGGAGCGCGCCGACAGGGACTCGCCCGCCATCTTAGAGCGGGAAGCCGGAGCGGGGCCTGGGGAGAAGTCGTCTGTCACCTTAGGCGGTCACTCCTTGCTCCGGAGCGACTGTCTTGGCATCCCGCTGATCCTCCCGGTGAGCTGCAGCTGAAGCTTCTGTCTGTGACTTGCTGAGGGTGCTGAGAGCGCTGATAATCTCCGTTTTGCTGGGCGCTGATTCCGGAGCTCCGGTGTTAAGCGTCCTGTATGGATGGTGCCAGGACACCCCCCATCGTGAGCACTTTGAACCCCCAGGTGCTTCACAAATTGATCCCTAAAAATTAAAAAAGAAAATTTGTGTGAAAAAAAGGATTTTTTTCCTTATTACGTATCAATTTTTGAAACACCTGGGGGTTCACAGTGCTCACTATGCATCTAGATAGGTTCCTTGGGGGGTCTAGTTTCCAAAATGGGGTCACTTGTGGGGGAGCTCCAATGTTTAGGCACACAGGGGCTCTCCATACGCAACCTGGTGTTTGCCAACAATTGGAATTGTTAGGGACACCAGGTCGAGTATGGAGAGCCCCTGTGTGCCTAAACATTGGAGCTCCCCCACAAGTGACCCCATTTTGGAAACTAGACCCCCCAGGGAACATATCTAGATGCACAGTGAGCACTTTGAACCCCCATGTGCTTCACTAATTGAGCCGTGTAAATGAATAAAGAAACTTTTTGTGAAAAAACATACTAGTCTAGTAGTTGCAATTCGCAGCATAGGGGACCCAAAACATTTGGGTCTCTCCATGCTGAGGATTCCAGCCCCCTAGCTGCCAAGTTGTACCTGGCTGGCAACCAAAAATAAAGCAAAGCTCCATGTCATTTTATTTGTAGAATTTAAAAAAAAAAAAATGACATGGGGCTCTGCCATATTTTTGGTCCAGCCAGGTACAACTTGGCAGCTACGGACTGCCACTAGCCCCCAGCTGCCTCATTGTAACTGGCTGGCAACCAAAAATACAGCGAAGCCTATTTTTTTTTTTATTTCTAGAATTATTTCTAGAAAAAAAATGACATAGGGCTCTGCCATATTTTTGGTCCAGCCAGGTACAACTTGGCAGCTACGGACTGCCACCATCCCCCAGCTGCCTTGTCATACCTTGCTGGAACCAAAAATACAGCGAAGCCCATTTTTTTTTACATTTCTAGAGCTAATTCTAGAAAAAAAATTACGTGGGGCTCCGCCATATTTTTGTCCAGGAAGGTACAACTAGGCAGCTGGGGGCTGGAATCCTCAGTATAGAGAGGCCCAAGCGTACTGGGCCCCCCATGCTGCGAATTGCAGCCCGCAGCCGCCCCAGAAAATGGCGCATTCATTGAAGCGCCATTTTCTGGCGCTATACCCACGCTCTTCCAGTTGCCCTGGTGCCGGTGGCTAACTGGGTAATAAAGGGGTTAATGCCAGCTTTTTATTGGCAGCTGACACTAAGCCCGAGATTCATAATATAGGGCCAATGTTAGACCCGCCATTAGGAATCTCTAGTACTGTAAATATTCAATAAATACACACAGAGAAAAATCTTTTTATTTGAAAAAAAAAACACAGACACAATTCGGACTCCATCTTTATTATAAAAAGATCCGACGTAGTCCACAACGAAGGTCCCACGACGCTCGATCGCCACCGATGTAGTCCACAACGAAGATCCCACGATGCTCGATCGCCACTGCTCAATCCAGAGACTGCAGCAAGGGATCAAGTGTCCTCTTCCTACAGCCTCTGGGGTCAGCGTTATGGTGCACTGTATGGCAATGATCTGTCATACAATTCACCAAGACTATGATCCCAGAGACCACAACAAGAGGACACTTGATCCCTTGTTGTAGTCTCTGGGATCAGCGTCATGGTGCACGGTATGGCAATGATCTGCCATACAGTGCACCATGATGCTGATCCCAGAGACTACAACCAGAGGACATTTGATCCCTTGTTGTAGTCTCTGGGATCAGCGTCCGGTGCACGGTATGCCATACCATGCACCATGACGCTGATCCCAGAGACTACAACAAGGGATCAAGTGTTCCCTTGTTGTAGTCTCTGGAGATCGTTTCCATGATGATTGGATCCTCTAAGTCAGAGGTCCCCAATGTCAGTCCTCGAGGGCCGAACCAGTGCAGGTTTTCAGGATTTCCTTACTATTGCACAGGGATTGGAATCATTGCCTGCTGTGCAATACTAAGGAGATCCTGAAAACCTGCACTGGTTCGGCCCTCGAGGACTGACATTGGGGACCTCTGCTCTAAGTGCAGTGATCCGAGATCACAGCACTTAGAGGGTTAACACAGCCAGGGCACAGCAATCACACAGATGCTGTGCCCTGGCTGTTACACCGCTCCTCTGCACACTTGTCTCTATGCTGGGAGATGAGTGTGCAGAGGAGCGACAGAAGCAGCAGGACGGCGCAGGAAGAGGACAGCACAGGGAAGGCAGAAGACAGAGCAGACCGGAGGACAGAGGGAGAAAACCGGAGGAAAGAGGGAGAAGAGCGGAGGACAGAGGAGAAGAAAGAAGACAGGTGAGGAAGAAGAGGGAGTGGGAAGAAGAGGGAGCGGGAAGTGGAGAACGGGCGGAGGTGATCACCGCGGGCAGCGGTGATCACAGGAGGCATGGGGAGGGATCGCAGGGCAGGGGAGGAGATCACCCACAGGGGGGGAGATCGGAGGGCAGGGGCACATCGGCGGCCCGGGCAGAGCGGAGGGCCAGGGAACGACGGCGGCAGAGGAGGGAGGGGACCCATCGGCCACACCGCCCCCACATTTGATTGGAGAGAGACACTCTCTCCAATCAGATCTGAGGGGGGGAGACAAAGGGCCCCTTGAACATCCAATGCCTGATGCTATCCAGCATCAGGCATTGACTGTATTGTAACATCTCACCAAGTTTCATTGGTGAGATATTACAATTACTCTGATTGGCAGTTTCACTTTCACTTCACTGCCAATCGAAGCGGTTATAGCTACGGGGGGCCTAAGCCACCCCCCCTATGGTACACTTCAGGTCCTTCCATACCTGCGACTCTATTAACCCCTTAGTGACTGCGGTTAATAGAGCCGCAGGCAGGGAAACCCGTGATGACGCAGCATATGCGTCCAAGGTCGGGAACGAACTTGTTTTCATGACGCATATGCTGCGTCCCGGGTCGGGAAGGGGTTAAACCAACACATGAGCAGTGCGGCCATAGGGAAGTGCAAACGTGCATGTCATGACGCAGCACACTGCGAACATAGAGGGGGTGGCGGCAGCCCGGGCAGGTCGCGCACACAGCCGGAGAATCTCAGCACCATCTTTGCTACAGGCATCTTGCCCTTAGCGGAGAACATACAAAAATCCCACATTGTGCTCTCTTTTAATTAGGGTATCATGCATGCTGTTCAACCAGGATAAAGTTCATACTTCTCCTTCGCATCATTGGGGGACACAGGACCATGGAACATGGGTGTATGCTTTCCTGCCACTAGGAGGCGACACTAAGTAAAGATAAAACTTGAGTCCTCCTCCCTGCAGTATACACAAAACCAGATCAGGTATTTTTCCCCAATCACAGGAAAGATAATCGCTACAGATAATTAAATTAATTATCCTTTGTTAATTCATCATAAAAATGTATTAAAAAACAATAGAGCATTCCCTCCGGGGAAATACATCAGAGACTGACCAAGTAATTTACAACATCATAGTTTTACATCCATTGTCCTTCTATGTATGGTATCACAAATGATTTAACAACATACATAACAGTACATACAGGGAATTTGGTAGTTTATCCACTGATGATACAGCGTGGCACATTCAAATTATACTGTTCCTGTGATTATATTACAAATCGCCCAGATACCATGTATTAACTGTCCATCTCCTTAATCATCCATTGTACTAACTACCAAGCAATTTCCTACTTTAAAAGCTTTCCCTGCAGACAAGGTTCATACCTGGTTGTATATACTGTCAGCAGTCTGTGGTTCCTCCTCCCCTACAGCTGTTTTGCAACCCGTTTCTCCTGGAAAAACTGACCGAAACAAGCCCGCTCTAAAGCCACTAGACCCCAAAGAATTGCCGCATGACTCCCTCCCTACCTGATCGACGCCAGCACAATAGGCGGACGTCTCCAACAGTTCCGCCACTCATGGCTCGCTATCGTCCACAACAATTGGGTCAGAGATTTGGTGTCGTCGGGATACAAGATTGAGTTCTCGTCCCGACCCCCAGTACGTTTTTTCCTCTTGCGTCCTTCCAAACCAAACGCTCGCCCCTTCTTCAAAGCCATTAGTTTCCTACTCAAGACCGGCATTATAGCACCAGTTCCAGAAACCGAAAGATTTAAAGGATACTACTCAAACCTGTTTGTCATTCCTAAAAAAGACGGAAACAGTACGCCCCATCCTAGACCTTAAGCTCCTCAACAAATTCGTAAAAGTCCAACAATTCTGAATGGAATCCCTATGCTCTGTGATCATGTCAATGTAATAAGAAAAGTTCCTGGCAACCATCAACATCCACGACGCAAATCTCCACATTCCCATTTTTCCCCAGCATCAAAAGCATCTACAGTTCGTTGTTCAAAAACGTCACTTCCAATTCACTGCGCTGCCCTTTGACCTTGCAACTGCACCCAGAGTCTTCATAAAAGTCATGGAAGCCGTCATGACTATCCTCCATTCGTGGTGCGTGGTTGTCCTGCCTTATCTAGATGACCTGCTAATTAAGGGACCATCCTTTCAGGCTTGCCTCAACAGCGTCCGAATAACATGCTTTCTCGCCTAGGCTGGCTCATAAACTTAGACAAATCATCCCCAATACCAGCCCAAAAAATATCCTTTCTGGGGATGACCTTCGACACTGCACAAGGGTTGGTCCTTTGGAAGTGCATTGAGCTGTAGGTTGTATTTCTGCTGAAGGGAAAAAAAAAGAAAACAACCTCCTTAAATCTTCTTCCTTAGCGAGTGTGACACGAGCTGAGTGTGACCAGAGCATAAGTGCGAACGGAAGTAAGTGTGTGACTTGTGATTCAGTGAGGAGGTATTTGGGAATCTTGCCACAAATACCTGTGTGAATTGCTGAGAGTTGCTGAATTGTTGAGTGCTTTTCTACCTTACGAATTTTATTGGGCTTTCATAACTTTTTTTCTCTCTACAAGTTTATAGTCTGTTATTTTGCTACCTGTAAGTTTTAAAGGGAACCTAACCCCACAAACTGACCCCGTATCTTTAGACCTGTCTCTGCACCCCCTCTTATCATTTCTAGCCATCCCTTTTGCAGAAAAA
This sequence comes from Allobates femoralis, assembly GCA_033576535.1. Lineage (NCBI taxonomy): Eukaryota > Metazoa > Chordata > Amphibia > Anura > Aromobatidae > Allobates > Allobates femoralis. The sequence goes on from JARQOC010000011.1 coordinate 129,956,629, forward strand.
AATCGATTTTGTAAAGTAAAGAAAAGGTTATATTCACCTCCGTCCTGTGTGAGTTCTCTGTTTCTAGAATAGTCTCAATAGGCGTGCCTGTCTGCTGCAGCCTTGTAATTATGCACGCCCCTCTCTGCTTGCTGCCTTTCTGAGTGTCTGGCCGCATCATGAAAGGGGCGGGGCTAAGGCATGACCCCTTTCATGACGCGGCCAGACACTCAGAAAGGCAGCAAGCAGAGAGGGGCGTGCATAATTACAAGGGAGCAGCAGACAGGCACGCCTATTGAGACTATTCTAGAAACAGAGAACTTACACAGGACGGACGTGAATATAACCTTTTCTTTACTTTACAAAATCGATTTTTTTTCTGCAAAAGGGATGGCTAGAAATGATAAGAGGGGGTGCAGGGACAGGTCTAAAGATACGGGGGGGTCAGTTTGTGGGGTTAGGTTCCCTTTAAGTGTTAACTACACTGCACTTAAATCCTGTGGTGTAGCTATACTCACAAAGGGTTAATTAAGGGTGGGGGTTCATAATTAAGGGTTTATAAATTAGCAGCTGGTTGGGGCTTCCAGTCCTTTGGAAGTGCATTGAGCTGTAGGTTGGATTTCTGCTAAAGGGAAAAAAAAAAAGAAAAAACCTCTTTACATCTTCTTAGCGAGTGTGACACAAGCTGTGTGTGGGTCTGGGGCGTATGTGCGAACGGAAGTAAGTGTGTGACTTGTGATTCAGTGACTTTGGATTCAAGGAGTTTAGAAGGGAGGAGTTACAAAATTGCTGATTCTATTTTATTAATACTTTACATTTCTTTTTACTTATCATCTCTGTCTGGTGCAATCCCCTTTAGGAAATGAGCTCCATAATTGACAATGCCATCCAGTGTACATCTTGCCACATGTATGCAATCCTTGAACAGCTGGTCGAGGATGCATCACTGCTGTGTGAGATGTGAGCAAGCTGTGAATTTGAAAGCCCAGATACTTGATCTAAATGAGCAGCTGGCAACACTGAGATTCATAGACAATATGGAAAGGAGTCTGCTGCTCACTGGAATAGATATGGGGGGAGATGGTAGCATGGAGCTGCAGAACATCGAGGCAGCTAGCTCTGTGACAGAAGGCAGGGTAGAGGGGAGAGTGCCAAGGAGGCCAGTCCTTATCTGGCACACCCCAATAAATTTGCTAAGTTGGCAGACGAGGGGGTTGTCAGTACTGGGATGCACTGCTGCAGCAAGGCATGTCCTCTGAAAGCCGGAGTAGTGTCAGCTCCAGTAAGAGGGAAAACAGGAGAGCAGGGCATACCAGACAGGTGCTGGCAGTGGGGGACTCAATTATTAGGGCAATCTGTTACAAAGACAGGGATCGTCAAACAGTGTGCTGCCTACCTGGCGCTCGAGTCTGGCAAATTGCTGATCGGGTTGACCGATTACTGGGAGGGGCTGGTGAGGACCCAGCAGTCATGGTGCACATTGGCACAAATTACAAAGTTAGAGGTAGATGGAAGATCCTTAAAGATGATTTCAGGGAATTATTGCTGCAAGCTTAAGGCAAGGACCTCCAAGGTAGTATTCTATGAAATACTGCCTGTACCACGTGCTGCACCAGAGGGGCAACGGGAGAATAGGGAGATAAGTTGCTCAGGAATTGGTGTAGGAAGGAGGGGTTTGGGTTCCTTGAGAACTGGGCCGACTTCTCTGTTGGCTACAGGTTCTATGCAAGGGATGGGCTGCACCTCAATGGGGAGGGTGCAGCTGTGCTGGGGGAGAAAATGGCTAGAAGGTTGGAGGAGTGTTTAAAATAGGGATTAGGGGTGGGGGGGAGGGTATTCATTGTACAGGAGGGGAAGATAGTGTAAATAGTAACCTGGGCACAAATAATGAAATGGGGGGGTGGGGTTAGAACAGTCAATATAGTAAGGAGGAATAGAGGTAAATAAATATGCATAAAGTGCATGTACACTAATGCCAGAAGCCTGACCAACAAAATGGAGGAATTAGAATTAATTTTGTTGGAAAATAATTGACATTGTGGGCATGTCGGATACATGGCTGGATGAGAGCCATGACTGGGTAGTTAATTTACAGGGCTTTAGTCTGTTCAGAAATGACCGTACAAATAAGCGAGGTGGAGGTGTCTGTTTATACGTAATCATCCTTAAAACCCATCCTGCGTGATAATATATGTGTATCTAATGAAAATGTAGAGTCTCTGTGAGTGAAGATAAGGGGAGGGGGCCAAAATAATAAATTACTGAGAGGGGTTTGTTATAAGTCTCCAACAATAATTGAAGTGGAGGAGAATATCATCATAAAGCAAATAGATTAAGCAGCAACTCAGGGAGAAGTCATTATTATGGGGGACTTCAACTACCCTGAAATACATTGGGGAACAGAAACTGCAGAGTGCAGTTCCAGCAAAGGTAATAGGTTTTTCACAAGTATGAGAGACAATTACTTTTCACAATTGGTTCAGGACCCAACATGAAGGGGGGCCCTGCAGGACCTAATATTAACCAAGAGGCCGGACCGCATATCGAATATACAGGTTGGAGGTCACTTGGGTAATAGTGATCATAAAATAATACGTTTTCATGTATCCTTTAATAAGATGTGTAGTAGAGGGGCTAAAAGAACACTAAACTTCAGGAAGGCAAATTTCCAGCAGTTGAGAGATGATCTTAGTGCATTAAACTGGGGCGATGTCCTGAGACATAAAAGTACACAAAGCAAATGGGAGACGTTTGTTAGCATCCTGAATAGGACCTGTACACAATATATACCCTATGCCAGTGATGGCAAACCGTTCAGAGGCCTAGTGCCCAAACTGCAACACAAAACCAAATTATTTGTGGCGAAGTACCAACACGGTAATTAAACCTAAATTACAGCAGTGGTTATCACAAGTGCTGCACAGGGGGGAGAACCAGTAGATGCCAACTCTCTTCCCTGTACAGGTCATGTAGTCCTGAAACCCTGATGATCAAGTAAATTATTTTAACAATTCATTGATCTTAAACTTACCTTTGCAGTCTCCTCTTCTCTTCAGCAGTGGTCATCCAGCTCATGTGTACTGCACATTGAAGCTGAGCCGCTCCTTCTGCCCTTTCCAGACACAGCAGGTGGATTGATCTGTGTGGAAAAATGCAGAATATTAGACAGGTAGGAGATAAATTTTATCATGGAATGCAAGCGAATTTCATACTGGAAAAATGCAGAATATTAGAGAGGTAGGAGATAAATTTTATCATGGAATGCAAGCGAATTTCATACTGAAATCATGGTCCCTATCTTGTAGTAATATCTCCATCCTGACCCTCTCCTTGCATTTAGGTGCTTTATTCTAACCCTCTCCTTGCATTTAGGTGCTCCATCCTGACCCTCTCCTTGTAGTAATGTGCTCCATCCTGACCCTCTCCTTGTAGTAATGTGCTCCATCCTGACCCTCTCCTTGTAGTAATGTGTCCTATCCTGACCCTCTCCTTGCATTTAGGTGCTCCATCCTGACCCTCTCCTTGTAGTAATGTGCTCCATCCTGACCCTCTCCTTGAAGTAGTGTGCTCCATCATGACCCTCTCCTTGAAGTAAAGTGCTCCATCCTGACCCTCTCCTTGAAGTAATGTGCTCTATCCAGACCCTCTCCTTCTAGTAATGTGTCCCATCCTGACCCTCTCCTGCTAGTAATGTGCTCCATCTTGACCTTCTCTTTGCAGTTGTGCTCCATCCTAACCTTCTCCTTGTAATGTGCTCCATCCTGACCCTCTCCTTGAAGTAATGTGCTCCATCCTGACCCTCTCCTTTTAGTAATGTGCTCCATCCTGACCCTCTCTTGGCAGTAATGTCCCTATCCTGACTCCCTTCGTGTACTAATGTCTCCAGCCTTATCCCCTTGTAGTATGCTCGATCCCTGTCCCCTTGCAGTAATGTCCCCATCCTGCCCCCATCATGTAGTAATGCCCCATCCTGCAGTAATAGCCTATCCTGTAGTAATATGCCCCCTTCTTACAATAAAGCCACCATCATGCCCCTTTCTTGTAATAATGGCACTATAATGCCCCTCCTTGTAATAAAGCCACCATAATTCCCCCTCCTTGTTATAAAGCCACCATCATGCCCCCTCCTTGTAATAATGTAACCATCATTTCCGCTCATTGTACTAATGCCACCATCATGCTCCTCCTTGTAATAAAGCCACCATCATGCCCCCTCCTTGCAAAAAACAACCATCATGCCCCTCCTTGTAATAATGTCACCATCATCCCCCTTCTTGTAATAATGTCACCAACAGGCCCCCTCCTTGTAATAAAGCTACCATCATGCCCCCTTCTAGTAATAATGCCACCATCATGCCCCTCTTGCAAAAAAAGCCACCATCATGCCCGTCCTTGTAATAAAGCCACCATCATACCCCCTCCTTGTAATAAAGCCACCATAATGCCCCTCCTTGCAAAAAAACAACCATCAACCATCATGCCCCTCCTTGTAATAATGTCACCATCATCCCCCTTCTTGTAATAATGTCACCATCATGCCCCCTCCTTGTAATAATGCCACCATTATTCCTTTCCTTGTAATAAAGCCACCATCATGCCCTCTCCTTGTAATAATGCCACCATCATGCCCCTCCAAGCAAAAAAAAGCCACCATCATGCCCAGGGCCGGACTGGCCCAGGTGACAGGGAGGCATTTGTCCCCCAGGCCGGTGGCTGAGTCCTAGTTTAGAGCCGCCCCTTATAGTGATAACGGCAGCGCGGCGGCGCCCTGCGGCCGCAGCTCACAACGGGACCCGGGAAGCAGCAGGCGGGCAGCGGTCAGCAGCGTGGAGGCTTGTGAGTGAAGCATCCGACAGCACATCCTCCCCCTACCCCCGCTCCTCACTTGGGCTCTGGCTGGAAGAAGTGGACTGCCCCCCAGGGCAAGATCTGCCAGCCAGCCCCTGATCATGCCCTTCCTTGTAATAATGCCACCATCATACCCCTCCTTGTAATGATGTCACCATCATGCCCCCTCCTTGCAATAATGCCACCATCATGCATGCCCCTCCTTGTAATAATGCCACCATCATGCATGCCCCTCCTTGTAATAATGTCATTATCATTCCCCCTCCTTGTAATAATGCCACCATCATGCCCCCTCCTTGTAATAATGCCACCATCATGCCCCCTCCTAATAATGTCACCATCATGCCCCCTCCTTCTAATATTGTCACCATCATGCACCCTCCTTGTAATAATGTCACCATCATGCCCAATCCTTCTAATAATGTCACCATCATGCCTATACCGTAGCTTAAAATAAAAAAATCATACTCACCTAGTACTCCCGCCTTCACCGCTGTTCTTCTCTTCGCATCTTCAGTCCCGGTGTCACATGACGCCGGGCGAAGCTTCGAGAGAGTGTCGGAGATGCAGAGGAAGGCTGGGAACTCACTCTCCTACTTACTTGCGAGTCTCTGGAAAAAATACTTGGATGAGACTGGATCAGTGACCCTAAACGGCCTCTCCCTCTCTGGACGGGGAGTGTGGAGCTGCACAAAAACACATGCAGATGACAGTCCCGTCCAGAGAGGGATAAGCCGTTCAGGGTCACTGATCCAGTCTTCTCCGAGTCTCCTCCGAGAGACTTGCATGTAAGTTGTATAGTGTGTTTCCACCCGAAGGAGAAGTCCCCTCCGATCCGACATGGCTTTGAACTGCCAGCGCCATAATGCCGGCAGTTCAAAGCGGCAGTGAGACGCGATGCCACGTGCCAGAGGAGACAGCTCTGCGTGCCCTCACTGGCACGCGTGCCATTTGTTCACCATCACTGCCCTAGGGGAATAAACATGCTAGAAATAGGAGGAAACCACTTTGGCCAAATAAAGCTGTAAAGGGAGCAATAAGTGACAAAAAGAAAGCATTTAGGAAATTCAAGCAAGTAGGTAGTGATGAGGCATTAAAGGGATCTTGTCACCTCCAAAACGCCTCCTAAGCTACCAAAACATGGCCCTGCAGCATATTATTACTGATCTCACACTCCTTTTGTCTCCTAAAAGCATCCTGTGAAATTGCATAAAAACGTTTTAATACTCACTCATTAGGGATTATAATTAGCAGGGGCTATCTTCTTTAGCGCTTAGGGCGTGTTGTTTTGCAGCCTGAATGATCCAGCCCTCTCTGTGCAGCTTCTGCTGTGATGTGGAGCTGAGGGCAGGACTAATGATTTGCATTCTGTGAGTGATGGAGAGGGGGAGGGCAAAGCCTGCACAAGCAGAGCAGTACAGACAGAGAGAGGTTGGATCCTCGAGGCCGCAAAACAACACGCCCTAAGAGCTAAATAATATAGCCCCTGCAAATTATAATCACTAATGAGTAAGTATTAAAACGTTTTTATGCACTTTCACAGGATGCTTTCAGGAGACAAAAGGAGTGTGAGATTAGTGATAGGATGCTGCAGGGACATATTTTGGCAGTTTAGTAGGCGTTCTGGAGGTGACAGGATCCCTTTAAATAAATACAGAAAATTAAGTAACATCTGTAAAAAGCAAATCAAGGCAGCAGGGATTGAGACAGAGAGACTCATTGCCAGAGAAAGTAAAAAAAAAATCCCAAAATATTCTTTAACTCCATAAATAGTAAGAAAGTAAAAAATGATTGTGTTGGCCCCCTTAAAAATAGTCTGGGTGAAATGGTGGATGAGGATGAGGAAAAATCCAATATGTTTATTGACTTTTTTTCAACAGTATTTACACAAGAAAATCCCATGACAGACAACATGATCAGTGATAACAAAAACTCTCCATTAAATGTCACCTGCTTAACCCAGCAGGAAGTACAGCACCTCCTAAAAATCACTACAATTGCCAAATCCCCAGGCCCAGATGGGATACACCCCAGAGTACTGCAGGAATTAAGTACCGTTATAGATAGACCATTATTTTTAATATTTAAAGATTCCATAATAACAGGGTCTGTACCACAGGACTGGCATATAGCAAATGTGGTGCCAATAATCAAAAAGGGGACTAAAACTGAACTTGGAAATTATAGGCCAGTAAGCTTAACCTCTACTGTGGGTAAAATCCTAGAGGGTTTTCGAAGAGATGCTATACTGGAGTATCTGAAGAAAAATAACCTAATGACCCAATATCAACATGGGTTTACGAGGGACCGTTCCTGTCAAACTAATTTATGGTTAATCTCATTTTTATTAAGTTTTGAAAAACATTACAAAGATATGCATAAATGTGCATGACAAAATGAAAAAGAAATAAGAAAAATCACAGTGTTAACATCAACTGTAGAGTAGGGAACCACTATCAAATTGCACCCTCCCCTGGTGCTGCGCTTTCTATAACCTGAATTACGGTTCTAAGCAAACAAATAAATATATAGCCCTTCTTTGGGTTTTGAAATGGTCTGATCTTATGGAGGCGTGGAGCCCTAACAAAAATCCATATCACTTTACCAATTCCATCGGACTGACCATGTATAGTAGATTAAACTTTAGATTGTCTGAGGGTTTTATTACAGTACCCGTTGAGTCCCGCAAATGCAGGCCCAAATAGACTCTCCCCACGTCTGGGACACCAAAAAGGAAAGCCTTTTATCTAGAGAGCTTCTCTCGACTATAAGCATACAACACTGTTCAGTATTCATCAGAGTTCAGGGGGAGTGAGCCGAGAAGAAGAATTTATAAACTAAAAAAGAGGGAATATAACGGAAGAGAAGAGAAAGAGAAAAAGAAAGGAAGAAAAGAAGATGAAAGAGATGCAATAATAAATGTGGTATATAGAAATGAGCGCTAGGGATAATGGAACAAGCCGAACGCTTTTGTAGACATTACCTTTAAGTTTATTGCGATAAATACAGTACAGGTCCTTCTCCCACAACGCGTTTCGACGATACATGCGTCTTTCTCAAGTGGATACTGGACCTCTATCAAACTTCCCTTACATCCTATCTCTTTACCAATCATTGTACAAAGGGGTGTTTTGTTTTTTTTTCATTTTTTTTCTCTCCTTCCACTCTCTTTCCACACCCCTATTAACCTAATCTTCTGTGTATACCTAAATAACCTTACCTGCCATACAATCTATATTATTAAATATCTATAATTCAAGCTTAAAATCCTTTAAATTACATCAAAGATACATTATAATCACTTTAAAATTACATTAAAAATATATTAAACCACTTCCAGTTCCGGCCCCTCCATGTGCGGACGCGCCTAGGTCCGCTCCGCTCCCCGCCTTGGCAATCCGCCGCCATCCGCCTTTAAATAGTCTCCAGAGCTGCCCCCTGAGCAACTACCGATACACAGGAGGCCTCCGCGATCCCGGTAAGACCCGCCATGGCCACTTGGACCGATACTTCATAAAAAGCAGGGAGGGTGAGAGAGGCGAGACCCATGTGCAGACCGCAGTAATGGCGTGGTCTACACACAAGAAACACAGGGGATGACACAGGACGGAGGACCGGGGCGGATGGCTGGGAACAGGGAGAATGAGCCGGGAGATGAAGGAACAGTGGAGAGACCGGAGGGATCCCGGGAGATGGCCCCAGAGAGAGGGTATGAAAGCCCCCCAGGACAGAGATCACATCCAGTGCAAGTGCTCTGTGACCAACACCAGCCCCAGACATCATCACAGCCACAGGCTGCAGTTACGAGCAAAGCACAAAGTCAACACACTTCTGATACCTGGGGAGAGGACAGGAGATAGCTGCGGGTTTCAGCGCTTGGACTATAAAAAATTGGCTAAAGAATTGGCTGTGCATTTAGCTGAAGAATTTAAAGTCACAGTGGCAGAGATGGTGGCAGCTTCTACTAGAGACCTATCTGTGAAAGTGGAGACACATGAGCAGCAGCTTCTTGAGGCTGAATCTAGAATTGGAACAGCAGAGGACAGGATTCAGGAACTTGAGGAACAGCTAATGGCCCTGCAAAAACATGCTGACTACACGCATAATAAGTTGGAGGACATTGAAAATAGAACGAGACGGAGTAACCTAAAAATTGTGGGGCTCCCAGAGTCTGTCCCTGTGAGTCAACTAGAAGAAATTTTTGAGGTGGAACTGCCTAAAGCCCTAGGTCTTACTCATAGATGCAAGACAGAGCGTGCCCATAGAATAGGTCCACCTAGAGACGTTCAGGAGACGACTGAAACCACGAGACACCTAGCTCCGAACGCAGCTTCCAAGGAGCCCAATAAATGCAGGCACGCCATAGCAAAATTCTTGAACCACAGGGATAAAGAGGAGATTCTTCGGGCATATAAAGCAAAAAAGCATCCTCTAATACTACAGGGACATAGAGCACTGGTCTTTGCGGACTATTCTGTAGAAGTCACACGTCGCAGAAGGGCATTCAGTGAGGCGTGTTCACTGCTACATAAGAAAAACATCCGCTTTCAGCTGAATTTTCCTGCAACCCTAAGATTCAGATCTAGAGAGGGTGTCATGCTGACCTTCTCTGATCCGGAGGAGGCAATGGCGGCTGCCAGAGATAATGTAGCCTCTCCAAGAAGATCCGAGTCACCGCCCCGTACTAGTAAGGGATCACCTGCGAAACCTACGTCTGCTCCAGAGTCAGAAAACGAAATAGACAGAACCTCTGTGAGATCTTATAGACTCAGGTCGTACTCCCTATTGGATGATGGGGTACAAAAAGAGAGCAACGCCGGGTAACCCAAAACAACAGAGGCAATCCGGAAATAGATGGCAAAGGAAGAAGTGATACAGGAACAAATTAAAACGGACTAATTTCGACGATATCTGCAACTGGCGGATTTGCAGAGGATGTCCTAAGGGAAAATGAGAAGAGTTCTGGCTTTACTGAGAGATAAAGAGGGGAATATATTGTCGCCCCCTTCCTCTCCCCCCCTTCCCCTTTTAACCCCCCCTCTCCTCTCCCCTCCTAACCCCCCCTCTTCCCCCCCTCCCCCCCCTTTTTTTTTTTTTTCTTCTTTTTCTCTCTCCTTATTTAGGCTTATTTCACAGGAGCATGGCTGCACTGACGCTAACGCGTTCAAAAGGACCTTATTCAGTACTGCAATCTGACGTGGACATTCGACCATGGCGACTTTAAGGTGGAACCCACTCAAACGTCTATAGAAACTCTTTGATTACCCATGATCGCAGAGAACGTGAGAAGGGTTGTGGGATGATTATACGATGTGCCCACGAGACATGGCCCTTGGGCAATCTGTTTAACTATCTTAATATGGATGGTCGCCAATTGGAGATGGATGTTATTTGGGCAGACTGTTGGAGTTATGATGTTGTCTGACGAAATGTTTTCAGAGGTGGCGGAGGAAGAGGCGGGGTGGAGCTAAATGTGCGGGCCGCACTTGAGGACATAAGCGAAGTCACAGACTTTTTGATGCTGAAAGGTGTTGGAGTGATTTGGGGGTGGGAGGGTGGGAAGAAAGGGGAGAAAAAAACGGAAATTATCCTTGGAAATGTGTCTCTAAAAAGTTATACCATCAATGTCTGTCACACCTCACTCAAAGTCATACCAGACGATATTAACCACTTATGGATATTCACTATGAAGAAATTCTGGGCCCGCGGGGGGAGGCTTCCGATGGTTAGGTGGGCCTCCTGGAATGTTAAAGGTTTGCGCTCCCCGGCAAAGCGCATGATGGTCTTACGCCACCTTAAGAGGCTGCATGTGGATATAGCTCTGCTCCAGGAGACCCACCTGGCCGCGGAGGACTTTTTCCGCCTCAAAAAGTTATGGATGGGAGAGGTCTATGGTTCGGGGGCAGTAGAAAAAAAGGCGGGAGTTCTAATTCTGGTACATAGGTCACTAGCTCACTCAATATTATCTACTTCAATAGATAAGGAAGGTAGAATAATACAAGTAACGATACAAATCCATAACGACACCTTCAATGTCTACAATATCTATGCCCCTAACGGGAAACAGAAACCCTTCTTCCAACAATTACAAAACACACTGCTCCTAGACAACGAGAACAATAAAATAATCGGTGGAGATTTTAACACGGTCATGAAGGAGGAAGAGGATAGACGCACTGCATCCCAAACTCACTTGAGAAAACAGGCTGGGGTAGATCAGGTGACTACAGTGTTTTGGAAGGCTTAGTAGGGGAAGCTGGATTGTTAGATGCTTGGAGGTTAGTGAACCCACTGGGTAGAAAGTTTACCCACTTCTCACACCCCCATGGGTCGTGGTCCAGATTGGATATGTTCTTTATTTCACCCAAGATAATCCAACAAATGACGGATATTAAAATCGAGGACATGCTGATCTCGGACCATAGCCCATTGGTGTTAGAGACCAGAGACAAATTTGAGAAAGGGTCCGATTACTTATGGAGATTACCCGACACGTTTGTCAGAGAAGAAAGTTTACTAAACTACTGGGAGAATGGTGGTCGCACTTCTCTTCTGACAATCGGGAACATAGATCAGATCCAGCTTTATACTGGGAAACAGCGAAAACGGTGATGCGAGGGCATATCATGGCGTATAGCATGAGGATTAAACGACAAATCAAAGACAAATTTATTCAAACCAGTCTAGTGGTAAGAGATGCGTATACATGTTATCAATCCACAATGGCGGCTCCTGACAGAGAGAAGTGGCTACAGGCAAAGAGAGATTTTGATGTCTGGGCGGGAAAACGGGAAGACATTTATAAAAATTGTTTGGAATTAGAACTCCAGAAATTCGGGGATAAGGCAGGGCGTCTACTAGCTAGGTTAGCCAAGGGTAGGCATAAGCCCTCCCCTATACAAGCGATAGTGGATACACATGGCACCACTTGGCATGACCCTAAGGGCATCTCTAGAGTATTGGGCAGATATTATGCTTCTCTTTACACGGAGGTCAACACTGATGATTCAGACAGCCTTGCCTGGTTGGGAGGGATAACACTGCCAGCTGTTTCCCAGGAGGACGCTCAATTTCTTAATAGCCCAGTCATGACTGGCGAAATTGAGATGGCTATAAGACATTTAAACCCGGGTAAAGCGCCCAGACCAGATGGCTATAATGGTGCTTTCTTCAAGTCATTGAGGGAGCAGATCACTCCGGTGTTATGTGACCTATTTAATTCAATATTGAGTGGGGCTCCTATCCCGGAGAGAATGAATCTAGCTTACATCAAATTGATACCTAAACCAGGAAAAACACCCACAGACCCAGCAAACTATAGACCGATCTCTTTAATAAATCTAGACTTGAAGCTCCTCTCCAAAATTTTGGCTGACAGATTGGCAGTGATCCTACCCAAACTGATACCCACACATCAGGCGGGTTTTATTAAGGGGAGGTCAACCACTACAAATATAAGAAAAGCAATGCTGATGCTAGATGTTATGGGAAGGAAAACAAAGATGAACTGTGGTAACCCAGCCATGATCACTCTTGACGCTGAAAAAGCATTCGACAATGTCAGATGGTCATGGCTGGGTAAAGTGCTTGACTCCATAGGTATACTAGGCCCCTTTAGACAATACATTAGTGCATTATACAGTAACCCCAAAGCTTGTATTAGTACGCCTGGTTTTCTGTCAGATTCCTTCACCCTCCAAAAGGGAATGAGACAAGGATGCCCATTATCACCCCTATTATTTAATCTGGCTATAGAACCTCTGGCACTATATCTGGAACGTCATAACACCTATGAGGTTTTAACCTTCCTAGCGTTATTCCCGAGCCTGACTCGGGGTTAACATTCACTACCAGAAGCGTTAACCCCGAGTCAGGCTCGGGCTTACCCGCGTTCGCGGCAGATGCGGTGAGAAAACCGCATCTGCCGCATCTGCCGCACTTGCCGCACTTGCACCGCACTTGCGGCGCGGTTGCGGCGCGGTTGCGGTAATCTGCATAGGAACCAACCACCTCTGATGACCCTCATACACGGTTAATATGTGCCCCTGCAGCCTAGTAAACCATTAGCAGCACTGTTGTTGTGTGCAAAGTGGCTGCAGTAGAAGTGAGATAATGATTTTATTCACTTACATGCCTGCGTACTTGAGGCCGTCTCCCTGTGTGTGCTGGGACTTGTTGTGCTGTGCTCATCATGTCTGCTCTCCCCCTCCCTTATGCACGCCCCCTTTCAGCCTGCTATAGTGATGTTCTCGTCATAAAGGGGCGGGGCTAAATCGCGGCATTCCGGTAGCCCCGCCCCTTTATGACGCAATCAGCCTCACATCACTATAGCAGGCTGAGAGGGGGCGTGCATAAGGGAGGGGGAGGGCAGACATGATGAGCGCATCCCACAAGTCCCAGCACACACAGGGAGACGGCCTCAAGTACGCAGGCATGTACGCAGACATAGAGAAATGGGGTAGATATTCAGGTTTCGCTTTAAATAAAGGCAAATGTGAAGTCCTCTTTATAAACCAAGAAGAAGGAACACGAAAAGGGGAACACTTCTGCGGATTACCTATAGCGAAACACAGTCTCAAATATCTGGGAATACACTTAGCCAGATCCAGTGGGCTGACATATAAACTTAACTTTTTACCGATCATTACAAAGATAGAACAGGAGCTGGGAAGATGGGAGGGGTTGCCGCTGTCTCTGCTAGGACGCTGCCATCTACTTAAAATGATGAGCTTTTCAAAACTACTTTACCCTCTCCAGACCATTCCTATGTTAATGAAACATACTGATATTATAAGAATTAACAAAGCTTTCACTAAATTTTTATGGAGAGGAAAGAGATCTAGACTAGCCTTTAGGACATTAATACAACCCAAGCAGGAAGGGGGACTGCAGCTCCCTGATGTTAGGGGATATAACTTAGCATGTAACTTACGTAATGTAATGGACTGGATTAAGGGAACAAGCAAGTTTTCAGACTTAGAACTGGAGGGAGAATGGGCTAAGCCATGGGATTTGTCCGCTTTACTACATTCTCCGTTGTCCTGCCTTCCTGCCACCCTGAAAAACACAGTAATATATAGAGATACCATCATAACGTGGAGAGAGGTCAGGAAAAAACTCAAACTAGCATGGAAGGTCTCCAGGCGACTTAATCCGTGGAGATGCCCGGCCTTTGAATTGGGCCGTGAAAACTCTCTATTTAAAACTTGGAAAGAAAAAGGCGTCAATACACTAGAAGACCTCATAAATTTAGATGAGCGAAGGTGGATGACGGAGAAGGAGGTGCTTACTACTTTTAATTTACCCCAATTTCAGGCGATACAATACCGCCAGTTGGATTACCATCTCCTTTCACATCTGCGGGACCTCTCTGGGGAGGTTGATAACAATTTGTGGTCCGAAATACTAAATATAAACGAAGGTGATGTATCCATTACCTCATTATATGCCAAAATGCAATAAGTCCTACGCCCGCAAAGGAGGAGAGGGTTCTTCAACAAGTGGCGAAAGCACATTAAAGACCCTGAACTCACTCAAAAAATTCTGGAAGGGTGGGGGCTTATGAGACGATACATTAGTAATGAGAGATGGAGGGATTCCCAATTCAGGATTATGCATGGGACTATCCAGGGTTTTAATGTTCCCCCCTCCCAGGCCAACCAAGGGAGATGGATTCACTGCCCAAAATGGAAAATAGAGATGACGGACCTGGAACATGGTCTTTGGTCCTGCCCTGATTCACAAGATTACTGGAGGAAGGTGGTAAATTGGGCTAAGGAGATATGTGGAGATATGGAGGGTCTAGATCCGTTACGTTGGATGTTCCACTACCAGACAGATACTGGACCTCACAGACACCCACATGTCCTATGGCATTATATTGCGATAATAGCTAAAAGACTCCTTCTCCAACACTGGCTCAATGACAGACCCCCAGACCTGAACCAGATCAAAATGATGATGCGCCATACTCTGACACTTGAATTGATGGATGCGCTACGCAACCCGAATAAACTAACCAAGAAATTTTTATTCAGATGGAAAATATTTATTGAAAAAGAATTTACAGATGGTGACATAATCAATTTTATGTTACCCTTTCGTTCGTCGGTTTGGTATGCAGAGGGGGAGTTAGGAGGGACACTTGGTAGACTGAGATGCGATGTTTGAAAGACTAAAACGAATGTGGAAATGGTATAAATATATAATGTTCATACTTTTTCGAGAGTACAAGACACGATAGGAATAATGGATGATTTCCGGAGTGGGTGGGGAAGGGGTTGTTGAGATTTTTGAGGCGTAACTGCAACTGGATAAGTACTGTTAATTTCAGAAAAGTTGTTTGCTTCGTGTAAATTAATGTTGGATATGCTTATCCTAATATTTTGACACTTGTGTAATGCTTAAAACCCAATAAACATATGGTTCAAAAAAAAATATATATATATATATTAAACCAAATATTAAAATAATAAAATCATAAAATAATAAAATCACACATTTATCATATAAAAATACCCCTTACTTCAAGTGTTCTCTAACCCATAGAGTCAATTATTATTTATTTATTTTTTTATTTACTGATATATTTATTAATTATTCTTAAAAACTGAAAAAACATATTATATATTCTATGACTATATATTATTCTCCAAAGAAAGGTTTAAACCTTCAGGAGACAAAGTGCCCATTTTAAATATCCAAAATGTTTCCTTTCTACACAATTTATTAACCCTATCATGCACATCTTCCCCTATTTGATCAATAATGGTTAATCTCAAGCTTGAGGGATCCTTTTCATGTGTTTGCGCATAGTGTCTGGATACACTATGTTTCAAGTGCCCATTCTTTTTTTTTTGTAAATCTGTGTTTATTAAATTTTCATAAATAAGACATAAAAAAACAAACAGTACAACCGTTCTGGAACGGTAAACTCAAAACAAATGAAGACAAGGATATAGGGAAACATCATGGACTCACATGGTTAAGCAACTCAAATTATATTGAAAAACCTGAGAACAGAGTTCAATAGCTACAGGACTCAGTATAAAATCACAAAAATCCACCAAAATGCTAGTGCACAAATTTATTATGATATTAGTGAATCAGTATTTTACTGAGTACGTATAAAACCAAGGGAAGTTACAGATAGGGTGAACAGGTCAGCAGACCCCCATTGCAAGGATACAATTCATAGGCAGTATACATAGACAAGTCTGGCAAAACATGGTACAATAAATATGTAATAAGGTGCAGTAAAAACCACATTATAGCCTGTCACTGAGCCCTAGAACTCACCCATACAAGGGGGTTGTGACACGTGCTCAGGGGCTACCCCGACACGTGTTTCCAGCAAGTCTTCTTCAGGGGGTGATGGAGGGGGAGTGAGGACCTGGCTATATACACACATTGTATACACACAGAATAGACACATAGTATGCAGACATGACACACACATTGTATACACACATGACAGACACATTGTATACACACATTGTATAGACACATTGAATACACACAGAGTATGCAAACATGAGACACAAATTGTATACACACATAGTATGCACACATGACACACATTGCATACACACACATAGTATGCAGACATGACACACACATTGTATGCAGAGATGAACACACACACATTGTATGCAGAGATGACACACATTGTATACACACATGAACACACATTTGTATACACACATGACACACACATTGTAGACACACATGACACACATACACACATGACACACACATTGTATACACACATTGACAGACACAACTTGTATGCAGACATGAGACACACATTGTATACACACATGACACACATTGTATACAAAACATGACACACACATTGTATACAGACATGAGACACACATACATACATGAGACACACATACACACATGAGACACATTGTATACACACATTAGACACACATTGTATACACACGACACACATTGTATACACACATGACACACACATTGTATGCAGACATGACACAGACATTGTATGCAGACATGAGACACACATTGTATACACACATGACAGACACATTGTATACACACATGACAGACACATTGTATACACACATGACAGACAATTGTATACACACATGACAGACAAATTGTATACACACATGAGACAATTGTATACAGACATGAGACACATTGTATACAGACATGAGACACATTGTATACACACATGACACACACATTGTAGACACACATGACACACATTGTAGACACACACACGACACACACCATTGTATACACACGACACACATTGTATACAGACATGAGACACACATACACATATGACACACACATTGACACATGACACACACATTCAGGTGTGGGGTTGGTGTGGTGTGTCCTCGGTGACACATGATGGGCTGGGGGCGGCTTTATTAGCACGGTGAAGTTTGGGTGTGAGGGGATTAGTGTTGGCTCGTGGGCGGGGTGTGTGTGAGGGGGGGAGGGTGGAGGGCGGTGTTTACAGGATATGGACGATATCAGAGGCTCGTGGGCTCGTAGTGGCCGATTGGCACCCCCCGGCGCCCCTCATACCCAGAGGCAGGTGCGTGCTGTGTGGCAGAAGATGTTGTTCAACACTTGGATGACGCAGGTGGTTTGATGCGGCGGCTGCAGCCGGCTCCAAACACCGCGAGAGTGAAGCGAGATCTCACGGTGTTTGGTGGAGAGACAGAGGGGCTTGGGGATAGGGGCAGTTGCATACAGTGCGCAGGTGTGGGTGGCGAGGGGTCACACTGTGTGGTCGGTAGTGGGAGCTGGGAGATAATAGCGGGGGAGCGGCGGCGGCCAGTGGTTGGGGTGTGGGGTGTCGGGCGGGCGCAGTTTTGAGCTTGCGGCCACAGTAGGCGGCTCGCGCATGCGCACGTGATACCGGCTCAGTGACCGGAAGCCCAAAACTGCAGATTATGTATATAGATTTATTGTACCATGTTTTGCCAGACTTGTCTATGTATACTGCCTATGAATTGTATCCTTGCAATGAGGGTCTGCTGACCTTTCACCCTATCTGTAACTTCCCTTGGTTTTATACGTACTCAGTAAAATACTGATTCACTAATATCATAATAAATTTGTGCACTAGCATTTTGGTGGATTTTTGTGATTTTATACTGAGTCCTGTAGCTATTGAACTCTGTTCTCAGGTGTTTCAAAACAAATGAAGGTCTAATTATTCATTCTACAAAAGATTACACATATATACCAATCAAAGGTCTCCATCGAGGACAAGACCAATATGTAATTCACAGAGTACCTCTACAATCTGGTATCCAAACAAAAAAGAAAGAAAGAAAAATGAAATATCATTCCATAACAATATTTACAGTACAAACGCAAAAGGAGCCTGTGTAAAAACACAGGGCACCCTCCTTATTCCCTTTCATAGACCACCCGGTTTAAGAGGAGAAAACCGAAAGAGTTGAGAGAGTAAGAAGAAGCATAAGGAAGCAGAAAGTCAGAGAGAGAAAAGAGATGAGAAACAGAAGAGGAGGAAGGGGGAAGTGGAAACACCCGGGGGGTCCAAGAGGCAATGCGGGCGCCGGCCCCACCACTAGGAGAAAATCACCAGGCTTCAGAAGAGGTAACCGATGGGCTCCCTCTGATGCAAAGAATCGCGGGCATTACCCATCAAACCAATAAACGACACTTCCAACTGTATCCTTCATCCCGGAGGACAGGGGCCTAAGAAAACAGGTCCCTGAAATTGGGATTGAGTCCCTAAATAGGATCCAATCCATCCACGTTGCGGTAAATGAGTTTTGAGTACCCGCATACTCAGCTGAGAGTTCTTCCATTCGACAAAGGCGTTCCATCTCAGTGAACCATTCTAGAATAGAGGGCTGGGTCGACTCCTTGCAATGGCGCGGAATAACGTTCCTGGCTGCGGCGAAGCAAAAGCGCATGATATCTTTTTTGAGATTTTTAAGAGACCCAGGGATCAAGGAGAGCAGCGCCATTTCGGGGCCACTCGTCAACCATTTGCCAGTGACTAAGCCATAATTCCTCACTACCTTGTCCCAAAAGTGCCCATTCTTAATATTAAATCTATGTTTATTTAACCTCGCTTGCATTATCTGAGTTGTTCTTCCTATATATTGGTATTTACATGGGCACTCTAACATATATATAACAAATTGTGAGCGACAATCTAATCTTTGATTACCGTAATCTTAAACAATTCATTTGTAGTGTTAGATATAAAATTACGACATCCATGTGATATGATCTTACAACATTTACATCGTCCTGATCCACATTTGAAGCATCCTTTGTCTATATCCTTAATCCTTTCTTTAAACTGCTTGTTTTCTTTGTGTGGATTTTTTATTTTATTCGGAGCAACCAGTGCTTGAAGGTTTCTACCTCTCCTAAAGATAATCTTGGGGTCTTTTGTTATAATTCTAGAAAGGATGGGATCCCCCAGCAAAATAAACCAATATTTCCTCATTATTGTATAAATATTCTTTTCTGATTGGTTAAAAGTTGTTACCAGATTGCAATTATATTTGTAATTTTCCCCATTCTTTATCAGTTCCTTTTGTGTGTTCTTTTTTATACACTTTTCATTCATTATTTTTATGAATCCTTCTTGGGTATATTTTTTACTTTTTTTATATGCATCCGATAGTAGTTTGTTGGGGTACCCTTTCTCTCTGAATCTTCTTTTTAGTGTAGCGGCCTCTTTTTTAAAAACTACATCACTTGTACAGTTTTTTCTTATCCTCAGGTATTGACCATATGGTATATTTTTAATCCATGTTGGCAAATGACTACTGTCAAATTTAAGGTAGCTGTTCACATCTACACTTTTAAAATAGGTGGATGTGGTCAGTTTTCCTTCACTATCTATGTTGATCATAAGGTCCAAAAATTGTAAATTTGTTTCAGAAATATTCATAGTGAAATTTAGCCCCCACCGGTTTAGTCTTCAATAAATTTTTTATTATATAGATGAAAAAGAACAATCAAATAAGACATTACATACAGTCACATATACTAGTCAGTGATAACAAACATGTTCAGGGAACAGTAACGGGGGGGGGGGTATAAATTTAAGGGAAGGGGGGGCTGAGAAGAGAGTGGGAAGGGGATGGATAACTCAATTACCACCAGATAGAAGCTACCTGTTGATCAAACGCAAAACTCGGAAGTCTCAAAACTTGTTAAGTGTGTTAGAGGATTCGAAACCTTGTCAAACCCGGACCATAAGTGTTCAGACCATCCAGCTGTGAGTATACATGCGTCTGTATTGATTGAGTCTTTAGTTCAATGCAGACCTTATCACCTGAGAGAATAGTTTTTCGGTGAGGTCTGTTTCTACTCTCCATTAGTGAGGGAGAGAAATAAAGGGGAACAGGAGGGAAGGGGTAAGGGGGGGGGGGGGAGGGGGGAGGGGAATGTTTAGGGATTGGTTGTGGGAGGGAGATCGGGAGGAGGGTAGGGAAGATGAGGGGGGAAAGAGAGAGCTATAGAGGCGAAATTATGAGTATATAAGTCAGAAGAGGGAAAGGAAATAAATAAAAGGATAAAAGAAAATGTCATTAGGGAGCAGAAGAAGAAGAAGAAGAAAATAGAAATTAGAAAATTAGAAAATAGGAACCGTTGCTCAGCCCCAGTGATCAAGGAGACGGCTCCACAGCTGCCGGGTGAGCCGCCCACATGTCCCAAGCCTCAGCTATGTACCGACGTCTCGACGCGTCTAAGGCAAGATGGTATTCGTGACAAAATATTGAGTTTAGTTTTTTGGTGAGATCCCCCATGGATGGAGGGGCCGAATTTTTCCAGGCAGCTGCCACACACAATCTGGCTGCAATTAGGATGTATGAAGTCACGTGACGGAGGATCGGAGGGAGGGACTCTGCACCTATATGCAATACCGCAAGTTGTGGGACAGGGGGATATATGTATCTGTGACCGTACCCGCCAGGCCTACCACCAGTGTCCAGAATTGAGAAATCTTAGGGCACGTCCACCACATATGGACTAGGTCTCCCTTCTGCCCACACTTTCTCCAGCACAGGGTTGAAACACCCGTGCCAAATTTAGCCAGCCTGGCAGGAGGGGTGTACCATCTGAGATGTACCTTCTTGAGGGATTCCAGGTGGTTGATGCATCTCGTGGCTTGAGTAACGCTTCTGACTGCACCATCCCAATCATCTGCGTCAGCAGAGAAGTTCAGTTCTCTCTCCCAAGTCACCATATAAGGCAACTTAATGGGAGAGTTCTGGGTTATTATACCTTCGTATATAGTGGATAGTCCCTTAGGAGCAGTTCCTTCAGCAAAGAGGTGCCGTTGGAATGGAGAGGGAATGGTTTGTTTCAAGTCATGTGAACAGTCTGAAGATTCAAGAAAGTGACGTACCTGGGAGTATTGTAAGAAAGTGTTTTGCAATTCCCGTCTCTCTCCACTAAAATTTTGAAAAGTGAGTAATTTACCATCTTTCATCAGGTCTCCCAAAGTGACAATTCCCAGATCCTGCCAAGGTGAAAGACTCAAAGATGGGATGTGCACCCGAAGAGCCTCCAGCGGGAGTTCCTCTGGAGGTAATTTAATCCAGAATGCAGGGATTTCTCCCCACAATGATTGTAACGTCCGGACCGTGGTCAGTGGGTGTACCACCCTGATCGGTCCTAATGCAGCTCCAGCTAGAAGCCTATCGGGCGAGACCCCTATCTATATCTCCGTTTCCAACTGCACCCAACCTAACGACGACTGACGTCTCCACAGTTCTCTAGACGCCTCAAGAAGTGTTGCTCTGTGATAGGCACATATCGGGGACTCCCATACCTCCCCCCTTCAGTTTCCGGTACATTGTCCGTCTCTGTACCCTCGGCCTGCCCGTCGCCCAAATGAAGTTGTTGATCTGTCGTTGTAATTGGGAGAGAAGTTTGCCCGGGTAATTCATCGGGACACATCGGAAAAGGTATAAAAGTCTAGGCAACCAGATCATCCTAAAAGCCTGGATCCTCGCCATCCAGGACAAAAGAGGGAAAGAGCCGGAGTCAATGGACCCCCGTAAAGAACTCATTAGTTTGAGAATGTTTACACGTGCCACTTGTTGGGTTACGCATAGAGTAATTCCCAAGTAGGGTATGCCGTCCGGCGCCCATGTAAAGGTGAATTGTGATGAAAGGTCCCTCAGTTCCTTCTCTGCTAAGTTAATTGGGAAAGCCATAGACTTTCCCATATTCAATTTGTAGTAAGATATTCCTGAAAATACATCCAATTCCTGGATTATAGCTGGGATAGAATTGGCGGGATCAGTGCATGAAACAATGACGTCATCAGCATATAGCCCAATGACGTGATGTTTTGTGCCCACGTGGATACCTGAAATCTGTACGTTGGATCTAATCGAGGCGGCAAGCGGCTCCATTACAAGAGCAAAAATCAGGGGAGACAGAGGACAACCCTGCCTCGTCCCGTTGGTAATGCCAATGTGACGTGATAGAAAACCCGACTTGGAGACCCGAGCACCCGGATTGGAGTAGAGGCTTAACACAGCCGACAGGAATGGTCCAGAAAATCCGAACCTCCTGAGGACCTCACGTAGGTATCCCCAGTGCACCTTGTCAAACGCCTTCTCAGCGTCTAGTGACAGGAATACACTGGGGGTTCCCCTTCCCTCCACTATCTCGATCAGATCCAACATACGCCTGGTATCGTCTCTGGCTTGTCGTCCCGCCATGAAGCCCACCTGATCCGAGTCCACCAATAGTGGAATCACCCGTGCTAGGCGAGAGGCTAACAGTCTAGCAAAAATCTTCACATCCGTATTGAGTAACGAGATGGGACGATAGTTGCCTGGCATGTCGGGGGGCTTCCCCGGTTTCTAAATAGTGGTAATCGTGGCTTCCAGTGCCTCAGCCGGGAGAGTCCCCTCAGCCCGCCAGAATTGGAAGAGCCGGAGAAGATAGGGCGCTAAGCGGAAGGAGAACACCCTGTAATACTCGTTGGCAAAGCCATCCGGTCCCAGGGCGGAGTTCGATTTAAGTGTCTTAAGAATTGTCGTAACCTCCAAGAGCGTGAAGGGTTGATTTAGCTCCGTCATCATGTCAGGTGGGACGGTTGGGAGGTCAATCCATGCGAGGTAGTCCTGGATCAGGGGCAGAGAAGGTTGTGGAATCTGGGGGTCGTCAGCTAAATTGTAGAGTTTGGAGTAAAAATCTGCCATTACTTCTGCTATCCCATTCGGGTCCCTAACTTGTTTACCTTCAGACGTAGTCATAGAAGTCACCATTGACTGAATCACCCGTTTCTTAAGTCTTCTGCCAAGGAGTTTACCTGCTCTGTCACCTGCTGCATAGTACTGTGTGTTGAGTTTTCTCAAGCTTAATTCGTGCTGAAAGAGCAGCTGGGCTCTGAGTTTCGTGCGTAAGTCCAGGATTCGGGAAGTCAGCAGGGGAGTTGGATTAGCTTTATTCACTTTCTCTAGTTCCGCTATTTGTTCAGACCACTCCCTCCAGTGTTTTTCCCGTGCCCTCTTCTGTTGGGATGCTTTTTGGATAAGGAGGCCCCGAAGAACCGCCTTATGTGAACCCCATAGAGTGCCATCTGAGACCTCTCCGCTGTCATTTAGTTGGAAGAAATCCTCGAGACTTTTATCTAAAGAATCAAGAATCTGTTGATCCGATAGTAGGCCCACATTCATTCTCCATCGACGGGGGGTTCCTCCACCTCGCCCCAGTCTGATCCCTAATGTTACAGGTGCGTGATCCGACCATGAGATCAGACCTATTGAGGCTGCGTTGTAGCGGGGCAAGGTATCGTCCCCAACTAGGAAGAAGTCAATCCTAGAGTAGGACCTATGACAGTTGGAGAAGAAGGTATAATCCCTCTCCTCCGCATGTAGATACCGCCACACATCGTGGAGTCTGAATTCCCGGCTCAAACCTGCCAGCTCCCTCCCCCTTCTGGTATTTGGTGCAGAAGAGTCCAGTCTCGCCTCCATAACGTGGTTGAAGTCTCCTCAGATCACCAAGGAGCCCTCAGATGATTCCCTCAGCTTCTTGAACAGTAGTCTCAAGAACCTCATTTGACCAATGTTCGGGGCGTATGCCGTCACTATGGTGAACAGTGCCCGTGAGATATGACATTTTTAGTATGAGGTATCTCCCCATTGGATCCGCCTCCGTTGATTTCAGCTGAAACTGGACTCTGTTGCTTACCATAACACACACTCCTGCTTTCTTTACATTGTTAGCGAAGAATATATGGGGGTAGGAGGGATGTCTTACCCGATGGTTATCTTCAGTCAATAAATGTGTTTCTTGTATGCAAAGGACATCCGCTCGAAGTCTCCTGGTCTCCCTCCACAGGAAGGAGCATTTAACCGGAGAGTTCAAGCCCTTTACGTTAAGTGACGCCACCTGCAGCGTGGAGTCACCACCCGCCATGACGAACCAGAGCCGAGTTGTGACTATCAACGGTCCCTTAGAGATGAAAAATCTCAAAGAAAAGATGAGAAATAGGGTTTAAGAAACCGAAAGATGGCAAAAGGGGTGGGGGGTGGGTGGGATGGTTACAGTAGGGAAAACCAGAGAAAAAGGGAACTACACACCTGTCGAGGATCCCTATTGGAATCCCCACAGGAGAGGTCTGGTGGTAAAGACCTAGCAATCAGCTAGATCGGAGACCAGGCCAGACAGATCGAAGTCCAGTTCTCCCAAGCGTCTTCACATTCAGTCTTCAATCTTGACCCGGAGATGTTGGTCAAGATCGCGGAGAGTTTGTACCAGAAGCCGACATGTTGGAAATGTTGGTCGAGATCGCGGAGAGTTTGTACCAGAAGCCGACATGTTGGAAATGTTGGTCGAGATCGCGGAGAGTTTGTACCAGAAGCCGACATGTTCCAAGATCTCAAGGTTCTTCTTAACTGGGTAGGAGACGAGAAGGAGTGCCTAGTTCCTTTGTATCGAAAGTTCAGGGCCACTGGGGTACCCCAAGCATACTGGATCCCCTTCTCCCTCAGTATTCTGCAGCTGGGAGCAAATTCCCGTCGCCTGGCCAGCGTTCATGGGGAGAGATCCGGGTAAGTCGCAGTAGTGTCAAACGGCGACGGTAAGGTGGGATTCTTTCTCATCGCCTGGAGAAGCAGATCTCTCGTCCCCGGTCGCAAGAACGATATTAAAATGTCTCTGGGTAAATCTTTAGGCAGTTTTGTCGGCTTTGGAAGTCTGTAGGTTTTCACCACCTCCAGCGATTCAGGCGAGGCCTCTGGTAGAACTGCAGATAAGAACGCTGCTACGACTGCTGGGAGGTCCTCTGCGTCCTGCGCCTCCGCAACCCCTCTCAGTTTAACGTTATTTTTACGCAAACCGTCTTCCAAATGGCACAGCGTAGTTTGCACCGACCCCACCTCCCTGTCGATGACATCATAGCTGTCTGCGAGGTTATTATGTGCTGATGCGTATTCGGCCATTTTAGATTCCACCTTCGTTGTTCTCTCTCCCAGGGCTGCCATTTCTGCCCGCATCTCTCCCATCATATTACGCATTTCCCCTAGCATGGTGTCCCTCAATGCTCCCAGCATATCTCTTAAGCAGCGTTTAGTGACCGGTGAGTCATCTCTACTCACTGTGCCATGTTCTTCAGAGCGGCGGGGAGAGCGGGGTGCATGTGCCGACTCGCGGGAAGGGGCCGCTGGAACTTCCTTGGCGGGCGCCATCTTAGAGCTCCTCTGTCCCTCTGGTGGGAAGAAGCTTGTGAGCTTGTTTTCCGCTTCCCGCCGGCGGGAGCTCGCCCGTGGCGTGACCAGCTGCGTCTGGAGCGTTAGCTGATCTCCTGGGCTTATTTTTTGAGCTCGGGAAGTGCCGTTAAGTGCCGTTTAGGCGATCTGCACGGCAGAGCCTCCTCAGTGAGCGTCCGGCACTATCAGCAGCTGGACACACCCCCCCCACTTGTTTAGATTCAGATTATTAACAAAAATGTGTGCTTCTTGTATCGTTCCTGACCAAATAAAGAATAAATCGTCAATGAAACAACTATAAAATTTAATATGTCGTTTTCCCATATCAGACTGCGTGATGGATCGAGACTCAAACGCTCCCATATACAGCCCCGCATAACTGGGGGCGAATCTCGTGCCCATCGCGCAGCCTTTGATCTGTCTGTACAATGTCTCCTGAAAAGAGAAGACATTGTTATTCAAAACAAATTCCATCCCTGATATCATAAACTCTTTCTGATTTTCTAGCATATTCGGATCTTTAGATAAGAAACTATCAATTACTCTCACCCCTTATTTGTGCGGTATATTCGAATAGAGGGAACTTACATCTAATGTGATTAATAAGGATCCTGGAGATGGAGGAAGCTCATTTGGTCAGGAACGATACAAGAAGCACACGTTTGTTAATAATCTGAATCTAAACAAGTGGGGGCTAAATTTCACTATGAATATTTCTGAAACAAATTTACAATTTTTGGACCTTATGATCAACATAGATAGTGAAGGAAAACTGACCACATCCACCTATTGTAAAAGTGTAGATGTGAACAGCTACCTTAAATTTGACAGTAGTCATTTGCCAACATAGATTAAAGAGGACCTGTCACCAAAGCAGGCATGGTGATCTAATTACAGCACTGGATGCAGCATGTCTGCAGCATGCAGACAAGGGGTCCCCCAGCACTTGAGCAGCCCTGTACCCCGAGATAATACACTTAGTGGCTGTAGCATGTAAGTTTTCTAAGGAGGTGGCTAGGGGCTGCAGCCAAGGGCAGATTCACACCCTCTGCATGTGTAATCTGCCCACCGCTGCCAATCATTCTCTCCCTCTCTGCAGCATTTAAACTGAGTTTTTTTTCTCTCCGTGTAGCTCCGCCCCTAAAGGGAAAGAGAGAAAAAAAACTCAGTTTAAATGCTGCAGAGAGGGAGAGAATGATTGGCAGCGGTGGGCAGATTACACATGCAAGGGGTGTGAAATCTGCCCTTGGCTGCAGCCCCTAGCCACCTCCTTAGTGGCTGTAGCATGTAAGTGTATTATCTCGGGGTACAGGGCTGCTCAAGTGCTGGGTGACCCCTTGCCTGCATGCTGGAGACATGCTGTATCCAGTGCTGTAACTAGATCACCATGCCTGGTTTGGTGACAAGTCCTCTTTAAAAATATCCCATATGGTCAATACCTGAGGATAAGAAAAAACTGTACAAGTGATGTAGTTTTTAAAAAAAACGGCCGCTACACTAAAAAGAAGATTCAGAGAGAAAGGGTACCCCAACAAACTACTATCGGATGCATATAAAAAAAGTAAAAAATATACCCAAGAAGGATTCATAAAAATAATGAATGAAAAGTGTATAAAAAAGAACACACAAAAGGAACTGATAAAGAATGGGGAAAATTACAAATATAATTGCAATCTGGTAACAACTTTTAACCAATCAGAAAAGAATATTTATACAATAATGAGGAAATATTGGTTTATTTTGCTGGGGGATCCCATCCTCTCTAGAATTAGAACAAAAGACCCCAAGATTATCTTTAGGAGAGGTAGAAATCTTCAAGCACTGGTTGCTTCGAATAGAATAAAAAATCCACACAAAGAAAACAAGCAGTTTAAAGAAAGGATTAAGGATATAGACAAAGGATGCTTCAAATGCGGATCAGGACGATGTAAATGTTTAAGATCATATCACATGGATGTCGTAATTTTATATCTAACACTACAAATGAATCGTTTAAGATTAATCAAAGATTAGATTGTCACTCACAATTTGTTATATATATGTTAGAGTGCCCATGTAAATACCAATATATAGGAAGAACAACTCAGACAATGCAAGCGAGGTTAAATAAACATAGATTTAATATTAAGAATGGGCACTTGAAACATAGTGTATCCAGACACTATGCGCAAACACATGAAAAGGATCCCTCAAGCTTGAGATTAACCATTATTGATCAAATAGGGGAAGATGTGCATGATAGGGTTAATAAATTGTGTAGAAAGGAAACATTTTGGATATTTAAAATGGGCACTTTGTCTCCTGAAGATTTAAACCTTTCTTTGGAGAATAATATATAGTCATAGAATATATTATATGTTTTTTCAGTTTTTAAGAATACTTAATAAATATATCAGTAAATAAAAAAATAAATAATAATTGACTCTATGGGTTAGAGAACACTTGAAGTAAGGGGTATTTTTATATGATAAATGTGATTTTATTATTTTATGATTTTATTATTTTAATATTTGGTTTAATATATTTTTAATGTAATTTTAAAGTGATTATAATGTATCTTTGATGTAATTTAAAGGATTTTAAGCTTGAATTATAGATATTTAATCATATAGATTGTATGGCAGCTAAGGTTATTTAGGTATACACAGAAGATTAGGTTAATAGGGGTGTGGAAAGAGAGTGGAAGGAGAAAGACGCATGTAGCGTCGAAACGCGTTGTGGGTGAAGGACCTGTACTGTGTTTATCGCAATAAACTTATAGGTAATGTCTACAAAAGCGTTCGGCTTGTTCCATTATCCCTAGCGCTCATTTCTATATACCACATTTATTAATGCATGGCGTTCCTTTCTCCCTTCGGGGAGAGTGGTACGAGCAGCTCTGGGAGAAGACCTTGCTGAAGAAAACAGAAACCTGTCCCCTGCACGTGCACGGGACGGTGCACGTGTGAGAGACGGAGCACAGACCTGGGTGAAAAGGGGAGACAAGGAATAGATGAAGACAGGGATCCTGCATAAAAAAATCTCACCTACTTGCGGTTAATCTAGTTGTGCAGAGGGCACAACCAACTTAGGTGAGTGAAACGTACAGTGTAACGGGAATTTATACCCCTAAATTTGCAGTGTGGCGCAACCATCTATTTTGATTTTTTTGCAAGAAGATGAAAGAGAGAAGACATAAGGAAGAGACAATACAAGGGTAAATGGGACCATGTATGAGAGGGATAAGGCATGGGAAAGAGGAAGGGCATAAGTTACCCTGACTCCCCGTCGGCGAGAGGTCGTGCCATTATGTCCATATCCGTAAGGATACTCTTGAAGTCAGCAGAATCCTGAAAACGAATCCAATCAAACCAAATCACTGAGAATTTGTCACGAGATCCCGATGCTTCTGCTGCAAGCTCCTCCATTCGAAAAATGTCCATCAATTCCCTGAGCCAGTCAAGGAAAGATGGAACCCTAGTTGATTTCCAGAACCTCAGGATCACAGCACGTGTGGCCGAGACACAAAAGCGGAGAATATCCTTCTTTTGAAGCCCAATAGGACCAGGAAAGATGGACAGCAGTGCCGACTCCGGACAGTGTTCAGCCTGTTTACCCGTTATCCGAGTGTATGCATTGAACACCTCAAACCAAAACCGCCAGATTTCCCCACAACTCCACCAAATGTGTAACATTGTCCCTGTCTCATCTCCGCAACGCCAACATGTGTCAGGGGTTCAAGGAAACATGCTCCGAAGGGTTGCCGGACATAAGTACCATCTGGTGAGCAGCTTATAACTTCTTTCTTGTGCAGTACAAGCACTAGCTAGTTTGTGGGTAAATAGAAAGCATTTCTGCCAATCGCTATCCGAGATGCTACTCTCCATTTCCCTCTCCCAAGCACGCTGGAAATATAGAGTGCCCTTATCTCTCAAGGACCCTAAAGCCTGATACAAAACCGATATTTTGCGCATCGGGGGAGAATCTAATTGGAATAGTTTTTCCAATACGTTGGGCGTCAATCTCACCCTGCACAAGTGGTCAGCTGAGTATAGGTATGCTCTGTATTGGAAAAATTCAAACCATCTAAGTGGCCTCGTAGGATCTTTGAATTGTAGCTCCGCTAGCGAGGGCAGATCTCCGTTAGATAGGGTCTGGTCCACTCGGGTATCGTTCACACTCTGCCAACATAAAAATCTCTGTCCAAATCCAGGTGAGAAAGATGGACTGGAAAAAAGGGGGGTCAAAGGGCTAAGTCTATCATCTAAGTGGAGGGTTCTTGTCACTGAGTGCCAAACCTTCAAGGTTGTCCTGGTCATATCTGTCAGGGGCTCTATGTCTGTAAAGTCTCTAGGGGGAATCCAATGCAAATGTTTCAGCGGGATTCCCAGACCCTCTTGGTCCACCTCTACCCATCTCTTGGAGGACGCGCAGTACTGCCAGTCTAGAGCTCTGCTGTTAAACTAATTTGATAAGCTTCTATAAAGAGGTAAGTTCTGGACTGGACCAAAGAAATGCAGTGGACGTGGTGTATATGGACTTTTCAAAAGCTTTTGATACGGTACCACACAAAAGGTTGATACATAAAATGAGAGCAATGGGGATAGGGGAAAATATGTGTAAGGGGCCTTTCACACTTGCGTTTTTTTCCTGATTTGGAAGAGCAGGAAAAAACCTGATTCTTACAGGATTAATTTTTTTTGCCCATTCTCTTTAATGATTTAAGGAAAAAACATGAAGCAACAACATAATACCTGACAAAATTAAAGTGAATGGGCAGTAGAATACTGTGTACAATTCTGGTCTCCGGTGTATAAGAAAGACATAGCTGAACTAGAGCGGGTCCAGAGAAGAGCGATCAAAGTCATTAGAGGACTAAGGCGTCTGCAATACCAAGACAGGTTATTAAACTTGGGGTTATTTAGCTTGGAAAAACGAAGGCTTAGGGGTGATCTTATAATAATGTATAAATATATGAGGGGACAGTACAGAGAACTTTCTAATGATCTCTTTACTCTTAGGCCTGAGACGGGGACAAGGGGGCATCCTCTACGTCTGGAGGAAAGAAGGTTTAATCATAATCACAGACGTGGATTCTTTACTGTAAGAGCAGTGAGACTATGGAACTCTCTGCCACATGATGTTGTAATGAGTGACTCACTACTAACATTTAAGAAGCGGTGTCAGAGGTTTGGAGCGCTAAAGAAACCACGGGTTGGTGATTAAATTACCAATAATTTATTGCACGAACAGCAGGGGTCCAGTAAGCCACAACGCGTTTCGACGCACAGATGCGTCTTTCTCAAGTGGATCCACTTGAGAAAGACGCATCTGTGCGTCGAAACGCGTTGTGGCTTACTGGACCCCTGCTGTTCGTGCAATAAATTATTGGTAATTTAATCACCAACCCGTGGTTTCTTTAGCGCTCCAAACCTCTGACACCGCTTGTTTTCTATCTGCTAATCTCTTTCTCCCTTGTTGGGAGTGCGATGTGTGAGCTGCTCTAAGATCCACAGGACCTGGCAGTACATCATAAAGACCCACCCTTGAATGATCAACTGATACACAGTGTGGAGCTGGGACGGAAGCCAGTGCAGCGAGTCTGCCTCTTCGGGTGGAGGAGTGAAGGAGCCCACCTCCATCTCCAGAGGAACTAAGGAGCCGACCACCAGGCCCGGAGTATCTGAGGAGGAGGGAATATTGGCCCCTGTCACTACAGTGATCCACATTAAGCCATCAGTCTGGTTGTGCGGGGTGTTGCACAACCAGTAAAGGTTAGTGCAAACATAGTAAAACCGTGTATTAAGTTCCTCCAGTTGCAGTGTGGCGCAATATCTGTTTTTTCTTTTAACATTTAAGAAGGGCCTGGATGCCTTTCTTGAAAACTATAATATTACCAGTTATATATACTAAATTCTTTGATAGGGCGTTGATCCAGGGAACTAATCTGATTGCCATATCTGGAGTCAGGAAGGAATTTTTTTCCCCAATGTGGAGCTTAGTGTTGCCACATGGTTTTTTTTTTGCCTTCCTCTGGATCAACATGTTAGGCTATGGGTTGAACTAGATGGACGTAAAGTCTTCCTTCAACCTTAAAAACTAGGTTACTATGTTACTATGTAAAATACTGTAAGAATCAGGTTTTTTCCTGATCTTCCAAATCAGGAAAAAACCGCAAGTGTGAAAGGCCCCTAAGTGGATTAAGACCTGTCTCAGTGATAGGAAGCAAAGGGTGGTTACACACTCAGAATGGGTCACAGTTAAAGGGATCCTGTCACCTCCAGAACGCCTCATAAACTACCAAAACATGTCCCTGCAGCATCCTATCACTAATCTCACACTCCTTTTGTCTCCTAAAAGCATCCTGTGAAAGTGCATAAAAACGTTTTAATACTTACTCATAAGTGATTATAATTAGCAGGGGCTATATTCTTTAGTCCCTTAGGGCGTGTTGTTTTGCAGGCTCCAAGATCCACCTTCTCTCTGTCTGTTTGCTTTGCTTGTGCAGGCATTGCCCTTCCCCCTCTCTATCACTCACAGAATGCAAATCATTAGTCCTGCCCTCAGCTCCACATCACAGCAGCACAGACAGAGAGAGGGCTGGATCATTCAGGCAGCAAAACAACACGCCCTATGGGCTAAAGAATATAGCCCCTGCTAATTATAATCACTAATGAGTGAGTATAAAATTGTTTTTATGCACTTTCACAGGATGCTTTTCTGAGACAAAAGGAGTGTGAAATTAGTGATAATATGCTGCAGGGACATGTTTTGGTAGCTTAGGAGGTGTTTTAGAGGTGACAGGATCCATTTAACAGTGGGGTACAGTATTGGGCCCGCTTCTTTTTAATATATTTATTAATGACCTTGTAGTGGGCATACAGAGTAGAATCTCAATATTTGCAGATGACACTAAACTCTGCAGGGTTATCAATACAGAGGAGGACAATTTTATATTACAGGAGGATTTATGTAAACTAGAAGCATGGGCTGATTAACGGCAAAAGAGCTAAAAAGAGCTAAATTTAAGGTTATGCACTTGGGCAGAGGAAATAAAATGTATAATTATGTGCTTAATTGTAAAGCATTGGGCTAAACTGTCACTGGAAAAGACCTAGGTGTATGGATAAATGACAAACTCACATTTAGTGGCCAGTGTCAGGCAGCTGCTGCAAAGGCAAATAAAATAATGGAATGTATTAAAAGAGGCACAGATGCTCATGAGGAGAACATAATTTTTCCTCTATACAAGTCACTAGTGCGACCACACTTAGAATACTGTGTACAATTCTGGTCTCCGGTATATAATAAAGACATAGCTGAACTAGAGCGGGTGCAGAAAAGAGCGACCAAGGTTATTAGAGGACTGAGGGGTCTGCAATACCGATAGGTTATTAAACTTGGGGTTATTTAGTTTGTAAAAAAAATGGTTTAAGGGTGATATTATATAATGTATAAATACAGTTGTGGCCATAAGTATTGACACCCCTGCAATTCTATCAAATAATACTCAGTTTCTTCCTGAAAATGATTTCAATCACAAATTCTTTGGTGGTATTATCTTCATTTAATTTGTCTTCAATGAAAAAACACAAAAAGAATTGTCCTAAAGCCAAATTGGATCTAATTCCACACCCAACATAAAAAGGAGGTGGACAAAAGTATTGGCACTGTTAGAAAAATCATGTGATGCTTCTCTAATTTGTGTAATTAACAGCACCTTTAACATACCTGTGGCACCTAACAGGTGTTGGCAATAACTAAATCACACTTGCAGCCAGTTGACATGGATTAAAGTTGACTCAACCTCTGTCCTGTGTCCTTGTGTGTACCGCATTGAGCATGGAGAAAAGAAAGAAGACCAAAGAACTGTCTGAGGACTTGAGAAACCAAATTGTGAGGAAGCATAAGCAATCTCAAGGCTACAAGTCCATCTCCAAAGACCTGAATGTTCTTGTGTCTACCGTGCGAGGTGTCATCAAGAAGTTTAAAGCCCATGGCACTGTGGCTAACCTCCCTAGATGTGGACGGAAAAGAAAAATTGACTAGAGATTTCAACGCAAGATTGTGCAGATGGTGGATAAAGAACCTCGACTAACATCCAAATAAGTTCAAGCTGCCCTGCAGTCCAAGGGTACAACAGTTTCAACCCGTACTATCCGTCGGCGTCTGAATGAAATGGGACTGTATGATAGGATACTCAGGAAGACCCCACTTCTTACTCCGAGACATAAAAAAAAACCAGGCTGGAGTTTGCCAAAACTTACCTGAGAAAGCCTAAAACGTTTTGGAAGAATGTTCTCTGGTCAGATGAGACAAAAGTAGAGTTTTTTGGGCAAAGGCATCAACATAGAATTTACATGAGAAAAAAAGAGGCATTCAAAGAAAAAACACGGTCCCTACAGTCAAACATGGCGGAGGTTCCCTGATGTTTTGGGGCTGCTTTGCTGCCCCTGGCACTGGACTGCTTGACCGTGTGCATGTCATTATGAAGTCTGAAGACTACCAACAAATTTTGCAGCATAATGCAGGACCCTTTGTGAGAAAGCTGGGTTTCCCTCAGAGGTCATGGGTCTTCCAGCAGGACAATGACCCAAAACACACTTCAAAAAGTAGTAGAAAATGGTTTGAGAGAAAGCACTGTAGACTTCTTAAGGTGGCCAGCAATGAGTCAACACCTGAATCCCATAGAACACCTGTGGAGAGATGTAAAAATGGTAGTTTGGAGAAGGCACCCTTCAAATATCAGGGACCTGGAGCAGTTTGCCAAAGAAGAATGGTCTAAAATTCCAGCACAGCATTGTAAGAAACTCATTGATGGTTACCGGAAGCGGCTATTCACAGTTATTTTGGCTAAAGGTTGTGCAACCAAGTATTAGGCTGAGGGTGCCAATACTTTTGTCTGGCCCATATTTGGAGTTTTGTGTGAAATGGTCAATATTTTGCTTTTTGCTTCATTCTCTTTTGTGTTTTTTCATTGAAGACAAATTAAGTGAAGATAATGATACAAAAGAATTTGTGATTGCAATCATTTTCAGGAAGAAACTGAGCATTATCTGACAGAATTGCAGGGGTGTCAATACTTTTGGCCACAACTGTATATGAGGGGACAGTACAGAGACCTTTTTAATGATTTTTTTACTCTTAGGCCTGAGACGCTGAGAAGCGCGCATCCTCTACATCTGGAGGAAAGAAGGTTTAATCATAATTACCGACGTGGATTATTTACTGTAAGAGCAGTGAGACTATGGAACTCTCTGCCACATGATGTTGTAATGAGTGACTCACTACTAACATTTAAGAAGGGCCTAGATGACTTTATTGAAAAGTATAATATGACCGGTTATACAGTCATATGAAAAAGTTTGGGCACCCCTCTTAATCTTACTCTTTTTTTTGTTTTTGTTTAAAATTGTTTTTTTGCAACAGCTATTTCAGTGTGATATATGTAATAACTGATGGACCCAGTAATATTTCAGGATTGAAATGAGGTTCATTGTACTAACCGTTGATTGCTCTCTGTGTGAGAAACTAGATACAAATCTTGTGGTTGTGATACCTTTTAATGGCTAACAAAAATAAAATAAATGATGTTATAAGGCGAGCTTATGTCCCAACTGGCTAACATGGTACCAAACCTTTTTCTTCCAATGAAATGGAAGATACCAGAATGTACCACACATCTATACCATTAAAAGGTATCACAAGATTTGTATCTTGTTTTCTCTCACTGAGAGCAATCAACATTTTCCCAACTGGCTAACACGGTACCAAACCTTTTTCTTGTACTAACCAAAAATGTGAAATATGCATTTTCTCCTTCGCATCATTGGGAGACACAGGACCATGGGTGTATGCTTTTCTGCCACTAGGAGGCGACACTAAGTAGAGATTAAAATTGAGCCCTCTTTCCTGCAGTATACACCCGAGTGTGGGAGTAGATATTCAGTTTTAGCTTAGTGTCACTGGAGGCACATGCGGTCTGTAACTCAGACCACACATACCTCATTTCACCTAATTTTTACTAGCACGGAAGCCGAGGGCAGATCACGGGGACGGATCCTCACAAAGGGAACCCGTTCTCCTGGCATACTTGCACCCCTCTGGAGCACAGGGAGATGCACTGACCACTTGCACTCATAGGGCACCATGGCATCACCCCGCAGGACAGGGGGATGCCCAGGGCCCAAAGGGCACCAAGGGAAGAAGCAGCTACAAGTCTATTCCCTCCTCCTCCAGCAAAGGAGGCAGGTGAGGAAGCACAGCAGCCAGCACATCCTGCTCACCAAGCCATTCATAAGGGCTCTGGTGCAGCAGGGGCTGCAGGATCTTCACCCACCTCGGCACCCACAGCCCATCCTGGACCTCCAGATGTCCCCAACGCAGCGGCTCCAGTCTGGCACACACACCAGCGGTAAGAAGGGGTGCGCGCACCACCCCAGGAGCAGCACCAACCACCGCCGCATCGCGGCCGCCCGACGCGCTCCCGGGGCCGCAATTAATTGAGGCCCCGGTCTGGACCTACATTTCAGCGCCGCCCACAGCCCTGGCTCATTGGCCGCACGCATCATCACCCGCGTCATAGGGGGCGGGCGCGATGATGCGATCAGCCACGCCTCCCATTGGCCACTGAGTGTGCCTCTCAGGGCCAGGACCGCAATCATTGGCTGAGCGCCACGCCACCGCTCCAGCCAGTAATATCAAGCGCAGGGACAAGCCCACACCCATAACAGCGCGATTGGCCAGTGAGCATGTCACTCATGGCCCAGGGCGCAGCGCCACAACACAATAAAGAGCAGGCACCAGGTTATAGCCTATACCAAGACCACAGCCCACAAACACGCCCCAAAACCGGCGCGAAAATCGAGCAAAGCAGCTAACACACTGCAGCTGCACAAAGGTACAGCCCTCAGGTAATAAACCTGGGGCTGATACCTAAGTATCCCCCATGGAGACCTGCTGAAGCAGGGTGGCCTCTGCCCCCCTCGGGAGAGGGGGGCACACAAAGCCCGCATACTACCCAGGGACACATTCAGGTCACAGTCCTTTTGTTCCAGTGCCTCTTCAAGGGAAAGACCTCAGCACCTCATGGACGACATAGCAGGGGACACAGGATCCGGGTAAGCTCCATAGGAGACCCTCTTTCCTGCAGATACCCACCCCTGCCCTCATTACAAGCCAGTTAGGACACCGCAGTGCCATTGCTGACAGTAATCTGGTACGCAATGGCAGATCCAAAACCGTCCAAGGACAAAAGCAAAAGCAGCGCAGGGAACAAGGCATCATGCACCAGCTGCCAGGCCACGCTCCCGCGC
This sequence comes from Allobates femoralis, assembly GCA_033576535.1. Taxonomy (NCBI): domain Eukaryota; kingdom Metazoa; phylum Chordata; class Amphibia; order Anura; family Aromobatidae; genus Allobates; species Allobates femoralis. The sequence continues at coordinate 129,993,470 of JARQOC010000011.1, forward strand.
AAGCATACGTCACAATTTTGTAAGGACTGTGAACCTGAAAGTCCTATAGAGGCTACCTCTGACGCAGGGCCCAGCGTGCCCGACATTCCTCCATGGGGTATACTACTGTCGCAACAGATGGACTCCATAGTCCAAATTCTGCAGGCCCGGTCTGAGTCTCACGCAACCAGTACCCATAAACGTCACCGCTCCCACTCCAGCAGAGAACAGCCCACAGACTCTCTAACCACTAAAAAACGGACTGATACCAGGCCGTCCCAGGAACAATCTCCCAATGCGTCATCAAGTGACAGGTCTCGCTCCCCTTCACTTCATCACCAGTCCGAGTCACGCTCCGAGGGTGAACTATCAGACCCAGACACACCCTACGAGAGTGAGACCACAGACATCCAGACACTGGTTGACAGCCTCATCGAAGCTGGTAACATGACACTGGATATCAAAGACGAGTGCTTAACCACGCCAGAGCGCAGCTTCTTGTTCTCAAAAACTAAGCGCCCTCGCCGGGTCTTCTCTAACCCTGAGGAGATCGTCTGTTTAGTACAACGACACTGGGACCGGCCTGACAAACAATTCGCAGGCTGCACGGCCTTTGAAGCAAAATATCAATTTGCCCCAGACCAACACAAAAAAATGGGCTGAATCACCAGCCATAGACCCCCCAGTGTCGCGTCTGGCTAACAAAACCCTACTTAACATCTCAGATAACTCGTCTATCATAGACCCCAATGACCGCCAGCTTGACAGTCTAGCGCGCTCAGTCTTTGAGGCCTCAGGGGCGGCTCTCTCGCCCTTGTTCGCCATAGCATGGGTGGCCAAAGCAGCGAAATCCTGGATCCATGAGATTCAGAAGACGCTTCAAGACCCCAACCATAATCTGCTGGCAAAAGCACAGCTCTACCTCCTGCTAGCATCCAGAGACGCAGCCAACTGCGCCGCACTGGCTGTGGCAAACGCAATCTCCATGCGCAGAACCCTGTGGCTTAGAGGCTGGCATGCTGATCCAACATCAAAAAAAAGCTCGACCAACTCATCTCTGAAACTACAGGGGGCAAAAGCAAGTTTCTCTCCCAGCAGAGGTTCAAGCGGCCTTTTCGCCGCCCACAGTCTCACACACGCTCCCAAGGATCACCAAGTTGGTCCAGCTCTAATGCCAACACGAACGCAGGTCGGCCGACCCGCGGGGCCAACAGCTACCCACACTCCTTTAAGACCAACCAAACATGGAAGACCCGCCCTAAACAAACTCACTCTAAAGGCGGGAAGCCACAAAAGCTTAACACATGACTCCCCTCCGCAACCGCCCGACACCAGCATAACAGGCGGCCACCTTCAGCTCTTCCGCCACTCATGGCTCAACATCGTACACGACAATTGGGTCAGAGAACTGGTGTCGTCCGGCTACAAGATAGAATTCACATCCCAGCCCCCAAATCGCTTCTTTCTATCCTGCCCTCCAAAGGGAAACGCCCAACCGTGCGAGGCCATCAACTCACTGCTCAAAACCGGCATCATAAAACCGGTACCAGTAGACGAACAGTTCAAGGGCTACTACTCAAACCTGTTTGTCGTCCCAAAAAAGGACGGGTCAGTGCGTCCCATCCTGGACCTCAAACTTCTCAACAAGTTTGTAAAGGTTCGGCAGTTCAGAATGGAATCCCTACGCTCGGTAATCGCGTCCTTAGAGAATGGAGAATTCCTAGCAACCATCGACATACAAGACGCATATCTCCACATCCCCATCTTCCCACCCCACCAAAGATACCTGCGGTTCATGGTACAAAAACGCCACTTCAGCGCGATGTTAGAGAGGGAGATCTCAGAGGAGGAATTGCTACGGGCTATCCAGTCTACCCCGTCAGGGAAATGTCCAGGTCCAGACGGATTTTTGCCCAAATTTTACAAACTATTTCAGACCCAGCTGTCGCCCGCAATGTTAGAGGCTTTTAATTCTGTTTTAAGGGGCTCTGATTTCGTTCCTCAGTCTTTAGAAGCCCATATCAGCGTCATACCCAAACCTGGGAAATACCCATCTTCAGTGTCGAACTACAGGCCAATTTCGCTACTGAATGTGGATGTCAAATTATTCTCTAAAATACTAGCTGACCGCTTAGCTCCAATTCTCCCTTCCGTGATTGACTCGGTCCAGGTGGGCTTTGTCAGAGGCCGGGAGGCTAGGGATAACACTATTAGGACCCTCCTCCTTATAGCTAAGGCCAAAAGCTCTTTGGCTCCACTGGGTCTGATTTCTGTAGATGCCGAAAAGGCCTTTGACAGAGTCCACTGGGGTTTATGAAGGAGGCGCTGATTCAACTTGGCCTGGGCCCTCAATTTTTACACGGAATCATGGCCCTATATTCCTCCCCGTCTGCCAAGGTGAAGATTGGGGGAGCCCTGTCCTCCTCATTTGGAATTGCGAACGGGACTAGGCAGGGATGTCCATTATCACCCCTGCTATACATTATTGTAATGGAACATTTAGCCACAGCAATCAGAGCCAATATTGACATACATGGGATTGAGCTGGGTCACAATCATCACAAGACTGCACTATTCGCCGATGATCTCCCCCTATGTCTCACAGCCTCTGATCTCTATCCCTTCAATTTTGAGGGAATTCGAACAGTTTGGGTGGTTGAGTAACTTTAAGGTCAACTGTTCCAAAACAGAAGCTCTTAGTATCTCTTTACCTAGAGAATTGGTATCTCACTTATCCAGGCAATTCCCATTCAAATGGAAGGAGGAAGCTATTAAATATTTAGGAGTTAACATCCCGAAAGATCCTCCGCTATTGTTTAAATTGAACTATTGTCCCCTTTTATCTGGCATAGAGAAGGCCTTCTCTTCGTACCGCCAATTGAGGCTATCCTGGTTCGGGAGAATGAACATTATTAAAATGGATGTTCTACCCCGAATCCTGTATATCTTTCAAACGGTGCCTATCCCCCCGGACAAAACGTTTTTTGCTAAATTACAATCTCTTATTATTAAATTTATCTGGAGCGGGAAGAAATCTAGGTTTGGGATTAATATCCTTTCTTTACCCAGATCTAGAGGAGGGGTCGGGCTACCCAATATTCATAGATACTTTTTAGCCTCCTCCCTGGCCAGAGCCATGGACTGGTACTATTGTGCGCCCTATAAGAGATGGGTGGAGGTGGAGCAGGATGGCCTGGAGATCCCACTGAGGCATCTACTCTGGATTCCTCACAAGAATATAAAAGACCTATCCCCCCTCTCTGAAATGACCAAGAACACTCTGCAAGTGTGGCATTCGGTGACAAAAACACTGTATACAGATGGCAAACTCAGCCCTCTCGCCCCCCTCTTTTCCAGCCCAGCTTTTCTCCCTGGGTTTGGAAGGCAAAGATTTCTGTGCTGGCAGAGTGTAAACGACACCCGAATGGGACAGACCCTATCCAATGGGGATTTACCCTCAATGAGGGAGATCCAATCTATTGATCCTACTAGACCTCTTAGATGGTTTGAACACCTCCAATACAAATCATTTCTTTTCCTGTCCGGACGTGAGTGCAGGGTGAGATTGACACCTAACTTATTGGAGAGATTGTTCCAACAGGACTCCCCCCCCCCCCCCCCCCATCCCCCCCGAGGCGAAAAATGTCATCCTTTTATGTGGAATTAAGTTCCCTATCCCTGGGAGAGGGAATTAAATAGGAACATCACAGACAACGAGTGGCAGAAAAGCTTTTCATTTACACACAAATTGGCTAGTGCCTGTATTGCACAGGAGAGGAGTTACAAACTGCTCACCAGATGGTACTTATGCCCTGTTGACTTACACCGAGTGTTCCCTGAGATTTCAGACAGTTGTTGGCGTTGTGGGAGAGCACCTGGGACAATACTCCACATTTGGTGGAGTTGTGGTGAAATCCAGCGGTTCTGGTCTGAGGTGTTCGGCATTTATCCACAAATAACGGGTAAGCAGGTAAAGTGTTGTCCTGAAGTTGCTCTATTATCCATCTTTCCAGGCCCCATAGGGCTTAACAAGAAGGATATACTTCGCTTCTCTGTATCAGCCGCCCGTACACTAATTCCGAGATTCTGGAAGTCCCCTCAGGTGCCTTCCCTACTTGACTGGTTCAAAGAGATGATGGACCTATTTAGAATGGAGGAATTAGCAGCTGATGCGCCGGGGTCTCTTGACAAATTTTCAGTGACCTGGACTGAATGGATTCTGTACCAAAACTCAGCTGACTTTGGGAGTACTATATCTGAGGTTGAATAGATGGTATGATAAATGGACGGCACGGGATCGAGGTCCCCCCTTTTCCCTTATTTCCCTCCCTTCTTGTGACCCATTCTCCTCTTATCCTGACCCTGATTAATTTAGCCCTGTTCATACTTTCCCTTCTAATATCTCTACCCCCCCCCCCTTTTTTTTTCTTACTTAAGGTTTTTCAACAGTTTTAGGTATGAGGATTATATTTTGATATACCCTTGGCTGGGGTTTTAGCAAAACTGATAAAAGTAATATTCATGTTATTAAGTGGAACTCTGATAGAGATACACCTATTCCAGATGGACTGGATTTCTCGAAGGTCCTATGAGGCCTATATTTTTCTGATAACTCGAAATCGGAAAAAAGTTACTATGTTATACACCAATAATAGTTGCTTGTTTGCCACGGTCCATCTTGATAAAGGGAAGTACGATACCATAATATTTTTCAAGAGATTATCAACCCCTGTTATAGTGGTAGATCCCTTAACTAAGAGAGGGGTTCCTCAATCCCCTATTTGGGATTTATGAACAGGGAATAGATCACCTTATACCTGAGGAACATATATAAAAATGAGAATATACAGTGCAAGATATTTGGTCTTGATGTTCCTATTGTGTATTCCTCAATTGATGTTTGGATTTATAATTATTCATATGACTTGTACTTATACTGTTTTGTCCTTTTTTTTCAATAATAATAAAAAGAGATTAACCACAAAAACGCCACTTCCAATTCGTCGCCCTGCCCTTCGGCTTGGCAACCGCACCCAGAGTCTTCACAAAGGTCATGGCGGCCGTCATGACCATTTTGCATGCACGAGCAGTCGTCTTACCGTACTTAGACGATCTGCTGATCAAAGGCCTATCCTTCTAGGCATGCCTCGACAGCGTCAGAATCACAACGGACACTCTCTCCTGCCTAGGATGGCTCATAAACCTAGAAAAATCATCCCCAAAGCCGGCCCAACAATAAACTTCCTCGGTATGACCCTAGACACCGCAAGAGAGCTGGTCATACTTCCTCAGGACAAGGCCACAGCAATCCAAAAAGACGTGCAGGTTCTTCGCAGTCGCTCCCCCCAGCCAGTCCATCTGCTTCGTCATGAGTGTCCTAGGAAAAATGGTGGCCGCAATGGAGGCTGTCCCCTTTGCCCAGCTACATCTCCGAGCCCTACAGCTCTCCCTCCTCTCGGCCTGGGACAAAAGCCCTTTCACCCTCAACTGCAAACACCGCCTATCCGCCAGAGTCAAAAGAACGCTCAAGTGGTGGACACAGTCATCATCTCTCTTGCAAGGAAAATCCTTCCTCCCACTCCAGTGGCTGATCGTAACCACCGACGCCAGCCTACTCGGCTGGGGGCCGTCTACCTTCAACACACGGCTCACGGTCGCTGGACACCCCAAGAGTCACGCCTTCCAATCAACATCTTAGAACTGCGAGCCATTCGACTAGCACTCCAACACTTTCATTACTTCCTAGCCGGACGCCCCATCCGCATTTAATCGGACAACGCCACGGCTGTAGCCTATATAAATCACCAGGGCAGCACGCGCTGCAAATCAGCAATGCACGAGGTGGAACACATCCTACAATGGACCGAAAGAACCCGGTCAATCATATCAGCTCTCCACATCCTGGGAGTGGACAACTGGGCCACCAAGGACTGGCCTCAGGAGAATGGTCCGTGCACCCGGAAGTTTTTCAACAAATCTGCCAATGCTGGGGAACGCCCGACGTGGACCTCATGGCATAAAAAATTAATGCAAAAGTCCCGGCGTTCGTTGCCAGATCACGAGACCCACTGGCCCTAGGAGTGGACTCCCTAGTCCTCCCCTGGGGCCAATTCCAGCTTCCATACATCTTCCCCCCGCTCCCTCTAATCCCTCGAGTGATCAGGTAGGTCAAGGCAGAAAGGGCGCAAGTAATACTCATCGCCCCAGACTGGCCACAGCGGCCATGGTACGCAGAACTCGTACAGCTACTCACCGACGCACCCTGGCCACTCCCAAACAGGCCGGACCTCCTGTCCCAGGGCCCCTTCTACCACCAGAACTTGGAAGCCCTGTCTTTAACGGCATGGCGATTGAATCCTGGATCCTGACCCAGGCAGGGTTTACACCTAAAGTCATAACCACCATGATCAACGCCCGAAAAACATCATCCTCACGCATCTACTACCGCACCTAGAAAACTTATTTCAAGTGGTGCGATGATCGCAACCGTAACCCACTCCTCTTCTCCATCCCCTCGATTCTGGAGTTCCTCCAGAATGGCCTCGACGCAGGCCTAGCAGCGAACTCCATCAAAGGCCATATTTCAGCCTTAAGTGTTCTTCTCCAACGCAGGATTGCGTCAAAATCACAAGTCAAAACATTCATCCAAAGGGGTCTCCCACACACGACCCCCATGCAGGACGCCCATAGCCATCTGGGATCTAAACCCAGTTCTCGACGCGCTCCAAGACATGCTGTTTGAACCCCTGAAAGAGGTTCCTCTAGCCCATCTCTCGTAAAAGTCGCCTTCCTCGTCTCTATTACATCAATTAGGCATGTGTCCGAGCTGGCCGCCCTATCCTGTCGGCCCCCCTACCTATCCTTCCATAAGGATAAAGTCGTCCTACGCCCCTCTCCCTCTTTCTTACCCAAGGTGGTATCTCAATTCCATCTTAACGAGGACATTGTCCTCCCGTCCTTCTGCCCAACCCCAGTACATCGGATCAAAAAGCTGCTCCATATCCTGGACCTGGTAAGGGCCCTCAGACATTACATCTCCAGAACACCACCATTCCGCAAAACAGAAACGCTGTTCGTCATACCCAAGGGTCCTAGAAAGGGAATGGCTGTACCCAAATCCACATTGGCACGATGGATCTGTTCCGCGATCCAGGAAGCCTACCGTATCAAGGGAATGCCAATCCCAGGAGGAATCAAGGCACACTCAACTCGGTCAGTAGGCGCCTCATGGGCCATTTGCCACCAAGCTTCGGCGGCTCAGGTCTGCAAAGCTGCAACCTGGGCCAGCCTACATACATTCACCAAACACTACAACATCCACACCAGGCCTCTGCAGATGCAAGCCTAGGTAGGAAGATCTTACAGCCAGCGGTCGCGCATCGGTAAGCAGCTAGCACATGATGCCCGACCACCACTGCTAAATTCCCACCCAGGGACTGCTTTAGGACGTCCCATGGTCCTGTGTCCCCCAATGATGCGAAGGAGAAACAGGGATTTTTGTGTACTCAGCGTAAAATCCTTTTCTCCGAGTTCATCATTGGGGATCACAGCACCCACCCTTTAACGCATCCGCATTCACAGCACGCCGCTGTATGCAAAGTGTACCTAACGAGCACAGCATCGTACCTTACACCATTCGTACCTTATTACCAGCTCTCCTACTGCTTTAGTACTAAATATCTACGCCCACACTCGGGTGTATACTGCAGGAAGGAGGGCTCAATTTTAATCTCTACTTAGTGCCGCCTCCTAGTGGCAGAAAAGCAAACACCCATGGTCCTGTGTCCCCCAATGATGAGCTAGGAGAAAAGGATTTTACGGTGAGTACACAAAAATCCTTGTATTTAATAAATTGACAGACGCCAAAGTATGGGCACCCTTCTGATTTTCATGATTTGAATAGTCTTAACTACTTTTTAATGACTTACTGAAGCACTAAATTGGTTTAGTAACCTCATTGAGCTTTGTTCTTCATAGCCCAGTGTATCCAATCATGAGAAAAGCTATTTCAGGTGTCCACTTGCAAGTTGTTCTTCTAGTTGCATCTTCTCTGAGGAGTGGCATTATGGGCTCCTCAAAACAGCTCTCAAATGATCTGAAAAAAAAGATTGTTCTACATAGTTGTTCAGGGGAAGGATACAAAAAGTTGTCTCAGAGATTTAACCTGCCAGTTTCCACTGTGAAAGAAAAAACAAAGGTTGCGCCACGCTGCATTGGGGAATCTAGATTAAGCGATATTCAGGATTTTCACTCACCTTTACTAGTTGTGCCGTATCCGCACAACTAGATTGTGGATATGTGGTGAGTGAAGGTTTATATTCACTGATCTTCTGATCTTTGGTGTTCCCCTTCAACGTTTTTAATATAAGATTCCTGCCATCTCCTTAGCTGGCTCGCGTGAAGGATCATGTGCCGATTTTAAGGATGGATAAATGTAGCCAGGTCCTGCTCCGGAGCAGCTCACAACACCACGCTCCCCGAAGGGAGATTGTAGATAAGCCGATGAATAAATGTGGTATAATAATAGTAAGCGCTGAGAGCTAAAACAGGATACACAATGCTCTTAAATATATTACCTTTGAGTTTTATTAATTCAACAAATAAAAGCCCTCCTGCCACTTTATAACGCGTTTCGACGCTGACTGCGTCTTCCTCAAGTGGATGTCAGGCTAATGATTGCTCCTACTATATATATCTTATTACAGCCAATCATTAACGAAGGGGGCGTGTACTATTAGTCCATCCCCCTTATATTGCACGTGGTAACATAGGAGATAAACAATAATTACTATTTAAACTAAAATCATTCATAAAAACTATATCATTCATAAAAACTATATATAGTGGCAGGAGGGCTTTTATTTGTTGAATGAATAAAACTCAAAGGTAATATATTTAAGAGCATTGTGTATCCTGTTTTAGCTCTCAGCGCTTACTATTATTATACCACATTTATTCATCAGTTTCCACTGTGAGGAACATAGTAAGGAAATGGAAGACCACAGGGACAGTTCTTGTAAAGGCCAGAAGTGGCAGGCCAACAAAAATATCAGAAAGGGAGAGAAGAAGAATGGTGAGAACAGTCAAGAACAATCCACAGACCACCTCCAAAGACCTGTAGCATCATCTTGCTGCAGATGGTGTCACTGTGCATTGGTCAACAATACAGCGCACACTGCACAAGGAGAAGCTGTATGGGAGAGTGATGCGAAAGAAGCCGTTTCTGCATGCACACCACAAACAGAGTCGCCTGAGTTATGCAAAAGCACATTTGGACAAGCCAGTTTAATTTTGGAAGAAGGTCCTGTGGACTGATGAAACAAAGATTGACTTGTTTGGTCAAACAACAAGGCGTTATGCATGGCGCCACAAAAACACAGCATTCCAAGAAAAACACTTGCTACCCAGTGTCAAATTTGGGGGAGGGTCCATCATGCCTTGGGGCTGTGTGGCCAATGACGGCATCGGGAATCTTGTTAAAGTTGAAGGTCGCATGGATTCCACTCAGTATCAGCAGATTCTTGAGAATAATGTTCAAGAATCAGTGTCAAAGTTGAAGATACGCCGGGGATGGATCTTTCAGCAAGACAATGATCCAAAACACCGCTCCAAATCTACTCAGGCATTCATGCAGAGGAACAATTACAATGTTCTGGAATGGCCATCCCAGTCCCCAGACCTGAATATCATTGAACATCTGTGGGATGTTTTGAAGCGGGCTTTCCATGCTCGGCGACCATCAAACTTAACTGAACTGGAATTGGTCAAAAATACCTTCATCCAGGATCCAGGAACTCATTAACAGCTACAGGAAGCAACTAGAGGCTGTTATTTTTGCAAAAGGTGGATCTACTAAATATTAATGTCACTTTTCTGTTAAGGTGCCCATACTTTTGCACCTGTCAATTTTTTAAATATTTCACATTTTTGGTTAGTACAATAAACCTCATTTCAATCCTGAAATATTACTGTGTCCATCAGGTATTACCTATATCACACTGAAATAGCTGTTGCATAAAAACAATTTTAAACAAAAAAAAAAAAAGAGTAAGATTAAGAGGGGTGCCCAAACTTTTTCATATGACTATATATATACTAGATTCTTGATAGGGCATTGATCCAGGGAACTAGTCTGATTGCCGTATGTGGAGTCTGAAGGAATTTTTTTCCCCAATGTGGAGCTTACTGTTGCCACATGGGTTTTTTTTTTTGCCTTCCTCTGGATCAACATGTTAGGCTATGGGTTGGACTAGATGGACTTAAAGTCTTCATTCAGCCTTAAAATCTATGTTACTATGTTAGGGTTAGTCATACTCAATCCATCCGTTTCGGGGTCCTAGGCAAAATGGTACTCAACTGGTGGACACTGCCATCATCCCTCACCCAGGGAAAATCCTCCCAGTCCAATGGCTAGTCGTCACCACCGACACCAGTCTTCTCGGCTGCGGGGGGTGGGTGGGCGTTTATAAACAACACACGGCCCAAGGCCGCTGGACGCCCCAAGAATCACACCTCCCAATCAATATTCTGGAGCTACGGGCTATTCACCTATCCCTCCAACATTTCCACCACCTTCTAGCCGTTCCCCCATCCACATACAATCATACAACGCCACAGTAATGGCATACATCAACCACCAGGGCGGCACACGCAGCAAAGCTGCAATGTGCGAAGTGGAACATATCACCCACTGGGCCGAAACAACTCAGTCAGTCATATCAGCAGTCCACATCCCAGGAGTGGACAACTAGGTGGCAGACTTTCTAAGCCGTCAAGGACTGGCCTCAGGAGAATGGTCCCTCCATGCAGAAGTTTTTCTACAAATTTGTCGACATTGTGGAACCCCCGACGTGGATCTAATGGCATCAAGGCTCAACACAAAAGTCCCTGCCTTTCGTAGCCAGGTACCGGGACTCTCTAGCGCTAGAATTATTGATGACTAGAATTATTGGTCCTCCCATGGTGCCAATTTCAACTCCCATACATCTTTCACCCACTACGGTTGATCCTGTGAGTAATCAGAAAGATCAAAGGGAAAGGAGTCCCAGTAATATTCATTGCCCCAAACTGGCCAAGACGAGCGTGGTATGCAGATCTCATGTATTTCCTTGTCAATGTACCCTGGCAACTCCCAAACTGACCGGACCTCTTATCTCAGGGCTCTAGTTGCCACCAGAACTCAAGGGCCCTGTCTTTAACGGCGTGGCTGTAGAATCCTGGGTCCTGACCAAGGCAGGCTTCTCACCAGATGTCATAGCCACCATGGTTAATGCTTGAAAACAGACATCCTCGTGCATCTATCACTGTGCCTGGAAGACCTTCCAATGGTGCAATGACCACAACTGTAACCCACTCCTTTTCTCCATCCCTACAATCCTGGAGTTCCTACAAACCGACCTTAACTCAGGCCTAGTACTCGGCTCCATCAAGGGCCAAATCTCTGCCCTAACCGTATTATTAAAAACGCAGGATTGCAACAAATCCACAAGTCAAAACATTCCTCCAAGGGATCTCGCACACACGCCCCCCCTACTAGACACTGTGGCCGTCTAGAACCTAAACTTATTTCTGGGCACCTTACAAGGGCCCCTGTTCGAACTGCTACAAGAAGTATTCCTAACCCACCTTTCATGAAAAGTCGCCTTCCTAGTCGCCATCATCTACCTTATATAACTAACTACCTATAACTACCTTATCCTTGTGGAAGGATAGAAGGGGGACAACAGGATAGGGCGGCTAGCTCTGATACGCGCCTGATTGATAAATTGATTGATCCCTGAGGAAGGTGCCAGGAGGGCACCGAAACGCGTAGGAGGCAATAAAGAAGTTACTTTGAAGTCCCATCTTCACGTGCATTACTTTCAGAGTGGATGTTTTTGGCAGCGCGGACCATGTTACACCATTTTTTTCCCCACGATTCCATCTAGCTGCAACGCAGAGGCGTGCTGCAATGAGGATATAGGAGGCCGTCCCCCTGAGTGGTAGAGGATAGTCCTGAAGACCTATATTCAAAACAGCCAGTTGAGGAGTCAGGTCCTGTTACACCCCCATAACCGTTTGTAGAAGACTGGACATCAAGACCCAAAAGGGGATGAGTTTCGGGCACAACCACATGTGGGCCAGATCTCCCCTCTCCCCACACTGATGCCAACAAAGTGGCGATAACTGGCTCGCAAAAGACGTCACTCGGGCGGGGGAAAAGTACCACCTAAGGTGAATCTTTTTCAGATTTTCTATGTGGTTTACACACCTGGAGGTCTTCCCCACCTCCGAGGAAGCGGCATGCCAATCCTCCACCGAAGCAGCGAAATTTAGGTCCCTCTCCCAGCATTTCATATATGGTAATTTCGTAGTTATGTCACTACCAAGTAGCATTCTATACAATTTGGAGAAACCTTTTGGGCGAACAGCTTTAGAAAGAATAACCTGAAGCAATTGGGACGTACTCCGTGGGCCTCTCAAGTTGCCGAGGTAAGTGCCTGATCCCAGCAAGTGTGAAATCTGGAGAAACTGAAAAATTGAGGACCTGCAGGAGGGGCGGGACTCACAGAAGGAATCAAAGGTCTCAACAGAAGTAGGGCCACCAGGGGTAAGAAAATCCCCCAGGGCACCAACGCCCGCATCCCTCCAAGTCCGCGTGTGTAGCGACAGAATCAGCAGGCGGAGAGACGACAGAGGTACAGCGTCAGGGAGGAACGCTGTCAAGAATCGTGGCAGGTCTCTCCAATAGGAGAATAAAGTGCGAGTCGTCTCGAGCCGTGGGGCCCAATCCACCGAGTGGACGGATTCAGCGGCCAAGAGGTTACGCAGAGAGCCCCCAGGAATCTGGGAAGATTCAATATGAACCCACCTGAGGTGTGTAGGTGAATGCCACCAAGTCCTGGCCTCCTCCAAAACATCCGCCCTATGGTAAGCTGAAAACTTAGGTAAACCCATACCCCCAGCATGTAACGGAAGATACATAGTTTCTTGCGCTATTCGAGGGGTTTTATTTGCCCATACATAGCGGTTAGAGATCTGTTGGAGTTGTGAGGTAGCGTACCCCTAAGGGTTCGCTTGGCAGCGTAGAATGACACCAAAACATCTTTTTAACTGTTAAAATATTTAAGGAGCAGTTTATTATCACTCATAACTGCTCATCATATATAAAATACATAATACACTCACATAACACCATAATCAACATAACATTACATACAACAGTACATTACATTGCACAAATATATAAAATTGTAAGAAAGACGGCACTCACCAGGTCAGCAGGTAACGGGATCTTTATTTCGGGAGCATACAAAGTGCAGGGAGGGGGCACCGAGGTGACGACGGGTCCGTTTCGGGCAAAGGTACGTGACCGGTAGAAGGGCCTTTGCCCGAAACGGACCCGTCGTCACCTCGGTGCCCCCTCCCTGCACTTTGTATGCTCCCGAAATAAAGATCCCGTTACCTGCTGACCTGGTGAGTGCCGTCTTTCTTACATTTTTATGACGTTTTGTTCCACTATACTGGCACCACCAGTTGCACTAGTGCTTCCCGCCTCACATGCTTATTCCACTGCCTGAGAAGGACTGCTGGTCGTAGTGGTGCCCCTTTTTCGTTTCTGTTGGATTTTACATTACATTGCACATATACCCTTTTAAAGAGGCTGATCTACCCGGGAGCATTGATTACAGCTCCATGGAACACCATGAGCACCAATCATAGCTTCCTATGCCGTTTATGGCCGCCTAGCTTTTTACAAACATAATACCTAACATTTTATCCTATAGTTGTCAACGGGACCTTTATAACCTTGTAGTCGGTCCCAAGGGTGGTAACTGCCCACATGACACTATATACACAGGACAGTCTGTACCACTCAATATTACAGTGCTTATTACATGCAGAATATATGTGTCATTCACAGTCCTACAGGGGTCCGGGCACAGCCGGTACACCCCTGTTCACACAACAGTCTCTGACCCACAGCCAGGCTCTTCCTTAGCTTAGTTCCCCTTGGAATAGCTCAGTCCATGCATACAGGCGGTACACCCCTGTTCACACAACAGTCTCTGACCCACAGCCAGGCTCTTCCTTAGCTTAGTTCCCCTTGGAGTAGCTCAGTCCATGCACAGAGCTCCTGCTGCTCTACACTGTCCCCGCACACATTTTGGGACACACACCGGCATTGGTAGAGGATACCGGTCAGAACCAGGCCCAGACCTGGGTTTAGCTACCTGAGCTCCAGGGCAAGCCAGGCATCCCCAAGGACTCCTCAGCACGTGTCTCCAGGTCGCCAGCCGCTTCCAAGTCTGCCATCACAGGCCCAGACCTCCAGGCATGCGGCTGCACCAGACACGCCATCGCGAGCCCCTCCAGGGTCAGCCAGTCTTCCCAACTACAGGTGCTGCAAAACCCTCTGTCTTCCGGCCTCATGGCTCCACTCATCTCCATAGGACATGGACTCTTCTCTCAGAGCTTGTCTGCCCTCCTCACAGACTGAATCTCCCTCAGAGGCTCTGTTCTGCTCTCACACAGACTGAACTCAGAAGTCTGTGAACTCTCTGGTCTGAGCTGATCTCTGAAGTCTGTCTCCTCAATCACTCAGCTGGCAGGCTCTTATCGTGCCTGCCACGCCCACATGGACACACCCACTTGGCCACTAGCAATTAGCCTTCTCTGGTTCCTACACAGCTACTTATCTATGTGCCTGATCTCTACAGCTTTTACACACTCTTGTTAACTCCCTGTGTTCCGGGTTGGTTCACACAATGCCCTCAGCCGCTCATTGGTCTCACAGCCACTCATTAGGCTTATGAATGTTTCATACATTGACACACTGGGTGCCAGACATGGTTATATAACACACCTATGGTTCAACCCAGCTCATGTGCACAGGATCCTATACTGATCCTGCATGCGAGGCGCCCCGGCCATGGGGACAGAGTTTAAGGAGCATGTCTTTCGGAATTTTGAGGGGAATACATTTAAAGTAATACTGTATTGTTGTCAGCAAAAGCATTTTAAAGGCGTTAAGGCGCGCAATCCAGGAGAGCTTCTTAAGGGAATAGGAGGCCATGGAGCTAGAAATTTTTGAGCAGAGATTGTTAAAATTATGTTTAACTAAATGGGCAGTGGGGGTGAGAGTAATACCCAAGTAGGGAATTCCCTCCTTTGACCATTTAAAGGGCAATGAGCAAGAGATGCTCGAGATCAACATATTCGGGACGTTAAGGGGAAGAATAATCGATTTTGTAGCGTTCAGTTTGTAATAGGAAGTCGAGGAGAAGGAGCGGAGGATGGACATTACTGCCGGCAAGGACTGAGGTAAGTTAGTGCAAGTTATGATGTCGTCGGCGTAAAGAGCGATGGTATGTGTCTCCTGGCCAACCTGAATACCCCCCACCAACGGTTTGGTACAGGTCTTCTCTGCCAGGGGCTCTATCGCTAGGGCAAATATTGTTGAGGATAGAGGGCAGCCCTGGCGGGTTCCATTCGTGATCTGAAAGGCAGGCAAGAGAAACCCAGAGGCAAGGACTCTGGCGTTGGGACGGGAATATAGGGACATTATGGCCGAAAGGAAGGGCCCATCAAGGTCAAACTTCCAAAGGACTGCCTCCAAGTAACACCAGTGCACCCTGTTGAACGCCTTCTCGGCATCTAAAGATAGGAATGCCCCAGGGTCGCCCTTCAGCTCCAGACATTTAAGAAGGTTTATCATCCTTCTCGTCCCGTCTTTCGCCTGCCTTCCAGCCACGAAGCCCACTTAATCTGGGTTAACCAACCTAGGGACCACCTCCGCCAACCTGGATGCCAGAATCTTTGCAAAGATCTTTAGGTCACAATTTAGGAGGGAGATGGGACGATAACTGTCTGGCGAATCCGGCGGTTTGCCAGACTTTGGAATGGTAATTATTGTAGCCTGTAGATGTAAAGGGTCAATTGACCCCATCTCCCTCCAGTGGTGGAAGGTCCGTAGAAGGAAAGGAGCCCGGACTCCAGCAAAGGAGCGAAGATACTCATTGGGAAGTCTGTCAGGTCCGGGGGCCGAATATGATTTGGTGCCCCGGATGGCCGACTCAACCTCCGTCAGAGGGGAGGTTCAATCTCTCCCTCTCCTGCTGGGAAAGGGAAGGTAGGTCCAGTCCCCAAGAACTCCCCAATCAGTTTAGCGGTGGGTTGGGGGGTCTCTGCGTCCGTCTTAAGGTTGTATAACTTAGAGTAGTATTTTTGGAAGACGCTAGCAATGTCATTAGGGTTTCTAATCGTTCGTCCCGAGTCGTCCGTCATTTTTGTAATAGTGACCCTAGCTTCTTTTTTCTTTAACCGTCGCACCAGTAGGGCGCCCGCTTTATCTCCTGATTCATAGAAGATTGTTTTGGAGTGGCGAAGGTGTTTCTCATGACGACGCAGTAAGTGGGCCCTAAATCGGATTCTGGCGGCGGTCAGTAGGGATGTCGTTGCAGGTGTCGGGTGTTGTTTCAAGATTTTTTGGTTAAATCAGATTTTATTGATGTAAAATGTATAACAATGTTTGGCAGTAAAGATTTCACAACTGAGGTTACAATGGAATATACAGTTTGGTTATTTAGCCAACTTAAAATTGACCTCAAAGAATAATTGACTTATTCTCAAAAAGGCACAATAGGTCTAAGAAACAAAAAATAAACAGTATGAGTAAGGCAACTTCTTGAGGGTCTTCACTGGGTGGGGACCCGATAGTAAATCATAGTCTAAAAAGATTAAGAGATGAATAGACAGAAAAGGGTAAGTATAGCGGGGAATAGAATAGTGTGATAGACAGAGAAGGTAAGGGAGGGGGGTTGTGGGGGGAGGGAATGGGCTTAGACGGCCACTCACTTAATAGGGAGGGGGAGAGGGGTTGGAGGTGGGTGGACTGGAACAACACGCTGTTATTTCTCATGGCAAGGATATGTGAGAGGATGTTATGACTACACAGCAGCGGGGGGAGCACCCACACTGTCCTGTGGAAATGTCTAGGAGGTATTTTCATCGGCATCACAGGTCAGCCACATCTTCAGGGATTCCGAGTCTCTATAAAAGATCCATGATTGCCATAGACGGCAATTTCTTTCTACGCTATCAGCGTCTGGCGAGCTCTGACTAGCCAATTCTTCTAACCTGCAAATCTGATTCAATTCGGCTACCAGTTCCGATTTAGATGGTCTGGTCGCATCTTTCCATTTTCTAGCTATAACCGTCCTGGCAGCAGATAAGACATATCTGGACAGTCCAGCCTTGTACTTTGATATGGGTATCTCTAACATGCTCAAAAGAGCCACAGGAGCCGTCATGACCAAGTCAAAGGTGGATAACATCTTGATCAGTTCCGCCACCCGTGTCCAGAACGGTTGAACAAGCCGGCATTCCCACCAAATGTGTAGGTATGTGCCAGAAGCCTCCTCGCATCGCCAGCACCTATCAGATACTGATGGGAATATCGTATGAAGTTCTGCTGGGCATCAGTACCACCTGGCCATCACTCTGTAGTTCCTCTCCTGGGTAGTCGCCGATGAGGTCGACTTCCTTGTGAATAGATACATTTTCTCCCAATCCACTTGAGATATCGAGATCTGGAGGTCCCTCTCCCATTTGATTTTAAACTTGGGTTGGTATGGGTCAGTAACATTCCGTTCTTTCCTGAGCATGGTATATAACATCGAGATTGTATGTGGGACCGCTTCTCTCATCATGCATAGCTGTTCGAAGGCCGTCAGAGGTCTACTGACCGCCTCCCATCCCAGGGAGCGAATGAAACCAGACAGCGCGGCATATTGCAGCCATGCCCCTGGGGGGATAGGTGTCACCTGAAATAGGGCTGACAAGGTCTTCACCACTGTATGGGTAATATAGTCATTCACTACCGGGCTGGGATGGCAGGGAACTCCCAGAAAAGAGTCACCACTTGGCTCCCACCCAAAGGAAGGGTTACCAAGTACGGGAGTTAGGGGTCCTGGCTGCGTCGTCAGATGGAGGGTGGAGTTGTTCTTTTTGAGAAAGGAAAGTAATTGAGTCGAAATAAAGGGCAAATGTGTAGATGGGCGTGTGTGGAAGAGCCAGATCGCCGCCAACGGATCGTCCCCCTCATCTGACATCTCAACATCCACCCATAATTGTCTCCCCTCCCTTCTGAACAAGTCCAGCACACATTTACCTAGAGACGCCAGGTGGTAGATCATCAGGTTGGGCAGTCCCACTCCCCCCTCCTCCACTCCCCCAGTCAGGAGGCATTGGGAAAGTCGGGGTTGTAAATCGAATAATCATCGTCTTTAGCCTTGAGAAAAAGGAGGCAGGTAGAGTTATTGGGATGGCTTGGAAATGGTAAAGAAGTCGGGGCAGCAGGTCCATTTTGATGGAGTGGATCCTCCCCCACCATGATAAAGCAAGGCAATTCCAGGTTCTCGGCTCTCTCTCCAGTTTGGAAAGTAGAGGCAAGAAGTTACGTGAGTACAGGCCATTCGGGTCCCTCGTCAGTTTCATCCCCAGGTAGGCGAGGTCATCTCGCCTCCAAGTGAAGGAGAACTGTGATTTTAGTAAGGTCACCACCAGGTCAGGGAGGGAGACGTTGAGCACTTCTGATTTGGAGGCATTCATTTTAAAATTGCTCAAAGAGCCATAGGTAGATAACTCCTCCATAATATTAGGAATAGATATCAGAGGATTCGTTACAAATAACAACAAATCATCTGCAAACAGTGCAAGTTTGTGCTCTTTGTGCTTCGTCTCCACTCCCCAAATTGCTGGGTTAGATCTGAGGGCCTCGGCCAGGAACTCCATGCAAATGATATACCGTATATACTCGTGTATAAGCCGACCCGTGTATAAGCCGACCCCCCTACTTTTGCCCCCAAAATCTGGGAAAACCTATTGACTCGTGTATAAGCCGAGGGTGGACCCCAGCACAGGTATACAGCCCCCAGCAGTGTGGTATACAGGCCTCCCCAGTGGTAGTATACAGCCCCCAGAAGTGTGGTATACAGCAGCCTCCCCAGTGGTACATACAGGCCCCAGCAGTGTTACAGCAGCCTCCCCAGTGGTATATATAGCAGCAGCCCCAGTGGTAGTATACAGCAGCCCCAGAGATATATACAGCAGCCCCAGTGGTAGTATACAGCAGCCCCAGAGGTATATACAGCAGCCCCAGTGGTAGTATACAGAAGCCCCAGAGGTAGTATACAGCAGCCTCAGTAGTAGTATACAGCAGCCTCAGTGGTATATACAGCAGCAGCCCCAGTAGTAGTATACAGAAGCCCCAGTGGTAGTATACAGCAGCCCCAGTAGTAGTATACAGCAGCAGCCCCAGGGGGTATATACAGCAGCAGCCCCAGGGGTGAGGTATATACAGCAGCAGCCCCAGGGGGTATATACAGCAGCAGCCCCAGGGGGTATATACAGACCCCCCCCATAAGAAGTATACAGGGGCCCCAGCTGTATACAGCAGCCCCAGCTGTATACGCCCCCCCGTGGTATCCAGGGCCCCCCTTGCTGCACCTGTAAAGGAAGATGTCAGTATACTTATCGCTGCCGCCGCCGCTCCGCTTCTCGGTCACCGCGCTGCTCCGGGTCTTCATGCTTCCTGTTCCTTCTCCGACGCTCGAACAATGACGTCATTTCCTGAGCGCCGGAGAAGGAACAGGAAGCATGAAGACCCGGAGCAGCGCGGTGACCGAGAACCGGAGCGGCGGCGGCAGAGATAAGTATCTGACTTCTTCCTTTACAGGTGCAGCAAGGGGGGCCCTGGATACCACAGGGGGGGGGGGGGGGGCTGTATACAGCTGGGGCTACCGTATATACCCGTGTATAAGCCGAGGGGGGACTTTTCAGCAAATTTTTTGTGCTGAAAAACTCAGCTTATACACGAGTATATACGGTATATTAGAGGTGAAAGGGGGCACCCCTGGCGTGTACCATTTTTCATAGGGAAGGGCTCAGATAAGAATCCGTTGACCTGAACCCTTGCCGTTGGGGCCGTGTACAAGGCTCTAATTCTTTGGAGCATTACCTCGTCTAGACCTATGTGCGTGAGGGACTCAAATAGGAAGCCCAGTGCACCCTGTCGAAGGCCTTTTCGGCATCAATGGACAGGATGCACATGGGGGTCCCCTTCCTCCTCGCTCTATCAATAAGAGCGGTAGATCTAATCACATTATCTCGAGCTTTTCTTCCGGGGACAAAACCTACCTGTTCTGTATTTATCAGGGAGGGCATATGTGTTTTCAACCTATTCGCTATTAATTTAGAAAACATTTTCACATCTATATTCATTAGCAAAATTGGCCTGTAACTGCCGCATAGCGATGGGTCCTTTCCGGGCTTCAGTAGGACCACGATGTGGGCCATCAGGGCTTGGGGAGGGAAGTTCTCTCCCTTGGATACGCTATTGCACACCTCTAGGAACCGAGGGGCCAGGGCATCCAAAAACTCTTGTAAAAACCCGAGGAGTACCCATCTGGTCCAGGACACTTTCCCCTTTTGAGTGATTTCATCACTTCTATCACCTCGTCTATCGTAAAATCCGCGGAGAGGTCCATCGTGTTTTTTTCGGATATGGGAGGGGGACCAAATTTTTTGATGTAATCTTGAAATGGTCGGCTGGGTGTGACGTTAGGCACATCCGACTCCTCTCCCTGTATGTCGTATAGGGATGCATAAAAGGAGCGGAAGCATCCCACCATCTCCTTGGTAGAGTGTATTTTGTCTCCTGTAGATGTCAGCAAGTGTGAAATAAAGGTACGATGTGTTCTAGGGTGAAGTGCTCGGGCTAGTAACTTGCCAGATTTGTTGCCTAGGGAATAGTATTTTGCGCTAACCCTGTCCCTTTGTATTTTATCCTTTTGGTCCAGAATCGTGAGTAATTTGTGCCTTGTAGTGGACAGCTGAGAGTAAATGGTGGGGGTAGGATCCAGTTTATGTTTAGCCTCCTGTTCAGAGATTTCCTGAAGCAGGGATTCTATTTCCTGCGCCCTTAACTTCTTGATTCTAGACCCATGTGAAATTAGGATACCTCTCAATACCGCTTTGAGAGCCTCCCATTGGACAGGGGGGGACGTGGTGTCATGTTTGTGATCTACGGTGAAATTCTGGATCGCAGATGTCAGGTCTCCCACGCAGGAGGGATCCTTTAGGAAGGTACTCATTCAGTCTCCATGTGTAGTCCCTCCTGATCAGCGGACCAAGTTTTATGGAGAAGTATATTGGTGCGTGGTCTGACCAGATGATATTTCCTATAGAAGATTTGACCTCCCGATCCAGTAATGAGTGAGATATCATGAATTTGTCTATCCTACTATACACCAGGTGAGATTGTGAGTAGAACGTAAAATCTTTATCGTCTGGGTGCAATATTCGTCAGACATCTACCAAACGTAATGAATCCCATTGCTTAGATAGTTGTGAAGAGATGGTACCGATAAATATGACTTACCAGCAGAGGTGTCTTTTTTCGGATCTGATGGGAAGTTGAAGTCTCCCCCCAAGATGATAGGTGTGGTGCCAGCGAACTCGTCAAGTGACCTTCGGACCCTGGTGCCGAATCGAAGCATATGTCTATTAGGATAATACAGGTTAGCTATGACATAGGTATGAGACTGCCAAGCTATTTTAATAAAGATGTATCTTCCCCCTGGATCTAATTTCTGGTCTAGAATATCTGGAGTAAACGATCTGGAAAAGGCTATCGACACTCCCTTAGACTTGGATATAGGATTGGTGCTATGCAGCCAGGTCGGGAAGTCTCTGGAACTAAATTTTGGGAGAGCGTCGGATCTGAAGTGTGTCTCCTGTAATAACAGGATATGGATTTTGGACCTCCTTGCCGCTATCAAAACCTGCCGTCTCTTTTCAGGTTTGTTCAATCCTCTCACGTTGAAAGAGCAACAATTTAAATCAGATATATGCGTCATATTAGCATTAACCTTGGTGTCTCATTTTATGTGATGTCCCAGTCCGGGGTGGGTGAGAGGTAGGTAGGATAGGATGAGGGGGGAAGAGGAATAAAGGGGGAAGGAAATTAGGAGATGAAAGCAGAAAAAGAAAAGGGAAAGAAAAAGAGAGGTGAAAACATGTGCGTGAGGACTAAACTATGTCCACATCGAGCCATGTGGCTCTATCTAGAAGAAGGTGTGCAAAGAATGGATAGTAACACCTATCCAGCACTTCGGGGAAGGCGTAGGACCAACAGGCTTGAAAGCATGCATTCCACCGCCTGTCCCCCACCCTCTACAATGAAACATTAAACATATAGAAACTGCTTTTATAATATAACATCTATAGGGCAACTCGCCCAAAGATCTCAGACAGGCAAAACCTGTGCGGTTATCAGTAACTTATTTTAGTACAGTAAATAACAATAAATAGGATTGTCAATAATCTAAGTGAGAAAAGGGAGTTGGGAATCATGAAATATAAACCAGGAACTAAGGGATCAGCAGGGAGGGGTGGATGGACAAGGGAGAGTGAGAGGGGGGGGAGTAGATCCAAGAAGTGTTCCCACAATATAGGTATGTAGAAGAGAGGTGGTCACGTATTGTGTAAGTGGAGATGGAGAGGAGGGAGAGGAAAGAGTATGTGATAAGAGGGGTGTAGAGGGGGACATCAGGGGCAGGGAAGGGAAATGGAAGGAAGGGATAATAGTGTAAAGTTAGGAGTGAACGTTGTGCAAAAGGATAGTTTGTAGTGTAAAAGATAGTGTATGTATGCACGTCTCAGATGCTGTACACGTTGTGGAGAAGGAAGGAAGGGTGGGTAGGCAGGGACCATCATGGAAAAGGTTAGGTATAGGAAAAGAGGAGGGAAAGTATACCACAGTAATGACCATCCTCCAAATAACATAAGGAAGTTTTAGGAGTCTTTGGGCTCAATTCTAGCAGCCATCCTGGCAGCCATCTTAACAGTAACCTCCTGTCACAGAGGTAGTGAAAAATATAAACAAAGAACATAAAAAGAGAAGCCCAATCAAGTAGGAGCACCCCTAGGCCCATTTGCCCTGGGGGATCTGGACCATCTCATCTGGGGGGCCGGCAGAGTCGGGTGACGAGGCCAGTCCGGCAATTCCACCTCCGGTAAATCCAAAGCTTTCAGGAATGCAGGGAGATCAGCAAGCTGACGGAAAGATGCGGAGCGGCCATCCTTGGTGGCTATCAATTGGAAGGGGAAGCCCCATCTATATTTGATCTCCTTCTTCTTTAGTAGTGCTAGCAGGGGCCTCAGTCCTCTCCTTTGCTGAAGGGTTCTCCTTGCTAAATCCGGGAGGAGAGTCACAGATGAATTGGCATAAGTGATGGGGCCAGAGAGTCTTGCAGCGTTCATGATAGCGTCTCTTATGGTGAAAAAGTGAACTCTGCATATCACATCCCTGGGCGTCATCCCTGCAGAGGGTCTTGGGGAGAGGGCCCTATGGACCCTGTCCAATTCAATGTCAGGGCCACCTACATCTCCCAATTTCTGCTTGAAAAGATCTTGGATTGATCTCCCCAGGTCCTGAGCTGAAACCTCCTCAGTGAGTCCCCTGATTCTGATGTTGTTTCTGCGGTTTCTATTTTCTTGATCCTCCTGATTGTAGAGGAGATCCTCCAGCAGGGCTGAGTGAGATTCTATGGATTCTCTGTGTGCTCTCAGCTCATCTAACACTGCGTCCTGGGAACTCTCCACCTCCTCCACCCTGGCAGTAAATTCCCTCTGCAGGGTGTGAATCTCAGTCCTGTATGATTTCTCCAGCCTGCACGCTAGTCTTTCTAAATCCCCCTTTGTGGGAAGAGATCTAGGATAAGTACTTATCTCCACTTGTGAGGCTCCTTCCAGGGGAATCAAGGCTCCATCCATGCCCTCCATGTGCTGCTGCTCCTCTGCCAGGACAGCATAACGGTTCCCTCTTTGTCTTTGTGAGCGCTCAGCTCTGGGGCTGCCTCGTGCAGGGAGGGAGACGCCATCTTAGATGGTGAGTGAGCAGGAGATAAGACTGTGTGGGAGCGTAGATACCGGTCTATTGTTCCTTCCTGTGGGGTGTCAGCAGGTCTGGTGGATGCTGGGCACTTCTTAGACTTGCCCATTCAGAATTTTAGCAGTTTTGAGGGTGAGAGAGTGGGATTCAGAACGGCGTTGAGCAGAGCTCCTCTACTGTGCTGCCATCCTGTTCATGGGTTAGCCACGCCCCCGTTGTTTCAAGATTTTGTATCTGAGCGAGCATATCCGACTTCTCTTTTTCTTGAGCTCTCCTAAGTCTCGCCGCCCTCTGCAAGAACAGGCCACGGACATATGCCTTATGAGAAGCCCACAAAGTTTCGTCATTCACTGAGCCATTATCGTTAATTATGAAAAATTCTGCTAGGAGAGAGCCCACATCCTCCACCAACCCGGGCTCAGAGAGCAAAGCTCGGTTCAACCTCCACGCCCCAGGGGGAGGGGGGAGTGAGTCGAGCACCACATCAAGGGGTACCAGATCATGATCGGACCAGGTTATTATCCCAATTTCTGCACAGGCCGGGAGGGACTTGTCATCTACCAAAAAGTAATCCAGCCTCGAACACGAGGCGTGTCTGTGCGAAAAGAAGGAGTAATCCCGCTCTGTGGTATGCAGGTAGCGCCAGATGTCATGAAGATGATATTCCTGACAGGTGGGTCCCAGTTCACGACTCCTTCCCCCCGACCCCAATCCAAGGTCCGATCAAAGATCAAGTTAAAGTTTCCACATATTATCTTCAGGGCTCGCGGGTGGTCATGTAGTCCGCCAAGCAGAGGGCGAAGAAATTGTATCTGCCCCTTGTTCGGAGCATAGATCGAAGCAAGCACCACCTCAATCCCGGCTATGGTGCAAACCACGATGAGATATCGTCCCGTAGGGTCAGAGACAGAAGATATTAATTTAAAATCAACCGAGTGCTTGACAAAGACACACACACCCGCTCTCTTCGTTAGAGAATTAGCAAAATATGCAGTAGTGTACAGCTTGTGGTGGAGTCTGTAATTATCCTCCACCAGGAGGTGTGATTCCTGTATGCATAAAATATCAGCATTCAGTTATAAAGCATCCCTCCAAAGGAGTGAACGCTTGAATGGGAAATTCAGATCCCGTACATTATAGGAAACAATTTTCATAATCCATACAGTAGGGCATCAGTAAGCATGAGAAAGTCACCTTTATAAGACGTGGATAGGAGGCGAACCAGACAGGAAGAGACAGGTGGGGGAGGAAGAAAGAGAAAAAAGAGAGGATAGAGAAGAACAATAATAAAAGAGCAAAACATAGAACATATATGTAAACCCTTACAGGAAAACTGGCCGACTCTCGGCCAGACCATCCGGGGGGGGGGGGGTCTATGCGGGAGAGTCATTAACCCGCCCAACATCTCTCGAACCCAGAGAGACGGGAAAGTCCCCGCTACTAAAGGACGAATAAACCCCCACTTAAAGGTCCCGCATCCAAACACAGACAAAATTAGAAATCATGGCTTATTTAACTTGTTGCCACTCAGAGGGGGAGACAGAGCCCCTACTCCTGGTGTGAGGACGGTGGAAGTCATTCCCCGCATCAAATGATAAATTCCACTGCCTCAGGGCTTGCCTCCGGTGGCTCGGGGAAAGGAAGATCTGGGTTGCCCTCTTGTATCTGAACTTTAGCCGCACGGGGGTGCCCCAGCTGTAGGTAATATGTTTATCATGCAACACTTTGCAATGGGGGGCAAACTCCCGTTTGCAGGCCAGTGTCCCAGGCGAAAGGTCAGGGAAAACAGAGGTGCCAGTGAAGGAATCCGGGACAACTTTTTCCTGCCTCATTTTTTGTAAGATCTGATCCCTAACCTGAAGGGCAGGCAGGGTGATCAGAATGTCTCTGGGCAGCGATTTCTTGATCTGGGGTGGTTTTGGAATGTGGAAGAGTCTGCTAGGTGTCAGTTCTGCAACTCCGGAGTCTGGGGGCAGGGACTGCAGAAACTGTATTGGTTAAATCCTCTTCCTTACCAGCCTCTGGAAATCCTCGAAGCTTCAGATTGTGCAGCCGGCTTTTGTCCTCCAAATCCCACATCTTTAGCTTCAGGAGTTTGGGGAGAAAAATGTTGTAAGCGGCTGGCGCATTATGCATGACCGCTCAGCTCAGCTACTCAGCTAATTCCCACCCAGGGACTGCTTTTGGACATCCCATGGTCCTGTGTCCCCCAATGATGCGAAGGAGAAACAAGGATTTTTGTGTACTCACCGTAAAATCCTTTTCTCCAAGTTAATCAATGGCGGACACAGCACCCACCCTAGCGGCCTTCAACGGCCTACACGTAGCCTTGGCCTAAGTGTTTTGTACCTTATTACGTTAACATGTTCTCCTACTGCTTTAGTACTAAACTAGCTTCCTACTCCTACTGGTGGGTGTATACTGCAGGGAGGAGGACTTAAGTTTAATTTACTTAGTGTCGCCTCCTAGTGGCTGGAAAGAATACGCTCATAGTCCATGTTCCTGTGTCCCCCAATGATGAACTCGGGTCATTCCATGTCAAGTGATCCAAAAATGAATATTTTTTTTCCCTGACGTCCTCAGATTTTAAAAAAAAAACTTTCTATATGAAGAACAACTTTAGTTAATTACAAAAAAAAAGTTTACAATTTTTTTCTTTATCAGTTAATTTTTTACACATTTTTAAAGTTTTAAAAAAGTGCGAATTTTGGCCTGGTATGGCTTTACATTTTCTATCATATCTCGGGCTAGAAATAAGATAGAGAAACAAAATAAACACCAATCTACTCAGAACTGTGCAGGCTTTCACCAGATATGTCACAAGAGGATCTTTGTTAATATTTTACCCATGTGATCGCAAGCGCAAAACTTTAAAACGCATTTCCGAAAAATCGGCGCGCTTTAAATATTTCAAAAACTGCCCATGTGTCTGCTATGCTCTTAGCTACATCTGTACCAAATTTCAAGTTGGGATCGCGATGGGATCATATTTTAAAATATTTTAATATTAATAGCGTCAATGGGTCATTCCATATCAAGTGATCTAAATATGAATATTTTTTTTTACCTGACGTCTTCAGATTTTTTTTATTCTTTTTCTTTATGAAGTACTACTTTAGTTAATTACAAATTAAAAGTTTAGAATTTTTTTCTTCATCAGTTAATTTTTTACAGATTTTTAAAGTTTAAAAAAAGGGTGAATTTTGGCCTGGTATGACTTTACATTTTTTTTTTCTCAGGCTAGAAATAAGATAATGAAGTGGGAGAGGCATCATTTTACTCAGAACGGTAACAGCTTTCATTTGATATGTTACAAGACTATGTTTCTTTATATCAAATTCAAACTATTGACGGGCAATTGTGAAAAAATGACTGATTGTGTTCTTGGTTATATTTGTGCAGAGATTCAACTTGGGACCTGTCAAATTTATATATTTTTTATTTTATGGTTGTATGAGTTATTACAACTTATTGAATAAAACATTTATATGCAACAAAAAAGAAACACTTAAAACAAATCCCATAAGTGCCAGGATAAATACATCTTAATCATCAGAACACAACGCTCAGCATTTTCAACTTGAAAGTATTGAACAAACCAAAAGAAGAAAGGTGATCATATCCTCAAGTTTGATTAAACAAGATTAAAAAGAACCAAAAATGTTAACCCCTATTTATACATATAAATTTGTTTTCTATTCTATTACTAAACATGTCATTTATGAAGTGTTTAATAAGAATAGTACAGTAGTTAAGTCATCGTTCTATAAATTATGAACTAATCAAACAATTAATAGTATGTTTTTAAAGTGGCATTTTATCAATTTGTCCCTTCTAGTGGGTGAAATGTAATCTTGTCCATAAACGCTTACTAGCAATCGCCATTTCCTTGTGTGTCAAAGAGTATGTCCGGCCTGTCACCGTGTTAGGCTCTGCCTGAGTTAATATCTGATTTTTGTGCACTTTTAAAATGTCTGGCTTTCTTGGATACACAAATGATGGCGCTGGACCAGAAGGATGCAATAAAGTCAATTCTACTTCTTCATTTTCACAATCTTTGGAGAGTACAGTAGCCAGCCACCAGCACCAATCATATTCATATTTTTTCAAAAGGATTGCAACAGTGTCTATGATAAAATGCTGTTTCTTGAGAAGTAGCAGCCATTGCAGTGTGGGAAAAATACAGTTAATATTAAGTAAGGAAGATAGGTAATAAAAATAAAGATTTACAGTACACTTGAGATAGAACTGTATTAATATAAAGTGAGTTTTAGGGCTAGCGCACACAGTTTTTTCTGTCTGCAGATACACGCTGCAGTTTTGGCAGCTTGTTTTTCTACCAAGTTTTTACCACATATGCGTTAGTTTTTTTTAATCGCTAGTGAAAAAAATGGCAGCTTTTTTTATATAAATGATAAATGCTGCGTTTATTGCAGCGATTAAAAAGTAGTTCAAGCAGTGATTTACTCACTCTTGAGTGTTTCCAAAAACACTGCATGTGGTGAACTCCATAGAAATCAATGGGGCTGTTTTTCTGAATGATGATCCCTAAGAATAGCACTGTGTGTATTGGCCCTTAATAATAAAAGCATTAAACTATTAATATATTTACTCACCCATATTTTAGTACACAGCCTTGATGGCTTTGTACAGACTATTGTTTGTTCAGGAGTGAAGATGTCCAGACATGTCAGGACATGAAAGGTTTGAACGAGCTGTCTTACTTCCTGAATGCAGTGGGTAGACACTTAACATGGTTGACAGAGCTGCTGGCCTATCATCTGCTCTGCATTCACTGTCTATCCCTGTGCTTTCTCAGGTTGAGCCCTAACAAAGCTTTTTCCTATATGTCCTCTCCTGTTTCTAAGCTGTAACATATCAAAATAATACAGTAATGTCTAAAAATAATGGATTTGATAAATATAGACCCCACGCTTTTAGACCACAGATTGAACAGATCTGAATTCAAGATTTTTGAATTGACACTATAATAGTTAAATATTTTAAAATATGATCCCATCACGATCCCAACTTAAAATTTGGTACAGATGTGGCTAAGTGCATAAAAGACACATGGGCAGTTTTGGAAAATTTTTATTAAAACGTTTTTTCGGAAATGCGTTTCAAAATGTTGCGTTTGCGTTCGCATGGGTAAAAAATTAAAATGAACAAATATACTCTTGTGACATATCTGGTGAAAGCCTGGACAGTTCTGAGTAGAATGGTGTTTATTTTGTTTCTCTATCTTATTTCTAGCCCAAGATAAAAAAATGTAAAGTCATACCAGGCCAAAATTCACACTTTTTTTAAACTTTAAAAATCTGTAAAAAATTAACTGATGAAGAAAAAAATTCTAAACTTTTAATTTGTAACTATCTAAAGTAGTACTTCATAAAGGAAAAAAAAGAAAAAAAAACTAAAGACGTCAGGTAAAAAAAAATATTCATATTTAGATCACTTGATATGGAATGACCCATTGACGCTATTAATAGTAAAATATTTTAAAATATGATCCCATCGCGATCCCAACTTGAAATTTGGTACAGATGTGGCTAAGAGCAAAGCAGACACATGGGCAGTTTTTGAAATATTTAAAG
The DNA here is from genome assembly GCA_033576535.1 of Allobates femoralis. Classification (NCBI taxonomy): domain Eukaryota; kingdom Metazoa; phylum Chordata; class Amphibia; order Anura; family Aromobatidae; genus Allobates; species Allobates femoralis. The sequence continues at coordinate 130,022,981 of JARQOC010000011.1, forward strand.
CGCGCCGATTTTTCGGAAATGCGTTTTAAAGTTTTGCGCTTGCGATCACATGGGTAAAATATTAACAAAGATCCTCTTGTGACATATCTGGTGAAAGCCTGTATAGTTCTGAGTATAATGGTGTTTATTTTGTCTCTCTATCTTATTCCTAGCCTTAGTTATGAGGAGAAACGTAAAGGCAGGCAACAGCGAAATTCGCACTTTTTCCGAACTTTGAAAGTCATTTTAAAAAAAAATAAATTTTTTAAAAAATGTTTCTCTTCACATTTTGCATTGTCTGACATGCTATTATCAAATAACAAAATCTCAAAAGAATTAAAAATATAGAGGTAATAATCATTGGTTCACTTGACATGGAATGACCCACTCAGAGAAAAGGATTTTACGGTGTGTACACAAAAATCCCTGTATTTTGATCAATTATTTTAACAGAGCACTCTGTAAAGGAGAATGCAGGGAAAGATGGAGCCAGCTACAGCTATGTCCCCCACTGCATTGTAAAATTGAGCAACAAATAACCCTATGACACAGTATATAATAAATAATTCACATCTTGATATAAAAAAAGCAGGTTATAACAATCACTCATGCTAGTGACCTCCCATCGAAGCGTTGCAGACCGTGCAGCAGGTTTCAATGGCTGCTGAAGGCTACGCATGCGGTTGTATTGTTGAGATCCTCTTTTTATGTCAACAAGGGTTAATGTGACTGGAAGTAACAAAAGACAACAGTGACCACCCAAATTAAAAACAATGAGGCAAATAGCAACAGTAAAGCATATTAGCAAAAACATCCCAACCATAATACATATTTACACAGCATCTTTGAGCCACAGAACACAGAAGGGTGCACATGGTTATGTCAAGAAGGGCCTGAATGATAGTCATTCTTTTACCATCCAGTTTCGTGGTTTGCAAGACCGTAATCCATCTTACCTCTTTTGGGGCTAAAATGCGCTTTAAGTTACTGCCCCTCACTCCCAAGTGGACCTTGTCAATCCCCCTAAATTTCATGAGATGCCAATTACAATTATGATCGTCTCTAAAATATATAGGTGCAATCTTTAGGGCCAGCACTTCTTCGCTTGTATTTGCCTCGGCTGCCCTCCTGTCACACATGTGTTTGTGGATCCTCACACTCAACTTGACTTGCGAGATGTTAACCCCACAAATTAATTCACAAGGGTATTTAGCCCAATAACCAACCCCACCTTAATGGCAGTTTATGGCGTGAACTAATTTGTAGGTTTTGGTGGCATTAATAATTAATTATGGAAGTCAAAGGCACAATCAACTTGTGAGCATGCCCCACAGTCGCCACAAAGAATGGTGCCCCACCTCGGGCCTCTGCTTGTCCCTAAAAAAGTTGATGGTGGTGGTATATCGAGGCTACGTACAACTAAATCTTTCAAATTTTTAGACCACCTTGGAGTGATCATGGGATTTTCTTCCAGAATTTCGGATAGATCTTTATTTGCCATAGAAAGGGCCAGTGGCACCTGACTACTTCCATCATCTCCCTTCATGGAGAATGATAAGGTGTTATTAATCTCACCTGCTCATTCATTTTCTTGTGTACTGGTCTGAGCAGTTGATACTGCGAAGTCTAAAAGGCTCTTTGATAACCATCTTCTACTGGACCATCCCTATAATGGCGAAATTTGAAATGATTTTGTAATTCTTGCACCCAGTGGCGTAACTAGAGTCCTAAGGGCCCCGTTGCAAAATTTGGACCTGGGCCCCCCCCATTCCCCTGCGCACCCATATTGGTCAGATGTATGGGCCCCATGTAACATTCTAAATCCTATAAAGACTCAGAAATTGACCCCTCTCCCCTTCATTATGTATCAATGTCCCTTATCATGCTATGTATGGTACTCCTCCTGAAATATGCCCTTATCCTGGTATATCTGGTCCTCCATTATAGTAAAATGCAGCCTCACAGCCCTCCATATATATTATAATGCAGCCTGACAGCCCTCCATAAAGTATAATACAGTGTCCCAGCCCTCCATATAATATAAAGCAGCATCACAGCCCTTTATATAATATAATGCAGCCTCACAGCCCTCCAGATAATATAAAGCAGCGTCACAGCCCTTCACATAATATAATGCAGTGTCACAGCCCTTCATATAGCATACATCCTCCCCACACACATACACACGCACACAGGGACACTGACACGCACACAGGGACACTGACACGCACACAGGGACACAGACACGAACACACGCACACAGGGACACACACAGGGACACACACACACCAGTCCACCCCACCGGCGCCTCTCTCAGCCTGCAGGAGCACGGAGGAGCACAGCACTGCAGTTATCTCCCTGCCTCGGATGCCGTTAGTGTACAGAACCGCTGTCCTGACCAATCACATGCCACAAGCCGCCTGGGCAGCCAATCACAGGCCAGTACCTGAGGTCATGCGCCAACTGGCCTCTGATTGGCCAGGACGTGGCGGGGCAGGGAGAGAACGGTGCTGCCGGCTTTATACATCTGGCGGCCGTGATCAGCCGCCTGGGGACATGGATGTGCGTCCTCAGGGACGCACATTCATGTGAAGCGGATGCAGCCAGGGGTCTCCGGGTTCAGCAGGCCCCTGTAACTCCAGGCCCAGTCGCAGCTGCGACCGTGAATATTACGCCACTGGGGAGGGTGCACACAGTATAGGGGGTACAGTATATGGGGTGGGCATACACAGTATGGGGAAGGGGCACAAAGAATATGGGGAGGGCACAGTAAGGGGGGCACACAGTATAGTGGGAGGGGCACACAATATAGGGGGGTACAGTATATGGAGAGGGCACACAGTATATGGGGCAGGGGCACAGAACACTGTCTCTGACCTGTTGCAGGGTCTCTAAGTCCCTCCTGGTGATCAGCTTGCAGCGGTTGGCCCCCAGCACCCGCACCTGCTCCTGCTCCACCATGCACACCACTGAGGTGATGTCCAGCTGCTTCAGCTTGGTCCAGCCCGCCCGCCCACCAGGTGCTTCAGGAACAGCTCAAACTCCTGCGGCAGATAGCTCCTGCCTGTCCGTGCACCTCCAACATCCGGCACTAACTGCCGCCCCCGGAAGTCGGGCTGTACTCGCCCAGCAGCGCTCAGCACTACAGGAGGAGGTGCGGACACGGCCATGCTCTCGGCCGGAGACAACAAACATTCATTCAATTGAATAGTCCACTCCCAGAGCCCCAGGAAGAGGATCGCTTATGGGGGCACACAAGCCACCCCCATCGCGGTACCACTCTCCTGGAGTTAGAAGCGGTCCTTAAATACAAATTAGTTGTCGGTCAGAATAAATCGAAGAAGTGTGACAAGGAGGCCCACCAAGTCGCCATCCAGGTCCGTGGTCCTTAAAAACATTTCCACAGCCTCAATATCCTCCTCATGCAAGATTGAGGTATATAAAGACTCCATGTCCGCAGTTACCATCACTACATCTGTCTCCAAATAGAGGTTTTCTATCATCGACACAACAACACCACCTGAAAGAGAGGTCCCGCCCGTCCAAGACAGGAAACCTCTGAAACGAAAAGGCGGTACCTCTCCTACAACTCAGTTTTGATTTCCTGTCTTGGAGGTGGGAGAACTCTAAACTCTCAAGCGGTTCCCTATCCTGACCTGGCATCTGGAAGAAGTGGCTTCCCTGCCGTGGCTCCAGGACTCAGGTGTCAGATGCGCCTCCCTGGGGTATCCCCTTTCCGATGGCGGATGCAGCGCCTGGTAGACGACCAGAGGCAGTCTGTTTCAGCCCAGCATCGCCCAGGCTGCACATGTGCACAGCTCAGCCCTGTCACGCTGTGCCCCTGGGTAAAGACAGAGCGCTGGAGCATCGGGCGGTTTAAATTTCTGGCTGCCGAATGCTACTTCCAGTGCGACGGTGAATCCGGATGTGACGCTCAGGTACATGTGCAGTTCCATCAAAGATGGCAGCACCCAGCATCTGGACACCGGATTCAGCAGGGTGTCCCCCCTGCATTTCGGAGGCGATATTAGGAGGCGTGAAACCCTGGAAACACATCTGTCAGGTATGGCGAAGGACTCTCCTTTTATTGCGGATGTCCGAGCCGGCCACAGACAACCATGCCTTGGGAGATGGCCACCGGTCCTCCCAGACATGTGCCAGACAAGACCCAGACTTAAAGCAGCCTCTGAAGTCGGTACACATGCATTCCTAAGGTGAGTGCCCAATTGAAATACAATAGTGTTGATTGTTCTTTGTCTTTTGCTATTGTTCCCTTAGGAGTCCAAAAAGAAATTGTGCAAAAAGGATAGGGAGTGTGCTATTTGTAAAACTCTCTTTGCTGAGGATTATGTGAAAGACGTTTGTCCCCTGTGCATAGATAGAACTATGAGGGTGGAGGTTCCTAGCCTTGCCTCAAGCCTCAGAGAATTAGTGAGGGAGGAATGTAGATCTCTTCAGAAAAATGAGAAATGGATGAGGAAAAAACAGAAGAAATACCGATGCTCTACCTCAGACTCAGAGGAGGACCCGGCGAAGCATAAGAGGGGACTTCTAAGACTACCTCCTCCTCTTCCTCAGACTCCTTGTCCTCAGAGGATAGCTCTGAAGTTATGCCTTGCTTCCCTAAAAAAGATACCAATTACTTGATTAAGGCTGTGCGATCTACTATGGGGCTTAATAGACACCCGTGACCCCTCTTCGATGAAAGACTTGATGTTTGGGAGGTTGTCACATAGCATAAATGCAGCTTCTCTATTAATGAAAGAGTTCAAGACCTAATTAAAGAACAATGCAAGAGACCTGATAAGAACGGGTTTCTCCCCTCCATAGCATGAAAGAGATACCCTTTTGATCAGGAGGCGACCACTTTGTGAAATAAGTGCCCTAAATTATACGTTGCAGTGGCCAAAGCTTCTAAAAAGCCCACTGCCCTTTGAAGATATGTGTAATCTGAAGGACCAGTTGGAAAAGCTGATAGCTATTTAAAAGGTTCTTGGGAGACTGCTTCAGGCCTTCCATTTCAGGGACCTGTGTCACTCACTCATGATACAACTGGAGTCCCAGATTAAAGACGATGTTCCTAAGACAGAGGTTTTGTCTTCCTTTCCTTTGAGCCAGTCAGCAGCTGCTTTCTTGGCGGATGCCTCTGCCGACTTCTTGAAGTTAGCAGCAAAGGCTTCTTCCTTATCAAATGTGGCCAGACGAGCCTTATGGCTGAAGGCCTGGCCAGGAGATTCATAGTTTAAGGCTAAGCTGTGCGCTATGCCTTGTGAAGGGGACTTCTTGTTTGGTAAACCCTTAAATGACGTCTTGGAGAAAGCCAGTGTCAAGAAGAAGAATTTTCCATCATTTCCAGTGTCTACTTTTTGGAGTCGTTCCTTTCGCATCATTTTTCAGGGAAGAAGTCACCTAAGAGATCAAGAGATTTCTTGTCTGACAGGAAGAATAAGAAGTCTGGATTCCTGTTCAAGAGATCTTCCTGCGATAATAAGAAGTCTTCAAAGTGATGTCTCGCACCAGATGGGAGGAAGAATCACCTTGTTTCTCCCAGCCTGGTCCCGGATAAACACCTGCAAGTGGGCTCTAAATTCATCAGAAACGGGTTGCAGCTGGAGTTTACATCGACCCCTATGGGGTCCCTGGTAATATAATCTGTCAGCAACCTGGCCAAATACAAAGCCCGCACAGACAAACTATACTCCCTAGTGCGAAAGAATGTCGTGATCACAGTTCCAGAGGAAGAAAGTGGCAAGGGATTCAACTCCCTGCTGTTTCTAATTCCAAAGCCAGATGGGTCCTACAGAACCATTATCAACCTGAAGAGACTGAACAGTTTTTTGATCCAGAGGAGCTTCAAGATGCAGACAATGAGGTCGGCAATGAAGCTTCTTTTTGCTAATTGTTTCATGGTAGTACTGGATCTAAAGGATGGATAGTGCCATGTTCCGATTCATCAGAGCCATCAAAAATACCTACAGTTTTCTCTGTACATGAATGGGACCTTAGGACATGATCAGTTTAGGGCCTCTTCCCATAGGCCTGGTGATTGCCCCAAGTATTTTCATGAAACTAATGACGGAGGTGATGGCTCATCTGAGACAACAACAGATTTTAATTATTCCACACTCGGACGACCTTCTGATCGTGCCATCATCCAGGGAACAATGCAATGCCCACCTTCAGATGGTATGGTCCACCTTATCAGACCTAGGCTGGATCATCAACCTGGAGAAGTGCAGACTAGTGTTCACCACATGTCAGACATTTCTGGGATTCATAGTGGACTCACAGTCTCAGCTTTGCCTTCTTCCTCCAGAAAAACAGCAAAAGATTCAGGCCTTAATCTTTGCAACAATAGAAAACCCCCACGTGGCATTACGAAAAGCAGTGTCCCTGCTGGCCTGCCTCACTTCCTGCATCCCCACGGTTCCCTGGGCTCAGTTGCATACAAGGATTCTCCAGTGGGAGGTGTTAAGAAAGCAGGCTGTCTTAGGTTCCTCCTTGGAAGGGGCGATAGTTCTCTCAGCAGACACCATAGGTTCCCTGGGGTGGTGGCTTCATTAGGACAATCTTACGAAGGGAGTCCCCTGGGTGCTTCCAGTATCGGATAAAATCACCACAGACTCAAGCTCCCGTGGGTGGGGTGCTCATCTCCGGGATCACTAATTCAGGGGGCTTGGGATTCACATCACTCCTGGATGTCCTCAAATATGCGGGAGCTCTGGGCCGTGAAGGAAGCTATTTTGGGTTTTCTTCCTTACCTTTGGGCCGACATCTGCGAGTTCAGTCAGACAACAGGGTGTCTGTTGCATATTTGAATCATCGGGGGCACAAGGTCTCTGGCTTTGATGAACCTCACTCAAGAAATGTATCACTCCTTGCAGGAGCATCAGATACTATCTGCATTACACATACACGGGGAACTAAATTGCAGAGCGGACTTCTTCAGCAGGATCCAGTTGTCTTCTCCCAGATTGTGGACAGGTGGAGGCTGTCGGACTTAGATCTTTTTTCCACTCAGGCAAACAGGCAGGTGCAGAGGTTTTGTTCTCTGGATCCCAGGGACAAACTATTTGCAGTAGACTCTCTCCAGATGCCCTGGTCCTCGAGTCTCCTCTATGCCTTCCCGTCCTCAATGTTAATTCCAGCTGTCCTTTGGAGGATCCAGGAAGACGGGGTCAGGGTCAGCATGATCGTTCCCTTCTGGCTCAGGAGGTCCTGATTCTTTTGGCTACGTCAGATGTCTCTAACAGATCCCTGGACCCTGTCTGTTTTCCAGACTCTTCTCTCCCAGGGCTCAGTTCATCATCCCCAAGTCTCGGGTCTCCGGCTGATGGCTTGGAACTTGAAAGGTGGCTCCTGATGCACAGAGGGTTCTCCACGGGCTTGGTTAACACATTGATGTGGAGTAGAAAGCCAGTCACCACCAACATTTATGGTAAAGTGTGGAAAAAATCCTGTCCTACTCAGGGGCGAGCCCGGAGAGAGAAACCCCAGTGACATTGCTCCAGAGGGGGTGGGACATGGGTCATTCCGTTAATACCTTAAAAGTGCAAGTCTCGGCTTTGGGTGCCTTGTATAATTGAAACTTGGCTAGTTCTCCCTGGGTGTCCCGTTTAATCCAGTCCTGTAAGAGGGCCACTCCAGTCCCCTGTCCTAAGATGCCTCCTTGAAATTTCAATCTGGTGTTATATTCCCTAACTAAACCCCCATTTGAACCCCTTTCTGAGGCCTCTCCTAAGGTTTTCACCTTGAAGATGGTATTGTTGGTTTCCTTGACTTCAGCTAGAAGACTGAGTGACTTGCAGGCCTTGTCAGTGGTGGGACCTTATACTCAAATTTTGGCTGATAGAGTAATACTTAGGTTAGACCCCTCCTTAGGTTAGACCCCTCCTTACTTCCAAAAGTGGCAAAGCATTTTCATAGGGTTCAGAAGATCATGGTACCCTCCTTTTGTGATCATCCAACTAATCCTAAAGAAAAGATCCTTCATACATTAGAAGTCAGAAGAGCCCTTATTACCTATTTAAAGTTGTCCAATGCTTGAAGGCATTCCCAGAACCTCTTTATTTCCTTTCAGGGGGCTTCAAAAGGGAAAGGAGTTTCCAAGGGTACCTTAGTTAGATGTCTTAGCAAAGCAATAGCCTTGGCCTATTGTTCTAATAAGGTTTCCATTGAACCAGGGCAGTAGCGACTTCATGGGCAGAGAAGGCTGATGTTCCCTTAGAGATAATCTTAGGGCAGCTATATGATCTTCTCTCTCTACTTTTTTCAAGCATTATAAACTTGATCTTTCTTCCTCTGATGAGGTGACCTTTGGTAGACGGGTTCTTAAAACAGTGGTCCCTCCCTAAAGGCCCCGTTACACGGCACAACGTTGGAACGATGTCGGCAACGGTCTCGTGTGTGTGCGCGGTCGTTTCAGACATCGTTTTGACATCGTTGGTGAGATGTCACACGTCTAAATATCGTGGACGACTCACCAACAATGTTGTGAGCAGGTATCATTCGCACAACCCAGCGAACGATCCCTGCTCATTGCTGTGAATGGGCAAAGTTGTAAACGACATTGTTATCGCGGTGTCAAACACAGCGATATACCAGGTTGGCTGATCGTTGATCGTGTGGTTTGAGAACATTTTCTCAAACCTACGATCCAATGATTTATCACTACAACTTGGGAGATTCACACACAGCGAGGTAGCAACGATGTTGCTGGAACAACTCCAAACCCATGACATATCAGCGATGTCGTTAACGATGATGTGCCATGTAACGGGGCCTTAACATTTCTTTTTCTCTGAAATCTCTTAGGTAGTGTTGTCGTGGTGATGATGGAAAAATCTAAATTACTTAACGGTAATGGGTTTTTCCGGAGCCACGACAGCACCACCACTTCCCTCCCTTACTTTTCCAATTATGGTTCACGGGGTGTTATAATGCTTAAATGTTCCTTTTGGTGGTGGTTATGTACTAATGTTTTCGGGTACTTCTCTCCGAGTTCCGTAAAAAAACTGAGATGAAGGAGAGGTACCGCCTTTTTGTTTAAGAGGTTTCCTGTCTTGAATGGGCAGGACATCTCTCTCTGGTGGTGCTGTCATGGCTCCGGAAAACCCATTACCCTTTATTTTTGTAGCTTGATTGGTAGCTCAGTTAAATCTTTAATGTAGGATGGCAATATGCCGACGAGGGGCTTTAGACAATAATTCAAGAAACATCAGACTGGCTTACAAAGGCTATTATTGCCAGACACAATGGGCCTCCCAGGTGGATTTCGGAGGTCCTTGTGTAATTTCAGCAAAAAAAAATAGTGTGCATAGTCGGACAGTCAGTAATCAAACCATCCAAAATGGATCGTGGGATGATTCCATTTTTAATGGCTTGAGGTAGGATCCGATCCAGCTCAGTCTTGAACCTAAAGATAGGGTTGGAATCAAGTTTACTATAACACATTAAATCTGTCAGCTGTTTAAAGGCTTCAGCCTCATATTTCCTTAGCCAGACCACAATGTTGTCACCCTTATCAGCCTGTTTGATTAACACATCCCGCATTGAGCGCATTTATTTATAGCTACATTCTGTCTCCAATTGAGATTGTCATACAATCTCTTTTCAGAGATTTCTCATAGATCCTTTGTCACTAGAGTAGTAAACAGCTCAACTGCGGGACAGGCTGACAAGGGTGAAAATGTAGTGGATCTCTTTTTAATAAAAGGTGGTAATTTGCTGTCACCATTAGGTTCTTCCTCTGTTAGCAGAGACTCGAAACCCACAGCAAAGATGGTGCTGAGATCCTCCGGCTGTGTGTGCACCCTGCCCTGTGCTGCCGCTATCTCCTCTGCGTTCCCGGCGTCCAATCAGAGTGTGCCGCATCATGACATGCGCGGTTGCACTTCCGAGATGTGCGCAGATGCGACGGTGGGCAGTCGGGTGTGCACCAGTAAACGGCCACAGGTGATCACAACTGGTTTGCTGGTATATTAAAGGGAACCAACCACCTAAAAATCGCTATCTAAGCTATAAATATCTGTCCCTGGAGCCTAAAATTACTATTATAACCATCCCTGACTAAATCTAACTAACTAGAGGCAAACGAAATCACTTTTTATACTTACCAAATCCTTGTCGGATGGGCGTTCCTCCAGGCTCTTTGTCAGCGAGGCAGGTCTCCTCGCTGCTGTCCATCTTTTTTCCAATGCGGCATCTTCTTCCCAGGATTCAAATTACCCGCCCATCGCGTCTTCGCAATGAGCAGGTCACATGCTGCAGGCCCACGTCACTTCCGCCATCCGCATCACTGGTACACCCAGGCTGGCTTCTGAGCATGCGCAGATGGCGTGCTGAAGCCGGCCTGGGCGCGTCATAGACCCAGTGACGCGGTGGGCGGAAGTGACGCGGGCCTGCAGCACGTGACCCACTCATTGTGAGGACGCGATGGGCGGGTAATTTGAATCCTGGAAAGAAGATGGACAGCAGCAAGGAGACCCGCCTCGCTGACAAAGACACTGGAGGAAGTCCCATCCGACAAGAATTTGGTAAGTATAAAAAGTGATTTAGTGTGCCTCTAGTTAGTGAGATTTAGTCAGTCAGGGATGGTTAGAATAGTAATTTTAGGCTCCAGGGTCAGTTATTTATAGATTAGATAGCGATTTTTAGGTGGTTGGTTCCCTTTAAGATAACCCCCATACTGTCCCAGCACCTCCTGACGAATCGGTGGGCGAAATGTACTTCGAGGTGCTGGGCAGTTCGGTTTGTAGGCAGCCTCTTTACTTGTGGTACTGTGTATAGGGTATGGTCTAATGTGCTTAACTAAGCAGCTTGTTATATGACCCTAAGCTGTATGTGACATTGGTTGTATTTTAGCACTGTGAAAAGCATACTTGGAGATCTGTGCACAGCTACAGAATCAATTTTCTATGTACGCACATATTGTATTGATGTGTGCATGATCGATAACTGTTGGATATTGTATTATGATTTATGTCCTGCACTGCACAGGTGTTGGTTTTATGGGGATGGTTTTAAAAAGTATATTGTGTGTCTTTCAATTCTTTAATAGAGTTTGATACCTTTTTACATATACCTCATTGTGGTTAATGTGATATGCCACAGATTTTTATATGGTAGTGTGTACTACAGTTCTAGGATCTATAGATCACTTATAAGTCAATAAAATCATACCTGCTTCTCAGCTCTAACCCCCTCTCAGGTGACATAACATTTTAGCATGTCAGCTTCATGCAGGAGTAGAGATGAGGAGGTGTGTCGGGGGCATGAACCCTGGGGACTGCAGGATCATCCTACATTCCAACCACCTCACACTTCTGTATGGGGAGGGGGCATGGCAGGGGCCGTGGCTGCTGGCCCTATGCTCATACCACAGTCTACCCCCTGATATACCATCCTATGTGACAGAGCATCCAGGCTTGAAATAGCAATCAAGTCACCAAGCAGTTAAAATACACACTATCATCCTCTTCTGTATGATGATGCTTAATGTGTTCTGGTATTGTGAGGCTAGGAGCACAGGCAAAGCACTACACTTACTGATTCTCTGCATAATCTTCCCTCCCCCATAGCTAATTGGTAGGGGCTGGATTGTAGTCTGAGAATGGGGTCAGAGGCCACGCCCCCTCCCCATACAGAAGTGTGAGGGGTCTGGAATGTAGGATGATCTTGCAGCTCCCAGCATCCACACCCCCGACACACCTCCTGCTCTCTGCTTCTGCATGAAGCTGACATGCTGAAATTCTCGGTCCCCAGAGGGGGGGTCAGAACTGACGAGCAGGTATGATTTTATTGATTTGTAAGTGATCTATAGATCCTAGATTGTTAGTGCACAGCTCTGCTTCATCATCTAGGAGGGCAGAGACTGTACTAAAAAGTTTTCTCTCCCTGGAGTTCCCCTTTAAAAACGTGGATCAATGCGGCACTCCGGTACATCAGCCACGTCAGTAGTTTTTAGCCGCTGGTGTGGAGAATCGCAAATCTGTAACCTTCCGGGATCCCTAAAGTGGCTTTTAATAGGCAAACTGGTGTGACATCATCTGTTCCTACTGAAATAATAACGTACATTCTGCTGATAGGGTAATCCTGTAATGTAAGTGTGGTAATCCTGTAATAGTGAGTCTCCTGTACAGTGGCCAACAGACTCTTGTCTCTAGTTCTGCAAATCGATCTGCCCAACTCCACAAGAAAGCCATAGAGTTAATCAGCATTAGTGATGAGCACAGGGAGGGTACTCGGACACCGGGATGAATTTGATGGCTGTGACAGGAAATCACGGGTGGGCCGGCTCCCAGTTCCGTGCCCTGGCTGTCATTTGTTTGGTGGGGGAAATATTTACAAGGAATTAAAAAGTATGTGACCCCACCTGTGGATCCCGGTAATTTGGATACCGGCGCTGCCGGCCGCTGAGGTGATGATGGGTGCAGCTCAGTGTGGTACAGCTCCCCACAGGTGGAGCTTTACCTCAGGGCAGCGGTGATGGAGGATGAGGGGAGTAGTTGTTGCTATTAACTTGCAGATATGATGTTAATCTGCAGGACAGTAGAATTCTGAACCTGCTCAGCACCTACACAATGAAACCTGCTCCCAGGAGAAAACTAACTTTAATTCCCCTATCCCCCCTCACCATTCTGGTTTCAATGAGCGGCTCAGGTTCTGTCTCCCCTCTGTGTATGGAGAGTGGTAAAGCTGTAATTGATCCCCCTGCACAGGTTCTAAAACTGAGCAAATGTCAGTCAGTTGGGGGGAATTTGATTACAGCTGCCGCTCTCCATACTCCGCAGCTGGGGAGATTAAAGTTAATTTAATTTGCAGGTTCATAATGCAATTAAGCTAGATATTAACCCCATGTCTGCAGTTTAATAACATTTTTCCACATGTCAGGTTTATTTTAAAGCTTTATATTCCTCATATTTGGTTGAGGAATTTAATCTTAATGACAGGATTCTTTTTAATGACAGCCTAATACTCAATACTAATACTAATTGTATACATGTAATATATGTAATCTTACTTCTTTTATAAACAAAATGGTTTCATGTGCAAATATTGTGCCACCGCTTTCTACAACGCCACTGTCACATCTGTCATAGACTTGGGCAACCCTCTCGTGCATGGCAAGGTGCTACGATTCAATAGGGAACCCTGGCACAGCAATCTCACCAAAAATCTTTGACAAGTGTTCAGGGTTGCGGAGCAGCGTTAGAAGGAAACACACCTCCAGACAACTTCACTTATTTCATAGAAGCAACACTCTCCTTCAAACAGACCTACTTCCCAAGCCTTGTATTTTCCTTATGCTACAACCCCAAAAAACTGTTCAGCACATTTAACTCTCTACTCCGCCCACCACTGCCCCCTCTAACCTCCCTCATCTCTGCTGAGGACTTCGCCACATAGTTAAAAAATAAGATCAACAAGGCAAACCTTTATTGTTCCAACACCACAAACAGACCTCTGCTCTTTCTTCACAACCTCCCTCTCCAACATCACTGAAGGAGAGCTTGCTCATCTCCTCTCCAAATCACACCTCACCAGGTGTGTAGTTGACCCCATCCCTTCTCAACTCCTCTCCAACCTCACTAACAGGCTTTTCCCAGCCCTAACCCATCTCTTCAACCTGTCACTAACTTCTGATGGCTTCTCCTCTGCTTTCAAACATACCACCATAATGCCCATCCTCAAAAAGACAAACCTTAATCCGACTGCTATGCCCATCTATCGTCCAATATCGCTGTTCCCATTTGCATCCAAACTCCTTGAGCTCAACTTTCCTCCCACCTCTCGTCTCTCTCTCTCCTTGCCAACCTCCAATCTGGCTTACGGTCACACCACTCAACCGAAACTGCCGTGACCAAAATCACTTAGTCACTACGAATTACAGCCAAAGCTAACAGACAAATCTCCATCCTCCTCCTTATAGACCTGTCCTCTGCCTTTGACACAATCGACCACTGATACCAAGGGAAGAAAGGATCTGTAGCAGGAGGCAAAGACCTTGCCTTATCCTGGATCATCTCATATCTTTCCAACCGCACATTTAGCGTTTCCCACTTCCACACTACCTTCTCATTCCGTCCTCTCTCTGATGGAGTCCCACAATGCTCTATCCTGGGGCCCTACTTTTCTCCATCTATACTCTTGGCCTAGGACAAGTCATAAAGTCCCATGGCTTCCAGTACCACCTGTACTCTGATGACACTCATATCTACCTCTCTAGCCCAGGTGTCAACTCTCTGCTGTCCAGAATCCCGGAGTGTCTGTCAGCCATATCCTCCTTATTCATTTCCTCTCGCTTCCTAAAACTCAACTTCGATAAAACCGAACTCATTATCTTTCCTCCATCCCATGTCTCTTCACTACCTGATCTATCTATTATGGTAAATGGCATCACACTCTCTCCCACACCTAAATCTGCTGTCTCGGGGTAACTTTCGACTCTGCCCTGTGCTTCAAACCACACATCCAATCAAAATATCCAGAATCCAACCTTTCCTCAGCCCTCAATCTACTAAACTATCTTATATGCCCTCATCATCTCCCTTCTTGATTACTGCAACATCCTCCTCTGTGGCCTCCCTGCCAACACTCTTGCACCTCTCAAGTCTGTCCAACTCTGCTGCCCGACTAATCCACCTCTCCTTGCTACTTCCCTGTTTCTCCCCTCTGCAAATCTCTTCACTGTCTCCCAATTCCCCACAAATCCGGTTCAAGCTAGTAACGCTGACCTACAAAGCCGTCCATAGCCTGTCCCCTTTCTATATATCGAAAACTAATCTCTCAACATCTTCCCATTACGTAATCGCTAGCCCTCTCAAGACTTCCTCCTCTCATCCACACTTATTCATTCTTCACCCAATCACCTACAAGAGTTCCCCTGAATATCCTCCATCCTCTGGAATTCTGCGCCCCAACACGTCCAATTATCCAGCCCGCTCGGATCCTTCAGACGGAATCTGAAAACTCAAATCTTCAGGAAAGCTTACAGCCTGCAATGACCGTGCTGCCGCCTCACCTCCATTGGATCTGCTGCACCCCTCACCTACTGTCTCCTCCCTATTATCCTGTAGAATGTAAGCCTACAAGGGCAGGGTCCTCTCCCCTCTATACCAATCTATCATTGTTAATTTGTTTGCTGTAAACTATATCTATAATTTTGTATGTAACCCCTTCTCATGTACAGCACCATGGAATTAATGGGGCTATATAAATAATAATACATATTGTAGCCTGCCATAACCACTATGTCTTTGCTTTCACTTAGATTAGTGTTGAGAAGGCTTTATCCCTTTCTGTCAAAATTTGTGAACACCTAAAGATTCCAGAATTTCAAGGAGTTAGTCGTATTTTAGCTCACTGGGCATGTTACAAGGTATTGTATTCTTCAAATTTTGTAGATATACAAATATAAAAAAAGATATACAAATGAAATTTTTATCTATTTTTTTTTTTTAAATATTTTTACCTATACATAGTTTTTTTGTTTTAGGTCCAACAGAAAGAGAAATCAGATGAAGAAGTAGCTCAGGCCATCAATCAGAAACTTGGTGACACTACTGGGATTTCTTATTCAGAGATTGCTTCTAAGGCTTGTGACTGTGGAAGAACCGAACTGGCAATTAAAGTAAGTGTACTTATTTTTTTATATACTACTAAATTAGTTTGCAGTAGAAATGAGTAAAATTTGATTTCAACTTATATCTATCAACTGAGCATTGGACATGTAATTAATTTGCCTTCCTACTTGCACTTCCTCCTTCTCTTGTCAGGGGACAGTTGATTACAGTTGAGTACAGTTGATTACAGTTGAGTACAGTCACATTAAATTATGATACACTGACATTATTTCATATTGATATAAATATCTTAAAGCCCTTCACCACCCAGCCTAGTTTAACCCTAAAGACCTTGCCATTTTTTGCAATTCTGACCAGTGTGCCTTTATGAGGTAATAACTCTTAAGAAAAAGAAAGGGTGCACTATGAAGCTCCTAGTGAATTTTTTTTTTTTTTGAACTATACATTTTTTATTGATTTTTAGCAAGATATAAACAAATGATACAATTGAACCATTACAATAGGCAGAAAGACAGGAAAGCTGTAAGCATACAGTATTCCAAATATGCCATTTTAACCGGGTAGCATAACTAAATAATAGAAGAAAAGAAAAGAAGATACAATTGCAATCTCTTAAGGACTTATCGGTATTAGAGAGGGCTGATATCTCTCACGCGAGCCTAGTTCCTGCACCCGCAAAGCGGGCGGATCCCGCAAGAGAGAGTCCTCCATATGAGTCTATATATAGCGAGTGTCCTTATTTCAATCCCATCTTCAAGTTTGAAAACATTTGAACCCAAACAACTTGGCCTGTACAACCACCACAACCCAAGAGCAACCAAACAGGCCAGAGACGGACAAGACAGACAGACAGGGCCAGGGAGGGACAGGGTAGGAAGGGAGACATCTCTCTCCTTTGAACCACACTTCAAGGAGGTGCAATCTCATTCGCCGCATCATAAAACTCCCACAAAGACCAAATCTTCATATATTTATCCACTGAGTCGTGCATCATCGCAGTTAAATATTCCATACATTTAACATCAAGAATCCTATTCCTAAGGCTCATAAGGGATGGGGTAGAGGTCTGCTTCCAGTTTTTGGCTATCAAGCATCTAGCCGCCGTGGTTATGTGAAGAAAAAGTCTGGACGACATCTTGTTCAACCCCCTAGCTCTCGCACCTAAGAGGAAGACCAAAGGGTCCAATGGGATGTCAGCGTGTAAAACGCTGTCTATTAAAATCTTTACCTGACTCCAGAAAGGTCGAATCCCCGAGCAAGTCCAAAAAATATGATATATTGAGCCCACTCCCGACCCACATCTCCAACATGTTGAGGGAATGGATGAATCCATTCTGTGGAGAACCTCTGGGGTATAGTACCACAGAGTCAAGATTTTATAAATATTTTCTTTGTATAGTGTGCAAATGGAGGACTTGGCAGCATTGCTTCAGATATACGACCACTCCTGGTCTGAGATTTTACTTCCCAAACTGGTCTCCCACCTCAGCATGCAGGCGAGTGCTCCCCCCTGGTTTACGCCTGGATCGTATAGCAAAGAGTAGATTGCAGAGATCAGACACCTGGTGCCTGTGAATGTCCTACATAGCTTTTCAAACTCTGTGGGAACCGATACTCCAGCCCTGCCAAAGAGAGACCCAGCCAAATCCCTAATTTGAAGATATTGGTAAAAAGTCCTATTTGGCAGAAAAAAAGTTTTCTTTAAATACTCAAAAGTATGTATCTCCATGGTCCTCCCGTCTATTATGTCTGCATATCTAAAAAGGTCTGCTTTCAACCATGTGTGTACCATATCCGATTCAAGGCTACTCGGAAGTAAGGGTTGATAAATGACACCAAGGGGGAACAAGGCGACATCAGGGTGAATCTCTCCGTGCAGGAGTTCCACAGCTCACGAGTGAACTGCATTGGGCCCAATAGAGGAGACTGAGGGTGTGCCTGGGCAGGTGGCCAGAGGAATGAATTAGGGTGTATAGGGGCTATCCAGAGCTTTTCTATTTCAGCCCATCTATTGTAAGCCCAAAGGGAGGTCCAGCACGGGATTCTCCGTAAATGTGTAGCCCAATAGCATTTCAGTATGTCGGGTACCGAGAGCCCTCCCCTAAGTTTGTGGGTCAAAAGAACCTCTCTAGCTACCCTATGTCTTTTCCCAAGCCATATGAAGTCCAATATTGCTGCCTGGAGAGATTTCAGTTCCGACATAGGGACTCTCACCGGCAAAGTTTCAAATGCGTGTGCAAGTTTGGGAAGAATGGACATCTTGACTGCCGTAATTCGGCCCATCCATGACATAGGAAGAGACTTCCATTTGGACAATTTTGCCCTTATATCCCTAAAAAGAGGTGGGAAGTTACATTTGTACAGGGCATCATAAGAGGATGTAATCTGCACTCCCAAATATTTAACTGCTTCCAGCTTCCATCTGAACTTGTAGTTCACTCTCAGATGATCCCAAATCTCTGGGGGGAGTCCAATGGGCATAGCTTCCGTTTTATTAGAGTTCAATTTGTAACCTGAAAGAGTTCCATAGGATCTCAACACTCCAAGTAGGTTTGGGAGAGAGATGTGAACATTCGTAAGAGTCAAGAGGACATCTTCCGCGAATTATGCAATTTTAAATTGCTTGCTCCCCAGCTGCACCCCCGAGATGTTGGGATCTAGTCTGATGGCTGCCGCCAGGGGTTCAATGCATAGAGCAAACAGTAATGGCGAGAGTGGGCACCCCTGTCTGGTGCCATTCAAAATAGTAAAAGGTTTGGATAAACTGAAAGGAAGCTTTATGGAAGCCGAAGGGTAACTATACAACGCCTGTAATGCCCTCATGAATCCCCTGAAACCCCCAGGGAGTGCATGGTCCCAAATAGGAAAGGCCAGGAAAGGCTATCAAAAGCCTTTTCCGCATCTAAGCTTAAGACCAAGGCCTGCTGTTCCCTCCGATTCAGAACGTCCACCAAATCGATAATCCTCCTGGTATTATCTCCTCCCTGTCTATGGGGGATGAAACCTACCTGGTCTTTATGAACTAGATGAGGTATCCAGGTATTAAGTCTTATAGCCAGGAGTTTGGTAAAAACCTTCAAATCGGAGTTCAGCAAGGCGATCGGCCTGTAATTGGCACACTCCAAGGGGTCCCTGGGTGGCTTAGGGAGGAGAATCAGGTGAGAATGCAACATCGTAGCCGGAATGGGATGACCCGTCATAAAAGCATTAAACAGAGCCGTCATGTGAGGCAGTAATACCCTAGCAAAAGTCTTATAGTAGACGTATGTCAGACCATCAGGTCCCGGAGATTTGCCCTGGGGCAGAGAGTTCAATATCTCACTAACCTCTTCCATGGTCACCACTGCACTGATGGTCTCTGCAGCCCCCCGGGGTATGGAAGGGAGCTTTAATTTGGAGAGGTATGAATCTATCAGCTCGGGGTTCCCAAGATCTCCACCTTCACATGAATGAAAAGCTATAGAGTTTGCTGTAGTAATCATAAAAGATATTGGCTATGGCATCTGGATGGTACTGTAAGGTACCGTCAGAGTCACGCAAGGCCTGAGGACCCGAGGTCGCTACGCACTCCCTCAGTTGCCTAGCTAGCATGGTATGGGCCTTGTTGCCTCTTTCATAGAATTTTTGTTTTGTAAAGGTTAACAACCTCTCGGCCCCCCTGAACTGCCAGATCCTTCAGCTGTTCCCTCATTTTTATTACTTCTCTCAGGATAGGTAACGACGGGTGGGAAAGCAGTCTCCTCTCCTGTTTAGCCAAACTCGCCATAAGGGATTGTTTTAGCATATTTTCTGTCTTTTTTGCCCTAGCCCCCTCCTTAATAAGATGCCCCCTTATCACTGCTTTGTGGGCCTCCCATAACACCCCGGGGGAGGATACAGACCCTCCATTCAGTGTAAAATATTCCTCCAGACGGGTCTGTAAAGATGCTTTTATTGATACATTTTTCAACAAGGATTTGTTCAATCGCCACGGGCCCCTGTAGGGGAGAGATGAAGAAAGCCGAAAGTCCATAGACAGAGGGGCATGATCTGACCACGATATTGCACCCAATTCAACCCTCTCCATATTTCTTAGAACATGGGAATTTACAAATGGGTAGTCAATTCTAGAATGGGTTTGGTGTGGGTGAGAAAAAAAGGAAAAAGTTCTCTCCCCAGGGTGCGCCACCCTCCAGGCATCAAATAGCGCCTCCCTACGAATCAGTCTACGTAGGTCTAAAGAAAGTTTCTGCACGGCTGCAGATGGTCGCTGCCCCCAAGGAGAGTCTGTCGGACGCCTCGGAAAAGAGAACATTAAAGTCTCTACCCACAATGGATGGGGTATCCGGGAGCTCTGCGAGCCTGTCAAACACACCCGTCAGAAATCCCAGCTGCCCATCGTTTAGAGCATATAGATTGGCTAAACGCAAAGGTCGACCGTTAAGAGGCAGATCCAAGATGACGTATCTACCTCCCGGATCTATGTGGGAAGAGATGACATGTGCTGGACTTGCGGCAGATAACAAAATAGCTACCCCAACCCTCTTAGTCGGAAAAAGCTGAGTATTAGTGTGGATATGTATGCGCTGCGAATTTGAACGACCCAGTGGAATCTAAATGAGTCTCCTAAAGAAACACTATGTCTGCCCCACAATGACGGAGTTCCCTAAGTAGTAGAGCCCTTTTACGGGGGAATTAAGACCCTGTACATTAAGAGAAACTATTTGTGTCATCTTAACATTAATGGCGGGTTCTCTTCTGTATTATAAGTGGGATACCTGTTGTGAGGATGACTCCCATGCACTCTCCAGGTGTAGGAAGATATTGGCATCCCGTCCTTCTTCCCATCTACTCTCGGTGAAGGAATGATGCTCTGAGATGACACAACACAAAAGGAAAAGACACAAAGGGAA
This sequence comes from Allobates femoralis, assembly GCA_033576535.1. Lineage (NCBI taxonomy): Eukaryota > Metazoa > Chordata > Amphibia > Anura > Aromobatidae > Allobates > Allobates femoralis. Next base: position 130,043,436 of record JARQOC010000011.1, read on the forward strand.
AGGGGAGACATATATACAGATACATGCAAAACCGTAGATTGTAAAACATCAATATTATGTAACGTGCAATTGGAAAAATAAAATAACGAAAAAATACTAATACAAAATAACCAACCGGGGAGGGAGAAGGGAAAGAAAAAGTCCTCCCCCCCTCCACCCCCCGGTCAAGAGACCCCTTCCGGGAGGCCTGAAAAAAGAAGAAAGGAACTAGGTCCCTTCCCGCCTGCACGAGCCAGGGGGAAGCTCCCCGGGGTCACCAGAAATATGGGGGAAACGCGGGAATGGACCTCAATGCCTTGCGAGGCCTACAGTGTCTAACACGGGGCCCCCACCAACCACCTTATGTTATATCGTAAGTCACGAGCTGCTTCACGCAATTCTAGAGGGACAAAAAGTCAATCCAAAAGAAAGAGCCCAAGAGTGTTCAAGCCAGCCCTCAGCGGGGCGATGTGGAGGCTCTGTTTCCTCTGCCCCGTTGTCTACGACCTCCCCTCTCTCCTCTCTAGGGCTTTCCAACCTTCGACCATACAGGAGGCGGAGGAGCCCCAACAACGTACAGAGTCTAGTGCGGAATGTGGACCGCAGGGATGTTGAGGGCTGCACAAAAAGCTGGTATATCTGCAGGGGTGCGTAGTGAAGCCGAGCACCTTTCTCTCCTTGCTGTCAGCAGGAAAGGGAACCCCCACCTATAGGGGATCTGATGATCATGGAGGATTGTCAACAGGGGCCTCAGATGTCTTCTTTTTTGCAGGGTGATGCGTGAGATATCAGGGTACAATTTCCCTTTAATTCCCTGAAAGGCAATGTCTTTCTCATTCTTTCTGGCCTTGGCCATGATGCTTTCGTTGATGGCATAATCATGCACACAGCAGATGATATCACGTGGCTGCCCTGTCATGGATTTAGGCTGCAAAGCCCTATGAGCTCTGTCCAGTTAGATGTTATTTGAAGGAGGGGACTCCAATATGTCATTAAAGATAGATTGCAGGATGGCATCCAGAGACCCTGTTTCAGCAGACTCCGGGATCTCCCGCACCCTTATATTGCATCTGCGTCCCCTATTGTCCAGATCCTCCATGTGTGCCTGCATTTCCTTCATAATGGCTTGTTGTGAATTCACCACCTGATGGAGCTCAGCTAAGGCTGGTTTCACACTACGATTTTTCTAAATCCAATGCTGTCCGATGAAAATCGGACAGCATCGGATCCGAATTTGGCCCCATGCAGCCCTATGGGCATCGGACCGAATCGGATGTGCACTAAATGACATCCGATTTGGTCCGATCCGATTCTGTCCGATTTTATTATCGGTGCAAAAATCGGAGCCTGCTCCGATTTTTGCACCGAAAATAAAATCTGACAGATTCGGATCGGAGCAAATCGGATGTCATTTAGTGCACATCCGATCTGACCCGATCCCTATAACATGGGGCCCTATGGAGAAGGGTCCGAGGAAACATCTGACGTCTCCTCGGACCCGATTTTAGTGTACTGAGCATGCTCAGTACACTAAAATAGCTCCTAAAAGTGAAACAAAGGGTTAAAAAAATAAAAAAATCTATACTCACCTGTCCACGAGGCCCCCGGCGTCTCCGGTGTCTCCCGGTATCTTGCTGTTCTGTCTTCTGTGCTGCCAGGACCTGCCGTGATGTCACAATCACATGACTGCCGGCTATTGATTACTCGCAGTCATGTGATTGTGACATCACGAGAGGTCCTAGCAGCACAGAAGACAGAACAGCAAGATACCGGGAGACGCGCGGGACCGTGCAGGAGTCGTGGACAGGTGAGAAAGGAGAGGAGGAGAGGGGAGGACAGGAGGAGAGGAGGAGGAGGACACATGGGGGGAGCCAAAGGACACATGGGGGGAACCGGAGGACACATGGGGGCACCACATTGAAGGACTGGGGGAGGACACATAGGAGGACCGGGGGCCAAGAGGGGAGGACCGGGGTGCAGAGAGGAGGACTGGGGGTGCAGAGAGGAGTATCGGGGGCCAAGAGGGGAGGACCGGGGGCCCAAGAGGAGGAGGACCGGGGGAGAGACAGTGACAGCTAGGGAGCGATCTGACAGGAGGGCGGGCATCCTATTTTCTGTCGGAATCGGATGCCTATTTGGCATCCGATTCCAGGCATCAGAGGAATCCGATGCTGTCCGATTTATATCGGACAGCATCGGATTTTAAAAAATCGTAGTGTGAAAGTAGCCTAAGTACTTTCTGGTAGCATAGTGTTCCTCTTCCAGATTCTCCATTCTGGTACGGAGATGATGCAAATTTTGTCTGACCCCCTGGATTTCAGCTCTACATGCCTCTTTCACCTCATTGATAAGGTTTTTGAAATCATCTTTAGACAGCAATGAGACTAGTATAGATTGCCAGTCCGAGGTGGGGGGGGATATGAGGAGCTTCCACCTTGCACATGGCTTGGCTGGGGACAGTACTGAGGCTGGAACAACTGGGATGGAGGGTGGGAGTAATAGTTCCCCTGTGAGCCACTGGGAAAAGTGGGATCCCTAGGTCTCATGGGCTCCCCTGACCCCAGCTTAGATGTAGCCCTTGTATAATAGGGAGTATGGTGTTGTGCTCCCAGCCTGAGATCAGGGCCCCCCTCCTCCATTACCTCATGCTGCTGCTGTAGCTGAGAGTCCTCCTCCATGTCTCCTCGCTCATCCTGTGAGCCCAGCTTCTCTACCTCCATCTCAGAGTCCTCTGCCTGCTCTCCCCCGCTGCCAGCCTGTTCAGATTCGGTGTCAGATCAGAACAGATCCTTCTGTGTGCTCGCTTCTCCCTCTCCATGCTGCCCCAAAGATGGCGCCTGGTCAGGAAAGCATCCAGAGCAGTCTTAGGGAGCGGAGTGGCGTCGGACGGTGCCTGGGTGTTGCGGGACCGTTTGGGGCCCATGATGTCCTGGGAATAGCAGCTGTGGGTGCCGATGGGTGCAGATTGTAGCGGCAGTCGGCGGGAGCCCCAGAAGCCTGTGACCGCTCAGCTCAGCATCTGGCCACGCCCCCCTAGTAAATTTTAATATATGTAATTAGGGGGCCGAGGCCACTCACCTATTGGGGTTGTGCACACTCTGCACAACCCCAGTAAAGGCTTCCTAATAGTGGGACCTGCTCCAAGGTGAAGCATCTTTTCTCAGCCGGCGGTGGGATGCCCCACGTCACTTCCGGGTTCGCGTTCACGTGATCACAACTTTGGGTGGCATCAGGGCAAATAAAGGTTTGTCTAATTGCACTCTTCAAATTTAGCAGGATAGATATTCTTTTTAGTGGTATAGTACTGCCCCACTTTACAGAATAGAGTTTAATCAGTGTTGCTAGATCTAGCTACACTGACTAATTGCACTCATGCAAGTGTTTTAATTGTTCCCATTGGCCCAGGGCTTCTAACAAGACCGCTCCAAATTCTTTGGAGGTAACAACTCTGGAACACTTCAACAAATCCTAGTGATTCTGAGTTAGTTTTTTTGTGACATATTGGGCTTCATGTTAGTAGTAAATTTAGGTTGATCATTTGTTTTTATTTGTGAAAAATTAAAAAATTTGGTGAAAATGTTAAAAAATTAGCAATTTTCAAATTTAGAATTTTTATTCTGTTAAACCAGAGAGTTATGTGACACAAAATAGTAAATAAATAACATTTCCCACATGTCTGCTTTACATCAGCACAAATTTGGAAACTCATTGACACCATTCAAAAAACTGCACCCATCAAACTACTCAAAACTACATTCAAGAAGATTATTAACCCTTCAGGTGCTTCACAGGAACTAAATCAACGTGGAAGGAAAAAATGGACATTTTAATTTTTCTAACAAAAATGTTCTTTTAGCCTCAATTTTTTTAGTTTCACATGGGCAACAGAATAAAATGGATCCTAAGATTTGTTGGGCAATTTCTCCTGAGTACCGATACGTCATATCTACTTATATAATCGGGAGTTTGGGATTCGGGCGTTGTAGCCGAATCCCAGATTCCCTTGCGGCACTGCGAGCTATGACGCGATAGCGTCATCGCGAGCAGTCTCTACTGCCCACCCATCCGCCCCGCCGCAAGCGATGACAAATTGCGTCATCGCGAGCCGCCTCGCGGCCTCCGCGAGGTCTCCGCTGCCCCTCGCTGCTCTATCACCGAGGGGGGCCTCGGTGACGCCATGCAGCTGCAGTTCCTTGCAGCAACATGTTATTTCCAAGATGGCGTCCAAAATCTCGCGAGATTTCGGCGCCATCTTGGATATTACATGTCGCCGCAGCGACCATCCCACAGCTACCCGCTGCTCCATTCCCTCCTCTCCCCGCACCATTGAGCGACCCCCACTTCATTGCGCGCCCCCTACGCTCCATTGCGTGCCCCCCCCACTTCATTGCGCGCCCCCCTCCGCTCCATTGCGTGCCCCCCCCCGCTCCATTGCGTGCCCCCTCCGCTCCATTGCGCGCCCCCACAGCTCCATTGCGGCCCTCCCCACCTCTCCATTACCCCACCCCGTATCACCCGCCGCTCTGTCTCAACCGGTCATCTGCGGTCATGTGACAGGCTCTTCAGCCCGCCTATCACATGACCGCTCATTACTTGCTGCCTTTTCAATACCGGCTGCGGCTCAGACAGGATGGCAGGGGGGATCCATCCTGCGCTTACCACTGCCCCTCCATCCTGCGCTGACCACCCACTGTCCCTCGATCCTGCACTGACCACCCACTGTCCCTACATCCTGCACTGGCCCTCCATCCTGCGCTGACCACCCACTGGCCCTCCATCCTGTGCTGACCACCCACTGGCCCTCCATCCTGCGCTGACCACCCACTGGCCCTCCATCCTGCGCTGACCACCCACTGGCCCTCCATCCTGCGCTGACCACCCACTGGCCCTCCATCCTGCGCTGACCACCCACTGGCCCTCCATCCTGCACTGACCACCCACTGGCCCTCCATCCTGCGCTGACCACCCACTGGCCCTCCATCCTGCACTGACCACCCACTGTCCCTCCATCCTGCACTGACCACCCACTGGCCCTCCATCCTGCGCTGACCACCCACTGGCCCTCCATCCTGTGCTGACCACCCACTGGCCCTCCATCCTGCCCTGACCACTGACTCCCCCTCCATCCTGCGCTCACCACTGACCCTCCATCTGCCGCTGACCACTGAGCCTCCATCCTGCGCTGACCACTGAGCCTCCATCCTGCGCTGACCACTGAGCCTCCATCCTGCGCTGACCACTGAGCCTCCATCCTGCACTGACCACCCACTGGCCCTCCATCCTGCGCTGACTACCCACTGGCCCTCCATCCTGCGCTGACCACCCACTGGCCCTCCATCCTGCGCTGACCACCCACTGGCCCTCCATCCTGCGCTGACCACCCACTGGCCCTCCATCCTGCGCTGACCACCCACTGTCCCTCCATCCTGCGCTGACCACCCACTGGCCCTCCATCCTGCACTGACCACCCACTGTCCCTCCATCCTGCGCTGACCACCCACTGGCCCTCCATCCTGCACTGACCACCAACTGGCCCTCCATCCTGTGCTGACCACCCACTGACCCTCCATCTGCCGCTGACCACTGATCCTCCATCCTACGCTGACCACTGATCCTCCATCCTACGCTGACCACTGAGCCTCCATCCTGCGCTGACCACTGAGCCTCCATCCTGCGCTGACCACCCACTGAGCCTCCATCCTGCGCTGACCACCCACTGGCCCTCCATCCTGCGCTGACCACCCACTGGCCCCCATCCTGCGCTGACCACCCACTGGCCCTCCATCCTGCGCTGACCACCCACTGGCCCTCCATCCTGCGCTGACCACCCACTGGCCCTCCATCCTGCGCTGACCACCGACTCCCCCTCCATCCTGCGCTGACCACCGACTCCCCCTCCATCCTGAGCTCACCACTGACCCTCCATCTGCCACTGACCACTGAGCCTCCATCCTGCGCTGACCACTGAGCCTCCATCCTGCGCTCACCACTGGCCCTGCATCCTGCGCTGACCACTGAGCCTCCATCCTGCGCTGACCACTGCGCCTCCATCCTGCGCTGACCACTGAGCCTCCATCCTGCGCTGACCACTGAGCCTCCATCCTGTGCTGACCACTCACCCTCCAGCCTCTGATGACCACTCCATCCTGCGCTGACCACCGAGCCTCCATCCTGCACTGACCACCGAGCCTCCATCCTGCACTCACCAATCAGCCCTCCATCCTACGCTGACCACTGAGCCCTCCATCCTGCGCTGACCACTCACCCTCCAGCCTCTGATGACCACTCCATCCTGCGCTGACCACCGAGCCTCCATCCTGCGCTGACCACCGAGCCTCCATCCTGCACTGACCACCGAGCCTCCATCCTGCGCTCACCACTCAGCCTCCATCGTCTGCTCACCACTCCCTCCTGCGCTGACCACCGAGCCTCCATCCTGCGCTGACCAACGAGCCTCCATCCTGCGCTGACCACTGAGCCTCCATTGTCTGCTGACCACTCCATCCTGCGCTGACCACTGAGTCTCCATCCTGCGCTGACCACTGAGTCTCCATCCTGCGCTGACCACTGAGTCTCCATCCTGCGCTGACCACTGAGTCTCCATCCTGCGCTGACCACTGAGTCTCCATCCTGCGCTGACCACTGAGTCTCCATCCTGCGCTGACCACTGAGTTCTCCATCCTGCGCTGACCACTGAGTCTCCATCCTGCGCTGACCACTGAGTCTCCATCCTGCGCTGACCACTGAGTCTCCATCCTGCGCTGACCACTGAGTCTCCATCCTGCGCTGACCACTGAGTCTCCATCCTGCGCTGACCACCGAGCCTCCATCCTCCGCTCACCACTGAGCTCTCCATCCTGCGCTGACCACTGAGCCCTCCATCCTGCGCTCACCACTGAGCCCTCCATCCTGCGCTCACCACTGGGCCCTCCATCCTGCTCTCAACACTGAGCTCTCCATCCTGCGCTGACCACTGAGCCCTCCATCCTGCGCTGACCACTCAGTCCTCCATCTTGCACTGACCACTCAGCCCTCCATCCTGCGCTGACTACTAAGCCTACATCCTCTGCTGACCACTCCATCCTGTGCTCAACACCCAGCCTCCATCCTGCGCTGACCACTGAGCCTCTATCCTGCTCTGACGACTGAGCCTCCATCCTCTGCTAACCACTCCATCCTGCGCTGATCACTAAGCCTCCATCCTGCACTGACCACTGAGCCTCCATCCTGCGCTGACCACTGAGCCTCCATCCTGCGCTGACCACTGAGCCTCCATCCTGCGCTGACCACTGAGCCTCCATCCTACGCTGACCACTGAGCCCTCCATCCTACGCTGACCACTGAGCCTCCATCCTGCGCTCTCCACTCTGCCTCCATCCTGCGCTCTCCACTCTGCCTCCATCCTGCGCTCTCCACTCTGCCTCCATCCTGCGCTCTCCACTCTGCCTCCATCCTGCGCTCTCCACTCTGCCTCCATCCTGCGCTCTCCACTCTGCCTCCATCCTGCGCTCTCCACTCTGCCTCCATCCTGCGCTCTCCACTCTGCCTCCATCCTGCGCTCTCCACTCTGCCTCCATCCTGCGCTGACCACTCTGCCACCATCCTGCGCTGACCACTCTACCACCATCCTGCGCTGACCACTGAGCCTCCATCCTGCGCTGACCACTGAGCCTCCATCCTGCGCTGACCACTGAGCCTCCATCCTGCGCTGACCACTGAGCCTCCATCCTGCGCTGACCACTGAGCCCTCCATCCTACGCAGACCACTGAGCCCTCCATCCTACGCTGACCACTGAGCCTCCATCCTGTGCTCTCCACTCTGCCTCCATCCTGCGCTCTCCACTCTGCCTCCATCCTGCGCTGACCACTCTGCCACCATCCTGCACTGACCACTCTACCACCATCCTGCACTGACCACTCTGCCACCATCCTGCGCTGACCACTCTGCCACCATCCTGCACGGACCGCTCTGCCACCATCCTGCACTGACCACTCTGCCACCATCCTGCGCTGACCACTCTGCCACCATCCTGCACTGACCGCTCTGCCTCCATCCTGCGCTCACCACTCTGCCTCCATCCTGCGTATATACTCTGCTACCCACGCAGCCGGCTGTATACTCTGCTACTCACAGAGCTGCCTATATATACTCTGCTACCCACACAGCTGACTGTTTATTCTTCTACCCACAGAGTTACCTGTATATACTCTGCTACCCACACAGCTGTCTGTATACTCTGCTACCCACGCAGCTGACTGTATACTCTGCTACCCACAGAGCTACCTGTATATACTCTGCTACCAATGCAGCTGCCTGTATACTCTGCGACCCACAGAGACACCTGTATATACTCTGCTACCCACACAGCCGGCTGTATACTCTGCTACTCACAGAGCTGCCTGTATATACTCTGCTACCCATGCAGCTGACTGTTTACTCTGCTACCCACAGAGTTACCTGTATATACTCTGCTAACCACGCAGCTGCCTATATACTCTGCTACCCACGCAGCTGACTGTATACTCTGCTACCCACAGAGCTACCTGTATATACTCTGCTACCAATGCAGCTGCCTGTATACTCTGCGACCCACAGAGACACCTGTATATACTCTGCTACCCACGCAGTCGGCTGTATACTGTGCTACCCACGCAGCTGGCTGTATACTCTGCTACCCACAGAGCCGCCTGTATACTTTGCTGCCCACAGAGCCACCTGTATAATCTTCTACTCTCAGAGCCGTCTGTATACTCTGCTACCCACAGACCCGCCTGTATACTCTGCTACCCACAGAGCCGCCTGTATACTCTGCTACCCACAGAGCCGCCTATATACTCTGCTACCCACAGAGCCGCCTGTATACTCTGCTACCCACAGAGACGCCTGTATACTCTGCTACCCACAGACCCGCCTGTATACTCTGCTACCCACTGACCCGCCTGTATACACACAATTCATTTCACCGCGCTCCCGATGCAATTGCATCGGGCCTTTTTACTAGTCTACTTATATAATCGTTATCTCAATGGTCCACCAAACTATTACTGTATCTCACCTTTACATTGCATACCACTTCAAAATCACCCAGAATTTCCCTCTAAAGGGCTCTTAGATGAATGATGAGTACAATTATCTTTTAATTAAGTGATCACTTTATTAGTTTAAATCATACAATAATTCATAAAAATATATTAAAAAGAATTTTACATAAAGGTACCCCAATGATTACCAATAATTTATAACCAGGTCTTGGACTGAGACCACTTATAATAAAATTATACAGTATACATTATACAGTACCAATTATACCAGGTTTCACAAGGACATATTACTTAAATTTATTTAGCACTATCAGTGGCTGCACTATCTATTGTATTAATCACGGAGCTTTGATATATATTGTGCCCCTATGTACTATCAGGTGAACCTTTCTCTAAACTAGGTTACCCATGTACCGTGCTGCCACTGTGCTACAATCAAGAAGTCCCTGCTTAATTCATGTACCTGGTGTATAGTAACACTGTACTGCTCGTGGTTTCAGTCCTAGTACCCCACCGCCAACGTACGTTTCGTAATCTTCCTCAGGACGCCCAGTAGCATCATCGCGAGCAGTCTCCGCTGCCCACCCGCCGCCGCAACTCTCCTATCAGCCATATACCCCGCACCTCGCCTGCTGCCCCCGCAGCTCTCCTATCACCCATAGACCCCCCCACCTCTCCTGCTGCCCCCACACCTCTCCTGTCATACACCCCTCACCTCTCATGCTGCCCTGTCACACTCCCGCATCTCTCTGCTATGATCACCAAGTCTAAAGGACCTTTGGTGATGTCAGAGTCATGTGATCATTCACATGACTCTCACATCACTGCAGCCCCTCTGTTCATCTATCACTGCTCCCAAGAAGGGTAAGAAGCCACAGAGGGGGCAGGGGCAGCAAACACAGTGCAGGGGCAAATACAGCCCAGGGGAAACACCGGGAGGGGGGGGGAGGTCATTCTGACCCTCCACATTTTACCCCTGCTCTGCCCCCACTCCATTCTGCCCCTAATTTGCTGGGGTATACAGAGGCTGTGTGCTGGGGTATACAGAGGCTGTGCTGCTGGGTTATACAGAGGCTGTGTGCTGGGGTATATAGAGGCTGTGTGCTGGGGTATATAGAGGCTGTGTGCTGGGGTATATAGAGGCTGTGTGCTGGGGTATATAGAGGCTGTGTGCTGGGGTAAATAGAGGCTGTGTGCTGGGGTAAATAGAGGCTGTGTGCTGGGGTAAATAGAGGCTGTGTGCTGGGGTAAATAGAGGCTGTGTGCTGGGGTAAATAGAGGCTGTGTGCTGGGGTAAATAGAGGCTGTGTGCTGGGGTAAATAGAGGCTGTGTGCTGGGGTAAATAGAGGCTGTGTGCTGGGGTAAATAGAGGCTGTGTGCTGGGGTATATAGAGGCTGTGTGCTGGGGTATATAGAGGCTGTGTGCTGGGGTAAATAGAGGCTGTGCTGCTGGAGTATACAGACGCTGTGTGCTGGGGTATACAGTTACAGAGGCTGTGTGCTGGGGTATACAGAGGCTGTGTGCTGGGTATACAGAGGCTGTGTGCTGGGGTATACAGTTACAGAGGCTGTGTGCTGTGGTATACAGAGGCTGTGTGCTGTGGTATACAGAGGCTGTGTGCTGTGGTATACAGAGGCTGTGTGCTGGGGTATACAGAGGCTGTGTGCTGGGTATACAGAGGCTGTGTGCTGGGGTATACAGAGGCTGTGTGCTGGGGTATACAGAGGCTGTGTGCTGGGGTATACAGAGGCTGTGTGCTGGGGTATACAGAGGCTGTGTGCTGGGGTATACAGAGGCTGTGTGCTGGGGTATACAGAGGCTGTGTGCTGGGGTATACAGAGGCTGTGTGGGTATACAGAGGCTGTGTGCTGGGTATACAGAGGCTGTGTGCTGGGGTATACAGAGGCTGTGTGCTGGGGTATACAGAGGCTGTGTGCTGGGGTATACAGAGGCTGTGTGCTGGGTATACAGAGGCTGTGTGCTGGGGTATACAGAGGCTGTGTGCTGGGGTATACAGAGGCTGTGTGCTGGGGTATACAGCGGCTGTGTCCTGGGGTATACAGCGGCTGTGCTGGGTATACAGAGGCCTGTGCTGGGGTATACAGAGGCGCTGTGCTGGGGTATATACAGGCTGTCCTGGGTGTATATGGAGGCTGTGCTGACTGTATATTGCCGCATATGGAGGCTGCTGCTGTGCTACATGGAGGCTGCTGCAGAGGTATATGGAGGCTTTGCTGATGTATATGGAGACTGTCTGTGGTATATAGAGCCTGCTGCTGTGCTGTATATATAATATGGAGGCTGCGATGGGCTATATATATATTATTTGGAGGCTGTGCTGTATATATAATATGGAGGCTGTGCTGGGCTGTATATATTATTTGAAGGCTGCGGCTGTGCTGCCACAGCTTCCAAATAATATATACAGCCTGGCACAGCCTCCAAATACTATATACAGCCCAGCACAGCCTCCAAATAATATATACACCCCGCAGTCTCTATATTATATATACAGCCCGCAGTCTCCATATTATATATACAGCCCTGAACAGCCTCTATATTATATATAGAGCCCACCCACGAGCCTCTATATTATATATACACTGCCTGCAGCTTCTATATTATATTAATGTATCATGGTTTGTGCTAAAGGGGCCCACTGATACTGTTTCGCCCGGGGCCCACCAAAAACCTGCAGCCGGCCCTGTCTGCCCCCACTACATTCTACCCCTGATCTGCTTCTGTCTATTCTGCCTCACTCCACTCTGCCCACACTCCATTTCTGCCTCTGCTCTGTCCCCACTACATTCTACCACTGCTCTGCCCCCACTCCATTCTGCCCCTAATCTGTCCCCACTACATTCTACCCCTGCTCTGCCCCCACTACATTCTTCCCCTAATCTGCCCCCACTACATTCTACCCCTCATCTCCTTCAGTCTATTCTGCCTCACTCCACTCTACCCCCACTCCATTTCTGCCTCTGCTCTGTCCCCACTACATTCTACCCCTCATCTGCCTCACTCCACTCTGCCCCTACTCCATTCTGCCCCTGCTCTGCTCCACTACATTCTACCCTTCATCTGCCTCACTCCACTCTGCCCCACTCCATTCTGCCCCATTCCACTCTACCCCCACTCCACATATACTGTGCTACCCACTGACCCACCATATACTGTGCTAACCACTCACCCACCATATGCTGTGCTAACCACTGAGCCAGCGTATACTGTGCTAACCACTGACCCACCATATACTCTGCTAATCACTCACCCACAATATACTCTGCTAACCACTAATCCACCATATACTGTGCTAACCACTGATCCACCATATACTGTTCTAACCACTGAGCCAGCATATACAGTGCTAACCACTAAGACACCATATACCCTGCTAACCACAGAGCTATCATATCCTGTGCTAACCACTGAGCCACCGTATACTGTGCTAATCACTGACGCACCATATACTGTGCTAACCACTCACCCACCATATACTGTGCTAACCACTGAGCCAGCGTATACTCTGCTAACTACTAACCAACCCTATACTGTGCTAACCACTAAGCCACCGTATACTGTGCTAACCACTAACCAACCATATACAGTGCTAACCTCTGAGCCACTGTATACTGTGCTAACCACTGACCCACCATATACAGTGCTAACCACTGCCCCACCATATACTCTGCTAACCACTGCCCCACCATATGCTGTGCTAACCACTGCCCCACCATATGCGGTGCTAACCACTAACCCACCATATGCTGGGCTAACCACTGACCCACCATATGCTGCCCTAACCACTGACCCACCATATGCTGGCCTAACCACTGACCCACCATATACTGTTCTAACCACTGAACCACCATACACTGCTAACCACTGAACAACTATATTCAGTGCTAAGCACTGAGCCACCATATACACTGCTAACCACTGAGCCACCGTATACACTGCTAACCACTGAGCCACCTTATACACTGCAAACAACTGAGCCACCTTATACACTGCTAAACACTGAGCCACCGTATACAGTCCTAACGACTAACCCACCGTATACACTGCTAACCACTCAGCCACCATATAACTCTGCTAACCACTGAGCCACCGTATACAGTGCTAACCACAAAGCCACTGCATAAAGTGCTAAACACTGAACCACCATACAGTGCTAACCACTGACCCACTATACAGTGCTAACCACTGACCCACCATATACAGTGCTAACCACTGAGCCACCATATACACCATATTAATCCCGCGACAACAGTGTACTTTCTGGAGAGACGACTATACTATTGAGCGGCTATTTCTACGGCACCTGTTCATTTCACCCCACTCCCGATGCAATAGCATCGGGCCTATTTCGCACTCTGCGACCTGAACTAATCGGATGGCCGTCCTGTCTTTACCACAGAGCGCCCAATCCGCTCCTTCCCCTCAGGTCACACGTGACCTGAGAGGAGGGACTGATCCCTCTCTGCAACCCCCACCCCGCCGCAGAGGACAATGGCGTGTGACTGGGGCGCCAATCAGCCCCAGCACGCAGCCACGTCCTGCTGCCAAGCGGTGATGTCACCGCTCCAGCCGCATCTCTCCTCACCTCTCCAGCCTCTCCGCCACCTCATACTCTGCTATCTACAGATACCTCAATACTCTGCTACCACAAAGCCGCCTCTAACTTGTCACAAGCCACCTCTATACCTGCTACCACAGAGCCGCCTTATACTCTGCTACCCACAGAGCCGCCTGTATACTCTGCTACCCACAGAGCTGCCCTTATACTCTGCTACCCACAGAGCCGCCTTATACTCTGCTACCCATCAGAGCCGCCTGTATACTCTGCTACCCACAGAGCCGCCTGTATACTCTGCTAACCACAGAGCCGCCTGTATACTCTGCTACCCACAGAGCCCCTGAATACTCTGCTACCACAGAGCCACCTGTATACTCTGCTACCCACAGAGCCGCCTGTATACTCTGCTAACCACAGAGCCGCCTGTATACTCTGCTACCCACAGAGCCGCCTGTATACTCTGCTACCCACAGAGCCCCTGTATACTCTGCTACCCACAGAGCCGCCTGTATACTCTGCTACCCACAGAGCCCCTGTATATCTGCTACCCACAGAGCCGCCTGTATAATCTGCTACCCACAGAGCCGCCTGTATAATCTGCTACCCACAGAGCCGCCTGTATAACTCTGCTACCCACAGAGACGCCTGTATAACTCTGCTACCCACAGACCGCCTGTATACTCTGCTACCCACTGACCCCCCTGTATACTCTGCTACCCACTGACCCGCCTGTATACACACAATTCATTTCACCGCACTCCCGATGCAATTGCATCGGGCCTTTTTACTAGTGTGGTCATAAACCACTGTTTAGGTGCACGGTAGGGCTCGGAAGGGAAGGAGTGCCATTTGACTTTTGGAGCCAATTTTAAATTCAAAAAGTTAAATAGCTCTCCTTCCCTTCCGAGCTCTGCCGTGTGCCCAAACAGTGGTTTATGACCACATATGAGGTATTGGTGTTCTCAGGAGAAATTGCCCGACAAATTTTAGGATCCATTTTATCTGATTGCCCATGTGAAAATGAAAAAATTGAGGCTAAAAGAAGATTTTTGTGGAAAAAAAAAAAGTACTTTTTTCATTTTTACGGATCAATTTGTGAAGCACTTGGGGGTTCAAAGTGCTAACTATGCATCTAGATAAGTTTCTTAGGGGGTCTAATTTTCAAAATGGGGTCACTTGTGGGGGAACTCCAATGTTTAGGCACACAGGGGTTTTCCATACGCAACATGGTGTCTGCTAACAATTGCAGCTAATTTTCTATTCAAATTGTTAGGGGACACCATGTCGAGTATGAAGAGCCCCTGTGTGCTTAAACATTGGAGCTCCCCCTCCAGTGACCCCATTTTGGAAATTAGACCCCCCCCAATGAACTTATCTAGATGCATAGTGAGCACTTTGAACCCCCAGGTGCTTCACAAATTGACCCGTAAAAATGAAAAAGTACTTTTTTTTTTCCATACAAAATTTCATTTTTATGGATTCATTTGTGAAGCACCTGGGGGTTCAAAGTACTCACCACCTATCTAGATAAGTTCCTTGAGGGTCCAGTTTCCAAAATGGGGTCACTTCTGGGGGAGCTCCAATGTTTAGGCACACAGGGGCTCTCCATACACGACATGGCCACCAGCATTGCCACCAGCACAAGGGCAACTGGAAGAATTGGGGTACAGCACCAGAAAATGGTGCCTCTAATGAGTTACCTATTTTCTGGGGTGGCTGTGGATTGCAGTTCGCAGCGTGGAGGGCCACAATGATTGGGTTTCTTCACGCTGAGTATTCCAGCCCCCCAACTGCCAAGTTGTATCTGGCTGGCAACCAAAAATACAGCAAAACCCATTTTTTTTAATTTATAGACCTAATTTCAGGGAAAAAAAATACGTGGGGCTCTACCATATTTTTGGTCCAGCCAGGTACAACTAGGCAGCTGGGGCTGGAATCCTCAGCATGGAGAGGCCCAAGCATTCTGAGCCCCCCATGCTGCGAATTGCAGCCTGCAGCCGCCCCAGAAAATGGCACATTCATTGAAGTGCCATTTTCTGGTGCTGTACCCAGACTCTTCCAGTTGCCCTGGTGCCGGTGGCAAACTGGGTAATAAAGGATTTAATGTCAGCATTTTTTATTGGCAGCTGGCACTAAGCCCGAGATTCATAATGGCGGGCCAATGTTAGACCCAGCCATTAGGAATCTCTAGTAAATAGTAAATAAAATTCACCACACAGAGAAAAATCGTTTTATTAGAAAAAAAAAACAATCAAAATTTGGACTCCATCTTTATTATTATCCAACGTAATCCAAAACAAAGGTCCCACTACGCTCGATCGCCTCTGCTACATCCAGAGCCTGGAGCAATGGATCAGGTGTCCTCTTGTTGCAGTCTCTGGTGTCATAGTAATGGTGCACTGTATGGCAGATCATTGCCATAGGGGGATCGACGGCTGGAGATTTAGTCCATTCTTTATGTAGGTCTGACGCAAAGGGATATTTAGCTTTGATAAGTCTGTGGCCTGCGAAGTGCTTGTCTGGGCGCTCCCAATGTCTTTGGATTAGGCCCTTGAAATCGGGATGGTGGTAGGGTCATGATTGACTTTTAGAGTCTTGTTAACGACCTTGATGAGGCCGTCGACCATCGCCTAGGTGTCTGACGTGTCCAGGTCCTGGGACGATTCTGGATCGGAAAGTTCCCCTTCAAAGAGTAACTTGGGCTGGTCTTCAGGTGACGGTGAGCAAGGTGCATCATCTAGGGATGACCCTCAACACCACACAAGGCCTAGTCTTACTCCCTCAAGACAAGGCCACGGCGATCTGTAAGGGAGTTCACAATCTCTGCGGCCGACCACCACAATCCATCCGTTTCCTAGGGAAAATGGTAGCAGCAATGGAAACCGTTCCCTTCGCTCAGCTGCAGTTCCGACCCTTACAGCTCGCCCTCCTTTCAGCCTGGCACAAAAAACCCTCAGCCTTGACCATAGGCACCGCCTATTCCCGCAAGTCAAAAGGGTACTCAACTGGTGGACACGGCCATCATCTCTCACACAGGGAAAATCCTTTCTTCCAGTTCAATGGCTAGTTGTAACCACCGATGCCAGTCTGGTCGGCTGGGGGGCCGTCTATCGCCAACACATGGCCCAAGACCACTGAAACGCCCCAAGGATTGCACCTCCCAATCAATATTTTGGAGCTACGGGCGATCCACCTAGCGCTACAATGCTTCCAACACCTTCTAGCTGGTCGCCCCATTCACATTCAGTCAGACAACGCAACAGCAGGGGTGTACATCAACCACCTAGGTGGCACATGCAGCAAAATTTCAATGTCCGAAGTGGCACATATCCTCCGCTGGACCTAAACAACTAGGTCAGTCATATCAGCAGTCCACATTCCGGGAGTGGACAACTGAGCGGTAGACTTCCTAAACCGCCAGGGACTGGTCTCAGGAGAATGGTCCCTCCACCCAGAAGTCTTTCTGCAGATCTGTCAGTGCTGGGGAACCCCGACATGGATCTAATGGCATCAAGGCTAAATGCAATAGTCCCGCCTTCATAGCCAGGTCCCGTGACCCCCTAGGCACTAGGACTGGACTCGTTGGTCTTCCCCTTGTACCAATTCCAACTCTTATACATTTCCCCCCACTGCCGTTGATCCCGCGAGTAATCAGATAGATCAAAGTGGAAGGAGCCAAAATAATACTCATTGCCCCAGAATGGCCACGACGAGCATGGTACGCAGAGCTCATACAGATCCTTGCCGACGTGCCCTGGAATCTCCCAAACTGACCAGATCTCCTAACCCAGGGCCTCATTTGCCACCAGAACTCTGAGGCCCTGTTTTTGACAGTGTGGCTATTGAATCCTGGGTCCTAACCCAGGCAGGGTTCTCACCAGAGGTCATAACCACCATGCTTAATGCTTGCAAACCGACCTCCACGCATTTACCATCGCACCTGGAAGTCCTTCTTCCGGTGGTGCAAAGACTGCAACTGTAACCCACTCCTGTTTTCCATCCCCACAATCCTAGAGTTCCTTCAAACCGACCTCGACTCGGGCCTAGCACTCAGGTCCATCAAGGGCCAAATCTCCACCCTATCTGTATTATTTCAACGCAAGATTGCTACCAATCCACAAGTCAAAACATTCATCCAAAGGGTCTCGCACACGCAGCCCCCCTACAAAGCACCCGTGCCCGTCTGGGACCTGAACTAGGTCCTGGGCGCTCTACAACAGCCCCTGTTCGAACCACTGCAAGAAGTACCCCTAACTCTCCTCTCATGGAAGGTCACCTTCCTAGTCGCAATCACATCAACCAGGCGTGTATCAGAATTGGCCACCCAATCCTGTCGGCCCCCCGACAGGATATCTTTTCTGTCTTTCCTATAGTTCCACAAGGATAAGGTAGTCCTCCGTCCGACACCATCCTTCTTGCCCACGGTAGTTTCACACTTCCACCTCAACGAGGACATCATCCTAACTTCTTTTTACCCAGCGCCAGTACACGCTTTGAAAAAGAACTTCACTAACCTGGACCTAATAAGGGCCCTCAGACACTCTCCTGAACAGCCCCCTTCCGTAAAACAGAAGCGCTCTTCGTCATACCTGAAGGACCGAAGAAAGGAATGTCAGCTTCTAAATCCACATTGGCAAGGTGGATCCGCTCAGCTATCCAAGAGTTGTACCGCGTCAAAAACAGGCTTGTCCCAGCAGGGATCAAGGCCCACTCAACTCGATCAGTGAGCGCCTCATGGTCCATTCGTTACCAGGCCTCGGCAGCTTAGGTTTGCAAGGCCGCAACCTGGTCCAGCCTGCATACCTTCAACAAACACTAAAACATCCACACCCAGGCGTCCGCAGACGCAAGCCTAGGGAGAAAAATCTTGCAAGCTGCAGTCGCACATCTGTAAGCATCTGGCGCATGATGCTCGGCCGCTACTCTGCTAATTCCCACCCCGGGACTGCTTTAGGATGTCCCATAGTCCTGTGTCCCCCAATGATGCGAAGGAGAAACAGGGATTTTTGTGTACTCACCATAAAATCCTTTTCTCCAAGTTCATCATTGGGGGACACAGCACCCGCCCAAACAACCTTCAATGGCCTACACATGACTGTGGCTCAAGCCTCTTGTACCTGATTACATTAATGTGTTCTCCTACTGCATTAGTACTAAACTGACTAACTATGCAT
Source organism: Allobates femoralis (assembly GCA_033576535.1). Lineage (NCBI taxonomy): Eukaryota > Metazoa > Chordata > Amphibia > Anura > Aromobatidae > Allobates > Allobates femoralis. The sequence continues at coordinate 130,062,212 of JARQOC010000011.1, forward strand.
ATGGATGGGTGCATACTGCAGGGAGGAGGGCTTAATTTTTGTCTACTTAATGTCGCCTCCTAGTGGCAGGAAAGAATACACCCATGGTCCTGTGTCCCCAAATGATGAGCTCGGAGAAAAGGATTTTACAGTGAGGACACAAAAATCCCTGTATACCAAACCAATTATCTGGATTTGATCATATGTACTATATGCAATTGATAATGTAATATATACAGTAGCTAGATATGATATTACATACTAATATAATGTATAACATTTTATACAATTAACTTCATCTTAGATTCTCTAGGAACCAATCAATGATGTATATACTGTATAGTAGTTATCCAACTAAGACACAAGGAAGGAAGATCAAATATAACAGATACAGAGCGGCGCCCTTGTGTGTACCTGGTGGTCTAGTGAGGAATTTTGGGAAGGGGGTTGTGTGATGATTCACCCTTCACGGTTGTGAACTTCTGCACAACCACAGTGTGGGACTCCGGTGTCACGTCGCACACCGCACGATGCTCTGGCATTCATGTGGTATGTAATGTCACCGCAGATTCTTAACTTTCTGTGTTTCGGCGCCGCAGACTGCAGCTCCTTCTGCTCCCACAGGGATTTCAATGGTAAAAGAGGTAAAATTTGTGGTTTTAATGGAACGCAAGATTCCAGCATCCAAACCATGAAGGCGGTGACCCGCTGAAACATGTTGTGTGAGCCACACACTGTCAAATAAAGAAGATCTACTTAAAGCTTAATTTGTGATTTGGATGCTGGAATCTGGCTTTCTATTAAAACAGTATATTTTACCTCTTTTCATGGAAGGAAGATATCCCCTTTACTTTAATATGGATAAATGATATTCCTATATGTAATGAATAGATAAATAAACCTTATCAAGTACTCTGCTCCATTCCTATAGATGCTGGGTGCCTCTCCCTCCACCTCAATGCACATTTTTGCTTGTCCCTTCCTCAGGAGTTGTCATAGATTGAAGGTACATACTAACCTTTGACAGAAAGGTACATTATGGCAATCGCGGGGCACAGGAGTTGTGCCCGGTGCAATCGCCACCAGGGACTCAGCTTTCCAGATCGCCAAGCCCCGGCTCTCACATCCCAGGATGGTCCTCGTGCTGTCCCTGGCTGTTTAACCCCCTAAATACCGCGATCAGTATTGATCACTGCATTTAGGGGATTGGGAGAGGGATCACACTCCCTGTCTCCTAAGATGGGATCACCCACAATGTAATAGTGAGGGCCCGAGCATCGGCATGGTGACCTAAAGTAGTCATGATGACTTCTGAGTCACCTCATGATCCCTGAGGCTTGTGAATTTGCAAAGTGACTGCGCTTTGCGCTGAGTACTTACTCCAGGGATTACGTGTAAATCTCTGAAAAACGTGATTCAGACAAAATACCCAATGGAACATTCACGTAATGAGGCAGAGGGAGTTGCTTTGAACATCTGGTCTGTGGTGTGGTGGTGTCCATATTGTTATGCGTCTTTTTAATTGTGCACAAACTGTGGTCATCAAAGTTTGGTTCACCTTTGAAAAAATTGGCACCGCTGAATAAAGGCCAAACGGAGTCCGGAGTAACCTTGCTGCCTCATTATAGTGAATGCATTCATGGGGATTTTCACCTGAATTATGTATTTCAGAGATGTAGATGGAAACCCCAATGTAAGTGCTCAGCATAGACCACAGGATAAATGTGGATTGAACCAAAATTTTCTATACCCAAATCGCCTTTAAATAGCATTCAACTCAACCCATAAAAAAAAAAACAATTCCCCCTCAGGTCTGTCATATGTTAACAGAATTATAGGGGGCTTTCATGTTGCTGGTAGCACAAAGACTCTGGAAATACGCTATGGCTATCCCCTTCAGGAAAGAAATCCAGCAAAATCTGTGCTCCAAAATCCAAATGCCCCCCTCTCTTCTGAGCTCCACAATGTGCTTAATCACAGTTAACGTCCATATGTGTGGCATGTCTGTAGTGAGGAGAGCCCGCTTAATTTAAGGGGTGTAGGTTTCCATAAACATAAGGTGAGCACAATGTATCGGCACTACAATGTACTTGGTACGACAAGGACTTATTTGTCATTTTTAATTCAGTAACATTACCTGTGTTTGACACCATGGGTGTTTTCCAGAGACCAAACAGGGCTATAATTTCCAAAATTTGACCACTTGAGGGGCCTCCTTCTATTCTGGCACTTAGGGGCTCTGCAAACGGAGCCCGGAAACTATTCTATGAAAATGTGTGCTCCAAAAATCAAATGGAGCTCCGTCCCTCCCTGCAGTATGACCAGTAAATGCTGTGCAGTCATATATGGAGTATTGCCAGGTCCAGGAGAAACTGTGTAACACATTTTGTGGCTTTTTAGCTATTCCCCTTGTGAAAATTGGAAATCTGGGGTTAAAACAACCTTTTATTGTTAAAAATGTTATGTAATTATTTTTTGTTCACCACCCAATAGTATAACATTTTCTAACCCTGTGGTATTCACGTCACCCCTGAATGAATTCATTGATGGTGCAGTTTGTAAAATGGGGTCACTTTTGGGGGTTTCTGCTTTTATAGCAACTTAGGGGCTCTATCAGGGTGACATGGCATCCGCAAACCATTCAAGGTAAATCTGCAATCCAATATGATGCTCCTTCCCTTCTTCTCTCTGTATTGTACCTCAAAAGTAGTTTTCAATCACATATGGGGTATTGGCGTACTCAGGAGAAATTGCACAACATATTTTACAGATCTATTATCTCCTTTTACTCTAGTGAATTTTAACAATTTGGGGTTAAAGCAACATTTTTGTGGTTAGAAATATATTTTTTTCAATTCTGAGAAGCATCAGGGGGTTCAAGGTGCTCACTGAACATCAAGATAACTTCCTTGATGGGTCTAGTTTCCAAAATGGAGTCACTTGTGGGGAAGCCTCACTCTTTAGACACTTAAGGTGCTTTGCCAATGTGACACGGCACCCGCAAACCATTCCAACTAAATCTGACCTCCAATATGGCATTTCTTCCCTTCTTCTTTGCACTGTGCTTCAAAAGTAGTTTTTGATCACATATGGGGTATTGCCAACTCAGGAGAAATTGCACAACCAATATTATGGTTCATTTTCTCCTGTGACCCTTGGAAAAATGAAAATTTTAGGGTTAAAGCAACATTTTTGTGTAAAAACTTAGTTTTTTCTTATTTTCACAGTTCAACTATATACAATTCTGTGAAACTCCTGGGGGTTTTAAAGTGCTCACCAGGCATCTAGATAAATTGCTTGGGGGGTCTAGTTTCCAAAATGGGGTTACTTGTGGGTGTTTTCTACTACTTAGTGCATTTTGGAGAGCCTCTGATGTGCCTAGCGATTCCTGCCAATTTTCTGTTCAAAAAGTCAACTGATGCTCCTTCATCTTCGAACCCTGCCGTGCACCTAAACAGTGGTATTCCATGACATATGGGAAATGGGCGTACTCAAGAAAAATTGCTTATCAAATTTTGGGGTCCAAAAATGAAAAATTGAGGCTAAGAGAACATTTTTGTGAGAAAAATGTAAGTTTTTAATTTCACAGCTTATTGTATGAAGCACCTGGGGGTTCAAGGTGCTCACAGCACATCTAGATAAATTCTCTTTGGGGTCTGGTTTACAAAATGGGGTCAATTGTGGGAGGTTTCCACAGTTTAGACCTATCAGGGGCTCTTCAAATGCAACATGATGTCATCTAACGATTCCAGACAATTTTCCGTTCAAAAAGTTAAATTGGAGCGCCTTCCCTTTCGAGTCCTGCCGTGCACTCAAACAGTGGTTTTCCACCACATATTGGTCGGCGTACTCAGGAGAAATTGGACAACAAATTGTATGGTGCAATGTCTGCTGTTACCCTTGTGAAAATGTTATATTTGAGGCTAAAATTTTAATTTTTTTCTTTCCACTTTGATTTTACTTCTTGGATTAGGTTAATCACTTTCAGGGGTACAGTTTTTCGAATGTTGTCTCTTTTGGGTATTTCCTGTCATATAGACTGCTCAAAGTCACTTCATATATCATGTGGTCCTTTAAAAAATATGGTATTGTAAATTTTGTTGGAAAAATGAGAAATTGCTGATAAACTTTCAACCCTTCTGACGTGGAAAATGTTACTTATTAACTATATTGTGTGATGATATCTCTCTGCTTAAAGGGTATAAAAATTAAAAGTTTAAAAATTGCTAAATTTTCACCAAATTTCCAATTTTTACTGAATTAAACTCAAAAATGATTGTCCTATATTTACCACTATCGTGAAGACCAATATGTCATGAAAAACAATCTTGGAATGGGATCCGGTGAAGCGTTCCAGATTTCTAGCCTCAGTGACACTGGTCAGATTTGTATAAAAAAAGCCTTATCCGTGAAAACAAGCTGGGTGGTAAAGGGGTTAAAGAGGACCTGTCACCCCCCTGGTGCTATGCTAACTGAATGCAGCACTGAATACAGCGTGTCTGCTGCATTCAGGGAAGGGGTCCCGATGTCTCTAGCCACTCTGTAAGCTGTTAAAAAGACTTTAGAAAGTGTATAGATAAGGAGTCTAGAGGGACTTACTCAGTAATTGCTGTTGCTGGTGTCCTCCCCGCCTCTAGCCCTCTCTGTGCCACCTCCAGCCCTCTCTTAGCTTCCTGCATGTGTCATCGCTGAGAGCTGGAGGTGGGAAGGACACCAGCAACAGCAATGACTCATTACTGAGTAAGTCCCCCCAGACTCCTTATCCATACACTTTATAAAGTCTTTTTAACAACTTACAGGGGAGCTAGAGACATGGGGGACCCTTTCCCTGAATGCAGCAGACCAAATGCTGGCTTTCTTGCTTTGTGCTGCTTTGCCAAGCCTTTACTAGAACTGAATTCAGTAAATTATATGATTGATGGGGCTGAGAACTGGTGATTGACCTAGCCATTGCAGAATATTCCACTTCTTTGCCTTAAAAAACTCCTGGGTTGCTTCTGCAGCATGTTTTGGGTTACTGACAATCTGTACTATAAATCACCTCCAATCAACCTTGCTGCATGTGGTTGAATCTGAGCAAAAAATATCACCCTGTACACTTCAGAATTCACCTGGCTGCTTCTGTTTTCATTCACATCTTCAATGAAGACTAGTGACCCAGAGCCATTGGAAGCCATGCATGCCTAAGCCATCACACTGCCTCCACCATGTTTTACAGTAAATTTCAAGACATAGAAATGGGAATTAAACAGCGCTCCAGGCCGAATAAAGGATATTATAATAACTGTCGATTCTTGTGATTTTTTATTTCACAAGGCCCCTTTCTCAGGACAAATCACAGATGTGATCGACATCTCTGATTTGTCCTGAAGAAGGGGCCTTGTGCCCTGAAACACGTAGAAATAAAAATCACAAGAATCGACATTTATAATATCTTTTATTCGGATGGGAGTGCGGTCCAAGTCCCATTTCTATTTCTTGAAATCTACTGTGGATCTACCTTGTGGGAGACTGCTGCAGACCGTTACCGCCAGGATATCAGAGAGATATCACAAGTTTTTAAAGTGGTTGTAACTCTCACAACCACATAAGGTGAGCTATAGTATCTCACAAATTAATTACTGTTTGTAACAGGTAAACCCTATGTGCACCATTTTCTTTTCCAGTTGCTTTTAGCACTCCACCATGTTTTACAAAGGATGTGGTATGTCTTGCATTATAAGCCATACCAAGCCTTCTCCATACTTTCTTCTTCCCATCATTCTGGTACAGATTGATCTTAGTTTAATCTGTTCAGAGAATGATTTTCTAGATCAGGGCTAATCTGGCCTTTCAATCTTTAAGGCCGATTTAATGATTTGCAACATTGGATGAAACCTCGGTATTTGCACTGAGGAAGTCTTCTCATTATGATAGATTTAGATAATGACACCCCTACTTTTTAGAGAGTGTTCTTCAGTTGAGTGGATCTTGTGAATGGGGTCTTTTTTGATTTCAATCTAATTATGTTCCGTTTCTCTTCTATTGGGGTTTACTTTGACCAAATATTGAGTTCACAGCAACAGCTTCCAAAAGCAACACTTGAAATCAGCTCCAGACCTTTTACTTGCTTAACCTCTTAATGACGGCCTTACGTTTACAGACGTTGGAAAAAAAGGGTACTTATGCCTAGCCGATGTCTGTAGACGTAAGCCAGGAATAAGCCCAGGTGCTCCTCCCAGTGAGCACAAATCTCCTGGGTTTCAGCTACTGGGGGTAGCTGAGACCCTAGAGATTAGGAATCGGCTTTTTTTTACCGGCACCAGTAATGTGATGACTGGCAAACACTGTTTACCGGTCATGACATTACAAAAAATGTCACCGTCGGTAAAAAGTGTTTTCACTTTGATCCGACATGAAAACACATGTCAGATCAAAGTGATCCATTAACCCCTAAGGCCCCAAGACCCCCAGTACCGGAAATCTGCCTCCCACCCCCACCCCACCCCCGGTCCATCAAGAAATGTCGGCGCCGCGCTGCCTCCCCTACATCTCCATGCGGCCTGACATGTTACACATGTCAGGCCGCATGGGAATGACCTCCCCTGGTGCTCCCTTGTCTCCTCCAGGGTCCCACCAGCCTTCAGAAAGTCCCTCCTGCCCCCTCCGCCGATGCCCAGTGTCCGGTAACCCCTTCTTCCTTCCCGAAGGCCCGCACATGCAGGCCCTGCCGCCTCTGAAACTCCATCCAATGTGACCAAACATCACATCGGATGGAATTTGCAGGCCCCCTGTCCCCAAGTAAAGCCCGCCCTGCCTCCCCCTCACCACTCTTACCTACCAACGATCCTGATTCTGGTCCCGGGGTCCTGCAATCCTGGGGTCCTCTCCGCCCGTCCGTCGGCTGCTGCCCACTGCGCCCGCTTCTGTGAGCGCACGCCTCTTCTGTGAGCGCGCGCCGCTGTTAACTGCTTCAGTGCAGCCCAGAAAATGACAGGTCATGAACTCAGTTAGTTCATGACCTATCAGAATCCTCTGGTCACAAGGGGTTAACTGTGATGTTCATGGTGGTCTCCACATCAGATCACCATGAACATCAGTGTTAACCCCTCTGTGACTCCAGGATCTTGATGGGTCATGAACTCAGTGAGTTCATGACCCATCAAGATCCTGTGGTCACACAGGGGTTAACACTGATCTTCATGGTGATCTAATTTGGAGATCATCACGAAGACCAAAGTTAACCCCTTGTGGCCCAAGGATTGTGACCTGTCATGACCTAAGTTCATGACCTGTCATCCTCTGGGCAATGTACCTGCTCTTATAGCATATGGGGGTTGCCCCCATATGCTATAAAACTGAGAATCGTCGCGGGACCACCTACTGGACTACGTCGGACCTTCCTGTTGTGAATTCTGCTTGTGGGCTCCCTCCTGTGGTTGTGGCTGGTAATTCAGCTGATCTTGTTTTGCACTCTTGGTCAGGTGAATTGGATAATTGCAATTCTGACTGGGGTATTTAGGTTTGCAGGATTTCCTTAGTCCTTGCCAGTTGTCAATTGTTCCTGGAGATGTTTCACCTCTGCCTGGTCTCTTCCTGCCCTGCTGCAAAACTTCCAAGCTAAGTGAATGGTTTTGTTTTCTTGTGGCACACATGCTGTGTGCTTGTTGTGAAACTGTCTATTTCTGCTCAGAGTGCATGTCTGTCTTAACCTGCTCTGTGTTAGGAAATTTTCTTCCTACGATTTATGTGCTATTCATTTGTTATTGGCTTGTTCAGCTTTTGATTGTGTCAGCATATATTTAGCATAGTTGGATTCACAGGAGTTCCGCAGATTTAGAGGGCGCCGAGTCTTGAGTAGACTCAGGGGTATTTTTGTATTATCTGCTGTGGATGTTTTTGAAAGGATTTTTATACTGACTGCAATAGTATTATGTCCTGTCTTTATCTATCTAGCTAGAGTGGCCTCATTTGCTAGATTCTATTTTCTGCCTGAGTGTGTCTTTTCCTCTCTTACAGTCAATATTTGTAGGGGGCTTTCTATCCTTTTGGGGTTCTGCTCTGAGGCTAGATAGAATTTCTCCGGCCGTGTTGAGGTGTCTAGGGTATGGTTAGTTACATCCCACGGCTACTTCTAGTTGCGGTGTTAGATCAGGAACTGTAGTCAGTATAGGTACCACTTACTCCTGTGAAAAATATTCATGCGGCTCCAAGGTTACCGGATCATAACACCTTCCCACTGGACTACGTCGGACGTCAAAGAATAATAAGGATGGGGTCCAAGTAGTATTTGTGTTTTTTTTTTTCTAATAAAAGTATTTTTTCTGTCTCGTGTTTTTTTTACAATTTGCTAGAGATTCCTAATGGCCCGATCTAATATTGGCCAGACATTAAGAATCTCGGGCTTAGAGCAAGCTGCCAAAAAGCTGGCATTAACCCCTCATTACCCTGCCTGCCACCGACTACACGGCAGCTGGAAGACCTGGATGCAGCGCCACAAAATGGTGCGTCTACGAATGCACCATTTTCTGAGGTGGCTGCGGCTGCAAATCGCAGTGGGAGTGGGTGGGAGAGGCCTGAAGGCTTGGGCCTCCCCACACTGAGGATTCCAGCCCTCAGCTGCTTAGTTGTAGATGGCTGGACCAAAACTCTGGCGAAGCTCCACGTCGTTTTTTTTTTAATTATTTCATGAAATAATTTTAAAAAAAAAAGGTGCTTCTCTATATTTTTAGTTTCCAGCCAACTAGGCAGAAGGGGTTGGTGGCAGCCCGTGCTGTACCTGGCTGGACCAAAAATATGGCGATGCCCCACATCGTTTTTTTTTGTTTTTTTTTTTATTTTAATTTAAAAAATAATTTAAAAAAAATGCAGGAAAGGAGACGCCCAGGACACTCTGTCTCCGGATCTTGTGCTCATGCCCTAAAAGTGAGAAATTGTGTGAAAAAAGAAAATGTTCAATATGACTACCTATTGTTATCACATTCTGTGAAGTAGCTGTAGGTTCCACATGCTCACTATACCCCTAGAAATAATCCTTGAGGGGGTCTAGTTTCCAAAATGGGATCACTTGTGGGGAAGCTCTAATGTTTAGGCACACAGGGCTCTCCATACGTGGCATGGTGTCCGCTAACAATTGGAATGGAAAATTAACTCCAGTTGTTAGCAGACACCATGTCGCGTATGGAGAGCCCCTGTGTGCCTGAACATTGTAGCTCCCCCACAAGTGACCCCATTTTGGAAGCTAGACCCCCCAAGGAACTTATCTAGATGCAGTGAGCACTTTGAACCTCTAGGTGCTTCACAAATTAATCTGTTAAAATGAAAAAAATGTGTTACCAAGAATGCTACCTGAGCATTTAGATAATAGTTCCTTGAGGGGTCTGATTTCCAAAATGGGGTCACTTGTGGGGGAGCTCCAATGCTTAGGCACACAGGGGCTCTCCATACGTGACATGGTGTCCGCTAACAATTGGAGCTAATTCTCCAGTGGATATCATGTCGCATATGGATAGCTCTTTTGTGCCTAAACATTGGAGCTCGCCCACAAGTGACCCCATTTTGGAAACTAATGGAGAAGGAAAAATAGTATGGAAGTGAGCGCTAGAAAAAACCAGGGAACTGAAAATTAAAAGATTTACCTCTAAGTTTATTAAAAAGTGGGTAGAGCGAGCCCTCAGCCACAACGCGTTTCGACAAACGTCTTTCCACTTGAGAAAGACGTTTGTCGAAACGCGTTGTGGCTGAGGGCTCGCTCTACCCACGTTTTTAATAAACTTAGAGGTAAATCTTTTAATTTTCAGTTCCCTGTTTTTTTCTAGCGCTCACTTCCATACTATTTTTCCTTCTCCAGTATTGCCCTCCTCCCTTCGGGGTGTGGTATGAGAGCTGCTGAAGGAGAGACCTTGCTGAACATGCAATAGAGCTGCCTCCCTTGTGGATAAGTGATCAGGCCCGGTGGACACGGTTACCACGACCCCGGAGCTTCGCCGCACGGAGCCAAGTGGAAGGCCGTTGTAGGAAAAACAGATCGATTATACACTCACCCCGTATTCCATTCCCTGTTGTGCTATAAAATTCAAGAATGCGCACATAGGGTGGTATCTTCTTTGAAGAAGGACAAAAGGTTATACAAAGAGGCTGCTCACCTGATGTAGTTGTGAAAACCCACAACTGGTAATGATCGCTCAGATACAAGTAGCTGCTGCAGGACCGTACTCTCCACAGATCCCTGTGGTATAATCAGCTCCCAGGACACAGTACCTCGAGGTCCGCGCTGCCACTTCAGAAAGGAACAAAAGAAGCCAGTACAAGAGAATGTCTGGATCAACGATTCTTCTTTATAAAGAAGAATCGTTGATCCAGACATTCTCTTGTACTGGCTTCTTTTGTTCCTTTCTGAAGCAGCGCGGACCTCGAGGTACTGTGTCCTGGGAGCTGATTCCCTGTTGTGCGGCGCACAACAGTTCCAGGTGAGTGTATCTCAGATTAACCCTTATTCAAGTGTGGGATCAGCGAGGCGCAACCTTTTTTCCTTTCCTTTCACATTTTGGAAACTAGACCCCCCAAGGAACTTAAGTAGATGCATAGTAAGCTCTTTGAACCCTCAGGTGCATCACAAGTTGATCTGTAGAAATGAAAAAGTACTTTATTTTTCACAAAAAGTAGCTTTTGCCCTTAATTTTTTCATTTTTACATGAGCAACAGGATAAAATGCATCCTAAAATTTATTGGGCAATTTCTCCTGAGTACACTGATACCTCATATGTGATCATAAACCACTATTTGGGCGCACGGCAGGGCTCGAAAGGGAAGGAGCGCCATTTGACTTTTTGAATGGAAAATTTGCTCCAAAAGTCAAATTGCGCTCCCTCCCTTCTGAGCCCTGCCGTACACCCAAACAGTGGTTTATGACCACATATGAGATATTCGGTGTACTCAGGAGAAATTGGCCAACAAATGTACGGATCCATATTATCCTGTTGCCCATGTGAAAATAAAAAAATTGAGGCTAAAAGAACGTTTTTGTTGGAAAAATTATAATATCCATTTTTTGTTTCCATTTTGCTTTAGTTCCTGTGAAGCACCTGAAGGGTTAATAATCTTCTTGAATGTAGTTTTGAGTAGCTTGAGGGGTGCAGTTTTTGGAATGGTGTCACTTTTGAGTGTTTTCTGTCATGTACACCCCTCAATGGGACTTCAAATGTGATGTGGTCACTAAAAAAATGGTTTTGTAACTTTTGCTGGAAAAATTAGAAATTGCTGATGAACTTTGAACCCGTCTAACTTCCTAACCCAAAATTTTCTTTTTTACCAAAATTGTGCTATTGTGAAGTAGACATGTGGGAAATGTTATTAATTACCGTATATACTCGCGTATAAGCCGAGTTTTTCAGCCCAAAAATTGGGCTGAAAAGTACCCCCCTCGGCTTATACGCGAGTCAGTGCTGTATACCGATGTATACATCGGTACATACCGATGTATACATCGGTATACAGCAGCCCCCGCATCCCCAGTAATGCAGGGCCCCCCCAGCATCTCTCCGGTCACCTGTAAAGGAAACTATACTTATCACAGTGCTCTGTCCGCGCCCGCTCGCACCCGCTCTCAGCTGCCGACCGCGATCCTCCATCTTGCGTCTTCTTCCTGTTTCTGTGCTCGTCGCGGGCAATGACGTCATTCCCTGCGACGAGCACAGGAAACAGGAAGAAAGAAGACGCAAGATGGAGGATCGCGGTCGGCAGCTGAGAGCGGGTGCGAGCGGGCGCGGACAGAGCACTGTGATAAGTATAGTTTCCTTTACAGGTGACCGGAGAGACGCTGGGGGGGCCCTGCATTACTGGGGCTGCCTGTATTCTACCGCTGGGGCTGCTATATACCTCTGGGGCCCTGTATACTACCACTGGGGCTGTATATACTACCACTGGGGCTGTATAAACCACTGGGGCTGTATATACTGCTGGGGCCCTGTATACTACCACTGGGGCTGTATATACTACCACTGGGGCTGTATATACTACTAGGGCTGCGTCTATACTACCACTGGGGCTGTATATACCACTGGGGCTGTATATACTACTGGGGCTGCGTGTATACTACCACTGGGGCTGCTGTATCTACCTCTGGGACTGGTGTATACCACACTGCTGGGGGCTGTATACTTGTGCTAGGGTCCACCCTCGGCTTATACACGAGTCAATAGATTTTCCCAGGTTTTGGGGGCAAAAGTAGGGGGTCGGCTTATACACGGGTCGGCTTATGCACGTGTATATACGGTAACTATTTTGTGTCACATAACTCTCTGGTTTAACAGAATAAAAATTAAAAATTAGAAAATTGCGAAATTTTAAAAATTTTCGCCAAATGTTTTGTTTTTTCACAAATAAACACAAAAATTATCGACCTAAATTTACTACTAACATGAAGCCCAATATGTCACGAAAAAAGAATCTCAGAATCGCTAAGATCCGTTAAAGCGTTCCAGAGTTATTACCTCATAAAGGGACACTGGTCAGAATTACAAAAAACGGTCTGGCCATTAAGGTGGAAATTGGCTCCGTCAATAAGGGTTAACTGATGATGTATTATCGAGGAAGTAGCCGATTAAAGAACTGTTGCTATAATTGTTCAGCTACTTTTGGTCCCTTGAAAAAGAGGCAGCTGCATGTTAAAGAGCAGAAATTTCTAAATCGTTAAGCTAATTAGGCTGTGCATACCGTCAAAATAAAACACTTAAATCCATATTGATTGCATACCTCTATCTTGAGCATATTTTGGTAAACAGATGAAATGTAGTCCTTATACATTCCATGTCACAATTTTCTTATTAAAGTACCGCTAGGGTTATACTTATACATTAAAAGAATTCTTTCGAACTCTTCCCCAAAGTATTTAAACTGAAAAGAAACCTACTATAAGGCTACGTTCACATGCTGCGTATTTGCACTGTTTTTTTGAGGATCTAAAAATCTAGCGAAATGCAGTACCGTTTTGCTTCCCAGCAAAAACAATGTAGGTATTTCCCGATTTTGCATTCAGCCTCTCCATCTTTTTGAGGATCCGCTTTCACTGGAAAGCGGATCCTCAAAAAGAATGACCATGTCAATTCTTTTTGCTCTTTTGAGAATGCGCTTTTCCATTGCCCTCATTGTAGAATGGCTAAAAAATAAACACATTCTCAGAAGCGCAATGTGTGAATGATGATGCGTTTTTTCGCACAAAGCACATCTGTTAAACGCATCCTCCAAAAAGCGCTCCACAAAAGCATAAGTACGCAGCGTCTGAATCGAGCCTTACAGAGACTCTAAAACTTTAGACTTCACCTTTTTCACGCATTAATAGAGGGATCTCTTCTTATCCCTTACTGCTTCCACAACCTGTATGTCTATGATGCATTCCCCATCCCTGGTGAGCCTCCTCTTCCTCCCTCTATTATGTCATGTGATTTATTGTGCCTATGAGCACAGAGAGAAAATCAAGAAAGAGAAAAAAAAAAAGAATCCAGCTTGCATGTTATTTCATACTGTAGAAGAGTGTACGTCTCCTCTCAGGTAAGCCTTGGGTACAATCTTATTCAGTCATTAGTATTTGGGTCATTACTACTGGTATTGTTTATCTTCTATAGATAAATATTTTTCATGAATTTTGTTGTTTGACCTGACCCGGTTCTGTAAAGGATACTTGCCCTACTCCTGGCAAAAATCTTTTGAGATTTTGCTAAAGGCTCTTCTTTTCTTTGTAACTTCAATACTTGCTGAAATTTAGAACCATGTGACCATGAATCTGGACAGGTGATGTGTTTTTTTTCTGTAGCTCTGGATAATATTTGTTTTGTGCACATGCTCCAGATATTTTACAATTTCTAGTCTTTGTCTAGTTGAAGAGGCACATTGTGATTGGCACATTGTGTGGTAGCTCCTCCTTTTCATATCCTTATAAGTTGATTGGTTGTGACTGAGTCTGGTCAACCAATAATTGTTAAATTATTTCTCTAGCACCTGTTCCCTAAGTCATCAACTTTATAATTTAGTTGTCTACGATTATTAGCTTTTTTCCATATCGTCCCTCATGACAGCACCATAGCAAAGTTAGCCCCATATTCTCTGTAGGGAAACTTATCAATGTTTTTCATGTTCCTACATAAGACAGGGGTGCAAGAGGACCGCAGGAGTGCAGCATTTATGTTGCGGGGCCCAGAGGAACCGGAGGGGTCTTGGCCTTCTCCTTCCCCCTGTCAATAGGTCCAAGGCTAACACTTTCCCTTTGTAGGGAAGACTGCTCCGGTCAAGCAGGAGCTCCAGCTTGATTCTGCTTCCCTGTATGCAGGGCTCTTGGCACCTTACGCGGCGTGACAGCCACTTCCGGATATGAGCACTGCTCTGCGACCGCCTCACATGCACAGATGTTGCACTTCCGGCCTGCGGTGCACGCGAGGACAGTGTGCATTTCACAGTGGAATGCAGGAAGCAAGGCCAGACCTGGAGGCGTCCAGGGAGCAGATAATAAATACCTGGGCTATGGAAGGGGGATTTGTTCATTTGCTTGTGCTTTGGTGAGTGTCTCAGCTGGTTCTTACTATTCTCTCACGATGGAGGATTTGCCCTCTCAGATGCTCACCCTAGATCACCTCTGGTGCATATATCTTATTGATACCAATACCCTATAATTGGTGTATTAGGTCCTTTACTCAAATGCTCCCTGATATATATTCTAGATACAAAAAGATGGAAGCGTGATGTATGTTTGGGCGCTGAGGTAAGGAAGATCTCTGATGCTGGCTTCTTTTCCGGACTTTATTAAAATAATTGCAGTTATAATTATTCAAGCTTAAGGCTCTCAAAACCCACGATGCATTTCGACGTGCACACACGTCTTTCTCAAGTGAAACTTCACTTGAGAAAGACGTGTGTGCACGTCGAAATGCATCGTGGGTTTTGAGAGCCTTAAGCTTGAATAATTATAACTGCAATTATTTTAATAAAGTCCGGAAAAGAAGCCAGCATCAGAGATCTTCCTTACCTCAGCGCCCAAACATACATCACGCTTCCATCTTTTTGTATCATTCTGACTCCCTATGGGGAGAGTGGTGGAGTGAGCTGCAGAGGAGGGAGAGGACCTGAGAAGACGTCAGCTGGATCAGCCCCTTTACTAGACACGTGACGCCGCCCGGCACTAGTGTTTCCCCGGAGAAGACCTCGTAGGAAGCACGAGGACGGAACCGGAGGATTCCGCTGCTTCATATTAATAAGCTTATCTACGGGCTGTGGTTTACAACCAGACCAGGTGAGTTTAAACGCAAAAGAACCGCCCGTTAACAGCCCCATGTGTACAGGCGCACTACAAGCTGTTGTTGTTTTTTCTTTACATATTGATATATATTCTAGGGCAGAGTTTCTCCACTTGGGCAATCTCAGATCCTTATCTTCCTTCAGTAACACCGCAATTATAGCCTCTCTAATAGATGCTGGCAATATTCTCCTCACCCTCACCTCCTCAAACCACACTTTCAGTTTAGGCAGTAATACATCCACCATACATTTATACACTTCCACCGGCAGCCCGGCAACACCAGGGTGCTTTTTCATTTGCCATTGCAGCCAGTGCATCATCCATCTTCTCACTAGTAAGGGGTGCCTCCATACTTTCCCTATCCTCAACAGTCAGCTTAGGGATCGCAGTGCCTTCCAGCAAAGCCATAATTCTTGCTACCGATGCCCCCGTCCGAGAGGAATACAACTCCGAATAGAACTCAGTGAAGACATTCAGCACATATGTAATATCAGTGACCTGCCCACCTTTTTACTACGTAGGAGGTGTACAAAGAGAGTACCTCTCTTGAGCGGCAGCCACCAGTGACAGCATATGGCCCACCTTTTCTCCATCTTCATAAAAACCGAGTTGCTGAAATGCACACTTCTTCTCTGACCTTTCAATATTGTTAACCTCTCCTTGTGTTTCCCTCAACTGCTTCCCAGCTTCTCGAGTATTAAGTGTGATATCCTATCTTCAGCCCTCCTAAGCGCTTCCAGTCTCTCCTGTTCTCCTTTTTTCATTTTTGATTTACATCTACTGATGTCCCTAATCAGCAAACCCCTTATAAACGCTTTCATGGTGTCCCAAATTATTAGCGGATCAGCACTGCCTTCATTAAGAGTAAAATATTCCTCTACTTCCCATTGCATACTCTCCATGTCAATGCTACACAGCCATATTGGGTGTACCTTCCACTTCCCCCTTTGCCTGGCATGTGTCCCCTGCTGATTGGATACAGACTTCAAGTCGGGTATGATCTGTTATTGCCCTCGGCAAGTACTCCACCCCCTCTCACCAGTGTGTCCAACAACCCATTCTCCAATGCCATATCTATGCGGGATAATGTACCATAAGATGGCGAGTAACAAAGAGAAGCAACTCCTCTCCATGTTTCGCACTCTCCAAATATTAATGAATCCAACCTCTTGTAAATAAGTACCGAATGGTGTTATAAAGCTATGGGTCTTTCCTGGGGCGTATTTGTTCTTGGGATTCGTTTAGTTGCCATCTGTAAAGAGATGATGTCTCAGTATCAGTTTTAAATACTGATCGTATGCAATCGTGGTCTGATCAGGAGGACAGGATGTGTCTAGAGTTAGAGTAGAGAAGATAAGTTAGGTTGCTGGAGTTCGTTAGTATCCAATCTATTCTGGAGTATTAGTGGTGGACCTTGGAGAAGTAGGTTTAGCCCCTCGAGTGCGTGTGGGTTTCTCTCCATGTGTCTACTAATCAGTGGGATTTAAGTAGGTTTTGTAGAGTTTTCCTCTCAGTGTTAGTGATGTTGGATCGTTTTTGGGTGAAGCTATCTAATGTGTCTATGGTTATGTTGAAATCTCCACTCCAGAGTAGGAAGCCGTAGGTTGCGTCCTCTATCGGTTTCATTATGGTTCAGATCGTTTTCATTTGCATCGTCGGGGAGTGGGGGGGGTGGCCATAGCTATTTATGATACAGATTTGTTTTGATTGGAACATCTCATGTATTATGAGGTATCTACCTTCTTTGTCCGCGGTCACTCGGATGTTGTGTGATAGTACCTTATTCCTTCACAATGTGGGGGGCGTGCTAGCTGTGGCTAGTGTGCTAGCTGTCGTGTGGGGTCTGTCTCCGTGTAGTATGGTGGTGGTCAGTTTGAATACTAATGGTGGGTGGACATAGCAGGTACAACGGGGGTGGTTTTTGGGCCCGAGTGTTCAGGTCTCTTGAATATAGGACCATGGGTAACATCGGCCCAATTTAGGGTAACATATTTATTCTAGAGGTACCGTGTTCTCTGTAGGGTGGTTTGTGTAGAGTAGGGGTTAGGAATTTGATGTATTTTTCAGAAATCGTGTGGTAGTAGTTAGGGTTGAAAGTTTGGTGTGTGGGGAAGGGGGGTGTCATAATATTTGGTGACCTAATTGTTTTAATTGCCTTGGTGGTCGTTTCTAGGGGATTGGGGACTAGGGTGTTTAGTGCGGCAAACTTCTTTCTACTCCCTACTAGATCGTTGTCGTTCTGGTAGAGTGTTGGTGTCAATCAGAGGGATACCTGCCCTTTCTAGGGCTTGTCGGCCGCCTTCTTCCGTTCTTTGGGAGTAGGTTGTGTTATTGTAGTTGAAGATCAGGGCGTGTGGGAAGGCCCACTTGTATTTGATGTGCGACTTTAGTAGCGCCATTGTGGTGCTTTTCATTGCGGTCACTGAGCAGATGTCAGGGAATAGGGAGACTGTATCTGGTAAACCTGGTAGGGTAGGTTTGTTGCGTGCGGCTTGCGAGAATCAGGTCTCTTGATTCTTTGTGGTGTAGTTTAAGAACCACGTCTCTTGGCGATGTGTTTGATCTGGATTTTCCTAGAGCTCTGTGAATTCTGGTTATCTGGAGGATATCCGGGTCTGCTTGGGGGAGTAGAGATTGAAGAGTTTGGAGAATCTCTCTTGTAGATTAGTTTCATTTTCTGGGAGGCCTTTGACTCTTATGTTTCCTCTCCTTTGATCGGTTTTCCATGTCCTCACATGTCAGCTCCAGGTATTCAATTCTGGTATCTTGCTCTAGGAGCAGTTTCCTGTCGGTTTCTATGGCATCAGCTGTATCATCCATTCTTCTTTCTAGATCGTCAGTGGATTGAAAGATGTCTTGGATTTGGCATGCAAAGTTGTCGACAGCGGCTGAGAGCTCGGTTCTCAAGGTCTTCTGGATGTATGCCAAGAGTTCCTCCATAGCCATCGGAGGTGAATTCTGTGGGGGGCTGAATCCAGTTTGTTGGGGACTGTTGGTGGGGTCACCCTCCCTTGATGGGTTGCTTGGGTGGGTGTCATTTCGTGGGCAGTGGGTTTGGTGTGTTATGGGAATAATTGTGATATTGGACATATTATACTGCTGGACCTAATATTAACCGACAGGCCAGACCGCATATCACATTTACGGGTTGGAGGTCACTTGGGTAATAGTGGTCATAAAATATTAGTTTTCAAGTATACTTTAATAAAATATGTAGTAGAGGGGCTACAAGGACACTAAACTTCAGGAAGGCAAATTTCCAACAGTTGAGAGATGATCTTAGTCCAATAAACTGGGACGATGTCCTGAGACATAAAAGTACCAAAGCAAATGGGAGACGTTTATTAGCATCCTGAATAGGACCTGTGCACAATATATACCCTATTGGAATAAACATGCTAGAAATAGGAGGAAACCACTATGGCTAAAAAAAGCGGTAAGAGGCGCAATAACTGACAAAAAGAAAGCATTTAGGGAATTAAAGCAAGTAGGTAGTGATGAAGCATTAAATAAATACAGAAAATTAAATAACATTTGTAAAAAGCAAATCAAGGCAGCAAAGATTGAGACAGAGAGTCTCATTGCCAGAGAAAGTAAAAATAATCCCAAAATATTTTTTAACTGCATAAATAGTAAGAAACTAAAAAATGATTGTGTTGGCCCCTTTAAAAATAATCTGGGTGAAATGGTGGATGAGGATGAGGAAAAAGCCAATATGCTAAATGACTTTTTTTTAACGGTATTTACTCAAGAAAATCCCATGACAGACAACATGATCAGTGATAACAAAAACTCTCCATTAAATGTCACCTGCTTAGGGTGCTTTCACACCACGATTTTTGCATTTCCGATGCTGTCCGAAAAAAATCGGACAGCATCGGACCGATTTTCGGATCCAATGCATCCCTATGGGGATCGGACCGAATCGGATGTGCACTAAATGCCATCCGATTTGGTCCGATCCGACTCTGCCCGATTTTGGCCGGTTTTTTTCAGGGAGAAAAAAATCGTTGCCTGCAACGATTTTTTCATCCGATGACAAAATCTGACAGACTCGGATCGGACCAAATCGGATGGCATTTAGTGCACATCCGATCTGACCCGATCCCTAACATGGGGCCCTATGGAGAAGGGTCCGAGAAAACATGTGATGTCTCCTCGGACCCCATTTTACTGTACTGAGCATGCTCAGTACAGTAAAACTGCTCCTGGGAGCACAAGGGTTAAAAAGAAAAAAAAAAAAAGTTTATTCTCACCTGCCCCGAGCCCCGCCGTCTTCCGCCATCTTCCTCTAGGTTCCCGGTGGCTCCCGCAGGCTGCCGCAGGCTCCGGTGTCAGCAGAGGTGTACCTCTGCTGACAAGGACCTGCGGTGATGTCACAGTCATGTGACCGCGAGTTCACCATGGTGAACCCGCGGTCACGTGACTGTGACATCACGCAGGTCCTGTGTACAGCAGAGGTACACCTCTGCTGACACCGGCAGCCTGCGGAAGCCACCGGGAACCTAGAGGAAGACGGCGGGGGACAGCGGGGGCTCGGGGGCAGGTGAGAATAAACTTTTTTTTTTTTTTCTTTATTTGCAGCCCGGCGCCGATTTTATGCCGGAATCGGGTGCCTATTTGGCACCCGATTCCAGGCATCAGAAGGGAGCCGATGCTGTCCGATTTATATCGGACAGCATCGGCTCCCTAAAAATCGTGGTGTGAACGCACCTTAACCCAGCAGGACGTATGGCACCGTCTAAAAATCACTAAATTGACAAATCCCCGGGCCCAGATGGGATACACCCCAGAGTACTGTAGGAATTAAGAACTGTCATAGACCATTATTTTTAATATTTAAAGATTTCATAATAACAGGGTCTGTACCACAGGACTGGCGTATAGCAAGTGTGGTGCCAATATTCATAAAGGGGACAAAAACTGAACTGGAAATTATAATCTAGTAAACTTAACCTCTACTGTGGGTAAAATCCTATAGGGTTTTCTAAGAGATGCTATCCTGGAGTATCTGAAGAAAAATAACCTCATGACCCAATATCAACATGGGTTTACGAGGGACCGTTCCTGTCAAACTAATCTAATAAGCTTCTATGAAGAAGTAAGTTCTGGACTGGACCAAAAAAAATGCAGTGGACATGGTGTATATGGACTTTTCAAAAGCTTTTGATACACAAAAGGTTGATACATAAAATGAGAGCAATGGGGATAGGGGAAAATATGTGTAAGTGGGTTAAGAACTGGCTTAGTGATAGGAAACAAAGGGTGGTCATTAATGGAACACACTCATAATGGGTCACAGTTAACAGTGGGGTACCACAGGGGTCAGTGTTGCCCGCTTCTTTTTAATATATTTATTACCTTGTAGGGGGCATAAAGAGTAAAATCTCAATATTTACAGATGACACTAAACTCTGTAGGGTAATCAATACAGAAGAAGACAATTTTATATTACAGGAAGATTTATGTAAACTAGAAGCTTGGGCTGATAAATGGCAAATGAGCTTTAATGGGGATAAATGTAAAGTCATGCACTTGGGCAGAGGAAACAAAAGGTATAATTATGTACTTAATTGTAAAACACTGGGCAAAATTATCACTGAAAAATACCTGGGTGTATGGGTAGATGACAAACTCACGTTTAGTGGCCAGTGTCAGGCAGGTGCTGCAAAGGCAAATAATGGGATGTATTAAAAGAGGCATAGATGCTCATGAGGAGAACATAATTTTACCTCTATACAAGTCACTAGTGCGACCACACTTAGAATACTGTGTACAATTTTGGTCTCCGGTGTATATGAAAGACATAGCTGAACTAGAGCGGGTCCAGAGAAGAGCGACCAAAGTCATTAGGGGACTGAGAGGTCTGCAATACCAAGACAAGTTATTAAACTTGGGGTTATTTAGCTTGGAAAAATGAAGGCTTAGTGGTGATCTTATAATAATGTATAAATATATGAGGGGACAGTACAGAGACCTTTTTAATACACCCAGGTCTTTTTCAGTGATAGTTTTGCCCAGTGTTTTACAATCTATTATAATAAAAGCCCTAAGCCAACTTCCGTCACTATGTAACGGTATCGCTATGTCACATCTGTGACAGAAGCTGGCTGTACATCCATCGGGGGTGACCCAAGATGGCCGACCTTTGGCAGTAGCAGGGCTTTCAAAGCCCCACTACCGCCATCGGAAGCCTCTGCTCTGCCCCACACTCTCCATTGACACACCATCACACTCCTCACCCCCTCTCCTCTTCTGCACCTCCACACACACGCGACCGCCCGGCACTTCATGTACCCCCTCTCTGTACAGTCTCACACTCATATCACCGCAGTCCACGCTGTCACCCACACTGTACCCACCTCCATCACCAAATCTACCTCACCAGGTCCCCGCACACCCACTCCACTACCTGCCACCCACTCCCAACAGTCCACTGTACGCGTTTCGCTAAGGCTTCTTCCTCGAAACGCGTTAGGGGGCGGTGGCCACGGACAGGTAATACTTCCAGACCCATGATTTGATTTACGGTGACTTGTTTGCGTGCTTGTATGGTATGTACTCAGGACTTGAAGCATTATACCGGCTAGTGCCTGGTACATGATATATTGTAATTCACTGTCATACCTGCATGTTTTGATTCATGAGGTCTCCTGTCTCGTGTGCTACCTTGGAATTACTTTTATTGCTGCATTTATGCACTAATTTTTAATAAAGAGCACTTTGATTATTATTTTGGCCTGACTCCAGGGTTGTTTTTATAGGAATTGGTATGTGATTGGAGGGCCTTTACTTTTATAAGGGTTTTTCTGAAATTCCTGCTGGACTAGCCAGATATCCCTCCAGGGAAGGACCCAGCCTGTGTTTGAGACTCCTAACCGAGGCTCCACAGACTCTATTTGCATATTCATAATTCCCAGGAGGCAATGCGCCTAGGAATTCACTGTGTTGAGTGCTTTAGCCAGCTGCCCGCAGTGTTTTGTTGGACTGGTCTCCCTGAGATCAGTGAATGCTTTGTGATTGTGGGATATTGACATAGGCGACGGGAGAAAGTGACACCAATGTCACCGCTACCGTCAGAAGATCAGTGGCGCTAGCTGCCACTCATCTCCTGCCTCACGGAGGTCAGCGGCGACCAGCGAAGCAGCCGGGAGATGAGCGGCGTCCGTGCAACCGGAAGTACGCTGCCCGCCATATTGGAACACTCAAGTTATGGGTATTCCCATATGGCGGCCAGTAGCGGTGCTACCGCCCGCTCTCCCGGCTGCTGGCTCTCCCTCCTCTCCCCGGCCTCTCCGTACTCCCCCTCGCCACTCTGTTCTCACCATCCACCGGCGTACCATTGCAGGCTGCCTGGAGAAAGACATTCTGTTTGGAGCCGGTCATGTGACAGGCCCTCTGTGATGTCACATCAGCCCGCCCTGTCACATGACTGGCTTCACACTGATTCTCTTCAGCCTGCAATGGTAATGCTGGTGGAAGGGAGAGAGCAGAGGACAGGGGCACACAGAACAGGGGCAGAGGACAGGGGACACAGGGGCACACAGGACAGGGGGACATAGAACAGGGGTAGAGGACAGGGATGCACAGGGGCACACAGGACAGGGGGACACAGTAGTGGAGTTTTTACAATACTGGGTGGTGGAACTGTGGAAGGTTTGAGGAGTGGCGGCAAAGCTGGGATGGAGGCTGGGCGGAGTTTCTGGGGACACAAAGGTTTGCCATTGTGATGCCCTGAAATTCCTAGTATACAAAACAAGAACAGACAGACGCACCATGAGAGGGATGCGTTGTGAGTCAGGTTAGAATAAGATGGTGTGGGGGTCTAGCCTCTCACCTTTGTGCTCGCCCGGCACAACCCTGGTAAACAGCACTGTAATTCCCGCTGGCGGCAGTATATCCGATGAACCTCCGGCGTCCACTTCCTTAGTTTACTCACGTGGTGCGGGGATCCGATCAGCTGATTCTGCGTCACGGGATACGTCACGCCAGGTCCTGGTTGTGATACTGCGGGCTTTCTGAACACTGTGCAGCTCCACCACGATCTCCCGGAGGGGTGGAATAAGCAATTAGAAATTGATGAATGTGGCTATGGAGCGCTCTGATAGAGACCACAGACAGGTGGAAATTATAATACTTATCATTTATTACTATAATCTACAACGCTTTTCAACACCGGATTGCCGTCTTCCTCAGGTGGGAGTTCACAAGGCAAGGTGGGGAAAGCAGATATTGCCCAATCACAATTTACTACGATCTAAGTCTCTTTTAACGCTTTCTAATCACAATCCATACCTGGAAACATGACTGTGGAGTTACTTACATAAAATTCACTAAATGTTTATACACTCAATATAAATAAAAGCAATATAGTTAAAATGTAAATCTAATATATAAAGCTGAATATGTGTGTGTATATCCAGGATTGGCATCTACACCATCGCAACTACAGCCACAAACTTTTGCACAGTCAGGCATCTGGACCCCGAGAGCGTCATAGGCTATATTGTGAGGCGAAATTGTAACCCTGCGCGTTCCAGTTCACCAAACAATTTTGCCCCTATCTACATAATGGGGAAAAAGTGAATGGAAAAGTGTTGGAGGAAAATCGAGAGCTGTCAGCTATAGCCACAAAATTTTGCACAGTCACACGTCTGGACCCCGGGAGCGTCATAGGCTATGTTGTGAGGTGAAATTTTAACCCCGCGCATTCCAATTCACCAAACAATTTTGCCCCTATCTACATAATGGGGAAAAAGTGACAGTTACCAGTTGACAGTTGTGAATGAGAGGGGCTTAATGATAGCGCCAAAGACTAACAGCACATACCAGCATATAGTCCCTAAGGTGGGGCCCCAACGCGAGATATTCACCATGCACGGGGACATGTATACACACCACACGCACACAAAGAGTAACAGCAAGTGTATAGTTGCTAAGGTGCAGCCCCAACATTGGATACTCACCACGCACCCGAACAAACACACACACCACAAAGAGACACACAAAACACAGAGACACACACACCCTATAGCGACACATGCACTCACCCCACAGGGACACACACACACCACAAAGAGACACATGCACTCACCCCACAGGGACACACACACACACCACAAAGAGACACACCACACAGCCCCCCCCACAGGGACACACACACATACACACCCTATAGGGACACATGCACTCACCCCACAGGGACACACACACACACCACAAAGAGACACACACAACACAGACACACACACCACACAGACCCCCCCCACAGGGACACACACACATAGCCACCCTATAGGGACACATGCACTCACCCCACAGGGACACACACCACAAAGAGACACACACAACACAGACACACACACCACACCCCCCCCCCACAGGGACACACACACATAGCCACCCTATAGGGACACAGCATTGGATACTCAACACGCACCCGAGCAAACACACACACATCACAAAGAGACACACACACACCCAAGGGGACACACACACACCCTATAGGGACACATGCACTCACCCCACATGGACACACACACCACAAAGAGACACACACACCCCACACAGACACTGACCCCACAGGGACATACACACCCTATAGGGACACATGCACTCACCCCATAGGGACACACACACACACACACCACAAAGAGACACACACAACACAGATACACACACCACACAGACCCCCTCCCACAGGGACACACACACATACACACCCTATAGGAACACATGCACTCACCCCACAGGGATACACACACACACCAGAAAGAGACACACACAGCAGAGACACACACCACAGAGACCCCCCCACAGGGACACACACACAATACACACCCTATAGGAACACATGCACTCACCCCACAGGGACACACACATACACACACATCCCAGGGACACACACACCACACAGACAGACACAGATGTGCACAAATCACCTCACACAACTCGCCTCATACGTGTTCTATCTTTAATTTCCAAACATAAACATCTGACTAAAAACAGCCAATGGGCAACACATGTGCCATATAGGGAATTAAGGCAGATGTTAGTCACATGAGCTGTCTGTTATGTGTATGTGTGAGTTAACATATACTGCCCGGCCAGGGGAGGGTTTACTGTTGGCTGGAGATTTCTTAGGCTGCCTATAGCAATCAATCACAGCTCAGCTTCTATTTTCTTACAGGTCATTAATATGACATATTCAAATTCTATTTTGTTATAGCTAACAATAGTTATTTATTAACCCGGGCATAGCCGGGTACTACAGCTAGTTAATTATAAGAACAACAATAAAACACTTCATATGTTAAATCTTAATACCAAGGTCAAATTATACAAATCACAGCCCCATTTTTGTACTCATAAAAAATATTAAAAAAATTATTATTAGAAAAATTATTTACTTCTTCAGATGAATTCCCTAAAACAATATAAAATAAACATTATAAAAGATTTTTACATATGAATAATAATCCACATAAAACTATAATAATTCTAAAAAATCATGCAATTCTGAAAGGGTCCAGAATTGAGATATACGTGGGCACAACCACCACATTTGGGCAAGCGAACCTCTTTGTCCACATAGTCTCCAGCCAAAGGGAGACACCCTCAACAAAGCCGGCCACCTTAGTAGGGGGGAGATACCATCTCAAATGTAGTTTCTTCAGCTGTTCTAGATGGTTAATGCATTTTGTTGCCCTTGTTACACACTGAACCGCTCCCTCCCAATCCTCTTCATCTGCTGTGAAACCAAGTTCCTCCTCCCAGGGAAGCTTAAACTGGGGGTCCGCCTCCACCAATCCCGCGTAAAGCGCTGCCAGACCTCCTGACCCCCCCGAGGAGGCCCCGAGCAAGGTGCGCATGGGGGTAGGCCTATGAGGGGTCCACAACACCGAGACGCTCCGGGAGGAGAGGAAATGGGAGACCTGGCAGAGCTGGAAGTAGGTGTGGCCCAGGGTCGGGTATTTAAGGACAAAGTCATTACAAGTCAGAATCCCCCCGGGCCCAGAGAGGTCCGCCAGCGAACAAAGGCCATGTTCCGTCCACTCCGCCAACCTCAAGGACGGGATGTGAATACATATAGCCCCAAGTGGGACCTCAGATGCCGAAAGCAACGTCCACTCTCTCGGCGCGCGTCTCCAGGCCCGCAGCGCTGCATCAATCGTCCCCAAAGTATGGTGAAGCTTTACAGGTTTTAGCGATTCGGCAGCTAATAGGCATCTCAAGGAGCCACCCGGCAGCTAATCGGCATCTCAAGGAGCCACCCGGCACCCGAGAGGCCTCTATCTGAGTCCACCCACACCCAACCGACTCCGACCACCAGGCCCCCAAGACCTCAAGAAGTGAGGCTCTATAGTAAGCAGAGACATCCGGGACACCCATACCGCCACCACCCAACTTTCGGAACATCACTCTGTGCTGAATGGGGGGTCGTTTGGCTGCCCAGATGAATCTGTCCACCCCTCATTGTATCCGGATTAAGAGTCATGAGGGGATTATGAGAGGTACACACCTGAAGAGGTAGAGAAGCCTGGGGAGCCATGACATTCTGAATGCCTGGATTCTTGCTATCCATGAAAGCGACTGGAGAGAGCGAGGGTCTTTTGCCCCGTTCAGGGCCCCCAGAAACGCATCCGCATTCCGTTTAACCACCTCGATAGAGGGGCACAAGGTGATACCCAGATATGGGATGCCGCCCGGGGACCACCGGAAGGGGAGAGAGCCGGACAGCGAATCAGACATCTCCTGAGGGATATTAACCGGGTATATCAGGGACTTAGAGGCGTTCAGCTTATAGTACGAGACCTTTGCGTAGGAGGTGAGCAGGGCCAGCACCCTCGGGAGGGATACCTCAGGGCGGGAGCACGAGATGATAACGTCGGCATATAAACCCACAACATGCACCCTGTCCCCTACCTGTATCCCCCGGATGTCAGGGGCAGCCCTGCCGCGTCTCATTAGAGATTTCAAATGGCTCTGAGAGATAGCCTGAGGAGAAGACCCTGGTGGAGGGATTCGAGTATAGACCCAGGACTGCCGAGTGGAAAGGACCATCAATCCCAAAACCCCTCAGGACCCGTTCCAGGTAGCCCCAGTGCACCCTGTCAAATGCCTTCTCCGCATCCAGTGATAGGAATGCATCAGGTGCCCCCCTCCTCTCCTCCGGTTCAACGAGGTTCAGCATTCTCCTCGTGCCATCTCTAGCCTGACGCCGAGCCACAAAGCCCACTTGATCCGGATCTACCAGCGTTGGGACCACCTCAGCCAACCTTAGGGCAAGTAGTTTAGAATATGCTAGACTGACTGCTTGTGTATTGTGCATATAATGTGTGTTAGGTACGCATTGTGATCATCTTGCCCATCTACCCAGCTTTGCTAGACTGACTGCTTATGTATTGTGCATATAATGTGTGTTAGGTACGCATTGTGATCATCTTACCCATCTACCCAGTTTTGCTAGACTGACTGCTTATGTATTGTGCATATAATGTGTGTTAGGTACGCATTGTGATCATCTTACCCATCTACCCAGCTTTGCTAGACTGACTGCTTATGTATTGTGCATACAATATATATATGTATATGTTTATATTTTCTTACCTATCATGTCTCTGCTTTTCATCATTCCTCATGATCACTCTTCCATGACCTGTAGTGAGTACTCCAGCCCCCCCAAACTTTTATTACCTTTGTCTAAGTGTCAGTATCTGCTCACTTATCCACACCCAGACCCTAGTCCACACCTGAAGCGTCTTTAGCTGCAGATATAATCTGAACCACAAGTCTGATCCAGACTTTGTCTGATCCATGTATCTTTCAAACTACATCTTTCAAAGTACATTTTCTAAGTACAATACTTAGAAATAGACTAGAAATGGACTGGAAAAGACTGGCAGGTAAAGGAATATAAAGCCCCCACATTGTTTCCCTTCTAATCTCTACCACCCTTACTACTTCATTTCATATTAACTCTTTAAATCCCTTCCACAAGTAAGGAACTAGTCATCAGTCCACCCATCCTTCCCAGCCATCTTACGTCCTCTTGACTACTATTTCTCCCCATACTGGCTGCATCACCTTGTCCTCGGCATCTGCTTCTGCTCACTTCAATGCCTCACCTGTCCCACGGCTGCTCCTTCAGCCGACCCCGCAATCGCCTCTGTCAACCCCGACTGCCTCGACCGATCCCCCAACTGCCCCATACGGCCCACCCATCTGACCCCCCACCTTGCATCTCGTCCCCGGTCATCACCTCATCCCGTGACCGCTCCCCACTGATGACCATTCACCCACTACCACAACTTCCCCCACTCTGCTTCTGACCCCTGCTGCCACACTCACTCCCTGCTCTCCGTATGCAATGTTCTCGCTACTCCTCACTCTCACTCCCATCCTTCTTTACTTCCTACTACCCCCACTTATACCCCCTCCCAGCAACGAAATACTGCTCTCACCCTCCATCCTGCCGAACCACCTCACCCACTTCACCAACCTTTTCATTCACTTTCAATCCTCAATCACCAAACAAGCACGCCCGCCTCGCAAGCTCTCATGCTCCCACCTGCTAACCCTCTGCCTACTCCTCCTCTTTGCCGGTGACATCTCTCCCAATCCTGGCCCCCCCCCCGCCACATCCCCACAACAACCTTCATCCCACGACCCACTGCCAACCTTCGCGACCTCACCACCACTAGCCCTCACAACCCCACCAACATCAGACCCATTCCCCCAACCCATGCCCCACCTACCACTCTACCCGGCGCACTCTGGAATGCCTGCTCAGTGTGCAACAAACTCCCTGATATCCATGATCTCTTTATCTCCAGGAAACTGTCATTCCTTGGCCTCACCGAGACCTGGCTCACCCCCTCCGACACGGCCTTCCCTGCTGCACTATCCTACGGCGGCCTCAGCCTGTCCCACATCCCCCGTCCCTCTGGCAAACACGGCGGTGGAGTTGGCATACTGCTGTCCAACTCCTGCCCTTCAGCCCTATCCCCCCGCCCCCATCCGTCACTGTCCCCTCCTTCGAAGCCCACTTGGTCCGAATCTTCTCCCCCTGCAACCTCCAACTAGCCATCATCTATACCCCCCCCCCCAGACCCAGCGCCTCCTTCCTTGAGCACTTCACTAACTGGCTACTTCACTTCCTCTCCACTGACATCCCCTCCATCATCATGGGCGACTTCAATATCCCCATTGACACTCCCTGTCCAGCCGCCTCCAACCTTCTTTCCTTGACCAATTCCCTAGGACTCTCCCAATGGTCCTCCTCTCCCACCCACAAACAAGGCCACACGCTTGACCTAATCTTTACCCGCCTTTGCTCCCTCTCTAACCTCACAACCTCGGAACTCACACTGTCTGACCACCATCTCTTGACCTTCTCCGCCCTCTCCTCCCCTGCCACACTACCCCCTCTCCGCAAACTTGATCACCCTCGCCGAAACCTAAAAGATCTTGATCTTCCTCTATTCTCTGAATCACTCCTCCCTCTCACCGACATACCCTTCGCCGATGACTTTGACATTGCCACCACCCTATACAACACCACCATAACGAACGCTCTCGACCTAGCCACCCCCCTCACTCTCCATGCTCCACGCATTAACAGGCAACCCTGGCACACCATTCTCACTAAAAACCTGAGACGGGTGTCCAGGGTCGCCGAGAGGAGATGGAAAAAGTCCCACACCCCCAAGCACTTTGCTCTGTTCAAACAATCCATCACTGACTTCAAGACGGCACTTGCTACCGCCAAGCAAGTGTTCTTCTCATCCCTTATAACCTCTCTGTCCCGCAACCCCAAACAGCTCTTCAAAACTTTCAACTCCTTACTTCGCCCGCCTGCTCCTCCCCCTTCTCCCCTCATCTCTGCTGAAGACTTTGGACCTTCTTCAAGGAGAAGAAGATCAGAAACAGCTTCGGTCCACTATCCCCACAACTTCCCTTCCCACCTACACTGCCCTCCTCCTCCATCAGCCACTTCCCCCCATAACTGTAGACAAACTCTCCTCCCTCCTGTCAAAATCACACCTAACCACCAGCACTCACGACCCGCTCCCATCCCACCTCATTCCGAACCACACCTCCATTTTCATACCAGCCCTCACCCACCTCTTTAACCATTCACTTAGCACTGGTGCCTGCCCCTCGGCCTTCAAACACCCCTAATCACGCCCATCCTAAAAAAACCTCACTTGACCCTACCTCTGTCTCTAACTCGCCCCATATCTCTTTTCCCATTCGCCTCTAAGCTACTTGAACAGCACGTCCACTCCAAACTGTCCTCCCACCTCTCCTCGTGCTCCCACTTCGACCGCCTACAGTCCGGCTTCTGACCCCTCCAATCCACCGAAACAGCCCTGACCAAAGTCACCAACGACCTACTGACCACCAAGAACAAACACCACTACTCCATCCTCCTCCTCCTTGACCTGTCTGCCGCCTTCGACACGGTTGACCACTCCCTTCTTCTCCGGATCCTGGAATCCCTCGGCATCACCCACCTTGCTCTCTCCTGGATCTCCTCATACCTAGCGGACCGGACCTTCAGCGTCTCCCACTCCCACACCTCCTCACCCTACCCCTTTTCTGTCGGAGTCCCCCAAGGTTCGGTCCTGGGACCCCTACTTTTCTCCATATACACTCTCGGCCTAGGGCAACTCATTGAGTTCCACGGCCTCCAGTACCACCTTTACGCCAACGCCACCCAAATCTACCTGTCCGGCCCTGACATCACCTCCCTACTCTCCAAAATCCCAGAATGCCTTTCCGCCATCTCATCCTTCTTCTCTGCTCGCTTCCTTAAACTCAACATGGACAAAACTGAATTCATAGTCTTCCCCCCCAAAAAATTCCACCCCACCTCCCAACCCTATCCATCTGAATCTACGACTGCGCCCTTTCCCCAGTCCCCCAAGCCAAGTGGCTCGGGGTAATCCTTGACTCCTCCCTATCCTTCAAGCCTCACATCAAAGCCCTCACCACATCCCTACGGCTCCAGCTCAAGAACATCTCGCGGATCCGCTCTTCCTCACCCACGACACCGCTAAAACATCATTCATGCTCTTATCATCTCCCGCCTTGACTACTGCAACCTCCTTCTCAATGGCCTCCCGGCTAACTCCCTCACACCTCTCCAGTTTATCCTCAACTCCGCTGCCCGACTAATCTACCTGTCCTCCCGTTACTCCCCTGTCTCCCCCCTCTGCCAAGCCCTTCACTGGCTCCCCATCTCCAAGAGATCCCAATTCAAAACACTAACCATGGCGTACAAAGCCATACACAACCTGGCCCCACCATACATCTCCGACCTGGTCTCCCGATACCTACCCTCACGCAACCTCCGCTCCTCCCAAGAACTCCTCCTCTGCTCCCCCCTCATCACCTCTTCGCACAACCGAGTCCAGGACTTCTCCCGGGCATCTGCCTTACTCTGGAACTCCCTGCCTGAACACGTCAGACACTCTCCTACCCTGAGTAGCTTCAAGTGTCACCTGAAGACTCACCTATTCCGTCAAGCCTACAACCTGCCATGAGACCCAGGCTACCGTCCCATACCTGACATTCCCCCATCCTACTGTATCCTAACCTGCCCCTCATAGACTGTGAGCCCTCGTGGACAGGGTCCCTGCCCCTCCTGTACCTGTACGTCCTGATCGCCTAGATTTAGTGTACTTGTTCTTGTCTCCCTTATCCTCATGTAAAGCGCCATGGAACCTAATGGCGCTATATAAATAAATAATAATATATTTTGAGATCGGTTTTCAGCAGGGAGATCAGTCAGTAGCTATCTGGAACCTCTGGATTTTTGCCGTGTTTAGGGATTGTTATAATCGTTGCTTCCAGGACCTCCATAGGGATGGAGCCGCTAGATCTCCAACTGCTGAACAGGCGAAGTAAATAAGGGGCCAAGGAGGTGCCAAATGCCTTGTAATATTCATTAATAAAACCGTCAGGTCCTGGAGCAGAACCCGACTTCAGAGTAGCAATGACCCTACCCACCTCCAGCTGTGTGAATGGTTTGTTAAGGGCCTCAAGAGCGGCCTCAGAGATCAAGGGAAGCATCAGCTGCGCAAGAAAGTCATCTATCTGTGCTGAAATTTCCTAGAAGTAAGCCCTACATTGGTCAAACTACACCCACATCTAGCATGATATATCACTCCTACGGTCCTACATATGATATAGTGTGATAGCAAATTCCCTCGATCCATCATGATTACTAAATGTTTTTGTCCAGAAAATGTTTTTGCAGGAGTGACAGGAGCCACAAGGATAACACCTCAACAATGGGCAACCCACATTAAAGGGGAAAATTGATTTTTTACTATAGTGGCTATGCACCACTAAGGCTCCTGCCTTAGTGGTGCATAGCCACTTAGATGCTCCTGTATCCCTAAGGCTCCTAGCAGTCATCATAGGTCAATGCAGAATAAAAGTAGAGAGAGTGGACTCTGTTTTCAGAACATCCCAATGGCACCTAAGGATCCCCCTAATCGATTCCCACTGGTTGTTAAATGTAGAGATAAATCTCTCTACAGGGGGTATCCTTGTTGTTTTAGCACCTAACAGTGTACAGCGTTGGATTCTTCTTGCTCGTTTGCAGCCCCTCCTAATACTTCTACTGCTGTAGCCCTGATCAAGGAATCTCCCCCTCATGTCCTCAGCAGAGCCTCAAAGGTGGAATCATCAGAACAAATCCGCCGTAGGCATAAAAACTGGCCCACGGGGACTGCCCTGATGGTTGAGGCTGTATGTGCTGAGGAGGCATGAAGGAGTGAATTCACCGAGTTATCTTTCCTGAAAATATCCATAGACACCTCTCCGCCCGTTTTTCCGTAAATTTTTATGTCCAAAAATCAATCTCTGTTTTGGTGTATTTATACGTAAGTTTTATGTTGAGGTCGTTAGAGTTAAGTTCGCAGATGAAGGACTCCAATTCTGGCATGGTTCCACCCCAGATGACTCGCACGGCAGGAGAAGACATATCACGGTCTATGGGTAAGCCTATAACATTGTTGATGTTTATATGCATTTTATTGGTTAACAACTCAGAAATCTTCACCATGGAAGTGTATTCCAATTACCAAATACCGTATATACTCGTGTATAAGCCGACCCGTGTATAAGCCGACCCCCCTACTTTTGCCCCCAAAACCTGGGAAAATCTATTGACTCGCGTATAAGCCGAGGGTGGACTCCAGCACAGGTATACAACCCCCAGCAGTGAGGTATACAGCAGCCTCCCCAGTGGTAGTATACAGCAGCCTCCCATGGTATATACAGCAGCACCCAGTGGTAGTATACAGCAGCCCCAAGGTATATGCAGCCCAGAGGTATATGCAGCCCCAGAGGTGTATACAGCAGCCCCAATATACAGCAGCCCCAGTGGTATTGCAGCCCCAGTGGTATTGCAGCCCCTATATACAGCAGCCCCAGTGGTATTGCAGCCCCTATATACAGCAGCCCCAGTGGTATTGCAGCCCCAGTGGTATTGCAGCCCCTATATACAGCAGCCCCAGTGGTATTGCAGCCCCAGTGGTATTGCTGCCCCTATATACAGCAGCCCCAGTGGTATTGCAGCCCCAGTGGTGTATACAGCAGCCCCTATATACAGCAGCCCCAGTGGTATTGCAGCCCCAGTGGTACTGCAGCCCCTATATACAGCAGCCCCAGTGGTATTGCAGCCCCTATATACGCACCCCAGTGGTATTGCAGCCCCAGTGTATTGCAGCCCTATATACAGCAGCCCCAGTGGTATTGCAGCCCCAGTAATGCAGGGCCCCTATATACAGCAGCCCCAGTGGTATTGCAGCCCCAGTAATGCAGGGCCCCTATATACAGCAGCCCCAGTGGTAGTATACAGGCAGCCCCAGTAATGCAGGGCCCCCCCCTCATGCTCCGGTCTCCTGTAAAGCAAATTATACTTATCAGTGCCCGCTGCCGTCCGCGCCCGCATCTGCCGACATCCCGATCCTCCGTCTTCATGCATCTTCTTCCTGTTTCCTGTGCGCGTCGCCGGTAATGACGTCATTGCCTGCGACGCGCACAGAAGCAGGAAGAAGATGAATGAAGATGGAGGATCGCATATTCGGCAGCGGCGGGTTCGGACGGCAGCGGGCACTGATAAGTATAACTTGCTTTACAGGTGACCGGAGCATGAGGGGGGGGCCCTGCATTACTGGGGAATGCGGGGGCTGCTGTATACCGCTGTATACAGCAGCCCCCGCACTGACTCGCGTATAAGCCGAGGGGGGTACTTTTCAGCCCAATTTTTGGGCTGAAAAACTCGGCTTATACGCGAGTATATACGGTACATCAAAAAAGACCCCTAAGGGACTATGGAATAGCTTTAAAAATCACCTTTTTATTAAAGCGCTTTTCTTAAAAGCAATACAATAGAAATTCATTACATTAAATCATGAAAATACAATATGGACTCACAATGAAAACATATACTGCAATCAAGTCTGGAAAATTTTAGGAGGTTACAATGATAATTTTCAGTACCTCATGGCACTAAGAGATACACTGTACAGGAATATCCGGGAGTCACAACCGACCCACACAATAGTTATGCCATACAAAATCCATAGATCCAATATGATGGCTGTGTATTACAGTGAATATGTATCTTAGAAACAGGCAGTGTACTCCACCTACAATACCCTTTTACTAGTATATGGGAGGCTATGGTTTGTGCTGCTCAGATGTATTAGCACTAACTCTCCACTCATCCTACCCCGTACACTGTTTATCTCCCACTATTCACAGTTCACCTCAGCCCATTATGGGTTAAATTCAGACATGGCAACACACGGGGATCGACTGAGACCCCAGGTAATGATGGTACAGACCTGTATGTGTAGAGCTCCCGGCTACCCTGACGCCATTTCGTCAGTGGACTTCCTCAGGGGGTCAGTGTGCCAGTTGCAAGCATGTAAAGCGGACTTAAATAGTGCCCTTATTACCTGATGCATTGCCGGTGTGTGAGACCGCCCCTCAGTGCTGTACATTGTGCCTCTAATCATGTGACCGCCTCTGATCACGTGCTCCTGGCAGCTTCCGGCGTTTGGACCGCAAGCGATAGCAACGCGCATATTGCGCGTCACCGGCGCCTGTCGGTGACACGCCGGGAGTAGGCGGGGCCAGAGTCCACTGCACATGACTTCGGCAACACAGCAGGAAGAGGGAGGTAACAACCAAGCCCGTAGGGACAGGACAGTGCAAGAAGATGAAAGCAATCACAGATTTACCAGTATGCATAAGCGTGTTTCCCACTAATCTATTGGTATACTTTGTAATACAAAGTTATCATCAAGTGATTGTACATAGCCCATTGTGCTGTGTGGATCATATATCAGGCTAAAGTGCAAAGTGCTCAAATATAATATATAAGAAAAAATATATAAGAATTAATACTAACAAACATTTACATATAGTGTCACTAGGCTCCATCAAACATATCACGCTCAGAGCTTGTATATTATAACTAATAACATAAAAGTGCTTGCTCATAGTGCAAAAAAATGAGAAAGTGCGCTGCATCTTGATATCCGTCCTTCTTGCCACCTCCTCTCATCCCCTATTCTTCCCGACAGCAAGATTTGGCTTCATCACCAGGATAAGGACAAAAAAACAGATCAAATCCTATATAGTAACGATGTGAATATACTAGAAAAATAAAAATTCATCGTTAAAATCAAGTTAAAAACACTGAATTAATTAAAGACCGCATCCTTATACAGATGTGTCAAGTAGCAAAACAGGAAATAAATACACTGTATACACTGTCAATCACAAAAAAGCCCCAAAACCAAAATTTTCATTCAGACCATGTGGTGTTACACTATTTAATCTATAGATCCACTTGCTTTCTATTTGTCCGAGCAGTTTTCCCATATTTCCTCCTCTCTGACCCATATTAATCCTATCTATTCCTACCGCCTTGAGCAGAATGGAATTACTCCGATGTTTTAGGTAGAAATGTCTCGGTATAGTCTTCAATGCTGACGGGTCCTCTGCGGCTGCCCCCTTCTCAATATCCAAGACATGTTCTCGAATGCGCACGCGAAGTTCTCTTGTGGTCATCCCTACATAAATCTTCCCACAAGGGCACTCGACCATATATATGACTCCCTTAGTTCCACACTTAATGTGGTGTCGGATGTCATATATCCTGGTGTGTTCACTATTGTGAAAGTTCTTGCTTTTCTTAATGTTAGGGCACGTCACACAATTTAGGCAGGGGAAACAGCCCCTCACATTTAACCACTGAGTCCTTTTGACCTTCTCACGCACAAAGTGGCTTCGAACTAGTATATCTCTCAGGTTTTGTGACCATCTTGCAGTGATCAATGGCTTCTCAGAGACACAGCATTTCAAAACCGGATCATTGGTCAGGATGCCCCAGTGCTTACCAATCACTTGAGTTAGATCCCTCCACTGTTTATTATATGAGACTATCAGTCTCGGGTAGCCTCCTTGTTCTTTTTCTTTTTCTTTCCCTTTCTTCCCGGTATTATTCAGGAGATCCACCCTGTGGAGAGTCTTGGCTCTGTTGTACCCTCTCTTTATAGTTTTCCAGCCATATCCTCTTTCCTGAAATCTATTTTTAAGGTCCTTGGCCTGTAGATCAAAGATATGTTCATCAGAACATATCCTCCTAGCCCGTATAAATTGGGCGATTGGAATTCCTCTAATGGTCGACGGTAAATGTGATGAGTCAGCCCTTAACACTGAATTTGTGGATGTTTCTTTTCGGAATATATCCGTCATCACTTTCCCGTCCCTAGTTGTTTCAATCGATATGTCCAGATAGTTGATCTTTCTACCACTCTGATACGTCAATTTGATGTTCTTGTCATTCTCATTCAGGTTTTTCATGAGGTTCTCCAGCTCACTACTAGTCCCCTCCCACACAAACAAGGCGTCATCAATGAAACACATCCATCCCTGCATCTCCTCGCAACCAGCAATGGGGTTGTTGGTAAATATTTCACTCTCCCATGCGCCCAAGAACAAATTTGCGTACGAGGGCGCACAGGAGGCCCCCATTGCGGTGCCTTGAATCTGCAGGAACACCTGACCGTCAAAGATGAAGCAGTTGTGTGTGAGTGCGAACTCAAGCAAGACCAAAATCAACTCAACCACTTGTGGGTCTACGTTACTTCCACTTAAAAACCTCCTCGCTGCAGCTATACCATCACTATGTCTTATTGAGGTATATAGCGCCCCACATCCACCATCACAAATACCGATGTTTCAGATAGTTGTATGTCTTCAAGGTGTCTCAGGGCATCAGTGGAATCTTTAATAAAAGAAGGTAGGGTACACGCTAACTGTTTTAAATATTCATCAATAACCTGACAGATAATCTCACAGAGACCATCATTCCCGGAGACAATTGGTCTCCCCGGGGGATCTGATAGGTCCTTATGGACTTTTGGAAGGATGTAAAACGTTGGCATCCTCAGTTTTAAATCCTTAAATTTTTTTACCATCTCTTTTGGGATAATCTTCTCCTCATACGCCTTTATCAGGATCTCCATCAAAGTTGCCTTAAACTGCTCAAGGGGGTTATATGGTAGTTTCCTATAACAGTTGATGTTATTAAGAAGCTTCATAGCCTGCTTCACATACATGTCTTTAGGCCACACCACCACATTACCCCCTTTATCTGCTGGTTTGTACACCACATCATCCCAACCACGTAGATCCTTGAGAGCCTGTCTTTCCTCCCTGGTTAAATTATGCCCCCAGTCCTTCTTTTCCGCCAACTTCTCAATATCAGACGACACCATTTTAGTGAATACCTCTACACTTGAGCATGTAATAAGTGCAGGAAAGGTTTTAGATTTTTGAATATCTGATTAGGGAACTTACCACCAGATCCTGAGCTTGTATTTTCCTCCATCAGGGCTTCCAAAGCTCTCAAGGTTTCTCTTTCTGTCTCTGTGCTTATATTGTGTTCAGACTTGTAATGCAACTTTTTTAGAATGACCTTCCTGGCAAATAAGTGGACATCCTTGATGGTCAGGAAGGGATCTAAGGAACGAGATGGAGAAAAAGTCAGACCCTTACTCAGAACATTAATTTGAGCAATGGACAAATCATGCTTAGACAAGTTAATCACCTGTTTCTGTTCCTTGTTGGCTTTTTTGTTATTGCCATTTTCCTTGTCTGGTGAGGGTCTCACTTTAGATTTCCCATATGGACGATCCTTTTGTTCACCTTCCTGACCATCCTGATTCACACTTTCGGCATGAGAGGATAATGATGATTGAGAATCCCTTCGAGGTTCAGAAGGAGTCACTGGATTTTTAGGTGTCTTGTTCAATTGCCACCGGAAAATCTTATTATGCTCATAATCACCTACATCCCTCTTAAATTTCTTCATCTTACTGGTACTGATGTCATGTTCCCATTTTTCCATTTCTTTATCTATCTCCTTCATATAGATCTCCAATGACTCCTTTGAAATTCCTGATTTCAAAGTTTTGGACATCTCCAAATCAAGAGTCTGTAAATTTTTCGAGTTATGCTCATTAATAGTACTAATGAATGAACGGGAGCAGGTGGTAGCCGCCTCCATCCATTTTTTCGTTAGTATATCATTATCCAGTGTGAATGTAGGATATAATTGGACTCGAAGTCCCCTCGGTACTATATTGTTGGACAAGTAGTTATCCAGAGATGTCTTTGTCCACCACAATTTCGTTTTGCGATATAGAGCATTTTTGTATGTATACAGAAGTTCCTTATTTACCACTGACACCTCTGACTGGCTGCCTGGGGTACTCTATTTGAATAAATTCACCGCCTTAGTCCTCCAACTCAATTCCTTGTTTTTCATGTCCATATTGTTCTCAATATATTATCAGATAATCTGTACTGAAACAGAAGAGTATAACAACTCAGAAATCTTCACCATGGAAGTGTATTCCAATTACCAAATACATCAAAAAAGACCCCTAAGGGAATATCCGGGAGTCACAACCGACCCACACAATAGTTATGCCCATATACTAGTAAGAGGGTATTGTAGGTGGAGTACACTGCCTGTTTCTAAGATACCTATTCACTGTAATACACAGCCATCATATTGGATCTATGGATTTTGTATGGCATAACTATTGTGTGGGTCGGTTGTGACTCCCGGATATTCCTGTACAGTGTATCTCTTAGTGCCATGAGGTACTGAAAATTATCATTGTAACCTCCTAAAATTTACCAGACTTGATTGCAGTATATGTTTTCATTGTGAGACCATATTGTATTTTCATGATTTAATGTAATGAATTTCTATTGTATTGCTTTTAAGAAAGCTCTTTAATAAAAAGGTGATTTTTAAAGCTATTCCATAGTCCCTTAGGGGTCTTATTTGATGTACTTTATTGGTTAGTGGACATTATTAGGGCTAGTTCCTTGTTATGATCCACACCATTTTGACTCTCAGCACCTATCACTAGTGTTTTGGCCTCCCTTTTTGGTCATATTACTTCCCCTCTCCTGCGTGCTGGTCTTCCTGTCTCCCCCCTCACCTATTCTTTGTCTAAAAGAATTGATTTATTTGGTATTGTGTAAACTACAAATTAATTCTGTGAGCATCAAAATGTAAAGTGAATCAAAATCCTGGCCATGCATTATAGATTTGATGAAAAAAGGTTTCCAAGGACTTGATGAAAACGCAAAATATGTCATCAATATAACGTTTCCAGATAACGGCTTTATCTTTAAATAATGCTCTTTGGTATATAAAAAATCATCTTCAAATAAAAACTAGTTCTCTTGTAGCACAAGGGACAATAAGTCAAGGAGAAGATTGATGACTGACGGGTCTTGATTGGATTCAATAAGCATGTCTCTTACGGCTGAAATACCTGTGTTGTGAGGGATGCACGTGTATAAACTACATACATCATTTGTCACTAGAAGTGTGTGACTGTTAACCTGTGAAATCTTATTGATAACTTCCAGAACGTGCCCAGTGTCTAGTCAAAAACGATTTAGTTTTTTTTGATTAGTGGGGTTAGGATCTTCTCCAAGAAAATTGACAAAGGTGATAGTAACAAATTAGTAGAGGCTACTGTCAGTCTACCCGGGGGATTGTTTAAGCTTTTATGAATCTTACGGCAGTAAGTAAATTACTGGGGTAATAGGATTTTTCTTGGAAAGAAAGTCTCCCATTTTCTGGTCAATTGTGCCTAAGTTGAGATGTTTCAAAAAGATATCTTTGAACGTTTGCGTTAGCCAATGTGCTGGATTGTTGTTGTTTTTTTGTAGAGTGGGTGTCATTAAGTTGATGATCCTAGAACAGTAGTCTTTCATATTCATCACCACTACTGCAAGTCCCTTATCAGCTTTTTTGTGGTTAATCTCTTATATTTTATTTTCCTATAATTAATAAAAACAGTACATTCCATACAAATAGGTAAAAAATCAAAATATCAAATGAGGTATACACTGTTAAGTCGCAAAACAAATAGACAATCAATACACAAACACGGGGTGACATACCCTCCTCAATTGTAGGGTAATTTGTAACTTATTCAAAAACCTTTTTGTATTAGGGGGGCATAAGACCCCTTTCTTGATTATGGGACCTCTGAAGTAAAGGGAGTTGGTAATCTCTCGAAAAATATAATAGTATCTGACTCCATTTAGTCAAATTAAGCAGTAATAAACGGGCCACTATTGATGTAACGCTTGTTATCTCTGTACTGACAACATAGCATCCGTAAAGGTTAGACCCCGCAGCGTCAACAGGAAGGTCAGTCCCTCTTGAATAGATTTGTCTCTAACGGAGTTCCCATAGTGACAGGTATGAAGCTCATATCAATATTGTTTGAACTTTCATAAAAGGATAAACCTTCAGGTAATCTCTAAAACTCAAAACTAATAAACAACCCTGAGTGGGTAGAAAGAGAATTAAAAGAAGAGAAGAGAAAAGAGATATTAGGAGGGAAAAAAATAAACTGGGTTAATTCAATCGGGTCTAGGTATGAAGGGAATAGGTCCAAAGAGGGGAGTGAAAAAGGGATATAGGAGACCTCGAGTCCGTGCCGACCACTTATCTAACCGTCTAATCAACCTCAGAGGGGGTCCTCCCCGGGGCAATCGAGTCTTGTTAAAGAATCCATTCAGTCCAGGTCACTGAGAATTTGTCACGAGAACCTGAAGCATCAGCCGCCAATTCCTCCATTCTAAATAGGTCCAACATCTCCTTGAACCAGTCAAGTAAGGAAGGCACCTGCAGAGTTTTCCAGAATCTCGGAATCTCGGGCGGCTGAGACGCAGAAATGAAGTATATCCTTCTTGTTAAGCCCAATGGGGCCCGAAAGATGGATAATAGAGCTACTTCAGGGCAACACTTAACCTGTTTACCCGTTATTTGTGTATAAGTACCGAACACCCTTATCAGCTTTTTTAATTATGAAATCTTTATTGTCTTTGAGGGTTCTAAGGGCATGCCTAGCTACTGCAGTGAGGTTATTGTGAAAGTAGATGTTACCCCATTCAATTTCAGTTTTAATATGTTGGAAGTCATGACTAATAAATTCAATAAACTTTTCAAGAGCTGGGGTACTTATATAGGAACGGAATGTACTTTTAAGCCTTAGACGACCCAGATAGTTCGGGGTTATAACTGCCTGATGTACTAGGGAAACTAGAAGAAAAGTAGAAAAGCGCACATAGGGTCTTATCCGGGTGTAACCGGGGTGTTGTATTGTGTGCTGTTGCACTAACCTTATATTGTTGTGAAAGTCACAACAACTGTTGAAGCATAAGCCGGCTTGCAGCACTCCGCCCAAGGGAAACAGGTTAAAGCATTAGATGAAAGGTGGTAATTTGTGCGCTGCCGTCTGTCCGTTGGTTCCAAGAAATCCAAGGAATCACAAGATGTTAAAAGTAATACCTTTAATGTCTAATTCTTACGCGTGGTAAACCTTGTGGATCTCTGATGAAGTGGTCTGAAGTACCACGAAACGCGTAAGAATTAGACATTAAAGGTATTACTTTTAACATCTTGTGATTCCTTGGATTTCTTGGAACCAACGGACAGACTGCAGCGCACGAATTACCACCTTTCATCTAATGCTTTAACCTGATGTACTAGGGCGCAAGTTTAGTATCAATATAGGTTTTAAGACATAAAGTACTAAAAACATGTTGTACATCTTTAAATGAGAGACAAAACAATAAACCCTTCTGCAATACTGATGTTTGTGCAATATCTAGTGTTTTAGACGAGATATTGACCACTAGAGTATTTATCTGTGATTGGGTATTTACTGACGGACCTGCCATGTCTGCATTGCCTCCATCTTATGGTCCTCTTCTTCTTCCGGTGAGTCTTCCTCTTGTCCATAAAAAAAGGTTCTGGGTGGCCTGCGGGTTTTTGGCTCTTGGGGTTGCTGTTGTGGCTGGATCCGGAACATTCTGAAGAAGATTTTCTGTAACAATAGCGAGGTCATAAGGGTATGTAGTTTTTGTGCCATCTGTACATTCACCCTTTCTCGTAATCTTCTTTATCTCTCAGAAATGTAATTTGTTTTTATTTTCTGTGTCACTCGTGTATTTCTCCAAGTTCTTAAAGATTTTTTTTGAGTGTGTTATATTCTGATGCTGAATCTAAAGTAGCTTCCAGTTTGATTTTAATGTTCCAAATGCGTTCTGCAGTTTCTTTTATATCTCGTTGTAAGAAATCCACTGTGAAAGTCATTAACTTCAGAGAACATTTGTTTAAGATTTGCTCCTTTCTTTTCCTACTTTTTTCTGATTCCCATTCATATCTGCTCACTAACATTTGTCCTCTGTTCCTTATTGTCCATATTGTCTACTTATTCCCCAGTTCCTCTCTTTATTTCACACTCTCTCCTCATTAATAGTTTGATTCTCGTTTCTGGCCTCATCTAGACCCTTTTACTTTGTATCTGGTCTAAAATATTATATGAGCTTAGTCTTTGTGTTTATGTATTTATAGTATATACTTATTGATATGTGTCCACTGTATGTAATTGGTTATGGAACCTTTGATTTGACAGAATAACTACAGTATTTACAATTATTTTTCTATACATTTCTGTTCTCCACCAGTGTTACTTCGGGAAAGTCAAATTGGTGATTGAAATGTCTTTATATACACACTATGCTGGAGTCAATAAAATACACATCATAAAACAACTTGGGATTGCCTCCTTTTATTGACTACAGTTCAGTCCCGAATTCAGACTTTAAAAAAAGTCTGGCCAGGTCCGCTACACTCTTAACATCGGCAGGTTCGCCCATCACTAATAACAAATAACCACATGAAAAGCATAGTTAAAAATACCTTTAAAAATGGAGTGAGAATTAGGGGGCTTAAAAAACATGAAAGATTGCTATTTATGTTTTTATTTTTATTTTAGCTCTTAGAATATGAGCCTAAGTCTGAGGATCAAGTTCCTTTGCTTTTGAAGATGAAGAGGAGTAACCTTGCTCTTGGCAAAGCTATTGAAAGTGGAGACACTGACCTCGGTGAGTTATTTTGTGGAATGTAGGCAAAACAAAAGGTGCAATCTTCACTACGCTATCTCGCGAAATTGACAATTTCTACAGTTTTGTTCTCCATGTTCTAACAAATGGGGTAGGATTTTGTTAAACAACTTGCATCAATTTTCACAAACATTTTGATGGGGCTTAGCACGATGGACTGATGAATCACTGGTCCTAAGTCATAATATTTTGACTGTAAAATGCTGTTTTATTTCTTTAAATTTATTTTAATTACAGAGAACCTATCACTAGTCTATATCTGCTTTTTTTAATTGAGGGTTAAAAGGCCCAACATTTTCTTAATAGACGAGTCTGAACTTCTGAGATACAAGATCTTTGCATACAGAAGGAAATCACAAAATCCTCCAAGTTCCATTGTTGTGAAAGAAACAAAATATTATGGGGTATTATGACATCTTGAGTTTTGAGCTAAGTTACTACTGCCATGTCATTTTTAATTAAGAAAACCGGCAACCACAGGCTGATTTTAAAGGTAACCTGTCATCTGATTCATGTTACCCACACCACAGGCAGCATAAACCAGTCATGTATATATAGTCATGGCCACAAATGTTGGCACCCTTTAATCTTTTCCATGAAGTATTGCTGCCAGAAAATTATTGAAATTACACAAGTTTTGGCATACAGATGTTAATATTCTTTGTGTGTTTGGAACCATACAAAAAAGAGGAAAAAGGCAAATTTTACATAATTTCACACAAATCTACAATAATTGGCCAAACAAAATTGTTAGCATTATCAGCTTTATGGTTAATCTCTTTTTATTGATTTTGTAAAAACATTACAAGTTATACAAATAGGTG
Source organism: Allobates femoralis (assembly GCA_033576535.1). NCBI lineage: Eukaryota > Metazoa > Chordata > Amphibia > Anura > Aromobatidae > Allobates > Allobates femoralis. Next base: position 130,106,828 of record JARQOC010000011.1, read on the forward strand.
AAAGAGATGGTTCCGTTAGTTCTTCCTTTGTTCGATAAACTCCATAGACTGTGTCTTCAGAACCAAAAGTGGGTTTTATTCGGGTAGGAAAAAATACAGAGATATATGGCAAGGCAATAATAGGCAGGTTTCAGAATGACAGGCACGGGAGCCACAGGTGTCACACTCAGGATGGATTCAGAATAATGGCTCCCCGTCTCAAGGACTGGGGCTTTCTTTATACCAATTTTCCCCATAGAAAGACATTGGTTCAATGATTCTCTATGGAACAAGGATTACATCACCTGTCATAAGTGATCCCTTCATATTACTTACAACATATATTGACATGAAAAAGCACATTAATTTCATTACTAACTACATACTACACTTAAACTTATCCATATAAATTATCTCATAATAGCCTTTTTGGGACCAAGCACAAATCACAACTTATTGACATTAATCAACTCTGTTCTTGATTATAAGAAACGTCATATTAGCCTTGAGGGATACAATACACCATAAAATATCCTTCAGATTTGAGAAAAACTTGAGAGAAAGGAATTGGTTAACTGTTATCATGATAAACTTTTGGTATATGCTCAGACCAAACCTAATTAACTCCATGCCTGTTTTATTTCTAGAGCTTGTTTCATTATTACTTGAGATCTACAACAAAAATTCAATAGTTCCATTTTCAAGCTTAAACTGAAACTTTTACACAAGACAAAATGGCTGACAGAGGCCTTGGTACCCATGGCCTCCGTCTAACAAAAGGTATATCCAAAGAATACAGATAAGTGAAACATAAAAAAGAATATCGACTAAAAGAGAATAATACAATAATCAACCACAAATAATTACACCCTCTTCGAATATAGGGTTATCCAATCCCTTTTTTATAGACCAGAGCCTGAACATAAAATAAAAAAAAAAAAACCTGCTCCGAACAAAGGGTTTCTCCTCTGGCGAGGGGGTTGGGAACCTCGTCAAAATTATTATGGCATCTAGCACCCCCATATCTGTTTGACCAAGGGCCAGGAGTATCTGTTAGGTTAACACGTAATATCTCATCACTGTTGTTGGTGAAACCAGTGAGGTCTAAGCCTCCAAGGACTTGTTGAGAATCCAGATCAACAGAAATAAGCCCATCTTTATTGGGGTTTCTCGAGGCATTATAAATAATACTCCTTTCCCGCCATGTTCAGATCTCGAGGGAAGGTGGGTTAAGAAATGATTCCCAAAAATATTAAATATTATGGAGTAGGTGAGAAGAAAGAAAAGAAAGAAAGAAAGTAAAAGAAAAAAGATAAGAATAAAGAATACAAAAGTAAGTAGGGCTGTTCTTTAGGATAATTGGGGGCAGGTAGAGAAGGGAATAGAACTAGAGAGGAATAGGGAAAAAGGGTTCCCTCGACCCCATGTCTGCCAAAAATCACACTACTGTGTCAATCTCGGAGAAAGTTCTTCTGAATTCAGCCGAATCCTGGAAGAGGATCCATTCAGTCCAGACCACTGAAAATTTATCACAAGAACCTGAAGCGTCGGCCGCCAGCTCCTCCATTCGAAATATATCGAGCATTTCCTTGAACCAGTCAAGCAGGGACAGAACTCGGGAAGTTCTCCAGAATCTCGGAATTAGAGCGCGAGCAGCCGAGACACAGAAACGGAGTATATCCCTCTTATTAAGCCCAATAGGCCCTGGAAAGATGGATAATAGAGCTATTTCAGGGCAGCATTCCTCCTGCTTACCTGTTATCCGTGTGTAGGTACTAAACACCCTAGACCAGAACTGCTGGATTTCACTACAACTCCACCAAATGTGAAGCATCGTCCCTGGTACTACCCCACAGCCAACAACTATCTGTGGTGTCAGGGAACATGTGGTGTAGGGCAACCGGACATAGGTACCATCTGGTGAGCAGCTTGTAGCTCTTTTCTTGTGCAACATTATCAGCTTTATATTTGGTTGAGCATCCTGGAATATGTTAATTAACTGAAATCAATCACTTCCTGTAAACATCAACATGTTTCTTGCATTTCTCAACTGGAGTTTTGGACCACCCTTCTTTTGCAAACTACAGAGAGATTCTTTTGCAAACTACTCCAGGTCTTTTTCTATTCGATGAGCCTTCTCCCAAAAGCAATTTAAAGATCTCTCAACAGGTGTTAAATTAAATTTAGATTCTGACTCATTGCCGACTTCAGAACTCTTCAGGGCTTTGTTTTCATCCATTTCTGGGTGATTCTTGAATATGTTTGGGGTCAATGTCCTGCTGGAAGACCCATGACCTACGACGCAAGCCCAGCATTCCAACACAGGGCACCATGACTATTAAAACCCAAAATCCTTTGGTAGTCCTTAGATTTAATGATGCCTTGGATGTATATCTGTATAGATAGATTGATATATAGGGAAAGGTCCTTGGGGACTAAAACGCTTTTGGGCCAATAAAGGTCACTTGTTTTTGCAAAAATAATGGAGTGCTGTATTGTTTTTTGTTATTATGGATACAAGCAAGAAAATTGTCTGCAGCTGGTGTTTCTACCTGTTCTGCTCATATATACTGTACATATATATACACATTTTCATTAATATAGAGCCATATTCCATGGCACTTTACAATTCAAAAGTGACATGTACAGACAATGAGACAAAACGTAATAACTGAAATTCCACAGGTCCCAAGAGAGGAGTGAGGGCCCTGTTCGCAAGCTTACAATCTGAGTAAATAGGGGGGCACAAAAGGTAATTGGTAACAAGTGCTTGTCATATATGGTCCAGTGATCAATGTAATAAATAGGGGATTCAGATAACACTGCATGAACCAGTCACCAGTCATGATTTGTAAAAATACAGATAGTGATATTAAGCGCATAAAGGATGTGCAACCAGATAATACAATGGCCGAGATTTGGAAGAAAAATGTTGTAAAAGGATAAACTGAGTACAGTTAGATAAGTGAGGTGAGATGATAGGCTAGTCTAGAGAAATGCATTTTAAGGGCCCGCTTAAAAGTCTGGATATTGGGAATTAATCAAATAGTTCTTGGTAGTCTATTCAGGAGAACTTGCACAGCTCGTGTGAAGTCTTTGAGATGGGAGTGTGAGGTTGGGGATTACAGTCTTAGGTCATTAGCAGAACGAAGGGCACGGGTTGTGTGATGGAGATGAAGGAAGAGATGCAGGGCGGTGCAGAACTGTGTAGGGGTTGTCGTTGAGAGTAATATCTTTATATTGTACTCTGTAATGGATGGGCAACCAGTGCAATGACAAGCATAGGATAGAGGAATTGGTGAAGCTGTTGGGGAGGAATATGATCCTGGCTGTTGTATTGAGGATGGTTTGGAGAAGGGAGAGTTTAGTAAGTGGGAGACCAATCAGTAGAGAATTGCAATAATCGAACAGAGTATGAATAAGAGCAATAGTAAGATTTTTTGCAGAGTCAATGGTAAGAAAGAGTTCTAGAGCTGTTTTGAGATGTAAGTGTTATGCGAGAGTGAGAGATTGTATGTGGGGTGTGAAGGAGAGATGAGTCAAATATGACCCCAAGATGATAGATATGCTGCTGGGGAGTAATGGTAGAACCACCCATGGGAATGGCAATATTGAGGAAGTTTAATAGAGAGAAGAAACAAGAGACGCTCCAGCTTTTGACAAATTCAGTTTAAAATAGAAAAAGGACATGATGTTAGAGAAGACTATCACTGGTATATTGTAGTAATGCAGGGGCGATGTCAGGAGATGTTTTATAATTGGGTGTTATCAGCCTGAACCCTGAGGAACTCAGACAGTGAGAAGAAGAGGAGCCGCCAAAAGATAAAGTGAATGAGTGGTCAGAGGTAGGAGGAGAACCAGGAGAGAGTGGTGTCCTTGAGCCCAATAGAGTGGAGCATAGCAAGGTGGAGCTTGTGATCCACAGTATCGAATGCTGCAGAGAGATCCAGGAGAGTCAGCAGGGAGTAATGGCCATTAGATTTAGCCGTTTGGAGATCATTAGAAACTTTAGGATGGACAGCTTCAGTAGAGTGTATGAAGAGTTATCTGAATGATAGCGGATTACATGGGAGTTGACGAAGTGTTCCAGAAGAGATGAATGTGAAATTAGAGACCGGTCTATAGTTAGCAGCACAGTCCTGGTCGAGGGATTTGTTTATTTTTTTAAGTAATGGGTGTATGCTGGCATGTTTGAAGGAAAGACACGAGGTGAGAGGAAGAGGTTAAATATTTTAGTTAGGTTAGTGGTGATAGCTGAGGAGAGAGACTGAAGGAGCTGTTAGTGAATAGTGTCACTGTTGCAAGTAGCAGGGCAAGAAGATGAAAGGAGCCGGATAACTTCTTCTGTGACTGGTTTGAAGACCGAAAGTGAGCTAGGTGAAGCGTAGAAGTGTGGACGATGATATGAGGCTGAAAAGAAATTTCTTGTCATATATGGTTATTTTTTTCTTTAAAATACTTGGCATGGGGACGTGACCTGCCAATGGAGGAGTGAGGATGTGTAGTGTCTCAGCTCCTGCACCCCCACTGTAAACTAGTCGACCAAGACCGATCAGCACTTCACTTACCGGACTATGAGTCAGAAGAGAAGAGGAGATAACAGAAACGCAGCCCACAGGACCCACAGCCCATCGGAGGAACCATCCCATGCTTCTTCTCTTAGCGGAAGCTGGCTGTGAAGGAATCCAAGATGGCTGCCAACACCTCACCCAATACAGACACAGAGCACACCAGCAACAGGTCAGATACAGTGCCTCACAGGGAGCCCTGCTCCCAGCCCACTCAGAGCTGCCCGATTCCCATCAGAAGCACAGGTGTCGCAATCAGAGGATCCAGTAAGCAGGTGGTGGGGGAGCTGGGACAGTGGGACAGTAAGGGAATACTCTGCACAACGTAACCCTCAGACCCTTAGAGTGTGGACCCTGGCATAATGGGGAGGCAGAGTTTCCCTTCTCCCCAGATGCATTTTAATACAGAGAGCCGATGGGAAGATGAACATATGAGAATACCATGCCCTGATGGAACCCACCTTGGAGAGATCAAGGAATAGGTCAGAGGATCATGGCAGCGGACAATCCAGGCGTAGTAGCAGAACTGGGAGAGCTGCATGCTCAGATAACTGCCATCCCCACTAGGGAGGACATGGAGACATAGAACACAAAGCTGGAACATGCCTACTACTCAGAACTGTTCACCAAGGTTGATGCCCAGGGTCAGGCCCACGCTTATAGGATCCAGTCTTTGGAGAAGGCCTATCAGAACCATAAATCCCTGCTGAAAAAACAGTCTCATCAAATTCAGTACCTGATGGAGTCTATGGACGACGCAGAAAACAGAGGCAGGCATAACAATATCAGAGTCTGTGGATTGCCTGAATCTGTTGAATCAATAAACCTCCCCCACACTTTCCAAGTTATCTTTAGTGAGATCTTGGGGGAGCAGACTGACACAGTCCTGGAACTAGCTAGAGCCCATAGGGCACTTGGCCGTAAATTTAAAGACCTGGACCCATTGAAGGATGTGATCTGTAGAGTGCACCACTATGTTCTGAAGGAGGCCATCTTGCAAAATATCCATAATGGTGCTTTATGCCGCCTCACTCTGCAGAGAAGGAGATCTTTATTCCCCCTGCTGGATATGCTCTGGGATCACAATCTGTCCTACAGCTGGGGCTTTCACTTTTGTCTACAGGTGCGATGTATGTTCGTCGGACCCCAGAGGACATTTCTTCCCTCACTGCTGCTTTGGACCTCCCTATTGTTGCAGTTGAGGACTGGCCTGACTTTCCCTTGGGGACCTAGGAGAGCCTACTCCAAAAAAAACAAAAATATCCCCATCGTCGAAGCAGGGAGAGCCCCTTCCCCCCCCCTTCCCCCGTAACCGAGGGGGTAGTTGGGAATATAGTATGCAGATCCAGTCAGATTACTCACATTTACAGGGTTTACTTACTGAGGTCTGAGTTGGGCTCTTATCGAGTTTAGCTCATTAAGAGTCAGAGTTCACTCTCTCTCTTTCTCTTTTCTGTTTTCTTAGAGAGAGTTGATTTGCTGGCTTGACCGGCTTAGACTAAAATAGTCTTATCTTCCCTTTAATCTTTTTTTCTCAATCTCTTTGTTTTACACTCCTCTACACCTCCCTCCCCTCTTACCTCCCCCTCTTTCCTGTACCTTGGTCCCCTTTTTTCTTGAAGTTCCTAGTTAGCAGAAGGGAACACTATGACACATAGCACCCTATCTGCTATACAAATTGGCACGCTGAATGTGCAAGGTCTACATGATGCAGGGAAAAGATCTATTTTGTTTAACTATTTGAAAACTAACAAAATTCATGTTGCTTTTCTTCAGGAGACTCATATGTGCGAGAACAAGCCTTATAAGCTCTCCAGTCATTGGTTTCCTTCATCATATCACAGCTTATCTAATAATTCACACTCTTCTGGTTCCAGTATCGTGATATCGAGGTCGATACCATGGGAATTTGTGGACTCCTGCAGTGGTGGCAACGGAAGACTCCTTATGGTAAAAGGTAAGATCGCCTCCAGAACATATACATTTGCCTCGCTATACCTCCCTAACTCTGGTCAGATCACAACGCTCCTGCAGTTTTTAGATAAAATTGAGGTCTTCGCAGAGGGAACGCTGGTTCTAGGGGGAGATTTCAATGTTACACTTGACCCCGACCTTGACACGTCTCGAGGCAGGTCTAGTATGTCTAAAGCAGCTATTAGAAGGTTGAACAGAGCGCTCCATGATCACCAATTACTAGATGCTTGGCGCCTCTTGTTCCCTACTTCTAAAGACTATACCTTTTACTCCCCAATACATGACGTATATTCTAGACTTGACTTCTTTCTCCTGAGACACACTGATCTGACACAACTAATAGATGCTTCTATTGAGCCGATTTCCTTTTCAGACCATGCCTTGGTTAAGATTTCCCTTATGCTCCACTCCCCGATCCCAAGACAGTGGCAATGGAGGCTAAACGCTTCTTTATTAGAAGACACAGTAGTCCTAGCGGATGTCTCTAAATCATTGAAGGATTACTTTGATTTAAATGTTTCCACAGATGTGACACCTGGGGGAGTGTGGGAGGCTCACAAGTGTGTAGTTCGAGGCATTTTAATCAAACATGGTGCCCGACTTAAGAAAATTAGAGATACAGAAATCCAAGATCTAATGGTTAGACTGAGAGACCTCGAAACTAGGCATAAACGTCACTCTCTCCCTGATCTGAAGAGAGAACTATTAGATGTTAGGGAGAAGCTACGCACTACTTTACTATATAAGGCAAAAGGGGTACTTACCAGATGCCGTAGACATTTCTATGAATATGGGAATAAGTCCGGTAGAGCTTTGGCGAGGGCCTCTAGAATTTGCAGAGCTACTACGTATGTTTCTGAAATATCACACCCAGATACCTCAAAACGCTCAAAGTTTCCCCACGACATAGCTGAGGCATTCAAACATTACTATACCGCTTTGTATAATCTTGACACGAATAAAGCGCCGGTAGCATTGAATGCACTTACATCACGCATAAGAAAATATATTACATCTTCGGCTATGCCGAAATTGGCGGATTCAGTTTCGCAATCCTTAGAGATGCCTATCTCAGATCAGGAGATTGAAGATGCGTTGTCCTCATCTAAATCGGGGAAAGCACCTGGCCCAGATGGGTTTACGGTTGGTTATTATAAAAAATTAAAAGAAGCTCTATTGCCACACCTAAAAGCCTTTTTTAATGCCTTGGCGATATCTACACCACCCAAAGATGCATTAAGAGCTAATATAACAGTGATTCATAAACCAGGGAAAGATCCTCTGCTATGCTCCAGTTACCGCCCAATATCCCTGCTGAACGTAGATATTAAGCTTTTTGCAAAAATTTTGGCGGCAAGACTCTCCCCGTTCATACCGGACTTGATTCACCCAGATCAGACGGGATTTGTCACGGGTAGGGAGGCCAGAGACAACACCACCAAAGCTATAGACTTAATTTATACAGCCAAGACATCTAAGTCATTTGATATTAACAATGGCACGCGTCAGGGATGCCCGTTGTCCCCATTAATTTTTATTTTGACTCTCGAACCGTTATTGCGTCATGTCCGAATGAATGGAGATATTTCAGGCATGCAAGTAAAATCAGGTGTACATAAAATTGCGGCATATGCAGACGATCTCCTGTTCTTTCTAACAAATCCAGAGGTTTCTCTCCCCATTATATTGAAAGAATTGGAGACATATTACACTCTCTCCAATTTTAAAATAAATAGATCAAAATCTGAGGCCCTAAATGTGTCGCTTCCCCTGAGTCGAATTACTAGAATACAGAACGCCTTTACATTTCATTGGTCTCCTAAATCTCTTCGCTATTTAGGGGTACAGATTACTCCAGATGTTAGAGATCTGTATGGTGCAAATTTTCCTTCACTGCTGCGGTCAATTACAGTAGACTGTGAGAGATGGCTATTGTCTACTTTCACATGGGCTGGTAGATGCCAACTTTTCAAAATGAATATCCTTCCGAGGATATTATATTACCTACAGACATTACCTATCACCATTCCATTATCCTTCTTTAAGACAATTGCACAACTGCAGACAAAATTCATCTGGAATAACTCGAAACCACGTCTAGCGAGATCAATCCTGTATAGACGCAAAAAAGATGGTGGTGTGAATCTCCCAAATATCAAACTGTATTACATAGCCACCCACCTCACGCGGGTAATAGATTGGTGCAGGCATGGTACAAATAAATTGTGGGTACAAATCGAACAGGATTTGACTCCTTTCAGACTTCAGACATTACCCTGGGTGTCACTTCGAAAAGAAGAGTTATTATATGACCATCCGACAATTGGGTCTACTCTCAAGATTTGTGATCACACGTTAGTTAGATCCTTAATGATACCATCTGCCTCTGTCTTGAGTCCGATCCTTAGTCACCCGGACTTTCGACCAAGTCTTGATGACCCCGTGTTCCAACGTTGGATAAAAGCAGGTCTGGATAGGATTGAAAAATGGAGTGAGGGAGAAGCGTGGCCAACCATTGAACAACTTAATTCAATTACCTACCCGACGGCTCTGGGTTTCTGGAGATGTGTACAACTTGTGCATTATCTTCATAGACTCCCTCCTAAGAGGACGTTTTTAAATCCTAAGACACTGTTTGAATCTCTATGCTCTACCACAGTTGACTGTAGGCATGCTTTATCACAGACATACGCGTGTTTGATTTCTCCACCGGACCTCCCGACTCCCCATTTCATGCTGCGATGGGAGACAGATCTTGGTCTCAAACTGTCTACAGAACAGAGATCTGCAATTTATTCTTTAGCTCACTCTACCGCGATAAGCTCAAAGCTGCAGGAGGCAAATTATAAATTATTGACGAGATGGTATAGAGTCCCAGCTTATTTGCATAGACTCTTTCCTTCTATAGACCCGAAGTGCTGGAGGTGTGGTGGGGCGGATGGTACAATACTACACGTGTTCTGGGAGTGTGCGAAGCTCCAACCATTCTGGTCGGAGGTGAAAAAGATTACAAGGCAAGTTACGGGATACACGGATGAGTTAGATCCTGGCCTCTTCATGTTGCACCACTGTAGGATTCCACCAAACAAATATAAACATACACTGTTGAGGTTCTTAGTCATGGCTGCGAGATCCTGCATTCCGATACTTTGGAAAAAGAAGACATGTCCTTCTGTGGCTATGTGGATAGAGAAGGTGAACGACCTCATGCTTCTCGAGGACCTGACATCAGCTATACATGATTCATATGAGAAGTTCAGAAACACGTGGTTTAATTGGATGAGTTTCCAACAATCTGACCTGTATAAGTCTCACAGAAGCTCCTGAGGAACTTGCTCTTAAGAACTGGTTAGTAAATGGGTGCGATTGAGAGTTCCTTTTACTCCATTGAGGTTTGGTAACTTCACGAGACCCCTACCTTACCCTCCCTTCTACCCCTCTTCATACCCCCCCACCCATCCTATCCCCCGTTCTGGTCTATTCTACTCTTTTCTTTCTTTATGTGTTTCCTATCTTTTCCTTTCTTTTTTGTTTTTTTTTTTTTGTCTTTCATTGTCATTATTATTGGTAATAGACGGATACCTATGGAGTACGTTATGCTTGTTTTATAATTATGACTGGCAAACAACTCCGATGTGTTATACTAGACAGCTTGTTTTTCATGCCAGAGTTAGTTTTAATATTGCTATAGTAAATTGAATACTTTTATCAAGCTTATTGACTATTAGAAACTGATTCGTGATTCAATTAATGAGAATACATTTTATTAAGAACAGTTCTTTGTACTTGCAAGATGATTGAATCTGTAAGTTTTGGTTCTTTTTTCTATTGTTACTATAAAACGAAAAATAAAGAATTATAAAAAAAGAGTCAGAGTTCAACATTTCCTCTTTACTTTCAAGCTTTTATAGCTGACGTATATAGTTTAAATGCTCTTTTGCCCAGATCTTTCTATGGGGGATATACTCTAGCTCCCCCCTCTTCCTCTATTAGGACAAGTATCTGTCCTAAGGGTATGTGCCCACAGGACGTTTTTGCTGCGTTTTTTCCTGCGGTTTCTGCATGCAGAAAACCATTGGTTTTATGGTAATGTATGCTAATTTGTTCCTGCGGTTTTGATTCCCAGCAAAACCAATGTGTTTAACAGAAACGCTGTGCCCACACATTGGTTTTGCAAGTGTCAAGAACTGTCAAATACCTGCGTTTTTGGTGCAGTTTGGAAAGAATTGACATGTTAATTATTTTCCTGCTTTTTTGCTAAAGTCAATGGAAAAAATGCAGGAAAAACGCAGGTATCAAAAACGCAGTAAAAAACGTGCAAAAAACGCACAAAAAACGCAGACAAGATCATAGCTAATCTCCTGTCAAGGACTCTAGGATCCTCAGGTTTTGCTGCGTTCAAGACTGCTTAAAAAATGTCCTGTGGGCACATACCCTAATAGTATATTTTTTTACCTTCTCGTCCGAGGCAGTAGGCTTCTCTGTGGAAAGCATCCTCCTCGATTGGGATTACACGTCACACTTCTCCATGTCAGTGACTTTCCAATGTGCTTTGTGTGCTTGTGTTGCTAAGATGTTGCAACACAAGCACACATAGCACATTGGAAATTCACTGACCTATGGAGAAACACTTTCTAGATCAGGGGTCTCAAACTCGGCTGGGTTGGTGGACCGCACATAGAAAAACATTTATAGCTGGGGGCCGCATCTCTTGTAGGACTAAGTGATATTTTTAGAAATACCAGAATTTTTTGCTCAATGTAGTAAAGTACAAATCCTGATCCCTTTCTTGTAGTAATGTCCCCATCCTGTAGTAATGTCCTTTTCTACTGATGTCCCCCATCCTGATCCCCTTTTCTAGTGATGTCCCCCATTCTGATCCCTTTTTCTAGTGATGATCCCTATCCTGATCCCTTTTTCTAGTGATGTCCACCATCCTGATCCCTTTTTCTTTTTTTTTCAACTTTAATTTTTATTAATTTTTCCTTTAGCAATCGTAACAAATCATATAACATAACATCACAATCACAAGTCTGCAGTACAGTCATCAATACTAATAATCAATAATCAATAACTCATTTCCTCCGGTCATCATAGCTGTAACAAATCCACAGAAAGATCCCACATCTGCCATGTCTGGTTAAATTTGTCCATCGTATTGTGGAGTGTGGCAGTCAGTCGCTCCATTAATTGGATATCTTTTATCCGTGCGTACCAATCTGATAATGAGGGTGGAGCCCTCCTCTTCCAGTTTAGAGATATCAAGCATTTCGCTGCTGTAAGTAAGTGCATTAAAAGTCTGCTCTTGGATTTATTCACACCTGGGGGAAAAAGATTTAAGAGACATACAGCCGGGTCTAGGAGCAGGGGATGTTCTATAACCCTGGACATCACTGTTGTTACGGATTCCCAGAAACCTTGGATTGACGGGCATAACCAGAAAAGATGATATAAAGATGCTTTACTTTGGTCACATCTCCAACAATTGTCTGGGATATTCGAATTAAACTTATGAAGGAGTTCAGGTGTGTGGTACCATGTCATTAATATTTTCATTTGGTTCTCTTTATATAAGGTATTAACTGATGACCTGAACGTTCTATCCCATATCACTCCCCACATCGGGCCAGAAATCTCCTTCCCCAACCAAGCTTCCCATCGTGACATATAGGCGTGTTTAAACATGCCCCAGGAACCCCGAGAATTTAGGATAGCATAAATATCTATTATATAATTGCCGTAACTGACTTCCGTCGGAGCGGCACGACTTCCGGTGGCTTTGTTAGCGAGTCCAGGGTGCTTCTCCTGGACTCTGTCCGTGGCCGCTACGCGGGCATTGCGAGTCGTTGCAGACTTGCGAAGCAATGCCCGCGAAGCGGGCATTGCGAGTCGCTAACAAAGCCACAGCTACCAGGGACTCGCATAGCGCTGTAGTGTACACCGCTATAGTATACTACAGTCCCATACCCATACGCTTCAGGCCTGACAGGCGTATGGCCATGGGACTGTAGTATACCATAGCGCTGTACACTACAGCCCGCTACCAGGGACTCGCATAGCGCTGTAGTGTACACCGCTATAGTATACTACAGTCCCATACCCATACGCTTCAGGCCTGACAGGCGTATGGCCATGGGACTGTAGTATACCATAGCGCTGTACACTACAGCCCCATGCTCTTAGCCACCCCCTCAGTGCGCCGCCCCTACCCCCTAAGTCATGCTCTTAGCCACCCCCTCAGTGCGCCGCCCCTACCCCCTAAGTCATGCTCTTAGCCACCCCCTCAGTGCGCCGCCCCTACCCCCTAAGCCCCGCCGCACCTAAGCCCCTACCCCCTAAGACCCGCCGAACCTAACCCCTACCCTCTAAGCCCCGCCGCACCTAAGCCCCTACCCCCTAAGCCCCGCTGCACCTAAGCCCCTACAGCCTAAGCCCCGCCGCACCTAAGCCCTACCCCCTAAGTCTAAGTCCGCCGCACCTAACCCCCATCCCCTAAGCCCCGCCGCCTCCTAAGCTCCGTCGCTTTCCCCCGCCGCTGTCGCTAACACCTCCGCACCTAAGCCCCTACCCCCTAAGCCCCGCTGCACCTAAGCCCCTACACCCTAAGCCCCGCCGCACCTAAGCCCCTACCCCCTAAGTCTAAGTCCGCCGCACCTAACCCCCTATCCCCTAAGCCCCGCCGCCTCCTAAGCTCCCGTCGCTTTCCCCCGCCGCTGTCGCTAACACCTAAAGCCCTACACCCGAAGCCCCCGCCGTCCCCTAACCTAACCTCCCCGTCGATCACTTACATGCCTTCTTAGTCATCTGATCGTCCGTCCGATCCACAAGTCCTCCGTCCGGCCAGGCGTCCTCTTCCTCCGGCCCCGGGGGTCTTCTCTCTTCTTTCCGCCATCTCCGCCTCTTCGTCCGGCCCCGGGGATCTTCTGTCTTCTTTCCGCCAACTTCCAGCTCCGACGTCCTCTTCACTTCTCATTAACATAGAATGAACGACAAATCCACCATTCTATGTCAATGAGATGTGAGGGGCTCTTCTGATTGGTCGCTGTCTACTGCCCTCAGCCAATCAGAAGAGGCCCTCATTTCCCATTGACATACATTAGCGGTGTGTCGGCGATTTTATGGCCGCCCACCTGGTTCTATTTGTCGGCCCTAAAATCGCGGACACACCGCTAATGCATCTCTAGGGCAGTCAGCCCGATTTCTGATTGTCGCTCTCTCGAGCTCACTGCCCATAGACATGCATTAGCGGTGTGTCCGCGATTTAGGCCGACAAATAGAACCAGGTCGGCGCCATAAATCGCCGACACACCGCTAATGTATTTCAATGGCAACAAATAATTTAATAATAAAAAAAATAATTAAAAAATAATAAAAAAATAATAAAATAATAAATTAAAAATAATAATAATTCAATAAAAATAATAATAAAAAAATTTAATATATGCTAATTATATCAGCCCTTTCAGCGGACCTGAAAGAGAACTGGGTCTCAGCCTAAATAATAAATTTAATAATAAAAAAAAATAATTAAAAATAAATAAAAAATAATAAAATAATAAATTAAAAATAATAAATAATTCAATAAAAATAATAATAAAAAAATTTAATATATGCTAATAATATCAGCCCTTTCAGCGGACCTGAAAGAGAACTGGGTCTCAGCCTAAATAATTTTAATAATAAAAAAAATAATTAAAAAATAATTAAAAAATAATAAAAAAATAATAAAAATAATAAATAATTCAATAAAAATAATAATAAAAAAATTAAATATATGCTAATAATATCAGCCCTTTCAGCGGACCTGAAAGAGAGCTGGGTCTCAGCCTAAATAATAAATTTAATAATAAAAAAAATAATTAAAAAATAATTAAAAAATAAATTAAAAATAATAAATAATTCAATAAAAATAATAATAAAAATATTAAATATATGCTAATTATATCAGCCCTTTCAGCGGACCTGAAAGAGAACTGGGTCTCAGCCTAAATAATAAATTTAATAATACAAAAAATAATTAAAAAATAATTAAAAAAAATAAAAAAAATAAATTAAAAATAATAAATAATTCAATAAAAATAATAATAAAATAATTAAATATATGCTAATTATATCAGCCCTTTCAGCGGACCTGAAAGAGAACTGGGTCTCGGCCTAAATAATAAATTTAATAATAAAAAAAATATAAAAATTAATAATATAAAATAATAATAAAAAAAATAATTAAAAAATAAAACTAAATAATATAAATAAATAAATAAATAAAATAATAATATAAATGCATATAATGTAATATAATTTATAATGCTAATTAATGCTAAGTAATAATAATGCTATATCAATAATAATAAATGCTAATATATGTATTATATAATTTTATTAATGCTAATAAATGTATTAATGCTAATATATAATGCTAATTATAATGCTAATAATTATGCTATTAATGCTAATATTTATGTATTAATGCTAATAATTATGCTATTAATGCTAATAATTATGCTATAATGCTAATAATAATGCTATTAATGCAATAATTTGCTATTATTATAATGCTAAAATAATAGCTATTAATGCTATATTAATGCATATGAATTATGCTATAAATTAAATGCTATTAATGCTAATAATTATAGCTATTAATGGTCATAATTATTATGCTATTAAATGCTATATTATGCTATTAATGTAAAATTATCTATATGCTAAATAGCATAATGTAAATATGCTATAATGCAAATATTCTATTAATGCTAATAATTAATGCTATTAATGCTAATAATTATGCTATTAATGCTAATATTATGCTATTAATGGTAATCATAATGGTATTAATGCAAATAAATTAATCTATTAATGCTATTAATGCTAATAATTATGCTATTAATGTTAATAATTATGCTATTAATGCTAATAATTATGCTATTAATGGTAATAATAATGCTATTAATGCAAATAATATTGCCACGTTCTAGAATCCCGATGCATTTGCATCGGGCTCACAGCTAGTCAGATATAAGGCCTTTAGTAGAGGGTCCCCTCGAACATAAGGTTTCAAATCGGGTCAGGCCTGCATTCTTTTTGGGCCCCATGATCGACTTAAGGTAATGTGTTATTTGCCGATACGAGTATTCCAACCCTTCCGGCAATTTATATAACGAACGCAATTCGGCAAAGCGTCGTGGTTCATGTGTAAGTGGGTTTACTATGTCACGGAAGCAAAAAAGGCCCACCTCTGCCCATTTACGCATTGTGATAGAATCTAAAGCTCCCAAAGTATGTGGGCTATACAGAAAAGGAGTCAAGGGAGAGGCGTGTGTTGCTAACTGATATTTAATTTTGCATTTACTCCAAATATCCCTGGTGAATGCCATTGGGCCCAGTAACATCTTGGAGTGAAACTCCGAGGGTCTGCCCCATATTAACGAGGCGGGATGGTACGGGGCCAGCCATAGCTGTTCCACTTCTGTCCATCTACTGCATATTGGCAACGTCGACCAGTGGGATAAATGGCGCAAATGCGTAGCGTAGTAGTAGAGCAGAATGTTTGGGCAGGCTACCCCACCTTCTTGTTTCGACGCACATAAGACTGAATCCGGTATTCTGTGTCGTCCTGAGTGCCAAATGAATTTCATTAGAGACGACTGGATACTCTTTAGAGTTATAATGGGTACTTTTACCGATAGTGTTTCAAATAAGTATAAAAAGCGAGGGATAATGGACATTTTAATTGCTGCTACCCTTCCCAAGAGCGAGATCTGTAAGGTTGCCCATTTTTTTAGTTGGGCCTCCACCTTCTGTATCAGGGGTGGAAAGTTAGCTTGGTATATTGTTTTGTAGCTAGAGGTCATATTGATCCCTAAATATCGTAGGGACGTTGTGCGCCAGGTATAAGTATATAAACTTTTAAGGAGGTGAATCTTAGGCTTCTGGATGTTTATAGGCAGTGCCTCTGTTTTTGCCGAATTAATTTTATAGCCCGACAATTTAGCGTATGACTCAACAGCGGCATGTAAGTTAGGCAGAGAAATAACGGGTTTTGTCAAGGAGAGTATCACGTCATCTGCGAACAGGGCGAGTTTGAATTGTCTGTCTTTAAGTTGAATTCCAGAAATATCAGGGTTAAGCCTAATTTGCGCAGCTAGTGGCTCTATACTAAGGACATATAGCAATGGAGAAAGGGGGCACCCCTGACGCGTTCCATTTTTTATAGACAGATCTTTGGAATGGGCGTGAGGGAGGCGTACCAATGCAGTAGGAGATGAGTAGAGACCCTTCAGTGCTGTAACAAAAGGCCCGACAGGCCAAAATGATGAAGAGAGCGAAACATGAATGCCCAATCCAGCCTGTCGAAGGCCTTTCAGCATCCAAACTAAGTAGTAGGGCCTCCTCCGTTCTCCTGTTAGCCACCTCTATCAGGTCCAAAATACGCCTGGTATTGTCGCCCGCTTGGCGAAAGCGGACAAAACCAACCTGGTCTTTATGTATCAAATGTGGAAGCCAAGTCCCCAGTCTATCCGCCAAGAGTTTGGTAAAAATTTTCAGATCCGCATTTAACAAGCTGATGGGGCGATAGCTTGCACATTCCATCGGGTCCTTACCCTCTTTTGGGACTACAGTAATATAGGAACGGAGTATAGAGTCGGGTATTACCCCTCCCTCCATGAAGTGGTTAAACAATAGGACCATATTGGGGGACAGCACGTCTATATAAGTTTTATAATAAAGATACGGTAATCCATCCGGGCCCGGGGCTTTACGATTTGGCAATTTCCTCACTATCTCCTCAACTTCCTCTGCAGTAATTTTCTGATTAAGTTCTTCTAGCGCGATTTGGGATAGTTTAGGTAGATGGCACGATGAGAGGTATTCATCCAGGATTCGGTTCTGTCTTCCCTGGGATTGAGTTGATGTAGGGGGGAGAGAGTAAAGTGAAGAATAATATTCATAAAATATGTCAGCCACCTTACCCGGGTCATAATGGATCACTCCAACTTGATCTTTGATACCGTAGGGGGAATTATTAGTAACCTGATCTTTCAGTCTCCTGGCTAGCATTGTATGAGCCTTATTACTGTATTCATAAAATTTCTGTCTGGAATATCTTAGTAACACCTCCACTTTACCATGTGTGATGGCTTTAAGTTGGCTTCTCAGGTCTATTACCTCTTTGAGAACTTGTTTGGTGGGGCGCTTCATTAATCGCGCCTTCGCCTTTTTTAGGTTCCCTTCCATTATTAGATAACGGGATTTTGCGTCTTTTTTAATCCTGGATGACAGTGCAATGCACTCTCCTCTAAAAACTGCCTTATGGGCCTCCCACAGGACAGATAATGATGGAGATGATGGGGTGTTTTCAGTGAAATAGTTTACAAGGGATTCCCGCAGTTTATCCCGTGTATTTTTATTTGTCAAAAGGGATTCGTTTAATCTCCAATGATTCAGTTTAGGAGGGTTAGGCGTTAATTTGAGGTCTATTATCAGAGGGGCATGGTCAGTCCAGGTTATAGTGCCAATGGAGGCCGATATCAGAGAGCGTAGTGTAATCACATCTCCAAAAAAATAATCAATACGACTATGGGAGCCGTGAGGATGGGAATAAAACGTGAATCTCCTATCTGTTGGGTTGTCAATACGCCATAGGTCATACAGCATGTATCTACGTATTAATTTCCGAAAGCTAGTAGAGACATATTCCGTTTTCATATTTCTAGTACGAGGTGGCAGAGGTAGCAGTCTGTCTCTAGCCTCCGAAAATGCCGCATTAAAATCACCGCCAACTATCTGGGCCATTCCTCGGTCAGGGCGTAATCGGGCCAAAACTGAAGCTACAAATTTTATCTGGTTCGTGTTGGGGGCATATAAATTGCACAACATAATTGGTATTCCCCCTATGTTCCCATAAACAGTGGCAAATCTGCCCTGAGGATCTATGTCTGCTTTAGTCGTCTGGAATGTACAGTGGCGGGAAATCAAAATTGCCACCCCAGCCGTTTTATTCTTAGCTGTAGCAGAGAAAGTAGTAGGAAACCAATTATGTGCAAATTTAAAGGATCCCGTATTCGTAAGATGTGTCTCCTGCAGAAACACAATATCTGCTTTAGACTACCGCATCTCTCGGAGAGTGAGCCTTCTTTTTATATCCGAGTTCAGTCCCTTTACATTGAGAGAAAGTAATTTAACCATGAAAAGATAGAGGCACACCTAGAGCATTTAAAGGGGATATAGATGGACACAGAACGGGACTGTGGGATCTAAGAGCATTGTCAAGATGACTTGTCCGATAGGGTGAGAACACACTAGTACTGCATACTAGAAAACTTACAACACAACCAAACGTTGAATGAGTAGGAAAAAGAAAAAACAACATATGGATAATATAGGACAACTTCTTGTAGTCCCAAAATGAGAGTCGGGTATAGTATAGACCCCGTCGCCTAAAGCGGCTGTGGGGCGTCTCAGTACTACTTAATAAGTCAAAAAGAAAGAACAAAAAACAAAATAAAAAACGATACCACGACTCTCTTCTGTGGGGGTACATGTCAAATCCGCAAGAACAGATATCCCCCAAAATCCCGCCCCCAAGAGCCGCAAATTCCCACCAAGGAGCCAAGAAGGAGACGCTTAATGTCCCGCAGCTAAGAGAGAGAAGATGGAAAAACAAACACCAGTGTCAATCAATGGATGTCATAGTCACCAGTCATGATGGGTCCTCTCTTCTGGCGGTTCTCCGTGAGGTCTTACGTCGTGTAGCTTGTTGCCATGTTTGCTGTAGTGGAGGTAGCCCCAGCGGTCCGGACCAGTCTGGCAAATCCGGTTGTTCAATGTTCAATACACGGCAGAAGGTCTCTAGATCCTCCGGGTTCCGCAGAGTGGCCACTCGATCTCCTCTCTTAGCGAGAGGCTGAAAGGAAAGCCCCATCTGTAGGGTAGCTGATTATCTTGTAAAATGTGTAACAATGGTCTCAAGGCTTTCCCTTGCTGTAAGGTGATCCACGAGAGGTCCTGGAAGAGCTGTATTTTTGCGTTGTTATGGGTTATCTGCTTGATCCGTCTTGCTTTTGCCATGATGTCCTCTTTCAAAGGGAAGTCCGTAATACGGCAGATGATATCCCTTGGGTTTCCTGTTAAGTTTTTTGGCTTCAGCGCTCTATGGGCCCTATCCATTTTAATTGGATGATCCATCGGGCGACGTA
This sequence comes from Allobates femoralis, assembly GCA_033576535.1. Classification (NCBI taxonomy): domain Eukaryota; kingdom Metazoa; phylum Chordata; class Amphibia; order Anura; family Aromobatidae; genus Allobates; species Allobates femoralis. The sequence goes on from JARQOC010000011.1 coordinate 130,126,545, forward strand.
GTATTGTGTTAAAGACTTTTTGCAGGGTGCCCGCTACGTCTTCTGTGTCTCTCGTCTCCGGGATCCCTCTGACCCTAATGTTGTGACGTCGGCCCCTATTATCCAAATCCTCTACATGCCTCTGGAGATCTCTTATAATGGAGGCCTGAGCCGTGGTTTGGGACTGAAGATGCCGTATCACCGCTCTGGCCTGATTGTGATCTTCCTCCAGCTGATGGACCCTCTGAGTCAAGGCGACCACTTCCCTCCTTACTGCCGCTATTTCTGATCGACAAGTATCTTTTATCTCTGCTACCAGCATTTTGAAGTCTTGCTTAGTCGGCAGCTGTCGTACATACTGCCACCAGTCAGGAGGAGGCGGCGGGGGAGGGTAGATATATTCCTGTGCAAGATCTAGGTCACGGCCCATATGGTCTCCTCTTGTGCCAAGAGATAAGGACTCAGAGCCATTAATCAGCTCCCTGGATTCTATAGAGATTTTATGGATCTGCTGGGCTTGCTTTGGGGGCCGAGATGGTCTCTGGGGGCGACCGGGTTCATCTAGGGCCTGGGTTGCCCAGTTGTCGCCTGCTCCTGTGGAGCTCCACATATCCCCTTCTATAATATCTGTAGGATCTTCTTTCTGCTCACCCCCTATATCCGGGGATCCCCAGTCCTGAACAGCCTTGACTGGGCTCTCCATGTGTCTCTCTGCCCTGGGCATGGGCTCTCCTGCAAGGGGCACTGCAGATGGAAGAGAATATAAGCTGGGGCATGCGTCCCCTTCATCCTCTGCATCACTTATATTGAGGCTCCCATCACTTGTGGGCTCATATTGCAATTTTATTGGGGTCAGCACTGGGGTATAGTCTCTGTGGAGGTCGGGTGAGGGGTCTCCTGATGCAAGCCCCGACCATATCAGCGTTTCAGCCAAGGGGACAGACATTCCTGTATCTGTCTGAAGCCCCGCCCCCTCCTCAGAGGACTTGTCAATAATCACTAGTTCCTCCCCCTCCTCTCTCTGCTCCAGGGCTCCAAGCGCGGGAGAACCCTGGAGGAAGAAGGAGCCCTGCTGACGGCCGGCTATCTTGCCCTTCATGCCGGCATCCAGCACCCGCCCCTCATCCTCCGGTCCCTCAGACCCCTTTCTAGCTGCGGGCCGACTGGGAGTGCACTGCATCCGCGGCACTGACTCACCGCTCGGTGCCCCAGTAGAAGCTGCTTGTGAGGTGAGCTGTGTTCCGGCGGCTCCCGGTCCTCTCTGCTGAGTCCCCACAGGAGCGGGAGCCGTGCTGGTAGATGTAAAGTAGGCATCCAGGGTGCCTGATTCCTTCGGCTCCACATCTTTAGGTGTCTTGCTGGCTTTTTTTCGCCCCATCTCCAGGCTCTCAGGGCTGATTTAATGCAAATATTGGCTCTTGGGAGCAGGAGCTCTAGGTTCAGACGTCCGCTTCCATGCAGGCTCGGACACGCCCCCCCCTGATCCCTTTTTCTAGTGATGTCCACCATCGATCATGGTCCCCTTTTATAGTGATGTCCCCATACTGATCTCCTTTTGTAGTGATGTCCCCCATCCCGATCCCCTTTTATAGTGATGTCCCCATCCTGTTTTACCTTCTTTTTACACACTCAAATACACACCATCACACTCGCACACAAATCCCCCACACACACACTCTCACACATCCTCATACACACTCTTACACTCATACACACACTGAAACTCGCACACACTTTCTTATACACACATCCTCACACTCACACTTTTCTCACTTTTCTCACTTTAATGATGCATTGCTCCAGTGGAGGGGGCTGCCGCGGTTCCCGCTGTTCTGACTTCCGGCCTCCGCTGTGCTATGACTTCCTCCAGCTGCCGCTCAGACAAGCTCTGTTGCTCATCAAGATCAATGCAATCTGCCAGCCAGAGGCCCACAGGTGACGCCATATTCTGCTATCAGCTGCGGGCCTCTCATTGGCTGGCAGCTTGCATTGATCTTGCTAAGTGGCAGAGCTTGTTAGTGCCGCGGACGGAAGTCATCACACAGCGGGGACTTCAGGGGCCCCCTGCACTGGGGTGATGCATCATTAAGTTGTACAAGGTGCCGCGGGCAGCATAATGAAGCCCCAGGGGCCGCATGCGGCCCTCGGGCCGTGAGTTTGAGACCCCTGTTCTAGATAATCAGGAGTTCTACCCCACAACACTTCCCCTTTTTTTTAATGCTATCAGTATAAATACACTTACAGAAAAATGTATCAACCTCAAATTCACAATTTTTTTACTTTTTCATTATTTTTTCTAATTTTCCTCACTACAGCTCACTTCATTTTTTCTTTGTGTTCTGAAAACAATTTTTTTTGTCTAAGGGATCATATTTCATATGGTGTAGTTGTAAACTCCAAGGATTTCATCACGATCATGTGCTTGACTTGGCATTGCCACTGTCTATTTAATCAGTGTCTCTGACTACAGTATGTAAGTTGGTTGATTTACTGAGGAAGGAGCATGGATATAGGCTCCCCCCCCCCCCTGCTCCTCACCTCGTGATGCGTACCGGAAAATATTTTTTTACAAAAAAAGCACATCATATAGCTCTGAAACGCGTCATACAAAGCCTCCCTACCCAATATACCTTTGTGGTCATCTTCATCTTTCAGCAGCATAGATCGTTCACATATATCCATTAGTTTACACTCCGTTCTGGACACAGTGATTTACCCAAAGGAAAGATTTGTTTTTATGAAAGTTAGCGTCAACTCCACTGTTTTCACTGTAGCCATTCGGTACTTACCTAACAGGGATCCAACATCAATGTGCTTCTCCCTTCTCTTCTCGTTGGCTGATTTTGTGGAAGGGATCTTGGTGCTAGGTGGAGATTTCAATCTCGCCCTCGATCCAAAAGTGGATAGATTTTTGGGTCGCCACCCATTTTCCCTAAGAATCAATGCCCTTAAATGGTCCATTCAAGGCCTTCGTAGTGTTGATGTGTGGCAGGTTTTACACCCCACCGACGGGACTAAACATATTATTTTTCTGCTCATTCCCCCCACCGACGGGACTAAACATATTATTTTTCTGCTCATTCCCCCCTACAAATAGGCGAGGAGGAGGTGTATGTTTATACGTAAAATCATCCTTAAAACCCATCCTGCGTGATAATATAGGTGAATCTAATGGAAATGTAGAGTCTCTGTGGGTGGAGATAAGGGGAGGGGGAAAAAATAATAAATTACTGATAGGGGTTTGTTATAAGTCCCCAACAATAATGGAAGTGGAGGAGAATATCCTCATAAAGCAAATAGATGAAGCAGCGACTCAGGGAGAAGTCATTATTATGGGGGACTTCAACTACCCTGAAATACATTGGGGATCAGAAACCTGCAGTTCCAGCAAAGGTAATAAGTTTTTGAAAACTATAAGAGACAATTACCTTTCACAACTGGTTCAGGACCCAACAAGAAGGGGGGCACTGCTGGACCTAATATTAACCAACAGGCCAGACCGCATATCAAATATACGGGTTGGAGGTCACTTGGGTAATAGTGATCATAACTTAATAAGCTTTCAAGTATCCTTTACTAAGACGTGTAGTAGAGGGGCCACAAGGACACTAAACTTCAGGAAGGCAAATTTCCAACGGTTGAGAGATGATCTTAGTGCAATAAACTGGGACGATGTCCTGAGACATAAAAGTACACAACACAAATGGGAGATGTTTATTAGCATCCTGAATAGGACCTGTGCACAATATATACCCTATGGGAATAAGCATGCTAGAAATAGGAGGAAACCACTATGGCTAAATAAAGCGGTAAGAAGTGCAATATGTGACAAAAAGAAAGCATTTAGGGAATTAAAGCAAGTAGGTAGTGATGAAGCATTAAATAAATACAGAAAATTGCCGGTGACATCTCCCCCAATCCTGGCCCCCCCCGCAACATCCCAACAACAACCTTCATCCCGCGACCCACCGCCAACCCTCGCAACCTCACCACCACTTGCTCTCGCAACCCCACCAACATCAGACCCATTCCCCCAACCCATGCCCCACCTACCGCTCTACCCGGCGCACTCTGGAATGCCCGCTCAGTGTGCAACAAACTCCCCGACATCCATGATCTCTTTATCTCCAGGAAACTGTCATTCCTCGGCCTCACCGAGACCTGGCTCACCCCCTCCGACACGGCCTCCCCTGCTGCACTATCCTACGGCGGCCTCAGCCTGTCCCACACCCCCCGTCCCTCTGGCAAACAAGGCGGTGGAGTCGGCATACTGCTGTCCAACTCCTGCACCTTCAGCCCCATCCCCCAGCCCCCATCCGTCACTGTCCCCTCCTTCGAAGCCCACTCAGTCCGAATCTTCTCCCCCTGCAACCTCCAAATAGCCATCATCTACCGCCCCCCCGGACCCACCGCCTCCTTCCTTGACCACTTCACCACCTGGCTACTTCACTTCCTCTCCACTGACATCCCCTCCATCATCATGGGCGACTTCAATATCCCCATTGACATTCCCCGCCCAGCCGCCTCCAACCTTCTTTCCTTGACCACCTCCCTAGGGCTCTCCCAATGGTCCTCCTCTCCCACCCACGAACAAGGCCACACGCTTGACCTCATCTTTACCCGCCTTTGCTCCCTCTCTAACCTCACAACCTCGGTACTCACACTGTCCGACCACCATCTCTTGACCTTCTCCGCCCTCTCCTCCCCTGCCACACTACCCCCTCTCCGCAAACTTGATCACCCTCGCCGAAACCTAAAAGATCTTGATCTTCCTTTATTCTCTGAATCACTCCTCCCTCTCACCGACCTACCCTGCGCTGACGACATTGACATTGCCACCACCCTATACAACACCACCATAACGAACGCTCTCGACCTAGCCGCCCCCCTCACTCTCCATGCTCCACGCATTAACAGGCAACCCTGGCACACCACCCTCACTAAAAACCTGAGACGGGCGTCCAGAGTCGCCGAGAGGAGATGGAAAAAGTCTCACACCCCCGAGCACTTTGCTCTATTCAAGCAATCCATCACTGACTTCAAGACGGCACTCGCTACCGCCAAGCAAGTGTTCTTCTCATCCCTTATAACCTCTCTGTCCCGCAACCCCAAGCAGCTCTTCAAAACTTTCAACTCCTTACTTCGCCCACCTGCTCCTCCCCCTTCTCCCCTCATCTCTGCTGAAGACTTTGCGACCTTCTTCAAGGAGAAGATCGACAAGATCAGAAGCAGCTTCGGTCCACTATCCCCACACCTCCCCTTCCCACCTACACTGCCCTCCTCCTCCATCAGCCACTTCCCCCCCATAACTGAAGACCAACTCTCCTCCCTCCTGTCAAAATCACACCTCACCACCAGCGCCCACGACCCGCTCCCATCCCACCTCATTCCCAACCACACCTCCATTTTCATCCCAGCCCTCACCCACCTCTTTAACCTTTCACTTAGCACTGGTACCTTCCCCTCGGCCTTCAAACACGCCCTAATCACGCCCATCCTAAAAAAACCCTCACTTGACCCTACCTCTGTCTCTAACTATCGCCCCATATCTCTTCTCCCATTCGCCTCTAAGCTACTTGAACAACACGTCCACTCCGAACTGTCCTCTCACCTCTCCTCGTGCTCCCACTTCGACCGCCTACAGTCCGGCTTCCGACCCCTCCATTCCACCGAAACAGCCCTGACCAAAGTCACCAACGACCTACTGACCGCCAAGAACAAACACTACTACTCCATCCTGCTACTCCTTGACCTGTCTGCCGCCTTCGACACGGTTGACCACTCCCTTCTTCTCAGGATCCTGGAATCCCTTGGCATCACCCACCTTGCCCTCTCCTGGATCTCCTCATACCTAGCGGACCGGACCTTCAGCGTCTCCCACTCCCACACCTCCTCCTCACCCTACCCCCTTTCTGTCGGAGTCCCCCAAGGTTCGGTCCTGGGACCCCTACTTTTCTCAATTTACACTCTCGGCCTAGGGCAACTCATCGAGTCCCATGGCCTCCAGTACCACCTCTACGCCGACGACACCCAAATCTACCTGTCCGGCCCCGACATCACCTCCCTACTCTCGAAAATCCCTCAATGCCTTTCCGCCATCTCATCCTTCTTCTCTGCTCGCTTCCTTAAACTCAACATGGACAAAACTGAATTCATAGTCTTCCCCCCAAGAAATTCCACCCCACCTCCCAACCTATCCATCTGCGTCAACGACTGCCCCCTCTCCCCAGTCCCCCAAGCCAAATGCCTCGGGTAATCCTTGACTCCTCCCTATCCTTCAAACCCCACATCGAGGCCCTCACCACATCCCTCCGGCTCCAGCTCAAGAACATCTCACGGATCCGCTCCTTCCTCACCCACGACACCGCTAAAACACTCATCCATGCTCTTATCATCTCCCGCCTTGACTACTGCAACCTCCTTCTCAATGGCCTCCCGGCTAACTCCCTCACACCTCTCCAGTCTATCCTCAACTCCGCTGCCCGACTCATCTATATGTTTTCCCGCTACTCCCCTGTCTCCCCCCTCTGCCAAGCCCTTCACTGGCTCCCCGTCTCCAAGAGATCCCAATTCAAAACACTAACCATGGCGTACAAAGCCATACACAACCTGGCTCCACCATACATCTCCGACCTGGTCTCCCGATACCTACCCTCACGCAACCTCCGCTCCTCCCAAGAACTCCTCCTCTGCTCCCCCCTCATCACCTCTTCGCACAACCGAGTCCAGGACTTCTCCCGGGCATCTGCCTTACTCTGGAACTCCCTACCCGAACACGTCAGACACTCTCCTACCCTGAGTAGCTTCAAGTGTCACCTGAAGACTCACTTGTTCCGTCAAGCCTACAACCTGCCATGAGACCCAGGCGAACACCCCATACCTGACATTCCCCCATCCTACTGTATCCTAACCCACCCCTCATAGACTGTGAGCCCTCGTGGACAGGGTCCCTGCCCCTCCTGTACCTGTACGTCCTGATCGCCTAGATTTAGTGTACTTGTTCTTGTCTCCCTCAAGCTCATGTAAAGCGCCATGGAACCTAATGGCGCTATATAAATAAATAATAATAATAATAATAATAAAATTAAATAACATTTGTAAAAAGCAAATCAAGGCAGCAAAGATTGAGACAGAGAGACTCATTGCCAGAGATAGTAAAAAGAATCCCAAAATATTTTTTAACTACATAAATAGTAAGAAACTAAAAAATGATGGTGTTGGCCCCTTTAAAAATAGTCTGGGTGAAATGGTGGATGAGGATGAGGAAAAAGCAAATATGCTAAATGACTTTTTTTCAACAGTATTTACACAAGAAAATCCCATGACAGACAATATGATCAGTGATAACAAAAATTCTCAATTAAACGTCACCTGCTTAACCCAAGAGGAAGTACGGCATCGTCTAAAAATCACTAAAATTGACAAATCCCCGGGCCCAGATGGGATACACCCAAGAGTGCTGCAGGAATTAAGTACTGTCATAGATAGACCATTATTTTTAATATTTAAAGATTCCATAATAACAGGGTCTGTACCACAGGACTGGCGTATAGCAAATGTGGTGCCAATATTCAAAAAGGGGACAAAAACTGAACTTGGAAATTATAGGCCAGTAAGCTTAACCTCTACTGTGGGTAAAATCCTAGAGGGTTTTCTAAGAGATGCTATACTGGAGTATCTGAAGAAAAATAACCTCATGACCCATTATCAACATGGTTTTACGAGGGACCGTTCCTGTCAAACTAATCTAATAAGCTTCTATGAAGAAGTAAGTTCTGGACTGGACCAAGGAAATGCAGTGGATGTGGTGTATATGGACTTTTCAAAAGCTTTTGATACGGTGCCACACAAAAGGTTGATACATAAAATGAGGGCAATGGGGATAGGGGAAAATATGTGTAAGTGGGTTAAGAACTGGCTTAGTGATAGGAAACAAAGGGTGGTTATTAATGGAACACACTCAGAATGGGTCACAGTTAACAGTGGGGTACCACAGGGGTCAGTGTTGGGCCCGCTTCTATTTAATATATTTATTAATGACCTTGTAGGGGGCATACAGAGTAGAATCTCAATATTTGCAGATGACACTAAACTCTGCAGGGTAATCAATACAGAGGAGGACAATTTTATATTACAGGAGGATTTATGTAAACTAGAAGCTTGGGCTGCTAAATGGCAAATGCGCTTTAATGGGATAAATGTAAAGTCATGCACTTGGGCAGAGGAAACAAAAGGTATAATTATGTGCTTAATTGTAAAACACTGGGCAAAACTGTCACTGAAAAAGACCTGGGTGTATGGGTAGATGACAAACTCACATTTAGTGGCCAGTGTCAAGCAGCTGCTGCAAAGGCAAATAAAATAATGGGATGTATTAAAAGAGGCATAGATGCTCATGAGGAGAACATAATTTTACCTCTATACAAGTCACTAGTGCGACCACACTTAGAATACTGTGTACAATTCTGGTCTCCGGTGTATAAGAAAGACATAGCTGAACTAGAGCGGGTCCAGAGAAGAGCGACAAAAGTTATTAGAGGACTAAGGGGTCTGCAATACCAAGACAGATTATTAAACTTGGGGTTATTTAGCTTGGAAAAACGAAGGCTTAGGGGTGATCTTATAATAATGTATAAATATATGAGGGGGCAGTACAGAGACCTTTCTAGTGATCTCTTTACTCTTAGGCCTGAGACTGGGACAAGGGGGCATCCTCTACGTCTGGAGGGAAGAAGGTTTAATCATAATCACAGACGCGGATTCTTTACTGTAAGAGCAGTGAGACTATGGAACTCTCTGCCACATGATGTTGTAATGAGTGAGTCACTACTAACATTTAAGAAGGGCCTGGATGCCTTTCTTGAAAACTATAATATTACCAGTTATATATACTAGATTCTTTGATAGGGCGTTGATCCAGGGAATTAGTCTGATTGCCGTATCTGGAGTCAGGAAGGAATTTTTTCCCCCAATGTGGAGATTAGTGTTGCCACATGGGTTTTTTTTTGCCTTCCTCTGGATCAACATGTTAGGCTATGGGTTGAACTAGATGGACTTAAAGTCTTCCTTCAACCTTAAAAACTATGTTACTATGTTACTATAGCCACATTGATATGTTCTTAATCAGCCAGAGTGCTCTGTCCTGGCAGATACAGTCCTCTATAGGGCATATTTCTTGGTCAGACCATGCTCCTATCTTCTTACACCTCACCATCCCTGATGGCACCATGAAACCATGAACGTGGCGCCTCAATGACAGCTTGCTAAGGGATCAGACTTGCACCCCAGAATTTAAGAATACAATCTCTGAGTTTCTTGATGTTCATTCCTCGGATTCAACGGTGTTCTCAATACAGTGGGAAGGACTTAAATGTGTGTTGAGGGGTGTGTTGATCAAACATGGCACCAGGCTGAAAAGAGAGAGCGCACTGAAGGTCTGTATGTTGGGGAAAAATATCACTGATCTAGAATGTGCCTACAAAAAGTCACTCTCACAACCGGTCCTTTTTGAGCTTATCAAAACTAGGGAGGAACTTAGAGCTATTTTACACTAGAAATATTTACGCCACAAAACTAGAACATAGATTTTTATAAGAGCTTGCGAATAAATGTGGGAGACTATTGGCTAGGATCTTACACCCCAGGGGCAATCCTGACCATTTCCCTTTGATTAAAAGATTGGACGGAACGACGATCCAGAACCCAACTCAAATATCTGAACTGTTCCACGATTTTTATAGGAAACTTTATAACATGAGGGGTCATTACAAAGACATGTTGCCATTGTCCCTCGAACACAAAATGAATTATGCTAGAAGAATAACACTCCCTGTTCTTCCTAAAGAGTTAGTGGACCCAATAGAGGAAGATTTCTTCGAACTAGAGATCTTATCTGTAATTAAAGATTCCCCGGCAAGAAAGTGCCCAGGGCCAGTTGGGTTTACTCCCACATTCTACAAAATGTTCAGTGCCCAGCTTACGCCATTTCTATCAAAGGTCTTTGCATCGGTTTTGGTTAGTTCCCCTTGGGTGGCACTGTCCTTGGAGGCACATATTAGTGTTCTCCAAAAGCCAGATAAAGGCAACACAGCAGTCGGAAATTACAGACCTTTTTCATTCATCAATGTTTATATTAAGTTATTTACTAAAGCTTTAGCTAATAGACTTGCACCCCTACTTAAAGGAATTATTCCTACTGATCAAGTGGGGTTTGTTAAGGGTCGCAAGGCTAGGGATAACACTAATGAGCTGTTTTTGCTCATGGCCTGTGTGAGGGCTCACAGCCCCTTGTATACATCAGTAGGCTGCACACAGCCCCCTGTATACGACAGGAGGCTGCACACAGCTCACAGTATACAGCAGGAGGCCGTATACAGCCCCCAGTATACAGCAGGAGGCCGCATACAGCCCCCAGTATACAGCAGGAGGCCGCACACAGCCCCCAGTATACTTCAGGACGACGCACACAGCCCCCAGTATACCGCAGGAGGCAGCACACAGCCCCCAGTATACAGCAGGAGGCCATCCACAGCCCCCAGTATACAGCAGGAGGCTACACAGAGCCCCCAGAATACAGCAGGAGGCCGCACACAGCCCCCAGTATTACAGCAACCCCCTAATACATAGCCCCCTGTATTACAGAAGGAGCCAACACATAGCTACCTGTATTACATCAGGAGCTCACATATAGCCCTTTTATTACAATTGCAGCTTGTGCCTCAAATAGCCCCTATATTAGAACCGGTGCCCCACGTAGCCCCTGTATTAGACCTTGTGCCCCACGTAGCCCCTGTATTACACAAGAAGCCCACACATGGCCTCTGTATTGCACCAGTAACCCACACAAACCCCCTTTTATTACACTTGCAGCCTGTGCCTCACATAGCCCCTATATTAGAACCTGTGCCCCACGTAGTCCCTGTATTAGACCTTGTGCCTGACGTAGCCCCTGTATTACACAAGAAGCCCACACATGGCCCCTGTATTACACCAGTAAACCACACAAACCCCCTGCATTACACTTGCAGCCTGTGCCTAACATAGCCTGTGCCTCATATAGCCCCTGTATTAAACCTGCAGTCTGTGCCCAGATTGCGCTCCTCATAATCCACCCCTGGTGGGTACTTCCTTGTGCAGGTTAAAAAGGAAATTTTTCAGCAACTTATCAACGTCACTAAAAACATTTTCAACAATGCTTTCATTCTCCTTGAAGATCAGAGCATGGCAATGTCTGGAAAAGTTGATTGGCATGCCTACTCCAATTAGAAATCAGGAAGTTAACCAAATGTGCATGGAGATTGTCATAGAAACAAACTACAACATTGATGAACACCCAGCAGTTTTCTCTCACAATGAGCCACTGTTGGCACCAGACCATAGAGACACCTACAACCAAATTTTAAGTTTCACTGCAACCAACAAAAGTGGTATTGTCTTCCCAGATGCTCAAGGGGGAACAGAAAAGACATTTTTAATCAACTTGCTCCTGCCAAAATTTCGGCAAAAACAATAGATTGCACTTGCAGTAGCATCTTCTGAAATTGCAGCTACACGTTTGACTGGTGGTAGGACGGCACATTCAACATTCATGCTATCACTTAACCTGTCTCACAGTGACAGCCCAGTGTGTAATATAGTCAATGGTTTAGGACAGGTCAAACTGCTTCAAAGGTCCAGTGCCCTCATTTGGAATGAATGAACCATGTCACACAGGGATCTGGCAGCAGTGGACAGACTGCTGCAAGACTTGCATGGAAACTATTCTATCATGGAAGGTGTCGTTGTTTCGACTGGTGACTTTCATTAAACAGTTCCCGTTATTCCAAGATTAACCCCTGCAGATGAACTAAACGCTTGCATCGTACCTTTGGAGATAAGTAAGGCAAATGGCGCTGAACACAAACATGAGGGTTCACATGACAAGTGATGTTTCTGTTAGGACTGTTATCTGGCCAGCTGTTGACTATTGGCTGTCACGTGTAAGCAATAGCAGATGGACAGAGTTGTAGCAGGATGGCAGTGATGGGCTAACTTGGAAGCTAGTCTGACCCTGTAGACTGGGGTTCCCTAGCTGACCCTGTTGCCAGAATTACCTCTAATGGTGAGGACTTCTGGACCCCACCCTTGCGCTACTCCTGACCAGCCCTGGGCTAACATACCCTCATCTCCACCCAGGGATAGAAACAGCAACTTCACAAATATCACTGAAGCAAGTGAAAATGCTTCTGGAAGCTTCAGCAAACTGCACTGCGTCCAGACAGCTCAAGGTCAGAGTAGAGACTGAACTCTTTCAACACCACCACCTGGTTGGAAATAGAATTATATAATGGTGTAGGGAGTGGACAACCGTGTCACTTGACACACCCATCTGCAGCTACCTAGTGCTGGAGTGCCAAAGCCAGACCATGAACAGCATTACTGCTACAGCTAATGACAATAAAGCCAAAGGCACCAACAGAAATAAGCACATTTAAACATTGCAGAGCAGTTCCAAGAGACTGCAGAGCACATGATATTGGTGATGGCAAGGCACCAGTAAACTCAACCACTGGACAGCTCATGCAACTTTTGCTACATCGTTACATTGAGGAGCTAAAAGCAAAGGTTTTTCCAAACATTCAATGTAACTTCAGAAAGTCTGGGTGGCTGTGTGAAAGGGCTACGCTAGCTTAGAAAAATAATAGAATGCTAGAATTTGAAGATTGATCTGGTTGACTGTAGGTCTCTTCCAGGTGTATGCAGGACCTATAAGTCATTGGAATACAGGGACAGATCCTGCTCAAGCATTATTGTACCCAACTGAGTTCCTCAAATCTTTGGAAGCACAAGGACCTCCTCCGCATAACCTCTTTCTAAAACCTGAAGCTCCTATTCTGCTTTTGAAAAATTTAGATCCTCCAAAGCTGTGTAATTTAACAAGGCTCTTGCTTAAGAACCTGTTTCCACATGTAATTGAAACAACCATTTTGACAGGATGTGCCAAAGGAGATAACATTGTCATTTCAACAATTCCACTCATTTCATCTGATTTGCTTTTTGATTTTAAACTCCTCCTCTTTCCAGTTCAACTGGCATTTGCAATGTCCATTAACAAGGCTCAGGGACAGTCAAGGCTGCACCGTCCATTGGATAGTATGAGCATTATGCTCAGGCGTCAAGGAGACAGGCGAGCGGCAGTGCTGCAGGGGGGCGGCAGCGCCCTGCACACAGTGACTGCCTGCCTACTGGCTTGCCGCTGTCAGGTACAGTACACAGCACTGTCCGCACCTCAATCCCGCGGGTAGACAACCGCAGCACAACCCCCCCCGCTTCTCACTTCTGCCGCCCGGACATCGATAGCACCCCCATCACCCCACCTTTCCGCTATTTGGCTCAGGAGGCGGGGATGCGGGGATGCTTAGTTCACCCCTGAGGACAGTCCTTAAAAGTAGCAGGAGTTGATTGCACTCTCCATGCTTTTTTCAAGTGTCAACTTTATGTGACCTGTTCAACAGTTGGAACTGCCAAAGATCTGTTCATCTTTGCACTGCAAGGAAGAACCAATAATGTTGTTTATCAAAAGGCTCTTGAATAAGGAGTTGCAGATGAAGTGCTTCACATTACTGGGGTAATCATTTATTTAATTTGTATTACATATCGGTAGTGTCAAATATATGATGTCAAATGGTTTTATTACTTTACATTTAGATTTGTAATAATACATTTTGTATTTATTGTGACTTTTATGTGCAAAAAACCTTTTTGTTAAACAACTTCATTTTCTTATAGCTAAGTACAGATAGAGCCTATCCCGAGCAACAGTGGGTGCTAAAGCTAGTGAGATATATACTCGTATAATACTTACACTGCCATTGAAACGTTTGGGGTCAACCAAACAATTTTGTGTTTGCCATGAAAACTCATACTTTTATTTATCAAATGATCTGCAAAATGAATAGAAAATATAGTTCAGACATTGACAAGGTTAGAAATAATGATTTTTATTTGAAATAATAATTTTCTCTTCAGTTGTTCTTCGTCTCACAAATGTTGTTCTGTGTGATCCAAACACCTCAAACTTTGATTTGTGTGTCCATAAAAGTTTTGCAATCTTCTTTGCCACTCTGCCCTGAAGGCCAGCATCCTGCCTCTTCACTGTAGACATTGACACTGGCATTTTGCAGGTACTATTTAATGAAGCTGCCATTTGAGGAGCTGTGAGGCGTCGAATTCTCAAACTAGAGACTCTAATGTACTTGTCTTGTTGCTCAGTTGTGCAGAGGGGCCTTCCACGTCTCTTTCTACTCTAGTTAGAGCCTGTTTGTGCTGTCCTCTGAAGGGAGTAGTACACACCGTTGTAAGAAATTTCTAAGAACAAGAACAGACTGTCGAGTTTCACATGAAAGTTGTCTTTTTCTGGCCATTTTGAGAGTTTCATAGAACAAACAAATGTAGTGCTCCAGATTTTCAACTAGCTCAAATGAACATCAGTTTTATAGCTTCTCTAAATCAGCCAAACCGTTTTCAGCTGTGCTAACATACAGTACTTGGACAAGGTTTTCTAGGGTTTTCTAAACATCCATTAGCCTTCTTACACAGTTAGCAAACACAATGTACCATTAAGGGATCATCGAAGAAAAGTCAGCACTCACCGGATTATATGTAGGGTGATCTTTAATCCATCATAATATCAGGAAAAGACAGGGTGCAGGGAGGTGACCGCGGAGGGCCGGAGGACGACGATGCCGTTTCGCAACAGCTGTTGCTTCTACGGGTCCAGAAATGCAGAAGTGAGCGGGCTTCCATGCTTAATACATGAGGCCACACGTCACTTCCGCCGGGCGACCCGATTGAATCAGCCAACTTTAACAAAAAATGTTAATACACCATGTACAAATAAAACAGTGGAAATAAAAACAATCAACTGACACTTGGAGCAAAGTCAGAACGTGGACATTAACATAAACAGGCAGTCTCAAGACTAATCTACCTGCGGCTGTGGGGAGTAGTTGTTGTGCGTTTGATAAACTCGGCGCTCCGCTACTCCAGGCCGGACGGAGGTATGGCAACGGAGAGACGCTATCTCTGAACCAATCACCGCTGCCCTTAACATCCCAGACCGAGCAGTGGAGCGCAGAGTCGGCATGTCCTTACACTCGGCAGTCTAAGGAAAGAAATGGATATCACAACAAGCCACTAGAACAAGTGGCCGGCGCAACATCCCTGCCGTGGACCAGAGCCGACCCATGCAGGAAGAAATGTATAAATAAACAATTATAATACACTAGCTGTGAGCCCGATTTTGAAGAATCGGGAGTCTAGAATCTGGAGAGAGGAGAGGGAGAGAGATAGATATAGATAGATAGAGATAGAGATAGATAAATAGATAGAGATAGATAGATAGATTGAGAGATCGAGAGATAGATAGATAGAGATAGATAGATAAATAGATAGAGATAGATAGATAGAGATAGATAGAAAGATAGATAGATAGAAAGATAGATAAATAGATAGAGATAGATAGATATACAGTTAGGGCCAGAAATATTTGGACAGTGAACACAATTTTCGCGAGTTGGGCTCTGCATGCCACCACATTGGATTTGAAATGAAACCTCTACAACAAAATTCAAGTGCAGATTGTAACGTTTAATTTGAAGGGTTGAACAAAAATATCTGATAGAAAATGTAGGAATTGTACACATTTCTTTACAAACACTCCACATTTTAGGAGGTCAAAAGTAATTGGACAAATAAACATAACCCAAACAAAATATTTTTATTTTCAATATTTTGTTGCGAATCCTTTGGAGGCAATCACTGCCTTAAGTCTGGAGCCCATGGACATCACCAAACGCTGGGTTTCCTCCTTCTTAATGCTTTGCCAGGCCTTTACAGCCGCAGCCTTCAGGTCTTGCTTGTTTGTGGGTCTTTCCGTCTTAAGTCTGGATTTGAGCAAGTGAAATGCATGCTCAATTGGGTTTAGATCTGGTGATTGACTTGGCCATTGCAGAATGTTCCACTTTTTTGCACTCATGAACTCCTGGGTAGCTTTGGCTGTATGCTTGGGGTCATTGTCCATCTGTACTATGAAGCGCCGTCCAATCAACTTTGCAGCATTTGGCTGAATCTGGGCTGAAAGTATATCCTGGTACACTTCAGAATTCATCTGGCTACTCTTGTCTGCTGTTATGTCATCAATAAACACAAGTGACCCAGTGCCATTGAAAGCCATGCATGCCCATGCCATCACGTTGCCTCCACCATGTTTTACAGAGGATGTGGTGTGCCTTGGATCATGTGCCGTTCCCTTTCTTCTCCAAACTTTTTTTCTTCCCATCATTCTGGTACAGGTTGATCTTTGTCTCATCTGTCCATAGAATACTTTTCCAGAATGGAGCTGGCTTCTTGAGGTGTTTTTCTGCAAATTTAACTCTGGTCTGTCTATTTTTGGAATTGATGAATGGTTTGCATCTAGATGTGAACCCTTTGTATTTACTGTCATGGAGTCTTCTTTTTACTGTTGACTTAGAGACAGATACACCTACTTCACTGAGAGTGTTCTGGACTTCAGTTGATGTTGTGAACGGGTTCTTCTTCACCAAATAAAGTATGCAGCGATCATCCACCACTGTTGTCATCCGTGGACGCCCAGGCCTTTTTGAGTTCCCAAGCTCACCAGTCAATTCCTTTTTTCTCAGAATGTACCCAACTGTTGATTTTGCTACTCCAAGCATGTCTGCTATCTCTCTGATGGATTTTTTCTTTTTTTTCAGCCTCAGGATGTTCTGTTTCACCTCAATTGAGAGTTCCTTTGACCGCATGTTGTCTGGTCACAGCAACAGCTTCCAAATGCAAAACCACACACCTGGAATCCACCCCTGACCTTTTAACTACTTCATTGATTACAGGTTAACGAGGGAGACGCCTTCAGAGTTAATTGCAGCCCTTAGAGTCCATTGTCCAATTACTTTTGGTCCCTAGAAAAAGAGGAGGCTATGCATTACAGAGTTATGATTCCTAAACCCTTTCTCCGATTTGGATGTGGAAACTCTCATATTGCAGCTGGGAGTGTGCACTTTCAGCCCATATTGATATATATAATTGTATTTCTGAACATGTTTTTGCAAACAGTTAAAATAACAAAACTTGTGTCACTGTCCAAATATTTCTGGCCCTAACTGCAGATAGATAGATATAGATAGATAGATAGATAAATAGAGATAGATCGATAATAGTGGATAGATGATAAATAGATAGAGATAAGATAGATAGAAATAAAAAGATAGAAAGATAAAGAAGATAGATAGATAGATAGATAGATAGATAGTGGTGAGTCATTGCAGCTGCGGTCGCCGTGGCCGAAAATCGAACCAAGGGCCCGGCCATACATCGCTGGAAACACCGCTAATGTATCTCTATGGGAAGTGAGGCGCTATGCTGATTGGTCGGCGCAGCACACAGCGACCAATCAGCATAGCGCCTCACTTTCAGCGGTAAATTTGAAACCAAAAGTTGTCCATTATATCTCTATTGGGAAGTGAGGCGGTATTCTGATTGGTCGCTGTGTGCTGCCGGCGACCAATCAGAATACCGCCTCACTTCCCATAGAGATATAATGGATGAAAAGTCGTCCATTATATCTCTATGAGAAGTGAGGCGGTATTCTGATTGGTCGCTGTGTGCTGGCGGCGACCAATCAGAATAGCGCCTCACTTTGAGCGGTAAATTTGAAACTCAAAGTCGTCCATTATATGTCTATGGGAAGTGAGGCGATATTCTGATTGGTCGCCGGCAGCACACAGCGACCAATCAGAATAGCGCCTGACTTCTCATAGAGATATAATGGACGACTTTTCGTCCATTCTATCTCTATGGGAAGTGAGGCGGTATTCTGATTGGTCGCCGGCAGCACACAGCGACCAATCAGAATACCGCCTCACTTCCCATAGTGATAGAATGGACGAAAAGTCGTCCATTATATCTCTATGAGAAGTGAGGCGCTATTCTGATTGGTCGCTGTGTGCTGCGGCGACCAATCAGAATACCGCCTCACTTCCCATAGACATATAATGCAGATTTGAGTGTCAAATTTACCGCTCAAAGTGAGGCGCTATTCTGATTGGTCGCTGTGTGCTGGCGGCGACCAATCAGAATACCGCCTCACTTCCCATAGAGATACATAGCGGTGTTTGTGAGAATTTATGGCCGGGCCCCTGGTTCTATTTTCGGCCACGGGGCTCGGCTGTGGTCGGTCGTTGGACCGAATGATAGATAGATAGATAAAAAGATAGATAGAAAGATAGATAAATAGATAAATAGAGAAATAGATAAATAGATATAGAGAGATAGATAGAGAGATAGAGATAGATAGGTGAGTCGTTGCAGGCGCGGTAAGTCCGGTACGTAGGTCCATTGCGATTTTGTGGACCGGCAACAGCCGAGCGCCGTGTCCGAAAATCGAACCAAGGGGCCGGCCATGGATTGTACGAAACACTGCTATGTATCTCTATGAGGAGTGAGGCGCTATTCTGATTGGTCGCTGTGTGCTGGCGGCGACCAATCAGAATAGCGCCTCACTTTGAGCGGTAAATTTGAAACTCAAAGTCGTCCATTATATGTCTATGGGAAGTGAGGCGGTATTCTGATTGGTCGCCGGCAGCACACAGCGACCAATCAGAATAGCGCCTCACTTCTCATAGAGATATAATGGACGACTTTTCGTCCATTCTATCTCTATGGGAAGTGAGGCGGTATTGTGATTGGTCGCTGTGTGCTGCCGGCGACCAATCAGAATACCGCCTCACTTCCCATAGAGATAGAATGGGCGAGTTTAACTTTCAAATTTACCGCTAAAAGTGAGGCGCGATTCTGATTGGTCGCCGGCAGCACACAGCGACCAATGAGAATCGCGCCTCACTTTCCATCTATTATATAATTGCGAATAGCTTTTTTGCCCCGGCGTGGTCATGTGGATACGCGCGAAGCATTGGCCGCAAAGCGGCCATTGCGAGTCGGCGTGGTCATGTGGATACGCGCGAAGCATTGGCCGCTAAGCGGCCATTGCGAGCAGTTCTAAGTCGACTCGCAATGCGAGCCGGCGTGGTCATGTGGATACTTCTAAGTCGACTCCTACTTCTAAGTCGACTTCTAAGTCGACTCGCAATGCCCGCGCAGCGGGCATTGCGAGTCAGAGACTCGACGTACTAGAATCCCGATGCATGTGCATCGGGCTCCCAGCTAGTAGAGATATAATGGACGATTTTGACTTTCAAATTTACCGCTAAAAGTGAGGCGCGATTCTGATTGGTCGCTGGCAGCACACAGCGACCAATCAGAATAGCGCTTCACTTCCCATAGGGATAGAATGGAGGACTTTGAGTTTCAAATTTGGCGCTTAAGTGAGGCGCTATGCTGATTGGTCGGCGTAGCACACAGCCACCAATCAGCATAGCGCCTCACTTCCCATAGAGATACATTAGCGGTGTCTCGCGAAATTTATGGCCGGGCCCCTGGTTCGATTTTCGGCCACGGGGCTCGGCTGTGGTCGGTCGTTGGACGGTGCCGGCGACTCGCAATGGCCGCTTCGCAGCCATTGCTCGCGCTCAGGCAGCGGCTCGCAATGGCCTTGCGGCTATTGCTCGCGCCGGCCAACGGCTTGCATTGGCCGCTACGCGGCCAATGCTTCGTGGGTCGCGTGGCTGCGAGGCAGCCACGTCCACAACGACGGAAGTAGCACCGAATATGACGGAAGTGCGCTACGGCAATTATATATTAGAAGTGGAAAGGTGTATTTAAATGCACAGAGCACCTGTATTTGGTTTTTGAACAGCCATTTTGTGCTGATAGACTTCCCTTTTAAGTGGAGCACATACATATGTACAAACTATGACAGAAATAACTCAGCTAGAGGCAAGTTTTTTAACTGACATCAATTTATTATGTTTTCAAAAATGTAAAACATGACCATACAATTTTGTTTTCTAGTTTACACTGTTGTGTCGTATATGAAACATGAGTTCAA
This sequence comes from Allobates femoralis, assembly GCA_033576535.1. Lineage (NCBI taxonomy): Eukaryota > Metazoa > Chordata > Amphibia > Anura > Aromobatidae > Allobates > Allobates femoralis. Next base: position 130,146,526 of record JARQOC010000011.1, read on the forward strand.
CCGCGGAGATTTCTTCATGACCTTACGAAACCATCCGATTGCTCTCAGTTTATATAGACAGGTAATGTTATATAATAGGTTTTATTAATTTGTACACAGTAAATGACAGCAAATGACAGCAATGCTGAATGTGTTTGCATTACATATGCTGTTTTGTCTTTTGCTCTTCATTTGATTTTGTCTTGTACTGTTTTTTTTTTTTTTTTATTTAATTTCTTTGCCTCTTGATGTACAGTCAGGAAATTATTGAAGTTACTCAAGTTTTTGTTATTTGTTTATATAGGGCCATTAATTCCATGGTGCCGTACATGAGAAGGGGTTACATGCAAAATTATAGATATAGTTTACAATAAAGCAATTAACAATGACAGAGTGGTACAGAGGGGAGAGGACTGTGTCCTTGCGGACTTACATTCTACAGGATAATGAAAAGGAGACAGAAGGTCGGGGGTGCAGAAGCTCTGGTGGCAGGGGTGGGGGGCGGCAGAATGGTCATTGCAGGCTGTAACCTTTCCTGAAGAGAGGGGTTTTCTGTTGAATGATCCGCATGATGCATGTGTGTGCAGGTGTGCTGTGTGCATCACACAAGGGGCCTCTGTATACTGATGGGGGGGCCGTGTGCCAGCAGGGGGGGGGGCCTCTGTATATTTATACATAAATTTAAATGGATAAAAACCACTGTTGCCAGATATTACATATACAATTGTTCGACAGAATTCCTTTTTTAATAGGATTTTAGCAAAAATATCGATCTTGGTTTTACAAAAAATCCCTACGTGATGGAAAAAATGGATATCATTTTCGTAATCAGCACACCAAATTACATAAAAATCAGTGAAAACTTCTATTGTAATTCAATTTTGCAGGGTTGTGTAATATGCACAAACCTTCTGGACTTAATACCGCAGGATCCAAGGATGTGAGTTTCTATATGCTTCCCAAGATTCATAAACCAGGTAACCCAGGGAGACCGATCATCTCAGGGGTGGGAACACTCACTGAAAGAATCTCTGGGTGGGTGGAAAATGTTCTTAAACCGCTGGTAAGGAAGACTGACAGCTATATACAGGACACGACAGACCTTTTAAATAAGCTCTCTACAATAGGTCCCCTGCCAGAGAGGAGCTTCTTAGCCACCATGGATGTGGAATCCTTATATTCTAACATCCCACACAAAGATGAACTTACTGACTGCTGATTGTTTCTTGAAGTCAATGGAACCCTTCTGAATCAGTACTAAGGCTCGCCAGATTTATCTTCACACACAACATTTTCTCTTTTGGTGAAGAACTGTATTTACAACGCACCGAAAGCTATATGGGAAGCAAAATGCCCCCCCACTATGCCATCCTTTTCATGGCTAAACTGGAAAATGACTTTTTAGCCTCCTGCCCCATCAAACCCTTGGCGTACTTCCGTTTCATTGATGACATCTTAATAGTCTGGACTGAGACTGAACATGAACTTCTAAAATTCCATGACAATTTCAACAAATTTCATCCCACCATAAACCTGACACTGTACCGCTCAAAGACAGAAATCAACTTCCTGGATACCACCATAAAATTCTAAATGATTAATTCCAGACATCGTTATATCGGAAACCAATTGATCGCTCCACATACCTCAGATGGGACAGTTTCCACCCGAAACACATTAAAAAGTTCATTGTCTACAGCCAGGTCCTCAGATATAACCGTATTTGCCCCAACACAGCAGAGGGGGATGAACACTTATACCATCTAAAAAAGAAATTTTTAAACCAAGGCTTCCACCCCACCTTCATTGAGGATCAGATCATTAATACCACAAGGATCCCTAGAAGTCAAACATTCCAATACAGAGAAAAAAAAGAGAACCGTCATGTTCCTCTGGTGGTGACCTACAACCCACAGCTTGAGGTACTAAGGAAAACTTCCAGGAAACTTCACCATATCCTACACAAGGATGACGGACTAAAATGATATTTAAAGACCCTCTCTTGGTGTGCTACAGGCAGTCTCCCAATTTACGAAACATCATGGTCCGAAGTTAGATGCCCTCAGATACACCAAGAGGAACTTATTAATGCAATGTGAAGAGCTCAAAGACCTGTGCTCACATAGAGACCAGAGACAGGATTCAGATCCCCAACTCACAACAGGATTATAAGATTCCTGGGACATTCACATGGTCCTCTTCCAATGTTGTGTATTTAATTATGTGCACTATATGTCCTGTGGGGACTTTTTATGTTGGTGAGACTGGACAACAGCTAAGAGTAAGGATGAAGTCTCATCATCACACAATTACACACAAAAAAATCAATTTTCCAGTAGCCAAACATTTTTCTAGTCCAGGACATAACATTGAAAATGTGAAAGTTTTAATTTTTTTTTTTTTTTTTTTTTTTGAATTCTTTATTTTTATTTTCAAACAATATATGTAAAACAATAAGTAACACCATATGTCTTCCGTTGTGTACATCATGTGTAAGACATTATAGGAAAGGAACAGCAATCCGGATATCTAAACATTTCCATTTGTTTATCAAATGTCTAACTATTGCGAGGAACAACCGAAGACATAAACATTAATCAATAGTAAAAAGAAAGAGAATGTAAGGGAAAGCAGAAAGGAAAAAAGAAATGGAGTAGAGCAAAAAAAAAGGGGGGGGGGTGAAGAAGGATGAGAAGGGAAGGAGGAGTGGTGGACAGGAAGAAAGCGTCCTCCCCCTCCCATCCCCAAGGGGCAGAGGCGCTCGCCTGCGCCCTCACCAGGGCTCCGGCTGATCAATTACAAACCCCTACTATCTTTATATACATCCGTGTCCGTAAATCTCATCCAGGAGAACCATGTCTGTTTAAAAGACTCAAAGAATCGTGTACAGAGGACGTTAAGTCTTCCAGGTGCATTAAGTCATTCACCTTTGTTATCCACATCGCCACCGTCGGGCTAGTCTCTGTCTTCCACAGCAATGGGATGCAGGACCTTGCTGCCATCACCAAAAAGCGTAGAAGTGAGCGTTTATATCTGATTGTGGGGATCTCACAGTGGTGGAGCAGGAGGAGGCCAGGACCCATCTCTCCCTGGAAGCCAGTAACCATCCGGATGAGTTCTATAACCCTCGTCCAGAAAGGCCGGAGTCTATCACATTCCCAGAAAATATGCAACAATGTACCTTCCGCCACACCGCACCTCCAACATTTGGGGTCAACAGACGGGATGAGCCTGTGTAACACCGCAGGGACTCTATACCAACGGGTTAGTATTTTGTAGTTCGCTTCCTGTAACCTGGAACAAATGGATGAGGAGTGAGCTAAGCTGAAGATCTTCTTTCTCTGTTCTGTAGTAAGAGTCAGGTTCAAATCTCTTTCCCATGAAAGCATGAAGTGTGGGGTCGGTAAGTCCGGTTGTGTGACGAGATAGGAATAAATCTGAGATAGCGCATGTCTACTACTCACCGACGTGGTACATAAGATCTCAAAGGGCGTCTTGTGAAGATTATATGACTTTTTCGGGGGCAACTCACGAAGATAATGAGCAAGCTGAAGACAACGCCAGAAACCTAATGGAACCGGTTGAGTGATTAAGGTCAGGCCTTCTAAAGTCGGCCACGCAGATCTGTCTCCCAGATTCGCCACCCTGTCCAACCCGGAATGAATCCATGACTGAAAAACAGAATCACCTCTACTAGGACCGAACGTAGGGTGGCTCAGGACCGGGGTCTGTGCTGAGTCAGTCGGTAGCATCAATGTTCTAACCATCGGGTGATTACAGACCCTCAAGGTGGCTCCTATGGTCGGATGAACCCAAAGCGTCTCTTTTTTTGGAAGGGTCACCCAAGGCAACGTCTGAAGTGTGTAAGAGGTGTGGTCCTGTTCAATTCTGACCCACAATTTATTGTCCCCGTGCCTGCACCAGTCCACAACTCTTGAGAGGTGACTTGCTATGTAATATAACTTAATATCCGGTAGGTTCACACCCCCGTCTTCCCTCCGTCTGGACATCAGAGTTCTCGCTAATCGGGGTTTCGCTCCGTTCCAGACAAAGGCAGTCTGCATCCTCATTATCAACTTAAAAAAGGATGTTGGGATGAAAACAGGCAATGTCTGAAAAAGATACAAGATCCTGGGGAGTATGGTCATCTTAAATAATTGGCATCTGCCAGACCACGAAAAGGTGGACTTCGTCCAACGTTCAATATCCGACTTGATTGCCAGAAGCAGTGGGGGGAAGTTGGCACTATACAGGTTCTTAGGGTCTGCTGTCAGCATTACTCCCAAGTATTTAAGTGCTTTGTTTGCCCATTGAAATTTAAATGCAGACCGAAGTCTGTTATATTGCACGTCAGGTAAGGAGACATTAAGAGCTTCTGATTTGGTTCTATTAATCTTGAAATTGGAGAGGGTGTGGTACGTCTCCAATTCCTTTAGCAGATTCGGGAGAGATAGCTCAGGTTTCGTGATGAAAAATAAAAGATCATCAGCGTAAGCTGCTATTTTATATTCTGATCCACCGTGTCGGAGACCCGAGACATCACCACTGGACCTGACACGCCGCAGAAACGGTTCCAGCGTCAAAATAAAGATCAGCGGAGACAGCGGGCAACCCTGCCGAGTACCGTTGGAAATGTCAAACGGCTCAGAGAGAAGCCCGTTGACTCGCACTCTCGCTGATGGGATCGAATATAGGGAAAGTATCCAGTCCAGCATCTGGTTACCCAGACCGATGTGGGAAAGCGTTGATTCAATAAAGGACCAATGAACGCAGTCAAACGCCTTCTCCGCATCGGTGGATAGGCACATCAGCGGAATCTTTGACATCTTGGCAGTCTGGATCAAGTTTATCGCTTTAGTGGTGTCGTCCCGAGCCTCACGTCCGGGGACAAATCCCGCTTGGTCTGGATGTATCAGGTCCGGGATAAACGGGGAGAGTCTATCTGCCAGAATCTTTGCGAAGATCTTAATATCTACATTAAGTAAAGATATTGGGCGGTAACTCGTCGGCAGCAGAGGATCCTTTCCTGATTTGGGTATAACCGCTATCGTGGCCCGCAGAGTGTCCTTAGGGGGAGAACTGGTCTGGGACATTGCATTGAAGAATGTACACATATGTGGTAGGAGAGTTTCTTTTAGCTTCTTATAGTATCCTACCGTATACCCGTCAGGGCCCGGCGCTTTACCTGATGGGGTCTGAGCAATGGCTAGGGCAATGTCCTGAGCTGTGATAGGGGCCTCTAAAGAGCACGCTGCGACGTTCGACAATTTTGGCATACCGGAAGACTCGATATATGTCTTAATGCGTGACTTAAGGGTAACCAGGGCCGACGATGATCTCGTGTTGTCTAAATTGTACAGGGTTGAATAATATGCTCTAAACGCTTCTGCTATATCTTGAGGGAGTTTAGACCGCTTGGATGTGACAGGGTGCTCTATCTCTGGGACATATGTGGCTGTTCTTTGAGCTCTAGAGGCTCTAGCCAGGGACCTACCTGCCTTATTGCCATGTTCGTAGAAATGTAGACGACATCGAGATAGTACCCCTTTTGCCTTGGTAAGCAAAACTGTACGTAGAGCCTCTCTAACTCTGAGGAGCTCCTTTCCTAATTCTTAAGATGTGCATCGTTTGTGTCTCGTCTCAAGGTCCCTTAATTTTCCCATAAGTGCGAAAGTTTCTGCGTCTCTTGCCCTTTTCAATCTAGCTCCATGTTTTATCAAGATCCCCCGTACCACACATTTGTGTGCTTGCCATGTCACCACCGGTGAAACATCTGGAGAGACATTGAGGTCAAAATAGTCACTTAGCGTATTGGTCACCTCGGCTGTACCTCCGGATCTTCCAACAGGGCGGCGTTAAGCTTCCACTGCCACTGTCTCGGGATCCTGGAGGACAGAGCAAGGGAGACCGTCACAAGTGCATGGTCAGAAAACGAGATCGGGGCAATAGAGGCGTCAGCTAGATAAATCAGATCAGCTTGTCTTATAAGGAAAAAATCAAGTCGAGAGTACATATCGTGGACAGGAGAGTAAAATGTATAGTCACAGTGCAGAGGGGGAAAGTATACGCCAGACGTCTATCAGTTGGTGGTCATGAAGAGCTTTATGTAAGCGTTTATTGTTTATCTTAGAAAGCGAGGTCCTACTGTGCGAAATATCTAAGGCATGGTCTAAAACAACATTAAAGTCACCCCCTAGAACTAAAGTGCCCTCAGCAAACTCATCCATCTTTTCCAGAAACTGAAGAAGCATGGAAATTTGACCGGTATTAGGGAGGTACAGCGAGGCGAACGTATATACATTAGATGCAATCTTACCCTTCACCAAGAGAAGTCGGCCCTCTCCACCACTGTAAGAATCTTGAAGTTCCCATGGAATCGATCTGGAGATGACAATGCTAGTCCCGGACGAATGGGAGTCATTGGATAGGCTGTGATATGCCAGCGGGTACGAGTGGTCCGAAAGCTTATATGGCTTGGCTGTGGACATGTGAGTCTCCTGGAGGAAGGCGACATGGATTTTGTTAGATTTCAGGTAATTAAATAAAATAGAACGTTTACCAGCACTATGTAGACCTTGTACATTTAGTGAACCCACGCGGATCTCCGATATATGTGAATGTGCCATCTCACTTCAACCCCTTGGGGAAAGAGGGAAAGGCAGAAGAGTAGGGAGGGAAGAGTGAAAAGAAGAAGAAGAAGGAAGATCAGAGAACGGAGAGAAAAAAAAAAGGGGGAATGAGAGAAGAAAGCCGAGATCTAGAAACAGGGAAAGTTGTATATAAGAACTAAAGAAACAGTGACTATAGCAGTCTTTGCCGGCAAGCCAGCAAGTACGGACCCCTCGAGAGGAAAGCAGAGGGGGCCGCAGGGATCGCAACAGACCAAGGATCGGCATGCCGCAGACCCGAGACGCTTCTTATCTATATCATTTGTCGCACATCCCCTGTTTAAACTATATACAAATATTCATATACAGCACTACATTAAAGACTCTGGGAATATACGACTGTTAGAATTAGCAAGAACCCACATTCCCGCAATGAGAAAAACCTAAAATAGAAAAATAAAGAATAGAAAAATAAAGACAATAACGTAATCAAACATTAATGCTAAGCTCAAAATAGGGAGAGAAAATGTCAAAAATCAGTTCAGCGTCTGTGTAACAGAGGCATTCACCAGAAAGGACACTTATCGTGCCCGTCCGTTCCAGACAGTCTAAGATCATCTCAAATTACAACATCTCTTGATAGCGGGAAGAGGAAGCAGCCCACCGAGGAAAAGAGTGGGTATGTTTCCTCACGTAAAATAACATGCCATTTAGAGGTCTCATGAGGAGTCAATGCTCAGGTGGTGGAGGAAGCACAAGAGTCACTTCGCCGTCTCCTTCTCGGGCTGGTGGTTTGGGAGGTTATCTGTCCCCGGTTAGTCTCTGAAGCCCTTCTCCTCCTTCTCGACTTTCCCGTGTCTGAACTGATCCTCGTCTAGTGGACAAAAATTTCTGAAGGTTTTCAAGAGAAAGCCAGTCAGGGAGCACAATAGGGGGTATATCCAGAAAGGTAAATAGATCCTCCAGTTCCTCCTTCTGCCAAAGATAAAACAGTTTAGTGCCCTTGCGGACGACCAGGTGAAACGGGTGTCCCCATCTGTAGGAGGCCCCTACTTCTTTTATCTTAGTGAGCAGAGGTCTCAGCTGATGTCGTAGGTATAAAGTGAGGCCGGATACATCCGGGTATAAACTAACTGATGAGTCATCAATTGTCACCTCGCCATGCGACCAGGCCGTTCTAAGTATGCTCTCTTTATCCGTGTAATTATGTAGCTTACAGAGCACGTCCCTGGGATTAGTCGGGTCTATGGGGCCAGGTCGAGACACTCTGTGCACTCTGTCCACTTTATATGTAGTTTCCTGTGGCTGTTGGGTCACTTCATTAAATATGGAGAAAACAGTGTCCAATAAAGTCTCGGTTGTAACTGATTCAGGGATCCCTTTTAGTCTCACATTGCTTCTGCGTTCCCTATTCTCGTGGTCATCAGCTTGTAAAAGGAAGGCCACAGTGTGAGAATGGGACCGCACAGTCTCCCTTTCTAATGCAGCCACTCTAGCTTCCATAGTGTCCATGAAAACCTCAGCCTTGGAGGCCTTTAGTTTGAGATCGTCAATGTCCTCCTTAATCACCCCCAGTGCTCTCTCCTGTGAGGCTTCCATCCGTGCCAACATGGTGTCTATGTCCTGTCTTGTTGGGAGCGCAGCAAACATATCTTTGATGGCCTGCATGTCAGTCTGAGAAGTGCTGGACTGTGTAAGTGATGGGGCCATCCCCGCAGTACTGCCTGCACTGCTTACAGCTCCTTCTCCGCCGCCATCTTCCCTCACCTCCTCCACAGGGCCGTGGGTACTCACCATCTGGGACATAGGCGGTGGAGCTCTTTTACCTGCCGCTTTTGTTCCTCCCGGTATCAAGGGGCTGCTACCCGAGCCCCGGGATTTAGGGCTTCTCTGTGGCTGCGGCTGGGACTGGGGAGAAGACTGTTTCAGACCTGCTCCGGCCGCCATTACAGGCGCGCGCTTTCCCTCCTGCTCCTCCAAACATCTTGGCGATGGCTGCCTCCGGCTTCATCTTCCCTGGCTGCTGCGGGGGTACAGACAGCTCCTCCGGTTTCTTCCTCTGTGACATCTGGCGGTTATAATAGCGGGAATGTGGGTATTCTCCCTCGGGTCTGCGGAGCACACAGAAAGTGCGTCTTCACACCGCCATGCTCAGGCCACGCCCCGAAAGTTTTAATTTTGAGAGGTAATTTCAAATCACACAAACATTGAAGGGTCTGTGAATACAAATTCATTAGAACATTCAAACTAAATTGGGTTAGACCCCAGCGCTAGCAATAACCCCTTAGCAATGGCATAAAAATGGAATAAAGTGACAAGCAAAGGATAATAGTTTACCTTTCTTCCGGATGTTTATTGTCTTGGTTATTTTATCTTAAAAAGGTTAAAAAGTAGTTTACACTAAAAATGAAAACAATTTAGACCTAGAGTTAAAAAATTAAAAGTTGCAATTTGTATCCTCAACTGTTGATTTCCAATGTTTGGCTAGGGTCACACTTGCAGATTTTACATGGTTTTTTGGAGACCTGCGTTTTTAAAAACGCATGTAAAAACGCACCCATAGGCCCCCATGCTAAAAATGCATGCCCCAATAGCAAAAACACATTTCTAAAGTGCCATGCGTTTTTGCACTTGTGTGAGGAGCTGCCATCAAAAACGCATGCAAAAACGCATGGTACCTTAGTACCATTTAGTACCATCCAAAAACGCATGCGTTTTCCATAGGGGCCCATGTTAAAAAAGCATGCGTCTTTAAATCAGCATCAAAAAAATGGGTGCCTAAAGGCACATAAAAAAAACCCATGCAGAAATGAAAAAAAGCATGCAAAAACGCATGCTTATTTTTAAGGCAATAAAAAAACTCATGCTAAGTGTGACCCTAGCTTTTGTTGGGTTCATTCCATTTTCACCATGTCTTTGGTGACCTATAAAAAATATATGTTGGCTGTTAGTTTAGCCTTCAGCCTTTCTGGTTACCCTATAATAATTAGGATATTTTATAATTCTATGGTGTCTTACCTTGTGGGTTTTCTTAGTAGTACATCTATGGAATATGTATGGTAATGCAACTGTACCACGTGACTTTTGAGGAATAGAATGATGGCTTTTAGTACTAAGATATATTAGTGATTAATTTTACCATCTGTGGTATATCTATTTACCTCTGGTGATGGATCGGATGATGATCCTAAGGGGTAATAGGTCCCTTTTTAGGGTTATTGACGTCTTATATACCAGTTGAATCTAGTGGAATTGGTGATACCCTGTTTCACTACAAACAAATAGTTTAATATTCTGTAACCTTTACCATTTACGGTCATCAATGTGTGTAAAGTTACCTTCAGTGTGTCTTTTGATGCTTAACTGTCTTTATTACGTGCACGTTTTGGTTGAATGATGTATAGTCTATAAAAAAAAGTTGTGATATTCAGTAGTATTAGTCTCCTCAAAAGTAAGGAATATGACTGACAACAATATGGGTTATAGGGGATACCTTATTTTGCTTCACAATCGCTAATTTTACCCTTGAGATGGGCTGGGGGTCTTCATGTAGCATCTAAAAAGTATAACAATTGAATTTTAATTACCAACTTGGTTAATTTCTAGTGGCTGTGTAGCCTACAAGGGTGTCTGCCCTGGTGTTTTAACCACTCTGTGCATATACAGTATGTGTTTTTCTATTGCTCTATTATAATGATTGTAGTTCAACATGCAACAAATGCGCCTATGGATATGACAACCAATGTTTGAGGTAGGCACGGGAAACCATCTCCATCTATTGTCGGTGTCTCAGGAGTATACCTATATGTACATGGCAAAATTATTAATTCCCAAAATGTGTCAATTGCAAAACCTTTTTGCCTAGAGCTTCAATCTCCCTGTACATTTGTGTGGTCTTGGAAAGTGCTGTATTCCAGCCTTAAGGACATACAGTAGGATACTTCAATGACAGTGATATTTATATGTTAGTAAAAGGTTTGACAATTATATGCTGGATGTGGTTCCCAGTGTTTACTTCAATGTAGTGTTGCCTAGAAGCAATATGTGTTTGACCCTGAGGGCCCTGGTTATTAATTCTACTGTAGGCCTCCTCAGAATGGTACTATTGGTCTCAGTCCTTTTCACTCAAACACATAGATGAAGTGTGTGTTTAACGCTGGTTATTAAAACCACTGAAGGCCTCCCAAGAATGACAATACCGATCTCAGTTCTCTTAAACACAATACATACACAGCTGCACATTACCTTTGTTTGGGTAGCTCTCCGGTCGATTTACGTCCTGTCACCGTGCTGCTGTTATAGCGGGGCCAGGAACGCACGCCGTGGTCTTCGGCGATACTCTTGCTGGTTCCTGCGCTCGGTCGCGTCACTTTGTACGTCAGAGTGACGCATCAAACTGGGCGGGACTAGGCGGGGGCACCTGTCAGAGCGGACGGAATGGGGGAATTCACACAATACTGCTGTCAGACGTCACCAATGCATTTCTAGGGCTAGCGACCCTCTTCATCAGGGTGTCAATATAGGTATACTCCTGAGACACCGACAATAGATTGAGGTGGGTTGGGCATGGCCGAACTTTCAATGGCACAGGCTGCTTAGGACAGGAGCTCCAGCAGAGATGGGCTTCAACTCAGCACAGCAAGGTGAAAAACCACTCTGGGAAGTCCTAAATAAGTTACCTGGTGACCTGGGGACACAGTGGTTCCAATGGTGCGTGGCAAACCAGCAAGAAGGAGATCTCCAAAGAAGGTGACTGCATATTTCTCCAGAGACCAGGTACTGAATTCTGCTTCCAATATGGCTACAGCTTCTCAATCATCATCCCCCCCTCCCCCTCCCTGCTTTTCACAATCTGGCTCGCACACAGCAGCCTTAGAGTGGGGAGGATAAGCTCAGACAGACATTCCGCTTACACAGAAAACAATGGAGGGTTTACTAAAACCCTGAGGCAAGAACTCCAATTTGATATTAAACGAATGATAGCTGAATTTAAGGTAGAAATCAGGGGTGAACTGGTGGATTTAGGAGCTAGAATAGACCACCTGGAGCAGAAACTGGCAGAATTGACTAAATCTCATAATGAACTAATAGATGCTAATGAGGCCTTAGAACAGAAGGTTTTCCAAATCGACAATAAAACACTGGATTTTAAAGACAGATCCAGAAGGAATAATATTCGCATTAGAGGCATTGATGAATCTATTCCTGACAAAGATTTGCCAAGTCTCCTGCATAGCTTCATACACAAGTGCAGACAGCAAGGACTTAATTGTGGATAGAATACACTGGATACCAAAACCAAAAGGTCTTAACCCAGATTTACCATGAGATGTTATTGCCCGCATTCATTTCTATACAATAAAGGAGACTTTTATGGCTGGTCTCAGGAAAAGGCCGAAACTTCCAGATAACTTGGCCCACCTGAAGGTATTTCCTGACTTGTCAGCAGATACCCTAGCTCAGAGGAGGGAGTATATGCCGTATACTACAGCCCTCAGGGAACAAGGAGTAAAGCACCACTTGGGGTTCCCCACAAAACTGAGTCTTGAGGGACAATTCTATATTTGTCTGCACATGCACTGAAAAGGCAAGCGATTTATTGCTAAAATGGAAGATTCAGCCTATATGTTCAAAAGACAAAAAAGCTCCTTAGGCACAGAAAAAGAAAAAACTGGACCCAGACTGGTTCATGGCATGATTGATTACTGGATAGCCATTCTCTGCTTCCTGCTTTCTATTTTGTCTGGTGCCTCTATGGCAGTGTTGAAATCAGGCAAAGTTGTCCACAGAGTGTCTTTTCTTTTCACTCTCTTACAAACTATTTTTTCCCTTTTTTCCCTTTTCTTTACTGTTTGCTTCATTTTGGAATGGTAAGGGGACTTCCTCTTATAATGAAGCAAAAATTTATGCTTGATAACACTGCATTTGTTTATACAAGCAAATTTGTTTCCCTGTCTGTCGCCTGTCTGTCCTCCCCATGTTTTTCACATATTTAGGAGCAATAGTTTCACATATAGCAGTGTATAGTATTAACAATGCATATTAAGGTTATCTATAAATGCCAACGGTTTAAACTTGCCAGGTAAAAGATCCATCTTCTGGAAGAATATTTGTAAAGAAACTGCTGATGTAATTTGTGTTAAAGAAACAGACTTGTTGGCGCAGGACAATGCTTGGCTAAGGAAACGTTGATATCCTCATCAGTTTTTTTGCAAACAACAAGACTAAAAGAGCTGGAGTGACTATTTTTTATAAGAGACTCCCTATCCTTTAAATTGTATGACACTACTAGTGATCCGGAGGGGTGTGTTATTTTCATTGATTGTTCTTTAACCCCTTCCCGACCCTTGGCCCACCGTTTGGGCCATGGAAACAAGTTCGTTCCCGACCCTTGGCCCAGGGGGTGGGCCATGGATTGATTGGGCTCCTGCAGGCCGAGTGAGGGTCGCACTGACCTGTCACTCGGCCTGCAGGTACATGGGGTGTTGTACAACACCCCATGGGGGGTCGATTTGCCCCACCCCCACCCCCCGGCTACAGGCGCGGTGATTGGCACTCAAAAGTGAAAGTGAAAATCACCGCGCCTGTCATGCTTCCCTGCCTGCCCCTGCTCTCCCTACCCTCCCATCTTCTCCCCTGTCATACTCTAACTGCCCCCCTGTCCCCCACCTCTCTATCCTGCCCCCTCTTCATCTTTCTTACCCCCCCTGCTTCCTGTCCCTGCGCCCGCTTCCTGTCCCTGCCGCGGGCTTCCTCTTCCTGCTGCCCGCCTCCTCCTCACTGCCCCCACTTCCTCTGAGTGCCCCCCCATCTCCTGTCACCACCCCTCTTCCCCCTGCCTGCCCCCCCGATCACCGGAGCGGCGATCGCCTCTCCCACTCACCCCTCCGGCGATCGCGCTCCATCCTGCACGGCTGCGTCCGGCTCCTCCTCCTCTTCTCTCTGGCCGCTTCCGCATCTGACAGCTCTGTGCTGGAGCTGTCAGATGACTTCTACAGCTAGATCCTGAGGATCCAGCTGTAGGAAGTGATCTGACAGATCCAGCACAGTGATCCACAGTGACCATTATGTGATCACTGTGGATCACTGTACTGGATCTGTCAGATCACTTTCTACAGCTGGATCCTGAGGATGCAGCTGTAGGAAGTGATCTGACAGATCCAGCACAGTGATCCACAGTGACCATTATGTGATCACTGTGGATCACTGTACTGGATCTGTCAGATCACTTTCTACAGCTGTATCCTGAGGATCCAGCTGTAGGAAGTGATCTGACAGATCCAGCACAGTGATCCACAGTGACCATTATGTGATCACTGTGGATCACTGTACTGGATCTGTCAGATCACTTCTACAGCTGTATCCTGAGGATCCACTGTAGAGTGATCTGACGATCCCACGTGATCACAGTGACCATTATGTGATCACTGTGGTCACTGCTGGATCTGTCAGATCACTTTCACAGTGGATTCTGGGATCTAGCTGCAGAAAGTGATCTGACACCCGGGCGCAGTGACCCACTATGTGCATCACTGCGCCTGGGCTGCCAGATCGCTTTCCGCAGCTCGATCCCCATGCATGGGGATCGAGCTGCAGAAAGCTATCTAACAGCCCGGGCGCAGTGATGCACATAGTGGGTCACGGCGCCCAGGCTCTTAGATCGCTGCTCTGCAGCCCGATCTCCCTGCATGGGCATCGAGCTGCAGAAAGCAATCTGACAGCCCGGACGCAGTGATGCACATAGTGGGTCAATGCGCCTGTGCTGCCAGATCGCTTTCCGCAGCTCGATCCCCATGCATGGGATCGAGCTGCAGAAAGTGATCTGGCAGCCCAGGTGCAGTGATTCACATAATGGGTCACTGCGCCCGGGGTGTCAGATCACTTTCTGCAGCTCGATCACCATGCTGGCGGATCGGGCTCCAGAGTAGCGATCTGAAAGCAAAGGTGATCGAGCGTCGTGGGACCTTCGTTATGGACTACGTCGGAGCGATCGAGCGTCGTGGGACCTTCGTTGTGGACTACGTCGGGTCTTTTTATAATAAAGATGGAGTCCGAATTGTGTCTGTGTTTTTTTTTCAAATAAAAAGATTTTTCTCTGTGTGTATTTATTGACTATTTACCGTACTAGAGATTCCTAATGGCGGGTCTAACATTGGCCTATATTATGAATCTCGGGCTTAGTGCCAGCTGCCAATAAAAAGCTGGCATTAACCCCTTTATTACCCAGTTAGCCACCGGCACCAGGGCAACTGGAAGAGCGTGGGTACAGCGCCAGAAAATGGCGCTTCAATGAAATGCGCCATTTTCTGGGGCGGCTGCGGGCTGCAATTCGCAGCATGGGGGGCCCAGAACGCTTGGGCCTCTCTATGCTGAGGATTCCAGCCCCCAGCTGCCTAGTTGTACCTGGCTGGATCAAAAATATGGCGGAGCCCCACGTAATTTTTTTTCTAGAATTAGTTCTAGAAATTAAAAAAAAAATGGGCTTCGCTGTATTTTTGGTTCCAGCCAGGTATGACGAGGCAGCTGGGGTGGGTGGCAGTCCGTAGCTGCCAAGTTGTACCTGGCTGGACCAAAAATATGGCGGAGCCCTATGTCATTTTTTTTTCTAGAAATATTTCTAGAAATAAAAAAAAAATAGGCTTCGCTGTATTTTTGGTTCCAGCCAGGTATGACGTGGCAGCTGGGGGCTGGTGGCAGTCCGTAGCTGCCAAGTTGTATCTGGCTGGACCAAAAATATGGCGGAGCCCTATGTCATTTTTTTTCTAGAAATAATTCTAGAAAAAAAAAAAAAATAGGCTTCTCTGTATTTTTGGTTCCAGCCAGGTATGATGAGGCAGCTGGGGGCTGGTGGCAGTCCGTAGCTGCCAAGTTGTACCTGGCTGGACCAAAAATATGGCGGAGCCCTATGTTATTTTTTTTCTAGAAATAATTCTAGAAATAAAAAAAAAAATAGGCTTCGTTGTATTTTTGGTTCCAGCCAGGTATGACGAAGCAGCTGGGGGCTGGTGGCAGTCCGTAGCTGCCAAGTTGTACTGGCTGGACCAAAAATATGGCAGAGCCCCATGGGTCCCCTATGCTGCGAATTGCAACTACTAGACTAGTATGTTTTTTCACAAAAAGTTTCTTTATTCATTTATACGTCTCAATTTGTGAAGCACATGGTGGTTCAAAGTGCTCACTGTGCATCTAGATATGTTCCCTGGGGGGTCTAGTTTCCAAAATGGGGTCACTTGTGGGGGAGCTCCAATGTTTAGGCACACAGGGGCTCTCCATACGCGACCTGGTGTCCGCTAACAATTCCAATTGTTGGCAAACACCAGGTTGCGTATGGAGAGCCCCTGTGTGCCTACACATTGGAGCTCCCGCACAAGTGACCCCATTTTGGAAACTAGACCCCCCAAGGAACGTATCTAGATGCATAGTGAGCACTTTGAACCCCCAAGTGCTTCACAAATTGATCCATAAAAATAAAGTACTTTTTTTTTCCACAAAAAAATTATTTTTTCATTTTTACAGATCAATTTGTGAAGCACCTGGAGGTTAAAAGTGCACACTATGCATCTAGATACATTCCTTGGGGGGGTCTAGTTTACAAAATGGGGTCACTTGTGGGGGAGCTCTAATGTTTAGTCACACAGACGCTCTCCATACGCAACATGGTGTCCGCTAACAATTCCAATTGTTAGCGGACACCATGTCGCATATGGAGAGCCCCTGTGTGCCTAAACATTAGAGCTCCCCCACAAGTGACCCCATTTTGTAAACTAGACCCCCCAAGGAATGTATCTAGATGCATAGTGTGCACTTTGAACCTCCAGGTGTTTCACAAATTAATGGAAAAAATTTTTTTTTGCGGAAAACAAGTACTTTTTCATTTTTACAGATCAATTTGTGAAGCACCTGGGGGTTCAAAGTGCTCACTATGGATCTAGATACGTTCCCTGGGGGGTCTAGTTTCCAAAATGGGGTCACTTGTGGGGGAGCCCCAATGTTTAGGCACACAGGGGCTCACCAAACGTGAACATGGTGTCCGCTAACAATTTGAGCTCATTTTGCATTCAAATTGTTAGCGGACACCATGTCGTGTTTGGAGAGCCCCTGTGCGTCTCCACATTGGAGCTCCCCCACAAGTGACCCCATTTTGGAAACTAGACTCCCCCAGGGAACATATCTAGCTGCATAGTGAGCACTTTGAACCCCCAGGTGCTTCACAAATTGGTCCGTAATAATGAAGAAAGAAAATTTTTGTGGAAAAGAAAGTGCTTTTTCATTTTTATGGATGAATTTGTGAAGCACCTGGGGCTTCAAAGTGCTCACTATGCATCTAGATATGTTCCCTGGGGGGTCTAGTTTCCAAAATGGGGTCACTTGTGGGGGAGCTCCAATGTTTAGGCACACAGGGGCTCACCAAACGCAACATGGTGTCCGCTAACAATTTGAGCTCATTTTGCATTCAAATTGTTAGCGGACACCATGTCGTGTTTGGAGAGCCCCTGTGCGTCTCCACATTGGAGCTCCCCCACAAGTGACCCCATTTTGGAAACTAGACCCCCCAGGGAACATATCTAGCTGCATATTGAGCACTTTGAACCCCCAGGTGCTTCACAAATTGGTCCGTAATAATGAAAAAAGAAATTTTTGTGGAAAAAAAAGTGCTTTTTCTCCTTCGCCTCATTGGGGGACACAGGACCGTGGTGTTATGCTGCTGTCCACTAGGAGGCGACACTAAGCAGAATCTGCAAAAGAGTTAAGTGGCTCCTCCTCTACAGCATATACAGCCTAGAGCAGGAAGTGCTTCCCCAGTTTTTGCTTAGTGTCGAAGGAGGCACACCTACATTTTTACTCTACTTTTTCTCATCTATTTTTCTTCCAATGAAGAAAAGTGGGTCCGGCGTGGCCCCCGGCATGCTCCTTCCTCGGCCACCCACTGTTGGGGCGCTGGGTTGAAGTTGAGAATCGTTACATATGCCGTACTCCTTTCTCGGCCTCCCACTGTTGGGTTGCTGGGTTAAAGTTGAGACAGCCCAGCATAACATCCACCTTCCTCACTCCCTCGGGGTCCTGAGTTGAAGCCAGAGCTGGACTTTCTGCCAGATGACGTCCCCCTAATCACCCTCTGGGTGCTTAGGCTGAGGCACCACAGGTATCAGCAGCACATGCTGCATTCTGGGCTGGGATTCTGGATGGATGCCTGCAGCAGCACAGGCTCAGAGACGACCCCCTAATCACCCTATGGGTCATTAGGCTGGGCACCACAGGTACCAGCAGCACATGCTGCACTCTGGGCTGGGATTCTGGAGCAGTTCCCCCTAATCACCCTGTGGGTTATTAGGCTGAGGCACCCGGCTGCCTGCAGGAGCGCAGGCTCACAAGCTTCTCAAACAAGCACAGCAGTCCCCCCTAATCACCCTGTGGGCTATTAGGCTGAGGCACCATAGGTACCAGCAGCGCAGCTGCACTTATCTACCCCAGGATCCTGGTGGGGTCCGGGTACAGCCCCACTCAGCCCTGCAGGGCCAGAGGTGTCTACCTGTCCCCCTTCTCCCTGCACAGCTTCCACAGCCCAAGGCAGGGAGAAGAGGTACTCAGCTTCCCCTACGCTGCCCTTGCAAGAGCAGGCAGCAAGGTACCTGGGGTGGCAGGGACCCGTCATGGCCCCCCTCGCTGCCAGACCGGCGGTTCTGGATCCATCCCGGACCTCCGCGCCGACCCCCCCCCCGCCATTGCAGGGCCGCAAATCACGCTAGGCCCGGCTTCAGGCCTAGCGTGGAAGGCACCGCCTATCCCCGCCCACCGCCCGCCCTCCGAATAGCGTCAAATGATGCGGCGCCGCATCACGGAGAGGGGCGGGAAGTTCCTTTGGGCGCTTGTATTGCACGCCCATTCAGGTTCCCGCCCCCTCCTTGTTCCTCCTGGCGGCGCCAAAAACGCTCTGGGCGCCATTAGGATGTGGGCACAGCACACTGTTAGGCACAGCGGCCATATACAGTGTGTAATGGCTATGGGGGCATACAGGTTATGGGGGCATATATCAGACCAGCAGGGATTGTCTCCCCGCTGCAGCTCTCTGCCCCCTGCACACCATGAGTGACAGGCTGGGGGGGGCAGATGCAGGGCTGTCAGCAGGGATATGATTCCCTGCTGCAGCCTCCTCTTCCCCTGTACACCATGTGCAGACTATGCCACGTGTGACAGGCTATGCCACGGGTCACAGGCTATGCCATGTGTGACAGGCTACATAGGCATTTACGAGGGCCAGTACAGTAATTGGGCTGACCGACGTGTTCTACCCTGAAATACTCTGTGCTGCTGTGAATACAGTTTTTGTGAATATTTTAACTTCATCAACTGCTGCAGCACGGTGTTGTCATCACTAACATCACAATGAGTGTACCGTGCCCTACAAGATCTCTCCTGACATACTCTGTGCTGCTGTAAACCTTTTTGTCAGCAGCTACACATAATCTCAGTGAAGAAATTAGGCGTCAGACTATTCTCAGTACGCACAGGGGAGAAGTGATCCACTCAATGCCCTATGGATGTAATGTGTTTATTCTGTGTCGTTACGATGACACGGCTTCGCCTATGTTCACATCCAGCGAGCAGAGTTCCTCTGCCTAGTGCGGGTGACACACTAATAGGCATAGCCTGGCTTTCCTTGCATCGTGTCAGCCAATGATGCCAGTACCTATCAGAGCACATAATGCTACATCTAGGTAGACAGTTTTTACGTCTGCGACTATGTCGCAGCTTATGGGAAACTAGCATGCAGCAGGATGATGGCCCGACGTCTGATGGTTTTCGCAATCCAACCCCAGACTCGGACCTTTATGCATCTCCAAATCAACGTCCCATCTCAAAGGAAGCTAAATGTCGATAATTCGAACATTCAACTGTGTCTCGCAGGACGCAAGATCGTACCCATGGGACCCTCAGCGCCCCACTTACCATAAGGGAGTTTTGTTGGATTTGGACTCCATGGCAAGGCTCGTACGGTACCCTATCTGACAACAGGTTTTCCCTAGGGTCACAGTTCTGCTGAACAGAACACAACAGTAAGCATCAGAGTCCGCTACCATACCTTGAGGATGCCAATCGCAGCACCAGACGGTGCCTCACTCGCAGTCAACAATCCAAATTGCAACCTCTTGGGAATTCATTTAACGGATCATCGTCTAGATCAACCCAAACTCGATCAACGCACATGTAGCGATCACAGACAACCCTCAATTCAGGGAGTCGTTATGCCTGTGCTACACGCAGAGCGTGTTTAAAGGTTCTATGCCTGTGCCACACACACAGCAGGGTTTTAAAGGCTCTATCCCAAATATCTTGTAGCCCATAAACAAGAACATGCAGTACGTCCCGTGCTAGACTGACACAGCTAGACAAACATACCTGGGACAGATTTTTCCGCACAGATTCTCTCCGCTCCATAATAATGTTTCATGGAACACGGAGAATACCTTGTATCCTTAGATATACAGGATGACATGTTCCACTTGCAGCCACTTATCATATTTACAATTTGCAAAGGCCATTCCTAAGTGTGGCGTTTCCGTGCACACTTGTTACAGTTCCCTAAGTGGTCACAGAGGTTATGGCAGTTGTCTGGGTTTTTCCTGCATTCCAGGGACGAGGTCACTCTTCCTTCCATACCTGGAAGTTTACTCCTCAATACACGACCTTCAGGGATTGAGAACGCAGCGTCTCTATTACGGTGAACACTTTATTAAGACTTGGTTGGCTGTTCACCCTCCACAAGTCTACGCCAGTTTTCACTGCAGTCTTTAGTATTTTCGAAACGCAGTTCAATATATTCAAAACACTAGTCAGACTTTTCCTAGACTAGGCATAGGCACTTCAACTGGAAGTCCGCACTCTCCTTCAACGGTCACCTCAGCCTGTCAGAGCTGACATGACGGTCAGAGGCAGGACGGTGGCAGCACTGGTAGTTATTCCTTGACACAGCTGCTCCTCAGGCCTCCCCAGTTATCCATGCTCACGTCATGAGATGAGATGGTACGATCACGTATCAAGAGTTGTCATCTTCCAGTACCAGCAATATGGTATCTTATGTGGTGGCTCAGCCACTCACTAGTAGGGGAAGTATCTTCTTCCACCAAGTTGAAGGGTACTATTCACGGACGTGACTCGGACAGAGTAAGGCGCGCTGTACCTACATCTCAACACTCGGAACAATTGATCCTGATCGGAATCAACGATACTCATCGTCCTTTGGGAGATTTGGGCGAGATTCCCAACACTGAAGATTTTATCCCTTCTTCTGGCGTACTGCAATTTCAGAAGGCAGTCTGACGATGCCATGGCTGTGTTCACTAGAGCGAATCCCGAAGTTCTCAGGCAATGAAGGACGTTTACCACATTCTTCACTAGGCTTGATTCACAAACTCAGTATTACCGGCTACTATTCTACGCTCGTAGATGATTAGAACAAACAGTTCCTCCGTTGCCAAGGGCTTACCTCAGAATAGGGTTCCTACATCCAGGTGTCTTCAAAGAACTCTGGCATCGCTAGAGAACTCCGGGAACATCCGTAGTGGTGTCACACCTCATTACCAAGGTTCCTAGCTTCATAGCCAGGTCCCACGACCCACAGTCATAGACGGCGGAAGGTCTAATCTTAGACTGGACCAAATTCCAACTCCACTCCTTTTTTTCCCAGACTACCACTATCCTAAGGTAGTGAAGATAATCAAACTGGACTGTCGACAAATCATCCTTGTGGCCACACACACTAGCCCAAGCGCGCTTGGTATGCCGATCTCGGTCACTTCATAGCTGACGTGCTATGCCACCTACTTGATCGTCCAGATCCACTCTCGGAAGACCGTCTTACCATCATAATCCATCGGCTCTGAATTCGACAACGTGACGCTGGACACCTGGGTGTTCACATAATGTTGTCACAACCTCAATCAGAGCGCGGACACAGTTTTTCTGAAGAGATATTCCATCAACATGGGAAATCATTCTCTTTCCTTTCTTCTTGTGCTTTTTATCACCTCAGCACGGTTTCCTCCCAAGGATTCTCAGTCCCACGCAATCGGATCTGCACTCGCACCTGTTCCTTAGGTCCTCTCAAAGGACAAGTTTCAACCCTTTTCATACCCCTATCGGCATCGCCTTGTTACCAGACCTCAATTTTTATCTTTTCTTCAAGGAGTCTGCCGACTTGTTCCTCCCTTTCAGTCTACTAGACCCAGGGGTTCTGACCCTCGTCCTTGCAGGTTTTACGCTACCCACATTTTAAGCCATGGGGGACAAATCGCTTTGTTTTCTCACACAGGGAGTTGTTTTTTTCTGGATGGCAATTGCCTCTCTCCGCAGAGTCTTTAAATTTGCAGCGTTTTCAGGTAAACCACCTTTTTTTGTTTTTTTCTGGTCTCCCAGACAATGTTGTCCTACGTCCGGTTGTTTTTTTCCTCAAGATGATGGTGTCCTTTGTTGTCCGCCTACCTGAATATATATTTCTGACGGCCAAAGCCCAGCGCCAGTTCATCCGGTCAGAATTACACTACATTACTAGACCTTGGTCAGAACCCTACGCATATACGCGCCCAGGACAAGTTCCCTTTAGCAATCCCTTTTCCATTTTCCAGAAGGATAAACACAGCAGGCAGGCCAGGTTCTACAAATACTTGATCAAATGGCTTAAATCCACCATCCATGCTTGTTGCATTGTTACAAAAAAAAAAAAAAAGTGAAACATAAATTAATATCGTTTATATTATTAGTACTCTTATTATATTATTAATTTTTAGGTGGCACCATTCATCCATGGTGCTGTATCCTTCCGGCTGCGGGCACAGCACATTCTATGACTGCTGGGGTCTCCTGGGCTACTGAGCTATTAGCACCAGGAATTACCACAAGTGTGTAAGGCATCCACGCAGCCAGCATGCTCATGCTTGCCAGACGCTTTAGGTTTTCACTCAGTCCTCTGCAAATGCAAGTCTGGGAAACTGTACCCTCCAGGTGGCAGTAGCCCACCTGTAGGTGCATCGTTATTTTTATCATTAGTGATTTTCCATTGCTGTTCCCACCCAGGGACTGCTTTAGGACGTCCCAAGGTCCTGTGTCCCCCAATGAGGCGAAGGAGAAAAGGAGAATTTTGTGTACTCACCGTAAATTCCTTTTCTCTTAGCCTCTAATTGGGGGACACAGCACCCACCCTGTTGCCCGTTTCGGGCCGTAACTAGGTTCTCATCTTACTCCTGAGAGGTTATATAGTTGCCTGTTTATTTTACAGGCCTGCTTATACTGTTATTACGTAGTTGCCTGTTCGGTTACACGTTTTACCTTACTGTTATTATGTGGCTGCCTGTTTACTTAACAGGCCTTATTTTACTGTGATTCTTGTCTTTCTTTCTGTTAATTCTCCTACTGCTTTAGCACAAAACTGGAGAAGCACTTCCTGCTCTAGGCTATATATGCTGTAGAGGAGGAGCCACTTAACTCTTTTGCAGATTCTGCTTAGTGTCGCCTCCTAGTGGACAGCAGCATAACACCACGGTCCTGTGTCCCCCAATTAGAGGCTAAGAGAAAAGGAATTTACGGTGAGTACACAAAATTCTCCTTTTTAATTTTATGGATGAATTTGTGAAGCACCTGGGGGTTCAAAGTACTCACTATGCATCTAGATATGTTCCCTGGGGGGTCTAGTTTCCAAAATGGGGTCACTTGTTGCGGAGCCCCAATGTTTAGGCACACAGGGGCTCACCAAACGCAACATGGTGACAGCTAACAATTTGAGCTGATTTTTATTCAAATTGTTAGCGGACACCATGTCGCTTTTGGAGAGCCCCTGTGTGCCTAAACATTGGAGCTCCCCCACAAGTGACCCCATTTTGGAAACTAGACCCCCCAGGGAACATATCTAGATGGGTTGTGAGCAAATTGAACCCCCAGGTGCTTTACAAATTGATCTGTGAAAATGAAATAGTACTTTTTTTTTCACAAAAATTTTTTTTTAGCCTAAATTTTTTCGTTTTCACATGGCAACAGCATAAAATTCATCCTAAACTTTGTTGGGCAATTTCTCCTGAGTACACCGATACCTTATATGTGGTCATAAACCACTGTTTGGGCACACAGCAGGGCTCAGAAGGGAAGGAGTGCCATTTCACTTTTTGGATGTAAAATTAGCTCCAAAATTCAAATTGCGCTCCTTCCCTTCTGAGCCCTGCCGTGCACCCAAACAGTGGTTTATGACCATATATGAGGTATCTGTGTACTCGGGAGAATGTGCACAACACATTTTAAGATCCATTTTATCCCGTTGCCCATGTGAAAATGAAAGAATTGAGGCTAAAAGAACATTTTTGAGAAAAAAATTAAAATATCCATTTTTTGTTTCCACTTTGCCTTAGGTCCTGTGAAGCACCTGAAGGGTTAATCATCTTCTTGAATATACTTTTGAGTAGCTTGAGGGGTACAGTTTTTGGAATGGTGTCACTTTTGGGTGTTTTCTGTCATGTACACCCCTCAAAAGGACTTCAAATGTGATGTGGTCACTAAAAAAAATGGTTTTGTAAATTTTGATTGAAAAATGAAAAATTGCTCATGAACTTTGAACCCTTATAACGTCCTACCAAAAAAATTTTTTTTTCCAAAATTGTGCTGATGTGAAGTAGACATGTGGGAAATATTATTTAATAACTTTTTTCTGTCACATATCTCTCTGGTTTATCAGAAAAAAAAAAAAAAATGTGAAAATTGTGAAATTTTCAAAATTTTTGCCATATTTTTGATTTTTTCACAAATAAACACAAAAATTATCGACTTAAATTTAATACTAGCATGAAGCCCAATGTGTCACGAAAAAACAATCTCAGAATCGCTAGGATCGGTTGAAGCGTTCCAGAGATATAACCTCATAAAGGGACACTGGTCAGAATTGCAAAAAATGCCAAGGTCTTTAGGGTCAAAATAGGCTGGGTCCTGAAGGGGTTAAACAACACTAGGTACACGATTGTATCTCTATATGGCCCAAATATGCACCAGTTCTCATTTATCAGACAAACACTTAAGAGAGTTCAGGTGTTCTCCAAAGGGTTGAAAATTGTCTGTGGAGATTTCAACCTCCCCATTTCTGCTATGTTGGATTGCTCAAACAGACGTACTGCTAGAGGAGAGATGAAATCACTGGTTTCAGAATATACCTTACATGACATCTGGAGATATCTCCACAGCTCTGAGAGAGATTACTCCCATTTCTCCCCTAGATTTAATTCCTATAGCAGGATAGACTATATTTTGGTGGATGATAGAATTCTAGATTGTGCGCTTGAGGCAGCGATTAGTGTGACCTTGTGGTCTGACCATGCTCCTGTCTCACTCCCCATATCTGATTGGGACTCTTTGGTCAAAGCTAATAGGTGGTGTTTAAATGATTTTTTACTGACCAACAAACAAAACATTGAATTAATAGAGACCAAATTAAAAGACTTCTTTGACATAAATGATAATTATATATTATAAATGATAACTCCACCTCAGATGAAGTGGTATGGTCAGCCCACAAGGCATACATGAGAGGTATTTTTATTAAGATGGCAACAGTAGAAAAGAAAAGAAAAGAAGAGAGACAGCTGGGTCGGACCTATTAACTCAAATGAACAATTTGGAACAAAGCAACAGGTAAAACCCCACCCCACAGTTGTCCCAAAAAATAACGGAACATAGAATGAGGCTGCATGCGCTATTTTTATTCCAGTACGAAAAAGCACTTAAAAAGTCCAAAACAAAATACTATGCCATGGGAGCAGGGAAGATTTTAGCTTGGAGAATCAAAAAAAGGGAGATAAGAAATAGGATTGCATACTTGAATAAACCTAAAGTACTAAATTACTAAATCCGATCGACATAGCTAAAGAATTTAGGCAATTTTATTATTCACTGTACAACCTAAAAGAGGATCCCCATACAGTTCAGCTTAATCCACAAGAAATTGGTAATTTTCTAGAAACAAATCTCACTCACCAAAGTATCAGCAGCTCAGCTAAGTGATCTAAATACTCCCATATCTATCATTGAAATAGAACAAATAAACAGTTCTACTAAAAAGTCCTCCGGACCCAGACGTTTTTTCTAACACCTATTAAAATTGTTTCATTAAAACATTAGCTCCTTACCTCGTAAAAACTTTAAATATTTGGAAATGTAGCTCTTCAATAAGCCATGAAATCCTTGAGGCAGTAATCACTACCATTCCGAAACTCAAGAAACCCCCGAACACTCCTAGTAATTTTAGGCCTATCTCCTTAATAAACTGTGACTTAAAAATATTCTCTAAAATCCTTGCGGCCAGAATAATGTCTGTCCTTCCCTCTTTGATAGCACCTGACCAGGTCGGGTTTGTCCCTGGAAGACAAGCCATGGACAGAAGAGTAATAGATTTGCTGGAGATAATGGAGAACAATAAACTCCCCGGTGTACTACTGTCTCTTGACAACGAGAAGGTGTTTGATAGAGTGCACTGGGGTTATATGGGTGAGGTCCTGGATAAGTTTGGTTTTGTGGGAGATATTAAAAAGGATATATTGGCCCTATACTCTAATCCAAACACAGTGGTGAGTGCGTCTGGCTTCACTTCAGACCGGTTTATGATAACTAATGGCACCCAGTAGGGCTGCCCTCTCTCGCCGGTTATCTTTGCCTTATTAAAGGAGCCGCTGGACGGAGGCTCTTAGAACTAATCCAAGCATACATGGAGTCCGTGTGGGAGATATGGACCATGTGGTGGGATTGAATGCAGATGATGTGATATTATCTATCACCGGCGTGGAGGGGTCCCTGGTGGGTGTCATGGACACCCTGGTTGAATTCTCCAGAATCTCATATTACAAATTAAATGTCACAAAGTCTATTATATTCCCCATAAATATTACACCTCTAGTAACGGATAGAATACTAGAGCATTTTCCCTTTAAGTGAGAAGAAGCGGGATTTCCATACTTGGGAATTAAAATTACAAAATTTGTAAATCTAATTAAGTTGAACTACGAATCACTGATTTCGGAGGTTCGTGGGGACTTGGAAAGGCAGAACCTTCTCCCACTGTCCTGGGTTGCCAGAATACAAATGGTAAAAATGATGTTGCTGCTTTAGATTACCTCCTTGTGGCACACATCTCTGGGTTGTCTCTAGACTTGTCAAGTGTTAGCACGCTTGACAAACTCTTAGATGGCCCTGTATTCCCCTCCTTTGCAGATTTGTCCCAACTTTACAAGATTTCCAAAACATGCTTTTATCAGTACCTCCAAATTCGTCATTTTATCCAGTCATGTACATTTCCATCTTGGTGGAGCCCTGACCCATCAGACACCATGCAGAAATACTTTAAAGTAGAATACCCCAATGAACATGAATTGTCACTGTTCTTAACTTGCCAGCAGAGTCGGTCAAACTCCCTTATATGAATGTCTGGGAGGAGGCACTCTTTCCCTTCCACCCCCGAACACTGGTGGATTGCGGCCACATTTACTCAAAGACAGTCCTCCTGCATTACTCATGTAGAACAACTAAAGAAAATACATATGAACTGGTATCGGACCCCTTACAAAATTTCCAAATTTAACAAATCATATTCCCCATTATGCTGGAAGGGATGTGGTAAAAAAGGGTATCTGGGTCATGTGTGGTGGTGGTGCCCCAAGATAGGAGAATTCTGGAATCGAGTGGCAGACTTAATCAGAACCTTCAGAAAGAGAAAAGTTGCGCCAAACTGTGTAGTTAAAGAAGGGGTGGGTGACGATGTCCCCTGCTCACCTAGTCCTGTTGTGCCGACCGCACAACAGGTTGAAGAGCTGTAGACAGAGCCGCTGGTGCTCACGCTGGCTTGGAGCTCGATGTGGTCCACGTGAACCGCCGGTGTCCGGTGCACGTGACCGCTGTAGGAGGGTGTCAGTGTGTGTCTGCGAGGTCCTGGGTGCCGAGCTGCAGCGTATCACGCTTCCCACAGGGAAGAAGTGTGTAGCCAAAAAAAAGTAGGTGATATTGAGTCAGCGCTCAGGCAGGACCAGGACACTGCTATAGCAAAATTACCTTTAGGCTTTATTAGGTCTGTATGTGAATCCAGTCTCCACAACGCGTTTCAACGCAACAGGCGTCTTTATCAAGTGATTCACTTGATAAAGACGCCTGTTGCGTTGAAACGCGTTGTGGAGACTGGATTCACATACAGACCTAATAAAGCCTAAAGGTAATTTTGCTATAGCAGTGTCCTGGTCCTGCCTGAGCGCTGACTCAATATCACCTACTTTTTTTTTAATCAGAACCTTGACAGGTTTCCCTTTAATTCTAGAGGGTCCTTTGTCAGTCTTCAATATTGGGTTGGACCTTCTTCCCCCAAACTTAGTTCCAGTGATATCCCATGTTTTGATAGAGCTTGTCAAGGCACTTGAGGGAATCTTCTACCCCACACAGGAGGAACTCATTGGTAGGATAAATCCTCTACATGAAGATTGTTTGGTTCACTTGATAAAGCAAAAAGAACGAGTCAGCCACCAGTAGGAGATTTGGGAGACTTCTGGATTGGCGATAGCTCACACTTAGGATGGCTTTAATATTTTTCCTGGTTGATTCTGGTCTTCTCATAATTAGATTGGTATACAAAAATATTTAAAACAAAGCTCCTAAATCTCATTCCTCCCAATATCCATTAATTTACCTGTTTTGTGTCCAATCCTGGCTGCCCCTTTCCTTCTGTGTGGTCCTTTCTTTCCCTTCCCTCTCCTATAATATCCGGTTTGGAATTGGTTTACACTGGTGGTGATTATTTGGACATGACTGTTATAATGATATAATTGAGTAAACAAGTTATACAGTGCCTACAAGTAGTATTCAACCCCCTGCAGATTTAGGTGGTTTGATAAGATGCAAATACGTTAGAGCCTTCAAACTGCAAACGAGAGTAGGATTTATTAACAGAAGCATAAATCTTACAAACCAAAAAGTTATGTTGTTCAGTTGAATTTTAATAAATTTTAAACATAAAAGTGTGGGTCAATTACCGTATATACTCGTGTATAAGCCGACCCGTGTATAAGCCGACCCCCCTACTTTTGCCCCCAAAACCTGGGAAAACCTATTGACTCGTGTATAAGCCGAGGGTGGACTCCAGCACAGGTATACAGCCCCCAGCAGTGTGGTATATACAGGCAGCAGCCCCCAGCAGTGTGGTATATACAGGCAGCAGCCCCCAGCAGTGAGGTATATACAGGCAGCAGCCCCCAGCAGTGAGGTATATACAGGCAGCAGCCCCCAGCAGTGTGGTATATACAGGCAGCAGCCCCCAGCAGTGTGGTATATACAGGCAGCAGCCCCCAGCAGTGTGGTATATACAGGCAGCAGCCCCCAGCAGTGTGGTATATACAGGCAGCAGCCCCCAGCAGTGTGGTATATACAGGCAGCAGCCCCCAGCAGTGAGGTATATACAGGCAGCAGCCCCACAGCACCCCACAGTGTGGTATATACAGGCAGCAACCCCCAGCAGTGGGTATATACAGGCAGCAACCCCCAGCAGTGAGGTATATACAGGCAGCAGCCCCCAGCAGTGTGGTATATACAGGCAGCAGCCCCCAGCAGTGTGGTATATACAGGCAGCAGCCCCCAGCAGTGTGGTATATACAGGCAGCAGCCCCCAGCAGTGTGGTATATACAGGCAGCAGCCCCCAGCAGTGTGGTATATACAGGCAGCAGCCCCCAGCAGTGTGGTATATACAGGCAGCAGCCCCCAGCAGTGTGGTATATACAGGCAGCAGCCCCCAGCAGTGAGGTATATACAGGCAGCAGCCCCCAGCAGTGTGGTATATACAGGCAGCAGCCCCCAGCAGTGTGGTATATACAGGCAGCAGCCCCCAGCAGTGTGGTATATACAGGCAGCAGCCCCCAGCAGTGTGGTATATACAGGCAGCAGCCCCCAGCAGTGTGGTATATACAGGCAGCAGCCCCCAGCAGTGTGGTATATACAGGCAGCAGCCCCCAGCAGTGTGGTATATACAGGCAGCAGCCCCCATGCAGTGAGGTATATACAGGCAGCAGCCCCCAGCAGTGTGGTATATACAGGCAGCAGCCCCCAGCAGTGTGGTATATACAGGCAGCAGCCCCCAGCAGTGTGGTATATACAGGCAGCAGCCCCCAGCAGTGTGGTATATACAGGCAGCAGCCCCAGCAGTGTGGTATATACAGGCAGCAGCCCCCAGCAGTGTGGTATATACAGGCAGCAGCCCCCAGCAGTGAGGTATATACAGGCAGCAGCCCCCAGCAGTGTGGTATATACAGGCAGCAGCCCCCAGCAGTGTGGTATATACAGGCAGCAGCCCCCAGCAGTGTGGTATATACAGGCAGCAGCCCCCAGCAGTGTGGTATATACAGGCAGCAGCCCCCAGCAGTGAGGTATATACAGGCAGCAGCCCCCAGCAGTGTGGTATACAGCAGCCTCCCCAGCAGTGTGGTATACAGCAGCCCCCAGCAGTGTGGTATATACAGGCAGCAGCCCCCAGCAGTGAGGTATATACAGGCAGCAGCCCCCAGCAGTGTGGTATATACAGGCAGCAGCCCCCAGCAGTGTGGTATATACAGGCAGCAGCCCCCTGCAGTGTGGTATATACAGGCCCCCCGATTACCCACCCCCGTAGTTTATGCAGGCCACCCGATCCCCCCCCCCGTAGTATAATACAGGCCCCCCGATTCCCACCCTCCCTGTAGTATATACAGGCCCCCCGCGCTCTATATACAGGCCCCCGGTTGCAGCCACAGACCTGTAAGAGAATCGCTTTCATACTTACCCTCCTCACTGTCATCGCGCGTCCTCGTCTCCTTCCAGCTTCTTCCCGGCGCATCCACAATGACGTCATTGTGGACGCGCCGGGTACAAGCGGGAAGGAGACCGGAGGAGCGCGGGTAACAGCGAGGAGGGTAAGTATGAAAGCGATTCTCTTACAGGTCCGTGGCTGCAACCGGGGGCCTGTATATAGAGCGCGGGGGGCCTGTATATACTACATAGAGGGTGGGAATCGGGGGGCCTGTATATACTACGGGGGGGGGATCGGGTGGCCTGCATAAACTACGGGGGTGGGTAATCGGGGGGCCTGTATAAACTACGGG
Organism: Allobates femoralis; assembly: GCA_033576535.1. Classification (NCBI taxonomy): domain Eukaryota; kingdom Metazoa; phylum Chordata; class Amphibia; order Anura; family Aromobatidae; genus Allobates; species Allobates femoralis. The sequence goes on from JARQOC010000011.1 coordinate 130,177,245, forward strand.
GGGCCTGTATATACTACGGGCGGGGGGATCGGGGGCCTGTATAAACTACGGGGGGGGGGGAATCGGGGGGCCTGTATAAAACTACTGGGGAGAGCAATGTAATATGCACGGCTCCCCCTGCCGCTGATGGACAGGGGGATGCCGTGCATATTGCATTGCACTAATGAGCGGCCCCACGTGACCGGCCGCTCATAGTGCAGCCTCCCCCTGCCTCCTCCAGCCCCCGGACACCGGCCCCCCCCCACTCAGCTGTATAGTGACTCGTGTATAAGCCGAGGGGGGCACTTTTCAGCACAATTTTTGTGCTGAAAAACTCGGCTTATACACGAGTATATACGGTATTATTCAACCCCTAGGTTTAATACTTTGTGGAATAACCCTTGTTTGCAATTACAGCTAATAATCATCTTTTATAAGACCTGATCAGGCCGGCACAGGTCTCTGGAGTTATCTTGGCCCACTCCTCCATGCAGATCTTCTCCAAGTTATCTAGGTTCTTTGGGTGTCTCATGTGGACTTTAATCTTGAGCTCCTTCCACAAGTTTTCAATTGGGTTAAAGTCAGGAGACTGACTAGGCCACTCCATCACCTTGATTTTTTCCCTCTTGAACCAGGCCTTGGTTTTCTTGGCTGTGTGCTTTGGGTCATTGTCTTGTTGGAAGATGAAATTACGACCTATCTTAAGATCCTTGATGGAGGAGCGGAGGTTCTTGGCCAAAATCTCCAGGTAGGCCGTGCTATCCACCTTCCCATGAATGCGGACCAGATGGCCAGGCCCCTTGGCTGAGAAACAGCCCCACAGCATGATGCTGCCACCACCATGCTTGACTGTAGGGATGGTATTCTTGGGGTCGTATGCAGTGCCATCCACTCTCCAAACGTCACGTGTGTGGTTGGCACCAAAGATCTCGATCTTGGTCTCATCAGACCATAGAACCTTGAACCAGTCTGTCTCAGAATCCTCCAAGTGATCATGAGCAAACTGTAGACGAGCCTTGACATGACGCTTTGAAAGTAAAGGTACCTTACGGGCTCGTCTGGAATGGAGACCATTGCGGTGGAGTACGTTACTTATGGTATTGACTGAAACCAATGTCCCCACTGCCATGAGATCTTCCCGGAGCTCCTTCCTTGTTGTCCTTGGGTTAGCCTTGACTCTTCGGACAAGCCTGGCCTCAGCACGGGAGGAAACTTTCAAAGGCTGTCCAGGCCGTGGAAGGCTAACAGTAGTTCCATAAGCCTTCCACTTCCGGATGATGCTCCCAACAGTGTAGACAGGTAGGCCCAACTCCTTGGAAAGGGTTTTGTACCCCTTGCCAGCCTTGTGACCCTCCACGATCTTGTCTCTGATGGCCTTGGAATGCTCCTTTGTCTTTCCCATGTTGACCATGTATGAGTGCTGTTCACAAGTTTGGGGAGGGTCTTAAATAGTCAGGAAAGGCTGGCAAAAGAGATAATTAATCCACACATGTGAAGGTCATTGTTCTTTGTGCCTGAACTACTTCTTAATACTTTAGGGGGACCAAACAGAATGCTGGTGGTTTGAGGGGTTGAATAATAAATGACCCTCTGAATTAACTTTTAACGCTTTAAAAAAAAAAAAAAAAAAAATGTAAAAAATCTTTTTGGCTGCAGTGCATTTCCCACTTCCAGGCTGATCTACAGTCCAAATGTCACAATGCCAAGTTAATTCTGCATGTGTCAACCAGCTAAATCTGCAGGGGGTTGAATACTACTTGTAGGCACTGTATATGCTGTTAAAAGATTTATTTGAATAAAAATATCTATGGTTTTAAAGAAAAAAAAATAGATTGAGGTGGGCATGGGAAACCATCTCCAACATTGGTTGTCAAGTCCATACGAGCATTTTTTGCACATTGAACGAAAACAGGGTATCACCAATTCCTGGCATATAAGGCATCAATAACCCTAAAAAGGGACCTATTACCCCTTAGGATGATCATCAGATCCATCACCAGAGGTAAATAGAGATACCATAGATGGTAAAATTAACCACTAATATATCTTGGTACTAAAAGCCATCATTCTATTCCTCAACAGTGACGCGGTACAGTGGCACTACCACACAAATTCCATAGATGTAGTACTAAGAAAACCCACGGGGGAAGACACCATAGAGTCATAAAATATCCTAATTAGTATAGGGTAGCCAGAAAGGCCGAAGGCTAAACGAACAGCCAACATATATTTTTTATAGGTCAACAAAGACATCAACTTGAAAATGGAATGAACCCAACAAACACTGGCAATCACCAGTTAAGGATACAAATTGTGTCTATCTGCAACTTTTAATTTTTTAACTCTAGGTCTGAATTTTTTTATTTTTAGTGTAAACCACTTTTTAAACTTTTTAATATAACCAAGAAAATAAACATCCGGAAGAACGGTTAACTATTATCCATTGTTTGTCACTTTGTTCCATTTTTTATGCCATTGCTAAGGGGTTATTGCTAGCCCTGGGCTTACCCCAATTTAATTTGAGTAGTTTCTGAAATAGGAGGACTTATACACGATAATCCTCCAAGGTATTCTAGCAGCTACAACCATACCCAAAAATTCACTTTGAGTAGTCCTTGTCACTAGCCAAAGTCTTCTTGATTGACTAGCTCCAGTGTTCAATAACATATCATTAAGGGGCTGTCACACGCGTCAATATCGCGTGCAATATCGCTGCTGCATGTGAAGTTGCAGCAATATTGACGCGTGTGACAGGGCGCCAGGTTTTCGGACTGTACCGAAAACCTGGCGATCGTCACCCGGTGTACACGCAACATCGCTGTGTGTGACACCGGGAGACGCGATAAGCCAGCTCCCAGCACCTCTCAGGAAGCGCCGGGAGCTGATATCCATGGTAAACTGCGGGTAACTAGGCAGCGTGCACTTCCTAGATACCCGATGTGTACCTTGGTTACTAGCCTCTCCGCTCACCGGCTGGTATCCAAGGTACACAGCGGGTAACTAGGCACCCTAGTTACCCACTGTGTACCTTGGATACCAGCAGGTGAGTGGAGAAGACTGGTAACCAAGGTATACATCGGGTATCTAGGCAGCGCACGCTGCCTAGTTACCCGCTCTTTCCCATGGATACCAGCCTGCAGACATCGTGGAAACGATATTTAAATAATTTCCACAATGTCGCTGGTAAAATGATCACTGGTGAGTCTACCTGTGTGACAGCTCACCAGCGATCAGCCGTCAATGTCGCCAGCGATCAGATCGCTGATGACAATGACATGTGTGACGCCGGCTTTAGAATATTCAATTGTATCCACGACGGGTTAAACCTAAGTGATGGATTTATGACTCATTATAACATCTGAAGAATGTTGTTCAAAGACACCAGATTTTCATATAAATTAGTGTCATAAAAACGTTGACATCACTAGGCCTGGCTGATTAAGGATCCTCTCCAGGCTCTGTTTTGTTTCTTTAGTTAAATGTCCATTCATTCTAGTTGTGCATGTATATTTTTGAGTTTCTTTTCAATATTTTGTCATACCATGCCTGATGAAGGGACCTAAGAAAGCTCGCCTTGTAACATCACTTATTTTATTTTTGTTAGCCATTAAAAGGTATCACAACAATAAGATTGTTATCTTGTTTCTCTCACTAAGAGCAATCAACATTTTCTCAACTGGCTAACACGGTACTAGAGATGAGCGGTGTTCGATTCGATTTGTTCGCCAATCTCAAATTCGAGCTGTTTTGGGCGGTGTTCGAGGCATTTGTCGAATTAGAACAATTCAATTGAAATTCAGCAGTTCGCGGTTATGTTCAATAACACTTCGATCACCAAAAGCTTAACCCTCACCATGTTAATGAATGTGAATATCCAGTTTCTGGGTATAATGTGCGGCGGGGGGAGGGTTATACCAGTGCTGCAGAAATAATAGTGATCTTCATTTTTTTTCCTCCAAACTGCAGATACAGTGGGCATTTTTTGCACACAAGCAAGATCAGGCATCATTGGCTGTGTAAGTCACATGTCCTAACCCTATAAGACCCAGCCATTTTCTCCATCGCCACCATTTGCTCATTGCTGTAGCTCTGTGTCAGACGGCACTGCTGCTGCTGTAGGCGATATAGAGCGAAATCAAGCAATTGTGTTCTGATTCAGCTAGTGAGGTAGATAGATAGGTTTAGGGAGTAGGGACTGGAGGTAGGGTGCGAATTTTAGGAGTATCAGCCCTTTTGAGGGCTCCTTCATAGGAGTAGCGATTAGGGACTAGGGACTAGTAGTCTAGCAGCCCTTTTTCAGGTGTACTTCATAGAAGCAGGGACTAGTTTTAATTTCAGCCCTTTTTAGGGCTAGGTTAGAGCAGTCCCTATTAGTTTTTGCCATGCAGAAGTGTGCCAGTGCTGTGCAAGCGTTTTTCACAGCATCTGGCCACATCTAGCTCTGGGAGTCCTTTAGGGCAGGTAGTGTAGCACTGCTGTGAAGAAAGCTACACCACCTGCCTTAGTAGGCATTTTTTGGCTGCAGCTAGTCCAGGCAATTTTTTCGGGCTAGTACTGTAGCAGTGTCACTTACACAGTGGTGTAGCCCACTTGTGAAAGAAGCTACACCGCCTGTGTAGTTGGTACTAATTTTTACCTGCACCTTGCCCAGGTCTCACTTTGGGTCAAATAGCAGTGCCACTAAAAAAGAAGCAGTGTAGGCCACTTCTTTTTTTTTTTTTTTTGTAAATGTATATTTATTGAACATTTTTCAATTAAAGGGTATACATTACGGTACACTTAAACATAAAGAACAGTATGATTCCAGAAGAGAATAATATAGTTAAAGTCGATGGACCACAGGACTAACAGTTCAAGTCCAAGTAGTTGTGGTCACGAAAAGTCTCTCTAGAATATATGGAGGGAAGTCCTCCCCTCCAACGAGGGAACCAAATTTTGGCTCCGTCTCTTGCAATAAGAAACTTGAAATATAAAGAACATATATACAAGGTCACACGCAACGTGTAGGTCACTTCTAATACAAACAACTACACCACCTGTGTAGTCACTTCCTAATTTTTAACTGCACCTTGCCCAGGTCTCACTTTGGGTCAAGTAGCAGTGCTACAAAAAGAAGCAGTGTAGGCCACTTCTAATACAAACAACTACACTGCCTGTGTAGTCACGTACTTCTAATTTTTAACTGCACCTTGCCCAGGTCTCACTTTGGGTCAAGTAGCAGTGTTGGTTCAGTCACCTCTGCTTTATTTACATCCAGCTTTTTGTTGTCCAACTGTACAGTTGCTAATTTTGTCCCATACAAAATGAGTGGCAAAAGGCCTGCTGCTGATGGGAATGGGAGTAGGCGTGGTGGAAAGGGGAAAATAGTGTGTGTCCGTGGGGTAGATGCTAAATCTACATTAACATCTACTGAAGAAAGACAATCTTCCAGGCAAAGTAAGATGTCAACTTCTTTATGTGGCCAATCGGATATGATCCCTTTCTTACAGACACGAGCATCGGTACCACTTGTAAATGAGGAACAAAAACAGCAGGTGCTTGAATGGATTGCAACTGCTCCATCAAGTGGTCTCTCCTCCACCTCAACTACTACATCTCAAACCCTCCAGTCATCTTAGGTGTCGGCCCAATCGCACTTCATTCCTCCAAGCTCCCAAGTCTCCAGCCGCCCTACTGAGTCTGGGATAACACACGTGGTTGAGTCTGCAGAGCTGTTCAGTCACACAATAGCCTGGGAATCAGAAGTCAGCTCCAAAGCTGGAGTGAGTCCAGACGAGTTAATAATCTGCCCTGATGCCCAGAAGCTTTGTGAGTTTGATCCAGGCCCAGATGAAGAAGGTTCTGGCATTCATGTAGACCCTCATTCCCTAACAGTAACTACTCTTGCTGGACACCAGGAGGATGATGCTGATGAGAATCAGATACCGGATTGGATTGACAAACTAAGTTTTCTGTCAAGGCAGGAAGAGGTTGTCTCTGAGGAGGACGAGGGGTGTGAGAACACAGAGGATGATAATGAGGTTGGAGATCCCACTTACTGTCAACCCACAGTAAGCCAGTCGATGAGGTCAGCACAGGAGGTGGAGGAGGATGCTACGGACGATGAGGTTAGGTTGCGCCTTCCTGGACATAGACGTAGTACTGGAAGCACGTCAACAATTGCATCCGCAGCCACAACTCTGCCTCTGAGCACAAGTCGTGATGCCTCTGCAGCTCGCATGGGCTCTAAGCCTTGCCTAGCCTGGGCCTTCTTTGACATTGCCAAGGATCTTCCAAATCAAGTCATCTGCAAGATTTGTCACCAGTCTCTGAGTAGAGGCCAAAAGCTCAGTAGCTTGAGTACTTCATGTATGAATCGCCACATGGACGTGAAGCACTAGTCGCAGTGGGAAGCTCACCGTGCTAGAATGCGGGCTACTGGGGCAGGCCTACCACCATCTGCCCCATCAAGTGCATCTGTGTGCTCTTCTTCGTCTGTGACTGTGGGGACAGCTGTCACACATGCTTTTGGATGTAGACCTCTTTACCCGCAATAGGCAGTGTGATTGGCAGGTCGTCACTTGGTTTTCAAGTGGACAATGCTGCTGGTGTTGAGCTCTCTGACATCGAGAGCACCACCTTTGGATAAAGGCAACAGTACATGTTCACCTGCACCTTCCTCCCAGACCTGCAGTTTGCCAGTGACACCCTACTCAACCCCATCTCAACACAGCAGCCAACCCTCCGTCCCTCAGATGTGGACAAGTAAAAGGCCATTTCCTCCAAGTCATGAGAAAGCTAAGTGCTTGAATTTCACCATCTGCAAGCTCTTGGCTTCAGAAATGCTGCCTTTCCGCCTGGTGGACACAGAGGATTTTCGAGACCTTATGTCCGTCGCAGTGCCCCAGTACCAGATGCCCAGTTGCCACTTGTTGTAGGGGGTCAAATTATTATTACCGTTATCATAAGTGGCAATAATTATCCTGTGCAATATCTATAACTATTTTGCTATTGCACAATTATCAACACAAAGTCTTTCTGTTGTTTTCTATACCGTCTATGAGAAGACTCATGACACTTTGTTATAATAAAGTATAACAAGTTTATTCCTCAACACAATTAAGCTAAATCACAATATAACACAGTTACAATATAATAGTACCTTCACAAATAAACAATTAAACCCACAGTTTCCTAAATATATAACCCACCCACATTAACTAAGCATAATAAAACCCACCTCACTACTAAACTATCCCTATATATGGATAGACTTATGGAGGGAAATGGTATGATACTCAGCCATGTATTTCTGGTCCTTCCTCATGCTGATTGAACTTCCAAGAGAGAGAGTGTGTCCTAGGCACATTGGTAAAAACCATAGGAAAAAGGGGCATGTCCAACAATCCCATTCTGATTGGATGAAAGCAATGATGTAATAGGGGCTTGTATATGACCAGGTGTTGAGAACCCATAGTCTAACCACCCACTGGCCAGTGCTACTCCTCCCATCCTGGCCAGAGATGGCCACAACTGGGAAAACTGGTTTTAGTTTCTCTTTGTAGCTCCACCCATTCCCAGCATGTGTGGTGGACTATTGATATACAGAAATACTGTATATCTATAAAGATACATAGGTACATATCTATATATAGTAATTAGTAATCATGCCAACAGTTCCCCCTCAACACCACTACTTCTCAAGAAAGGTGTGCCTGCGCTACACCAGCATGTCGCAGACAACATCATCGCTTCCTTGAGAAACTCTGGGTGTGACAGGGTGCATTTCACCACAGACACTTGGACCAGTAAGCATGGACAGGGGCGTTACATGTCGCTGACTGGGCACTGGGTAACACTGGTGAGAGCTGGAGAAGGGTCTACTGTCCAATTTTTGCCATCCCCATGAGTTGTGTGTGCATCAATCCTCTGAAGGTAGGAGTTCCTCCACTGCTTCTGCCTCCTCAACCTCGTCTCGGTCCTCCACCTCCGCCCAAAGCCTGTCTGGTAATGACACCCGCGTTGTATCCTGCACACCTCCCAACTATGCTGGCAGCAAGGCTCAACGCCATCAGGCGGTCTTTACCCTCAAATGCCTTCGAAACGTCACACAGCTGAGGAGTTGTGGTCAGCTCTGGCGACCGAGTTTCAGCAATGGTTATCTCCACTCAACCTGCAGCCAGGGAAGGCCGTGTGTGACAATGCTGCAAACCTGGGTGCGGCTTTTCACTGGGGCAATATCACACACGTGCCTTGTATGGCTCACGTGTTGAATCTGGTTGTCCAGCTATTTTTGACACACTATCCCGGCCTAGATAGGCTTCTGCAGAGGGCACGATCGCTGTGTGCGCACTTCAGGCGTTTGCATCCCGCAGCTCAACGACTTGCTTCGCTCCAGAAGTCTTTCAGCTTGCCCGTTCTCCGGCTGAAATGCAATGTGCCGACACGCTGGAATTCTACTCTGCACATGTTGCAGCGACTGTGGCAGCACCGCCGAGCCCTGGTGCAATACATTATGACGTATAGCCTGGGCCAACGAGATCCAGAGGTGGGGCAGATCACGCTTCAGGAGTGGTCTCAGATCAAGGACCTATGCACCCTTCTGCATAGTTTTGAGATGGCGACGAAGATGTTTAGTGCTGACGATGCCATGATCACCATGACTATTCTGGTGATCTACATGCTGGAGCAGACACTAAACAATATTTGGAGTCAGGTGGTGGGACAAGAGGATGTGGAGGAAGTACAGAAGGAGTCCTATGCGGAAGGGATGACAACATCTCCAAGGTCCTCACGGTGGGCAACAACAAGACGGCAGGCATGGGAGGGTGGTGGAGAGGGATTAACGAGGGCGCATGGTAGCAGCCAAACTGCTGAGGAAGGTGCAGGAGCCCAGGAAGAAATGGAGGAGGAACTGGCGATGGGTATGGAAGAGTCAGCAGATGAGGGAGACCTTGTTGACATTTCTGTTGTGCGAGTTGGGGTGAGAGGGCAGAGGAAGGAAGCATGATTCTGATCTCCCCACCACCAACACAACAAGGACTTGGTCCTCCTGGATGCGCAAGACACATGAGCGCCTTCTTGCTGCACTACCTGCAACATGACTCTCGGATTGTCCGAATTAGAAGCAATACCAACTACTGGGTTGCCACACTCCTCGATCCCCGGTACAAGACCAAATTTGCTGACATAATTCCAGCCATACAAAGGGACGCACGCATGCAGGAGTATCAGCAGAAGCTGAAACATAATCTGAGGTCTATAGATAAAAAGGAGACACAAGAGGCGCAGATTGTGCCTTATCAAAAAGACACTTTTGCTATTGTGTGGATTTTACCCACAACCAGTTTGAGCGCTTTAGCAGCTGCTGCAGAATCTCCACCGTCACGCCAAAATCGTGGGAAAAACAGGAGCTTTAAACAGCAATGGTTTCCACAGTACGCGCTGCTGCTATTTAATCAAAGTACTTCACAAAGGTTATTACCATCATCAGGTCCTTTATTCATCCATACCAACACGTTTCAGTGCTGTCCCAGCACCTTCCTCAGGGTTAAATCTGAGGTCGGCTTTTCCACAAACCATTAGTGGTAGACAGAGTGAATCTCACATTTCTCACTTGTCAACCATGGGACTGTCGAGTCATCATCACTCACACCATACCTGTAACACCATAGGTGGTGGTGTTAACACCAATTTCTTTGCCTCGTTCCACAATTTTTTCAGACCATCGTTTGCAAGGCCTGAAGAAACGAGAAGTCTGACACATAGTCAACGCCTGGAGCGGATGGTACACGAGTATCTCCAACTTAACATCGATGCCATGACTGGGGAACTGGAGCCTTGCTCATTTTGGGCTTCCAAAATGGAAAAATGACCTGCGCTCGCCATTCATGCCTTGGAGATCTTGTCATGCCCCGCAGCCAGCGTTCTCTCGGAACGTGTCTTCAGCGCATCTGGTGGTGTGCTGACAGAAAAGCGCACGCGTCTGTCCACCCAGAATGTGGACAGACTAACGTTCATAAAGATGAACAAGGCATGGATCCGCAAGGACTTTTCTACTCCTGTGTCATTCTGGGAGAATGAAGCCTTGTGGTTTTTGGCCTAAACGTAACCATTTAAATTTTGTAACTGTGGGGCAATTGATGCCACTTAAGTGGTGTCTGTGCCGAAATTTTTTGAAAAAATGGAGACTCTTCTTGTAGTCCCCTAAATGTGACACAATATTCATAGTCTGCATGAGGCCTTACATATAGTGAGGAAAAACATCACCAAATCCTTCTCGTCTGAACATGGCCTTACAGATACTGAAGTAAAACACACCAAGTTCTCCTCGTCTGAACGTGCCTTACAGATACTGAAGTAAAACTCACCAAGTTCTCCTCGTCTGAGCATGGCCTTACAGATACTGAAGTAAAACTCACCAAGTTCTCCTCGTCTGAGCATGGCCTACAATACTGAAGTAAAACTCACCAAGTACTCCTCGTCTGAGCATGGCCTTACAGATACTGAAGTAAAACTCACCAAGTTCTCCTCGTCTGAGCATGGCCTTACAGATACTGAAGTAAAACTCACCAAGTTCTCCTCGTCTGAGCATGGCCTTACAGATACTGAAGTAAAACTCACCAAGTACTCATTGTCTGAACATGGCCTTACAGATACTAAAGTAAAACTCACCAAATACTCAGTCTGCATGATGCCTTACAAATACTGGAGTAAAAACGGATTTTAGAGGGGCATGACATGCCTATATCTGTGTCTCCTCCTTTTACTCGTCCATCTCTTTTCTTTTCACATTTTTATATGCACTTGTCACTTTTCCATGTGTTTGTTGTGTGTTTTGAGTAGTTTGCCACCTTTTGGACACCTTAGAAGGTGTTTTCTATGTGTTTGTATGTGTTTGTGTTTGCCTGCCATTGTTTTCAATGGGGTTCGACGTTGTTCGACGAACATTCATCGAACACACATCAAATTCGACTAATCGAATTCGAACATCGGGTGGTGGCTCATCTCTGCATGGTACCAAAACTTTTTCTTTCAATCAATAATACAAACTATTGTTTGGTGCTTCCTGTAAAAAGTATATGAATCAAGAAGATTACCTGTATACCAATGTGTATACAGTGGGGAAAAAAAGTATTTAGTCAGCCACCAATTGTGTAAGTTCTCCTACTTAAAAAGATGAGAGAGGCCTGTAATTGACATCATAGGTAGACCACAACTATGAGCGAGAAAACCAATCCTAAAAATCACATTGTCTGATTTGGAAATAATTTTTTTTCAAATTTTGGTGGAAAATAAGAATTTGGTCAATATCAAAAGTTCATCTCAATACTCTGTTATATATCCTTTTTGGCAATAACAGAGGTCATACATTTTCTGTAAGTCTTCAGAAGGTTGGAACACACTATTTCTGGTATGTTAGCCCATTCCTCTATGCAGATCTTCTCTAAAGCAGTGATGTTTTGGGGCTGTCTCTGGTCAACACAAACTTTCAACTCCCTCAAAAGGTTTTCCATAGGGTTTAGATCCGGAGACTGGCTAATCCACCCCTGGACCTTGAAATGCTTCTCCCGAAGCCTCTCCTTTGTAGCCCTGGCAGTGCGCTTGGGATCATTGTCATGCTAAAAGACGCAGCCATGTTTTATCTTCAGCGCCCTTGCTAATGGAAGAAGGTTTCCACTCACAATCTCATGATACACGGCCCCATTCATTCTTTCATGTACATGGATCAGTCTTCTTGGTCTCTTGGCAGAGAAACAGCCCCAAAGCATGATGTTGCCACCCCCATACTTCACAGTAGGTATGGTGTTCTTTGGATGCAATTCAGCTTTCTTTCTCCTTTAAACACTACAAGTTGTGTTTCTACCAAACAGTTCTACTTTGGTTGCATCTGACCATATGACATTCTCCTAATACTCTTCTGGATCATCCAAATGTTCTCGAGCAAACTTTAGACGGGCCTGGACATGTAATGGCTTAAGCAGGGGGACAAGTCTGGCACTGCAGGATCTGACACCCTGGCGGCGTAGTGTGTTACTGATGGTAGCCTGTATAACGTTGATCCCAGCTCTCTGCAGGTCATTCTCTAGGTCCCCCGTGTGGTTCTTGGATTTTTACTCACCTTGCTTGAGATGTTTTGACACCATGGTGTGAGATCTTGAGTGGAGCCCCAGATCGAGGGAGATGCAGTGGTCCTGTATGTCTTCCATTTCCTAATTATTGTTTCCATAGTTGATTTCTTCACACCAACCTGCTTGCTTATTTCAGATTAAGTCTTACCAGCCTGGTGCAGAGTTACAATTTTGTTTCTGGTGTCCTTCGACAGCTCTTTGGTCTTCACCATAGAGGAGTTTGGAGTGTGACTGTTTGAGATTCCGGACAGGTGTCATTTACATTGATAAATTCAAACAGGTGTCAGTACTCTAGCCAATGAGTAGAGGATAGAGGAGCCTATTAAAGAAGTTACAGGTCTGTGAGAGCCAGAAATCTTGCTTGTTTGTAGGTAACCGAATACTTATTTTCCACCAAAATTTGAAAAAAAATGTATTTCAAATCAGACAATGTGATTTTCAGGATTTGCTTTCTCATTTTGTCCCTCCTAGTTGAGGTCTACCTATGATGTCAATTACAGGTCTCTTTTTAAATGGGAGAACTTGCACAATTGGTGGCTGACCTTTCACCACTGTATAATATATCTTTATATATTATATATATATATATAATATATAAACAGTGACCACATATAAAATACGTTATAATATTTATTAGAAAAATATATAAAAGTTACAACATTTATATTAAACTAAGATGCCTCACAATGAAAAGGTCACACAAGGGATTTGCTAGTATACATATATAAGTATTGCCGGAAGGAAGTCTGCACTAGTTCACATGTGCGTGTTGCAAGTTGTTAAGTAGCTCTCAAGTAAACTATCTAATATATAAAGCTGAATGTGTGTGTGTATGTGTGTATATCCGGGATTGGCATCTACACCGTCGCAACTATAGTCACAAAATTTTGCACAGTCACACGTCTCGACCCCGGGAGCGTCATAGGCTATGTTGTGAGGCGAAATTTTAACCCTGCATGTTCCAGTTTACCAAACAATTTTGCCCCTATCTGCATAATGGGTAAAAAGTGAATGGAAAAGTGTTGGAGGAAAATCGGCAGCTGTCAGCTATAGCCACAAAGTTTTGCACAGTCACACGTCTGGACCCCAAGAGTGTCATAGGCTATGTTGTGAGGCGAAATTTTAACCCCACAGGGACACACACACACACACACCAAAAAGAGACACAGACACACACACACCACAGACCCCCCCACAGGGACACACACACATAGCCACCCTATAGGGACACATGCACTCACCCCACAGGGACACACACACACCACAAAGAGACACACACAACACAGACACACACACCCCATACAGACACCCCCCTTCCCACAGGGACACACAGACACACACACCCATACAGACACCCCCTTCCCACAGGGACACACACACATATACACCCTATAGGGACACATGCACTCACCCACAGGGACACACACACACACACCAGGACACACACACCACACAGACAGACACAGATGTGCACAAATCGCCTCACACAACTCGCCTCATACGTGTGCTATCTTTAATTTCCAAACATAAACATCTGATTAAAAACAGCCAATGTGCAACACATGTGCCATATAGGGAATTAAGGCAGATGTCAGTCACATGAGCTGTCTATTATGTGTATGTGTGAGGTAACATATACTGCCTGGCCAGGGGGAGGGTTTACTGTTGGCTGGAGATTTATTAGGCTGCCTATAGCAACCAATCACAGCTCAGCTTCTATTTTCTTACAGGTCATTAATATGACATATTCAAATTCTATTTTGTTATAGCTAACATCAGTTATTTATTAACCCGGGCGTAGCCGGGTACTACAGCTAGTCTACTATATAATTGTCTAATGGCCACTTCTGTTTGAGGCCAAATCGCGTGCCACAGACGGAAGTGGCCAGCACGCAAAAAAGCTGCGCAGCGCGCAAATTCAAAATTTGCGCGCTGCGCGGCTCTCCTCAAGGTCCCCCCGCTCCTCCTGCCCACGCTCCCTGCGGCCCCCCACTCCCCGCGGCCCCCTTCTTCTCCACAGTAAAAGTAAAAATAAAAAAATCCTCAGTGATTATACTCACACTGTCCGCCGGCTCGCTCCACCTCCATCTTGTAGCTCAATACAGGACTTGAGGACCTGTTGTTGCCTGGGAAACCAATCAGCTGATCGGTTCCCAAGCAACGACAGGTCCTGCCCTGGGAGCTACAAGGAGGAGTGGGGCCAGGAGGAGAGACGGAGGAGCGAGGACAGGAGGAACGCGGGGGAGGAGCGGGGACAGCAAGAGCGGTGACAGGAGGAGAGACGGAGGAGCGGGGACAGGAGGAGAGACGGAGGAGCGGGGACAGGAGGAGACACGGAGGAGAGGTGGCATGAGGAGCGGTGACAGAAAGCGAGATGAAGGAGCGGGAACAGGAGGAGAAACAGTGGATTGGGGACAGGAAGAGTGGTGACAGGAGGAGAGACAGAGGAGCGGACACAGGAGGAGAGACGGAGGAGCAGAGACAGGAGGAGCGGTGACAGGAGGAGCGACGGAGGAGCGGTGACATGAGGAGCAGGAAGAGATACCAAGGAGTGGGAACAGGAATAGCGGGGGCAGGAAGAGAGATGGAGGAGCAGTGACAAGAGGAGAAACAGAGGAGTGGGGACAGGAGGAGTGTTGACAGGAGGAAAGACGAAGGAGCGGGGACACGAGGAGTGGTGACAGGCGGAGAGACGGAGGAGCGGGGACAGGAGGAGTGGTGACAGGAGGAGAGACAGAGGAGTGGGGACACGAGGAGTGGTGACAGGAGGAGCGATGACAGGAGGAGACACAGAGGAATAAGGAGAGACGGAGGAGCGGTGACAGGAGGAATGGTGACAGGAGGAGCGGTGACAGAAGGAGCAGGGACAGGAGGAGAGACCGAGGAGCGGTGACGGGAGGAGAGACCGAGAAGCGGTAACAGGAGGAGCAGTGACAGGAGGAGAGACGGAGGAATGAGGAGAGACTGAGGAGCGGTGACAGGAGGAGCTGGGACAGGAGGAATGGTGACAGGAGGAGCGGTGACAGAAGGAGCAGGGACAGGAGGAGCGACGGAGGAGAGACCGAGGAGCAGTGACAGGAGGAGCGGTAACAGGAGGAGAAATGGAGGAACGGGGACAGGAGGAGCGGTAACAGGAGGAGAGATGGTGGAACAGGGACAGGAGGTGCGGTGACAGGAGGAGAGACAGAGGAATGGGGACAGGAGGAGAGATGGAGGAGCAGTGACAAGAGGAGGGGGGACAGGAGGAGAGACGGAGGAGCGGTGTAGTTCACTCATGTTGACTGAAAAAGTTCTGTCAGTCACAGTATGCCAACTACATACATATTCTAAAATACCTGATGCATTAGAATCGGGCCACCATCTAGTTTAATATATTTATCAACACTCATAATATATGAAAGTAGAGGGTTTTTTTTTACCCTATCAGTTCTATTTCAAGTAAGGCCCCCTTCACATCACGTTTTGTTCCTGTCCATGGGGATGCTGTTTTTTGCAGGACCACACAGACAAGAATGGACAAGCCCGGATTTCTTACTCCGGATACCATTTCTGTGCCCGGATCCGAGATTTTGACAGATCCAGACACAGAAAGAGCTTGGAGGAGCTTGAGCCTGCAAAGCGCAGGCAAGTAGTGTCGGGGCTATTACTTTCACTTTCGCAATGTATCTACATACATTGCGAAAGCAATGGTTAAAAAAAATAAAAAATGCTCACCTCTCTGCCGAGTGTCCCACAATGCTAGGCGTCCACATCCAATGGCTGCAGGACAATCCGTTTTGGCGGGCGATTTAAATCGCTCAGCTGATGCTGTTGTGTGACACATCCGCTGATTGGGTTGCCACCCCGGCTGGTCAGCTGATTAAGGTCCTGTTTCCGCAGATCCATCATCTTCTGTGAAAGTCTGCTTGAACTGAGCAAACACTGCCGTAGGATCTATAATTGATCCAAGAAAAAAAAAGGTACAGGGCAGGTGATTATATCACGCAGGACTAAGGGGTGTCAGGATACCATGCGTGATAGAGATGCATGGATCAATGATGTCTGGTGCACCACACAAAACAACAGATGGAAAAACACCGGGGAGGATATATACATCAAAGGGCCCTGCTCATAGGGAACGGGGGAAAGGTGACCTCCTGCACTCACCTGCAGCTGTGTCCTGATCTCCCTACTGTCCCTATACAAGTTCTTTCAACCTGTTGCCGAACAGGATACCTAGTCCCTTGCTGGCCCTGATGTTGGCCCTCAATAGGGAAATGGCCGGCGAGAGCACTAGTCCCAACAACTGCAATAGACAAGACAAGAGGGAAGGTGGGATGGATAAGAAAAGAACTAGGCAACTTCATGCATGCTGCCATGCTCCTTGGCGACAGACTGCTTAGCAGTAGTCAGCTCTCCAGAGAGCCTCCTTCTCCTCAGGAAGCTTGACCAGGAAAGAGTTCAATCACCAGCAAAGAATGCTGGAACCATGTGATCATATAAAGGGAATGGGAGTGATCACAGAGTAGCCATACCTGGACAAAGAACTAGCTAGCTTGCTAGCAACAGAAGCTGACATTAACTCCTGAACTGCCAAAGGAAAGAAACACGTTTAAAATGAAGTCTCAATACTAGAATGAGAAAGAGGACCCAAACCAGTTCCAAGTCTCCAAATTAAGAGAGACCATCGTGACAGTCTGTTATCAGGTCCATTATGCATCCCTTCCATTGTGAATCATCTTCCTTTAACCCCTTCCAGACGTTACACAAATGTCATGGGTTGCAGTACCTTCTCGACCCATGGTCATGGCGGGATCAGGCTTCTGCAGCTTCGGTGACACGGATCTGTGAAATTTCACTGGAGATGCAGGTATGTGGGAACCTATAGTTGTCCCCGTGGGGGGTGGCTTAGCCTCCCCGTGGCTACAATCACCCTGATTGGCAGTTGAAAGTGAAACTGCCAATCAGAGTGATTGTTAGGTGGGTGCCCTCTCTCCTTCCCCCTGCTTCCCAGACTCCATTACTCATCTGACCACCACTGCCCCCCGATCTCTTCCCTTGCCCTCCGGTGATCACCACTGCCCCCGCTGATCCCTGTTCTCTGGTAATTACTGCAGGGCAAGGGGAGAGATCGGGGGGAGGGGCAGCGGTGATCACCGTAGGGCAAGGGGAGAGATCGGGGAGGCTGTGGTGATCACCTCCTCCTGTCCTCCTCCTCACCTCTGGTCCTCCTGTGCCCCCCGCCGCCGCTGCCAGCTCTTCCGGTCCTCCTCCTCCCACTCTGGTCCTCTTGGGCCCGCTTCTCCGCAGCCTCATCTTCATGGAGATGAGGGTGCAGAGGAGTGTTGTGTGACAGCCAAGGGCACAGCGTTCTGTGTGATCACTCAGCCCTGACTCACAGTGACTACAACAAGGGAACACTTGATCCCTTGTTGTAGTCTCTGGGGTCATAGTCATGATGCACTGTACAGCAGATTATTGCCATACAGTGCACCATGACTCTGACCCCAGAGACCTCAACAAGGGATCAAGCATCCTCTTGTTGTAGTCTCTGGGGTCAGTCATGGTGCACGGTATGGCAGATCATTGCCAGTGTATCATGACTCCGACACCAGAGACTACAACAAGAGGATGCTTGATCCCTTGTTGTAGTCTCTGGGGTCAGTCATGGTGCACGATATGGCAGATCATTGCTATACAGTGTACCATGACTCTGACCTCAGAGACTACAACATTGCCATTGCCATACAGTGCACCATCACTATGACACTGGAGACTGCAACAAGACACTTGATCCCTTGCTGCAGTCTCTGGATGTAGCAGAGGTGATCGAGTGTCGTGGGACCTTCGTTTTAGACTTCGTTGAACGTTAATAAAGATGGAGTCTCAATTTGTATTTGCTTTTTTTCTAGTAAAAATATTTCTGTATTTTTTTACTATTTACTACAGATTCCTAATGGCTGGGTCTAACATTGGCCCGACATTATGAATCTCAGGCTTAGTGCCAGCAGCCAATAGAAAAGCTGGCATTAATCCCTTTTTTACCCAGTTTGCCACCGGCACCAGGGCAACTGGAAGAGTCTGGGTACAGCGACAGAAAATGGTGCTTCAATGAAAGCGCCATTTTCTGGGGCGGCTGGGGGCTACACTTGGGCCAAGAACACTTGGGCCTCTCCATGCTGAGGATTCCAGTGCCGAGCTTCCTAGTTGTACCTGGCTGGACCAAAAATATGGCGGAGCCCCACGTTGTTTTGTTTTTCTCAACTTATAAATAAAAAAAGTTTTCGCAGTATTTTTGGTTGCCAGCCAGGTACAACAAGGCAGCTGGGGGTGAGTGGCAGTCCGCAGCTGCCAAGTTGTACCTGGCTGGACCAAAAATATGGCAATGCCCCACGTCATTTTTTTAAAAATTATTCCTACAAATAAAACGACATGGAGCTTTGCTGTATTTTTGGTTGCCAGCCAGGTACAACTTGGCAGTTGAGGGCTGGAATCCTCAGCGTGGAGAGACCCAAACATTGTAGGCCCACCACACTGCAAATTGCAACCCACAGCCACCCCAGAAAATAGCGCATTTATTAGAGGCACCATTTTCTGGTGCTGTATCCCAACTCTTCCAGTTGCCCTTGTGCTGGTGGCACACAGGGGCTTTCCATACGTGACATGGTGTCCGCTAACAATTTCAATGGAAAATTGGCTCCAATTGTTAGTGGACACCATGTCGTGTATGGAGAGTCCCTGTGTGCCTAAACATTGGAGCTCCCCCACAAGTGACCCCATTTTGGAAACTAGACCCCCCAAGGAACTTACGTAGATGCATAGTGAGCACCTTGATCCCCCAGGTGCTTCACAAATTAGTCCGTAAAAATGAAAAAAAAAAATTTGTGAAACAAAAAGTACTTTTTAATATTTAAGGATCAATTTGTGAAGCACCTGGGGGTTCAAAGTGCTCAGTAGTTGTGTCCTTGTGTGTTCCACATTGAGCATGGAGAAATGAAAGAAGATCAAAGAACTGTCTGAGGACTTGAGAAACCAAATTGTGATTAAGCATGAGCAATCTCAAGGCTACAAGTCCATCTCCAAAGACCTGAATGTTCCTGTGGCTACCGAGCGCAGTGTCATCAAGAAGTTTAAAGCCCATGGCACTGTGGCTAACTTCCCTAGATGTGGACGGAAAAGAAAAATTGACAAGAGATTTCAACGCAAGATTGTGCGGATGCTGCATAAAGATCCTCGACTAACATCCAAACAAGTTCAAGCTGCCCTGCAGTCCGAGGGTACAACAGTGTCAACCCGTACTATCCGTCGGCATCTGAATGAAAAGGACTGTATGGTAGGAGACTCAGGAAGACCCACTTCTTACCCGAGACATAAAAAAGCCAGGCTGGAGTTTGTCAAAACTTACCTGAGAAAGCCTAAGTGTTCTCTCTTTTTGGGCAAAGGCATCAACATAGCGTTTACAGGAGAAAAAAAGAGGCATTTAAAGAAAAGAACACGGTCCATACAGTCAAACATGGCGGAGGTTCCCTGATGTTTTGGGGTTGCTTTACTGCCTCTGGCACTGGACTGCTTGACCGTGTGCATGGCATTATGAAGTCTGAAGACTACCAACAAATTTTGCAGCATAATGTAGGGCCCAGTGTGAGAAAGCTGGGTCTCCCTCAGAGGTCATGGTTCTTCCAGCAGGACAATGACCCAAAACACTTCAAAAAGCACTAGAAAATGGTTTGAGAGAAAGCACTGGAAACTTCTAAGGTGGCCAGCAATGAGTCCAGACCTGAATCCCATAGAACACCTGTGGAGAGCTCTAAAAATGGCAGTTTGGAGAAGGCACCCTTCAAATATTAGGGACCTAGAGCGGTTTGCCAAAGAAGAATGGTCTAAAAATTCCAGCAGAGCATTGTAAGAAACTCATTGATGGTTACTGGAAGTGGTTGATTGCAGTTATTTTGGCTAAAGGTTGTGCAACCAAGTATTAGGCTGGGGGTGCCAATTCTTTTGTCCGGCCCATTTTTGGAGTTTTGTGTGAAATGATCAATGTTTTGCTTTTGCTTCATTCTCTTATGTGTTTTTTCATTGAAGACAAATTAAATGAAGATAATAATACCAAACAATTTGTGATTGCAATCATTTTCAGGAAGAAACTGAGTATTATCTGACAGAATTGGAGGGGTGTCAATACTTTTGGCCAACAGTGTATACTGCCCGGCAGGTGGGAGGGTTTACTGTTGGCTGGAGATTTATCAGGCTGTCTATAGCAAAGAATTACAGCTCAGCTTCTATTTTCCTACAGGTCATTAATATGACATATTCAAATTCTATTTTGTTATAGCTAACATCAGTTATTTATTAACCCGGGCGTAGCCGGGTAGTACATCTAGTATAAAATAAATTTAAACGATCGGTCAGTGACGCAACGAGAAAAAAACATAAGCCCCAGAATTGCACAAAAATGTAAAAGAGGCGATCAAAACATCAATTCTACGGCAAAGGGATTATTAGTAAAAAGCCTTGGCTCATAGCGCAAAAAACCTTTGCACAGCTCCATATCCCAAAAATCGGAAATGTTACGGCTCTCGGAAGATGGCAACAAGCTAAAAAAAAATTTCTTATGCAAATTTCTGATTTTTTTTTCACCACTGAAATAAAACAAAAACTATTCATGTCTGGTATGTCTAGAATCATACTGACCTGAAGAATCATATTGCAAGGTTATTTTACTGTAAAATGAGTGCTATAAAAATAGTTAAAAAATCCCCAAAACAATTCAGGAATTGTGTTTTTTCGCTATTTCGGTGCAATTTTTTTCCCTCTTTACAGTACATCATGTGATCAAATGGATTGTGTCATTCAAAAGTAAAACTCATTCTGCAAAAAAAAAGAAAAGCTCATGAATATGTTAATGGAAAATGAAAAAATTCCGGCTCTTAGATTAGGGGGGAGTAAACAACAAAAGTACAAAAATGGAAAATCGCATTCAAAAAGGGATTAAAGGGGATTGCACTCGTTTTATCTTATAGGTGTCTTGACATACATGGTTATTAATTTGTAAGATTATTCAATATTTACAATTTTTAATAAAATTATTTTTTAATCTGTTCACATTACCTTTTCTTTTTCTTGTTCCCCACTCCCTTTTCTTTTTTGTTTTTTCTTTAAATTACTAACAGTTCTGCAAACATCAGGAGCCTGAGACTTTAAAAGATCTATACAATCAAGATGATAATCATCTGGAACTTGGAAACTTTCATGTTCGTTCAAGTTATTACACAGAAAAGGTATTAATCATTTGTCATTGTTGTAAAGGAATAATGTAACCCTTTGGAGATGTAGCTTTTTTTTGTTTCTTGTGTTTGTAGGCACAGACCTCCCTACTTTTGTAGGGCCTCTATATTTTTCTAAAAAAAAAATTGAATACCCTCTAGTTGGGAAACTGGAAGGATATAATTTCTAGTCTTAACCTCAAATAAGTGGAAAGGGATTGTGCAAAATCCTTCCACTTTAAAGCACCACTCCAGCGTTTTTGTTTTTCAGCGCTGGAGTGGCATTTTTAAAATAAGCCCCCTGCCGGCAGGTCACAAATCACTGGAGACGACCGGAACAATATCAGAAAAATATGAAGATAGTAGCAGGTGATTTTAAGATGGGGAGCATGGGACTTAGATTTAAAGCACCACTCCAGTGAAATAAAAAAATGTGCTGCTTTACCTATCTCCTACATGAAAGCAAAATGGACTTCAGACGCCTATCCCTTACTTGCCTGCCATATTGTCACGCATAATTCCAGCTTGCTCTTCCTTGCTTGATAAGCAGGCTTTCCTTAACTCCTGCCTACCATTGCTGCCATATGTAGCCACATTTTGAGGTCCAGCCTTTCTCCAAACTGCACAACCATGCTGCCAGCCTTGCTACAAAACAAGCTCTTGGCTCTAAACTTGCTTACAAGGTTGCACTATCCTTGACAGTGGGGGGGGAGTGTTTATGTTGCATTTTTTGCCATATCAATCAGGGAGGTATATGCCCGGAGCTCAGGAAGACCCTGGGGGATGCCCTGAGACCAGGCATAAATGTGCTACCCCTGTGAGGCTCGCAGGAGTAGGGGGAAGACAGGGATCAGTGACCACCATGGAGGCACCGGTTCCCTTGTGCTATACAATAAGGGACGACCCGAGAGCCTGCCCAATGGGGATGCCCTGGTGAGAGAAGTGGAGCCAGATGGGGGTAGAGCCCTGGTGGACACTGACTGGGACACTGATATACCTCCATGTCATCAGGAGGGAGATGTCTGCGGTCTGAGTTCTGGTGCGGAGGTGCACCAGTCATTCCACCGGGACGTAAGGTGGGGGACTTCCAGGCACTGAGGGAGCTAATTATGGCTCTTCCAACCAGAGCAGACCTGTATCTCATAGTCTCCAGGATTGAACATTCCCACAAGCAGGCTATAGCCTCGGTCCTCGGCTCAGGTGTTTCTAGAGCAGCTGCTTTGGAGGAACGTTTTGGAGGCTAATAACTCCCATATAAGACACTTGTTCCTGCTCCTGGATTACCAGGAGAACAGGGACAGAAGGAACAAACATTCGGCTAAATGGGCTACTTGAGAATTGGCCTCCTGACTTGTTGCACTCCAGTGTCCGTGCTATATTCAATAGAGTGCTGGGGCGCCAGGAGGACACATCCTGCCCATTTGACAGGGTTACACAGGGTTTTCCGTCCTGGTGGGGGGATCTTCTGACAACCCCAGAGATGTCCTCTGTCATCTCTATTACTTTTCCGACAAGGACGCTATCATCCAGAAAGCCTGGTCACATGGCCCTGTTGATATGGAGGGGGCAAAGATCAAACTCTTGTCTGATATCTCAAGCCACACGTTGGCAATGAGGAGAGCCCTTTACCCCTTGTTGCTTAAAATTAAGGAGGTCGGAGGGTGCTATAGATGGGGTCACCCGTTTCACATGATTATCCACAAGGATTCAGTTACGTTTCTCCTCAAGAGACACTCTGAACTCCCTAAACTCTTTAACTTTTTTGATACAGAGCCGGTTGTACCGGACTGGTTGAATCATATACCCCGGGAGTATGGGTCTTTTCGTTCAGGTAGAGGCCGTCATTGCTCCTCAAGATCTGACCCTATTGGCCATTGCATAGTATTGCTTGGGGGGGTTGAATGGTGGGAGGGAGGATCCCGCTCCCCCCTTAGCCCTTGGCGGTATTGGAATGAGTATTTCTTTTGAGCTCATGTGCTCTGCTGGGTTCTGAGCACATATGCTGTATCCTGGAAACCATACTTTTACTTCTACTCCAGTGATGCCTCTTGATTTTTTGTAGTTTATTTGACTGTTTTAATGTTTTATCTTTTCTAGTTAAGGAGTAGTGATACTTCATTAACCTTGCTTAATTACCATGCATCTCTGTGTGCCCTAGACACCTGGGGACTGACAATTCACTCATCCTGAAAGTATTTATGGTTGTTTGCATCTTAAACTTTTGTCTATAGCTGATTGTAGGTTTAAATGCGATTTTGGTAGTGGTTACAGAAAGGTGGGGACTTCCATCTCTCTATAATGAGAGGGGTACCCCCATGATATTACACATGTGCGTGTGCTAAAATGCTTAATAAGTGGCAGCTGTTTCTCCTGCTCCTACTAATTACCCTTTGTAGGCTCTGGGCTGGGCCCTGGGTCTATAGGCTTGACATAAGCTGTTTCTCCTCTTCTTCCCTCTTTGTTTTTCTACTCGCCTCTCACTTTTCCCTTTCTTTACACACTACCCTTTCTCCCCACTTCTTACTCCTCCTCTCGGTGTTGCCTCGCAGTTTTAGGCTGCGTTCACACACAGCGTATTTTGCTGCGCTTTTTTGCGTGCGCGCTTTTTGCTGCGTTTTTCAGCCGCGCAAAAAAGCGCAGCAGAATGCGCAGGGGCTTTCACACACTGCGCTTTCTTAACCCCAGAAAGCGCAGTGATGTCACAGAGGGGAGGAAGAATCCTGCTTCCTCCTCCGCTCTGTGACAGCCCCATTAGATTTCACAGTGTATTAATATACACTGCGAAATCTAAATTAAACAGAGGCAAGTGTATGTAAAATAAAAAAGAATGAATACTTCACCTGTCTGACACCTTTTCCGGTGTTCGGTCTCCGGTGCCAAGTGAGATGTCTTCTGCCAGGACCTGTGGTGACGTCAGAGGGGAGGTCCCGGCGCTGATTGGCTGCTCGTGGTCATGTGATATGTATCACATGACCGCGAGTGCCCGGGAACGGCACTCTGACGTCACCACAGGTCCTGGCAGAAGACATCTCACTTGGCACCGGAGACCGAACACCGGAAAAGGCGTCGGACAGGTGAAGTATTCATTCTTTTTTATTTTACATACACTTGCCTCTGTTTAATTTAGATTTTGCAGTGTATATTAATACACTGTGAAATCTAATGGGCGGTCACAGCTGTCACAGTGAGAAAACGCAGGAGCAGCTGCGTAAAGAATTGACATATCAATTCTTTACGCAGCTGCGTTTTCTCCCAAAAAAGCACTGCATATTTTTGCGCAATGTCTGCACTGCAAAGTGAATTTCACATTCACTTTGCCGGCAGACACAAAACACATTGCGTATTTTGAAAAAGCGTGCGTAAAAAAGCGCAGCAAAATATGCAAAGTGTGAACGCAGCCTAAGTGACACTATGGCTATCAGCGTCCTGGCTTCTGACTCTGAGCTTAGAGTGGGTACTCTTAACGTGAAAGGCTTGCATAGTCCTGGAAAGCGCTTAATACTTCTAAATCTACTTTGGAAAAATAGACTGCTTGTGGCTTTCCTTCAGGTTGCTAAACCATTTGGACTTTCAGACAAAAGGTTCCTGACGTTATACCACTCCCCCTTGTATGATTCAAGAGCAAGGGGTACATGTATACTTTTGTCCAGTTCACTAGCATGGGAGCCAGTTGAATTCCTTATTGACCAGGAGAATTCCTTGGACGAAGTGCCTCACTGTCCGCGCTGCTGCTCCAGAAAAGCAGGAACCAGGACACGGGGATGTCTGGATCAACTGATGCTTTTATTTTCCTACGCGTTTCGGAGCCACAAGCCAAGCTCCTTCCTCACGGAACATCCTAGGAGCTCGGTTTGTGGCTCCGAAACGCGTAGGACAATAAAAGCATCAGTTGATCCAGACATCCCCGTGTCCTGGTTCCTTCTTTTCTGGAGCAGCAGCGCGGACAGTGAGGCACTTCGTCCAAGGAATTCTACGATGTGACCACGGTTATCTGTGGAGGTGCGGTCCCTGCAGCAGCTGCTTTATTGCTTTTTAACTATTTGTGGGTCTCACAACTGGATAAGGTGAGCAATTCCACATCGCAAGCTGATAGTGTGTAATTGAGATAAGACCCTATTTGCGCATTCTTATTTTACAGGTTAGTACTGACCAGGAGGGGAGACTTGCAATGCTTAAGGGCAAGGTGGCCTCGCAGCTGTACACATTTGTGTTGACTACTCACCCAACTCGGGGTAGTGTTTTGTGCTCCTCCAGTGTCTTGACCAGATGGACTCATTTGTGGAGGGCAGATTGGTGATGAGGGTGATCTTAACCTAGTGCTTGACTTATCCAGGGATAGTTCAGGGGGCTCCGCAGGTTTGTTTGTCTTTGTCCACTTTAAGGTGGGTCAAGCGGAGTTTATTTGAATAACAGTTAATGGAGACTGACTCAACCCTCTGATTGAGATTACTTGTTTTACTCACCTGCTCATGACATGAACTCGAGGTTGGATTACTTTTTCTTGAAACACTCTGACCTGGACTCTCTCCTTGACGTTACAATTGACCCTATCACATTCTCGGACCATGCTTTGGCAAAACTAACTCTCTGTATGGAGGGCCGCCAGAGAAATGAAATCCGCTGGATTCTGAACTCTTCTCACTGATGAGATAGTGATGAGAGACATTCAGTCCACGTTAAGCGGCTACTTCCAGCACAATTCGGGGACGGACTCCTCCCCAAATGCAGTGTGGGAAGCGCATAAATGTGTTGTCAGAGGAGTTTTTATTAACATGGGTTGCGCCTGAAGAGAGAGAGGGAGCAGAAGGTGGGGATCTACTAGCGGAGATTGACTACTTTAGAGACTCTTCATAAATCTCACCGGGACCTCAGGCCCTTGTGCCCTTGCCTTGCGGATTTGGGGGCAATATGGGCAAATAAAGCCAAGGCCTCCCTATCTGGGTGTCAGAGACACTATTATGAATTTGGGAATAAGACCAGTAGGACCTTGGTGAGGGCCCTTCGTGCCCAACGTTCACGAGATATTATCCCCCAGATCCTCAATCATAAAGGTATCTTAAGGTCTCAACCCCTCTTGAAACTGCCTCCACATTTAGAGACTTTTACGACACATTTTATAAATGGATCAAGCTCACTAGAGGATTGGACAGCTTTCAGGAAAAAGATTGCCAACTATATTGAGATCTGCGGCAAGCTTCCAGAAGAGGATGAAATTAAAATGGAGAGCCCAATTTCGAAAGAGGAGCTCAGGGAAGCGATTCGCCATTCCCCTTCTGGGAAGGCCCCAGGCACAGACGGCCTTACATTGGCCTACTATAAAAATCTTGCCTCTCAGTTATCCCCACACTTTCTGTCGGCCTTTAATACTATTGCATCTGATCCCGTGCTCATTAGTCCCTAGAGATGCTCTGAGGGCCTAACAGTTATACCTGAAGAGGGTTAAGATCCCTTAAATTGTGCAAGCTACAAGCCCATCTCCCTTCTCAATGTGGACCTGAAATTGTTTACAAGAATTTTGGTGAATAGAATCTCCCCTTAATTGGGTGGAATAATACATTCGAATCAGGCATGGTTCATGTTAGGACGGGAGGCTCGGGATATCACGATGAAAGCGCTGAGTCTCATTCATAGATTTAGACTAACTCTGTACTCTGTTATTCTGTAACTATGTTTTTAATTGTTTTTATGTTTTCTCTGTTCTAGCTTGTCACTTCCAATAAAATTGTGTTTTTTTCACTGCATAGTGTGCACCCCTCTTACAGTGGTTCTTTTTCTCCCCCCCTCTTGTCCTCCAACTACCACTGTGGGTTGCTGCACCTATTATACTTCTATTAAAAGCAGTTGCACCCCTACATTTTGCATCGGGTCCTTCACATAACATCCCTTTCTACGGGGTAGCATGCTATATATCCTATAGCCGCTTAAATTGTATTGGGTTAGCCTCAGGATTCTACGAGACTATACTATCATCTCTCTGATATTTCCCCATTTCTTCTTTTCCCCCTCCTCCCCTCCTTGCCTTGGTAGTGGTTAAGCAGGTGGACTCTGATGGATTGGAACTCTAGAGAAGCCCAGTGGAGAGCACAATCCTCTGATATTTTGAATACCCCCGGAGACACTACCTTCTCTAGTCTATGTAACGAGTTAACTAACTTACAAAAACAAGGGATCAGAACGTCATGGAATATAAGGTGTCTGGAGGAATACCTTAAAGCAAACATAGTACCAAGGGGCCTTAGAGTTACTATCTTTCCCACCTGGGAGCCTACCCCAGACTTTAAGAAAACCTGGGAACATGGTCTCCTCTGTTGCTCATTAATCATTATCCAGATGCTGTTAGAGCATGATAGAGAACTTCTCTCTTCTACGAGAACTAAAATCAAGGAATTAGAGGGTAAATTGGCCACTAGTGGGGATATACAAGTAATTGATAACGTCAAAACCAAACGTAAAGTGAACCCGTCACCTCCTAAAAGCCACCTAACCTATCAATACATGTCCCTGCACCTTCCTATTACCATTATAACTATCCCCTCTCTCTGCTAAATGCTTGCTTTCAATCTGCTAAAAAAACATTTTTATACTTACTAATTAGGATGATAATGAAGCGAGGTTTCTTATTTTCTTTCCAGACGATGTTAGCAAGTGTGATATCTTAGTTTGAATTTGTTTCCTGTCCTCCACAAAGTCTCTGGAAGGTGCGGAAGAGAGGACAACAGACAGGAACGCCTGCAAAAGTGCACGCAGCTATCCAGGGTGCACAGACTCAGGAATCCCCCGCAGCTTCACATTATTGCGGCGGGATCTATCCTCCAGATCATAAGTTTTCAGTGTGTTTTTCTCCAACTTGTGCTGCAGGACCTCATGAGCTTCAAGAGAGCATTATGAGACTTTGTCAGCTCCTCCATTTTCCTCTCAATATGTTCTGTGCGAGACCCCAGCTCAGTCACCTCCCCCTTAGACCAGCCATCATACCTCTGAAATCTTCTTGCAGGGAAGAGTGGAATGCAGCCAGAAGTTCTCTCATGCTTTCATGTGTCACTGGAGCATCCAGAGCAGTAACTGGGCTGGATCCCGAGTGTGTAGATGAAAGAGAAGTTGTAGATCCTCTGCTGGAGGCTCGGGTAGAGCGAGATGATAGTGGAGGAGGTGCCATCTTAGGGGCTGAAGAAGCTGGAGTGTGCAGTGGGGCAAAAAAGTCCGACACACGGCGGGGGGAAAAGAGTTTTACTCCCCTCACTCTGCCCATCGGGTGCTGGACCGTCTCAGGAACACTTGGGTCCAGTTTGGGTGGTAAAGTTGCAGATGTGAGCTGTTTAGGGCTGCTTCTATGCCTGGGGTCCTCAGAGCGCCTCTATTAAGCAGCCATCTCACAGCAGAGCTAGGCCACGCCTTCCTGGGTGTCTTGCCATACAGTCCCTTTTCATTCAGATGCCGATGGATAGTACGGGTTGACACTGTTGTACCCTCGGACTGCAGGACAGCTTGAACTTGTTTGGATGTTAGTCGAGGTTCTCTATCCACCATTCGCACAATCTTGTGTTGAAATCTCTTGTCAATTTTTCTTTTCCATCCACATCTAGGGAAGTTAGCCACAGTGCCATGGGCTTTCAACTTTTTCATGGCACTGCGCATGGTAGACACAGGAACATTCAGGTCTTTGGAGATGGACTTGTAGCCTTGAGATTGCTCATGCTTCCTCACAATTTGCTTTCTCAAGTCCTCAGACAGTTCTTTGGTCTTCTTTCTTTTCTCCATGCTCAATGTGGTACACACAAGGACACAGGACAGAGGTTGAGTCAACTTTAATCCATGTCAACTGGCTGCAAGTGTGATTTAGTTATTGCCAACACCTGTTAGGTGCCACAGGTAAGTTACAGGTGCTGTTAATTACACAAATTAGAGAAGCATCACATGATTTTTCTAACAGTGCCAATACTTTTGTCCACCCCCTTTTTTATGTTTGGTGTAGAATTATATCCAATTTGGCTTTAGGACAATTCTTTTGGTGTTTTTTTCTTTGAAGACAAATTAAATGAAGATAATAATACCAAAGAATTTGTGATTGCAATCATTTTCAGGAAGAAACAGTATTATCTGACAGAATTGCAGGGGTGTCAATACTTTTGGCCAACACTGTATATGTGTGTGTATATATACGTCAGTGTGTATGTGTGTCTATAATGTCAGTGTGTATATATGTATGTGTGTATATAGGTCAGTGTGTATGTATGTTTTGTATATAGGTCAGTGTGTATATATGTCAGTGTATATGTCAGTGTGTGTGTATGTGTGTGTATATATGTTAGTGTGT
Organism: Allobates femoralis; assembly: GCA_033576535.1. Taxonomy (NCBI): domain Eukaryota; kingdom Metazoa; phylum Chordata; class Amphibia; order Anura; family Aromobatidae; genus Allobates; species Allobates femoralis. The sequence continues at coordinate 130,206,890 of JARQOC010000011.1, forward strand.
GTATGTGTGTGTGTGTGTATATATCAGTGTGTGTATATGTATGTATATGTCAGTGTGTGTGTGTGTGTCATTAAGTGTGTGTATATATGTCTATATATGTCAGTGTGTATTGTGTATATGCCAGTGTGTGTATGTTTATATATGTCATATAGACAATGTAAAGGATGAAAAGAACTGCACTCACCCTCAGACGGACATTTAGTCTCGTTTATTGTTCCAGGGTTTTCAAAACATGTGAACGGAGGGGAAGGATGGACAACGGTCCACCGTTTCGCACCAAAGTCGGTGTCTCTATTTTGGTGCGAAACAGTGGATCATCATCCCTCCCCCCCTCCTCCCTGCACATGTTTTGAAAACCCTGGAACAATAAACGAGACTGAATATCCGTCTGAGGATGAGTGTCTTTCTTTTCATCCTTTAAACTGTCTATATGCAAGCATTATCAGAACTGAGCAACACCCCACACTGGTACACCCGCCTTTGTTTACGGCTGGTCTATGCCACATTCATATGTGGCTTACAGCGGTCTGCTTATCTGGCTGTAGTACCCGGGATTCTTTCGTTCAGGGTTTATATATGTCAGTGTGTGTATAATGTCAGTGTGTATATGTGTGCATGTATGTGTGTTTATAGGTCAGTGTGTGTGCATGCAGGTCAGTGTGTGTGCATATGTCTGTGTGTGTGTGTGTGTTATATATATGTCAGTGTCTGTATACATGTCAGTGTGCATACATGTCAATATGTATACAGTGCTGTGAAAATTAATTGGGACAAAGCATTTTTTAAGTAAATTCATAAGTTGGTTACCAGTCAGTGATTCAAACCAGTTTTAACTGCTTTGAACAGGTGTGAGTGTACAACCTTGAGTAACAAAATGTGGTTTGTCTGGTTTTCGTTAGAAAATAACAGCTATCTGCCCCCTCAGCTTCAGTTAAGAGCTTGTTTCTGTGAGGAGTGGTTTAGTGTACTTTTTCTCTGTGTGATTCGTGCCTGTAAAAATAGATGTTACTCCACGGAAGAGGTCTAGAATTATTACTCTTAATGAACATAAATAAGTACAATAATAATAAACAGTGCCATACATGTGTGGTTCCATGATGAAGAATTTAATAATTTATGCAAAAACGTGGTTAGAATCAATGCCAAAACGCATTGAAAATCTCATATCTGCTAAAGGAGGACATATTTCTTAAAATTAGTATGTAACAGTGCATCATAACATTTTATTATTGAATATTCAAAAATATGTGCATTTTTGCTTTGTCTCAATTCTTTTGCACAGTACTGTATGTGTATATGTACACATATACACTGTGTAATATGTCTGTGTAAATATGTCAGTGTGATATATACACTAGATGGAAGCCCGACGCTATCGCATTGGGAAGGCGGTGAGGGCATAATAGGGACGGACTCCGGGGCCATCTCTCCCCCCACCGTGCACTCACCGTACATGTATACAGACACACACACGTGACAAACACACACATGTATAGATGTATACACACACGTATGCAAACACACACAAACATGCAGTTATGTATACAGACACACATACATGTATACAGACACACATGTACACACACATGTACACAAACACATACACACAGGTATACGAACACATGTATACAAACATGAACACATACAGGTATATGCACACATGTATACAGACACGTACATTCAGGTATACGCACACATGTATACATACACACATGCATGTATACACACACACACAGACACATATATATATGTACACATATACACATGTATACAGACACATATGTACACACGTACACAGACACACACACGTATACAGACACACATGTACACACAAGTATACGCCCACATGTATACAGACACACGTAATCCTGTAATCTTGCAGTGGAGCTGTGTGATGTCACGCCGCCGCCATCTTTGTATACCTGAGTGTCCAAAGATGGCGGCCATGTAAGTGTGTATGTGTGTCCCTGCCACGTCACGTGAGCCGGCATGTGTTTATCTGTGTGTGTCTCCACTGCGTCATGTGACCCGCTGCCTGTGTGTGTGTGTATATCTGGACCCGCTGCATCACGTGACAAACAGCGTGTGTGCTCCATCATGGGGTTATCCTACAAATTTAAACTCTCAGTGATGTCACCATACATTAGACGCAGCAGACTGGTTGCCTGGAACCATGTGCAGAGACCCCTGCGGTTCGCGCATGTGTAGATGAGTTTTACATTGTAGCTGCAGTAAGGCAGAGCACAGTGCGTTTGCGCAAGCTGGAAACTTATCTACACAGACGTGAGATGGGAAAGTGAGACAGAGATAAAGCAGGAGGCGTGATCCATATAATTCAGAAGAAGAGGCTGTCGAACGGTGAGGAGAGTCTGAATGGACCAATGGACCAATCTGCAAGCAAGAATTTCGTACCGGTAACAGGTTAGAATACAGGGTGCTAGATTTCTAATAGTTATTTATTCTGTGTATAGGGACATTCAGGGCATAATACCCTGTATCTTATAATGCAGCATCAGCATGTGCACGAGGCCTTACAAATACTGAGGTAAAAACACCAAATACTCAGCGTGTGCACAAGACTTTACAAATACTGAGGTAAAAACTCACCAAATACTCAGCGTGTGCACGAGGCCTTACAGATACTGAGGTAACAACTCACCAAATACTCAGCGTGTGCACGAGGCCTTACAAATACCGAGGTAAAAACTCACCAAATACTCAGCGTGTGCACGAGGCCTTACAGATACTGAGGTAAAAAAGCACCAAATACTCAGCGTGTGCACGAGGCCTTACAGATACTGAGGTAAAAACTCACCAAATACTCAATGTGTGCACGAGGCCTAAAGGCCACGTTACACACACAGATATATTGGTCACAGATCTCTGGTTGCAGTGAAATCTTGGACACATTGTTCCATTGTACACAGCCACAAAATGGAGCAATGTGTCCATGATTTCACTGCAACCAGAGATCTGTGACCAATATATCTGTGTGTGTAACGTGGCCTTTACAGATACAGAGGGAAAAACTGACCAAATACTCAGCGTGTGCACGAGACCTTACAGATACTGAGGTAAAAACTCACAAAATACACAATGTGCGCACCCACTACCCCTCCACCTTGGATAGACATGTGAAATACCTCTACATGCTGTATGTGCCCTTCTATGTGGATATTGCACATGCAGCTCTGCTTCGTACCTCCGTACACACTGGGCTCCACTCCATATACCTCGTACACACGCGGCTCCACTCCATACACCTCGTACACACGCATCTCCGCTCCGTACACCTCGTACACACTCGGCTCCGCTCCGTACATAACGTACACACTCGGCTCCGCTCCGTACACACTCTGCTCTGCTCCGTACACCTCGTACACATGCGGCTCCGCTCCGTACAACTCGTACACACGCGGCTCCGCTTCCGTACACCTCGTACACATGCGGCTCCGCTCCGTACACCTCGTACACATGTGGCTCCGCTCTGTACACCTCGTACACACGCGGCTCCGCTCCGTACACCTCGTCACACGCGCGTCTCCGCTCCGTACACCTCGAACACGCGCGGCTTCGCTCCGTACACCTCGTACACACGCGTCTCCGCTCCGTACACCTCGTACACACGCGTCTCCGCTCCGTACACCTCGTACACACGCGTCTCCGCTCCGTACACCTCGTACACACGCGGCTCTACTCTGTACACCTCGGACACACACGGCTCTGCTCCGTACACCTCGTACACACTCGGCTCCACTCCGTACACACTTGGCTCCACTCCGCACACCTCATACACACGCAGCTCCGCTCTGCACACCTATACACACGCAGCTCTGCTACACTGCAAACCCTCCTCACCCCACACAAACTTCACCTCATCCACTTCTTCACCTGTTCTCTTCATCTTGCACGGTGGAGTTCATTCACGAGGAGCTGATCATGTGATCCCTTACTCCTGCCCTCCATTGACATCATCACAGGTCCTGTAAGCACAGATCCTGTGCAGCTCCACAGGTGGGCTCACACTGCGGGAAGGAGGGGGGGTGTAACGCGGCGGACAGGACATAATAGAAGGAGTGGCATCAGCAGGGGCCACCAGGGGCCCCTGCAGATGCCGCCTTATGTCTACTAGCAGGGGTCGTTGCCTCATGGATGCTGCGCTCCTGTGTGCAGTGTGGTGCGGTGCCGTGGCAGATTATAATGGGGCAATTTATCCCCTGGGCTGTGGGCCCCTAGACACCATTGGGCCCGGGGCTAAAGCCCATATTGAACTCATTATAATCTATACGTATACAGACACAGACATGTACACGCACACATGTACACACATAGACACTGTATACAGACACATACATGTATTCACACATGTCTAGAGGCAAACTCATAAACACTCATACATATAGACACACAAACATATACAGTGCCTACAAGTAGTATTCAACCCCCTGCAGATTTAGCTGGTTGACACATGCGGAATTAACTTGGCATTGTGACATTTGGACTGTAGATCAGCCTGGAAGTGGGAAATGCAGTGCAACAAAAATTTTTTTTTTTTCTTTTTCTTTTTTTTTTTAAGCGTTAAAAGTTAATTCAGAGGGACATTTATTACTCAACCCCTCAAACCACCAGCATTCTGTTTGGTCCCCCTAAAGTATTAAGAAGTAGTTCAGGCACAAAGAACAATGAGCTTCACATGTGTGGATTAATTATCTCTTTTGCCAGCCTTTTCTGACTATTTAAGACCCTCCCCAAACTTGTGAACAGCACTCATACATGGTCAACATGGGAAAGGCAAAGGAGCATTCCAAGGCCATCAGAGACAAGATCGTGGAGGGTCACAAGGCTGGCAAGGGGTACAAAACCCTTTCCAAAGAGTTGGGCCTACCTGTCTCCACTGTTGGGAGCATCATCCGGAAGTGGAAGGCTTATCCAACTACTGTTAGCCTTCCACGGCCTGGACAGCCTTTGAAAGTTTCCTCCCGTGCCGAGGCCAGGCTTGTCCGAAAAGTCAAGGCTAACCCAAGGACAACAAGGAAGGAGCTCCGGGAAGATCTCATGGCAGTGGGGACATTGGTTTCAGTCAATACCATAAGTAACATACTCCACCGCAATGGTATCCATTCCAGACGAGCCCGTAAGGTACCTTTACTTTCAAAGCGTCATGTCAAGGCTCGTCTACAGTTTGCTCATGATCACTTGGAGGACTCTGAGACAGACTGGTTTCAAGGTTCTATGGTCTGATGAGACCAAGATCGAGATCTTTGGTGCCAACCATACACGTGACGTTTGGAGAGTGGATGGCACTGCATACGACCCCAAAATACCATCCCTACAGTCAAGCATGGTGGTGGCAGCATCATGCTGTGGGGCTGTTTCTCAGCCAAGGGGCCTGGCCATCTGGTCCGCATCCATGGGAAGATGGATAGCACGGCCTACCTGGAGATTTTGGCCAAGAACCTCCGCTCCTCTATCAAGGATCTTAAGATGGGTCGTAATTTCATCTTCCAACAAGACAACGACCCAAAGCACACAGCCAAGAAAACCAAGGCCTGGTTCAAAAGGGAAAAAATCAACGTGTTGGAGTGGCCTAGTCAGTCTCCTGACCTTAACCCAATTGAAAACTTGTGGAAGGAGCTCAAGATTAAAGTCCACATGAGACACCCAAAGAACCTAGATAACTTGGAGAAAATCTGCATGGAGGAGTGGGCCAAGATAACTCCAGAGACATGTGCCAGCCTGATCAGGTCTTATAAAAGACGATTATTAGCTGTAATTGCAAACAAGGGTTATTCCACAAAATATTAAACATAGGGGTTGAATAATAATTGACCCACACTTTTATGTTTAAATTTATAAAAATTCAACTGAGCAACATAACTTTTTGGTTTGTAAGATTTATGCTTCTGTTAATAAATCCTACTCTCGTTTGCAGTTTGAAGGCTCTAACTTATTTGCATCTTATCATACCACCTAAGTCTGCAGGGGGTTGAATACTACTTGTAGGCACTGTACATACATACACATATACACACACGTGTCAGCCCCCCCTTCCTCGCCACTGTCTTCTCATCCGAACCTGGTGGTCCCATTGTCTTCCTGGAGTTTTCACCTGCAATCAGCGGGTCATGTGACTGGGCGGGCTGATGTGACGTCACATAGAGCCTAGAAGATATAAAGGGAGACAAACGAGGCGCAAATAGTGCCCTATCACTGACGTTTCGTGAAAGGTGCGTATGAAAATACAGGTGCACTAACCTGTACCAGTTGTGATCCCCACAACTGGTTAGTAGGCATTTTGCATATGACAGCTGACGCTGGACCTCCACCACCACTTCACACGTGGGAGAGAATCAGGTATCAAGATATAGGTGTCTACGGTCCGCGCTGCTATCACCGGATAATTATCCCTGGATGCTTCAGTTCGTCCCCCAAAAAAGATAGGGGTCCTAGGGGTGATGTGACGGTTCCTTTATTCCACTTCCACCAACTCGTTTCGGCACCCCTCTTGGCACCCTGAGGAAGGTGCCAAGAGGGGCGCCGAAACGCGTTGGTGGAAGTGGAATAAAGGAACCGTCACATCACCCCTAGGACTCCTGTCTTTTTTGGGGGACCAACTGAAGCATGGATAATTATCCGGTGATAGCAGCGCGGACTGCGGACACCTATATCCTGATACCTGAGTCACATAGAGCCTGTCACATGACCCGCTGATTCTGTTCCTGGAGCTTTCACTGGCATTCAGACCACCTGGTGCGAGTGAGAAGACAGCGGCGAGGAGGGGTGAGGACAGAGTGGGAAGGGGAGGACGGAGCGGCAGAGGGGGGAGGAGGACGGAGGATGGAGCGGCGGGGTGGGGGAGGATGGAGCGACACAGGCAGAGGGAGGACGGCCACGAACTGCGCCTGTCACTGTCTCTCTGTAACGGAAATCCTGATTGAGTCCGGAGTCGCTGATTGGTCGCGCCTGGCTGGGATTTCCATTACAGAGAGACAGACATGGTAAGACGTGTGTATATGTGTGTGTATAATGTCAGTGTGTATATGTGTGTATGTATGTGTGTATATAGGTCAGTGTATGTATATACAGTTGTGGCCAAAAGTATTGACACCCTTGCAATTCTGTCAGATAATACTCAGTTTCTTACTGAAAATGATTGCAATCACAAATTGGTATTATTATCTTCATTTAATTTGTCTTCTATGAAAAAACACAAAAACAATTGTGCTAAAGCCAAATTGGATATAATTCCACACGAAACATAAAAAAGAGGGTGTACAAAAGTATTGACACTGTTAGAAAAATCATGTGTTGCTTCTCTAATTTGTGTAATTAACAGCACCTGTAACTTACCTGTGGCACCTAACAGGTGTTGGCAATAACTAAATCACACTTGCAGTCAGTTGACATGGATTAAAGTTGACTCAACCTCTGTCCTGTGTCCTTGTGTGTACCACATTGAGCATGGAGAAAAGAAAGAAGACCAAAGAACTGTCTGAGGACTTGAGAAACCAAATTGTGAGGAAGCATGAGCAATCTCAAGGCAACAAGTCCATCTCCAAAGACCTGAATGTTCCTGTGTCTACCGTGTGCAGTGTCATCAAGAAGTTTAAAGCCCATAGCACTGTGGCTAACCTCCCTAGATGTGGACGGAAAAGAAAAATTGATGAGAGATTTCAATGCAAGATTGTGCAGATGGTGGATAAAGAACCTCGACTAACATCCAAACAATTTCAAGCTGCCCTGTAGTCCGAGGGTACAACAGTGTCAACCCGTACTATCCGTCGGCGTCTGAATGAAAAGGTAGGATACCCAGGAAGACCCCACTTCTTACCCTGAGACAGAAAAAAGCCAGGCTGGAGTTTGCCAAAACTTACCTGAGAAAGCCTACAATGTTTTGGAACAATGTTCTCTGGTCAGATGAGACAAAAGTAGAGCTTTTTGGGCAAAGGCATCAACATAGAGTTTACAGGAGAAAAAGAGAGGCATTCAAAGAAAAGAACACGGTCCCTACAGTCAAACATGGCGGAGGTTCCCTGATGTTTTGGGGTTGCTTTGCTGCCTCTGGCACTGGACTGCTTGACCGTGTACATGGCATTATGAAGTCTGAAGACTACCAACAAATTTTGCAGCATAATGTAGGGCCCAGTGTGAGAAAGCTGGGTCTCCCTCAGAGGTCATGGGTCTTCCAGCAGGACAACACACTTCAAAAAGCACTAGAAAATGGTTTGAGAGAAAGCACTGGAGACTTCTAAGGTGGCCAGCAATGAGTCCAGACCTGAATCCCATAGAACACCTGTGGAGAGATCGAAAAATGGCAGTTTAGAGAAGGCACCCTTCAAATATCAGGGACCTGGAGCAGTTTGCCAAAGAAGAATGGTCTAAAATTCCAGCAGAGCATTGTAAGAAGCTCATTGATGGTTACCGGAAGCGGTTGATCGCAGTTATTTTGGCTAAAGGTTGTGCAACCAAGTATTAGGCTGAGGGTGGAAATACTTTTGTCTGGCCCATTTTTGGAGTTTTGTGTGAAATGATCAATGTTTTGCTTTTTGCTTCATTGTCTTTTGTGTTTTTTCATTTATTACAAATTAAATGAAGATAATAACACGAAAGAATTTGTGATTGCAATCATTTTCATGAAGAAACTGAGTATTATCTGACAGAATTGCAGGGGTGTCAATACTTTTGGCCACAACTGTATGTATGTGCGTATATGTCAGTGTGTGTATATATCGCAATGCATTCTCTGATCTCAGGGAGACCAGTCCAAGAAAACACTGCGGGCAGCTGGCTAAAGTGCTCAAACACAGTGAATTCCTAGACACATTGCCCCCTGGGAATTATGAATATGCAAATAGAACCTGTGGAGCCTCGGTTAGGAGTCTCAAACACAGGACTAGCCATATGTCCCTCCAGGAAAGGACCCAGCCAAGGGGTGGCTCCTTGCAGAGGACACCATAACCACCATATTAAGTGGCCCTTTTAGTCAATATCCAACTCTTTTACAAGTTTAGAGATATGACAAGGGAATACCAAGGCCAAGTAACCATCCACAGACAGCTGTTTCGCGGTGTTGTCCCTCATCAGTGTGGAGTAGGATTCTGGCTAGGCGGGAGCAAGGCATAGTAGACCAACATCACAAAGCATTCACTGATCTCAGGGAGACCAGTCCAAGAAAACACTGCGGGCAGCTGGCTAAAGCGCTCAAACACAGTGAATTCCTAGGCACATTGCCCCCTGGGAATTATGAATATGCAAATAGAGTCTGTGGAGCCTCGGTTAGGAGTTTCAAACATAGGACTAGCCATATATCCCTCCAGGGAAGGACCCAGCCAAGGGATGGCTCCTTGCGGAGATGACCATAACCACCATATTAAGTGGCCCTTTTAGTCAATATCCAACTCTTTTACAAGTTTAGAGATATGACAAGGGAATACCAAGGCCAAGTAACCATCCACGGACAGCTTGTTTCGGGGTGTTGCCCCTCATCAGTGTGTGTATATATGTCAGTGTGTGTATATGTATATATGCATATGTGTATATGTCAGTGTCTGTATATATATCAGTGTGTATATGTGTGTCCGTATATGTCAGTGTAAATATGTCAGTGTGTGTGTATCTACTTATATATTTGGCAGTTTGGAATTCGGGCACTGTAGCCCAATCCCAAAATGCTTTGCGCCACCACTGCGAGCGATGACGCGTAGCGTCATCTTGAGCAGTTTCCGCTGCCCACCCGCCGCCGCAACTCTCCTATCAGCCATACACCCCCCACCTCTCCTGCTGCCCCTCCACCTCTTCTGCTGCCCCCGCAGCTCTCCTATCACCAATAGACCCCCCATCTGTCCTGCTGCCCCTCCACCTTTCCTGTTGCCCCCGCAGCTATCCTCTCATACACCCCTTACCTCTCATGCTGCCCTGCTGTCACACTCCCGCATCTTTCTGCTACTATCACCAAGTCTAAAGGACCTTTGGTGATGTCAGAGTCATGTGATCATTCACATGACTCACACATCACTACAGCCTCTCTGTTCATCGATCACTGCTCCCAAGAAGGGTAAGAAGAGGGGGCAGGGCACCAAACACACTGCAGGGGCAAATACAGGCCAGGGGAAACACCGGGGGGGGAGGGCATTCTGCCCCTCTACATTCTACCCCTCTACATTCTACCCCTGCTCTGCCCCCACTCCATTCTGCCCCTAATCTGCTGGGGTATACAGAGGCTGTGAGCTGGGGTATACAGAGGTGGCTGGTAACACAGCCTGTGCTGCTGGGTATACAGAAGCTTGTGCTGGGTATACAGAGGCTCTGTGCTGGGGTATACAGAGGCTCTGTGCTGGGATACAGAGCTGTGTGCTGGGCTATACAGAGACTGTGAGCTGGGTATACAGAGGCTGTGCTGGGGTATACAGAGGCTGTGCTGCTGGTATACAGAGGCTGTGCTGCTGGGGTATACAGAGGCTCTGTGCTGGGGTATACAGAGGCTGTGTGCTGGGCTATACAGAGACTGTGAGCTGGGGTATACAGAGGCTGTGAGCTGGGGTATACAGAGGCTGTGCTGCTGGGGTATACAGAGGCTCTGTGCTGGGGTATACAGAGGCTGTGTGCTGGGCTATACAGAGACTGTGAGATGGGGTATACACAGGCTGTGTGCTGGGGTATACAGAGGCTGTGTGCTGGGGTATACAGAGGCTGTGTGCTGGGGTATACAGAGGCTGTGCTGGGTATAAGAGCTGTTGCTGGGGTATACAGAGGCTGTGTGCTGGGGTATACAGAGGCTGTGTGCTGGGGTATACAGAGGCTGTGCTGCTGGGGTATACAAAGGCTGTGTGCTGGGGTATACAGAGGCTGTGTGCTGGGTATACAGAGGCTGTGTGCTGGGGTATACAGAGGCTGTGTGCTGGGGTATACAGAGGCTGTGTGCTGGGGTATACAGAGGCTGTGTGCTGGGGTATACAGAGGCTGTGTGCTGGGGTATACAGAGGCTGTGTGCTGGGGTATACAGAGGCTGTGTGCTGGGGTATACAGAGGCTGTGTGCTGGGGTATACAGAGGCTGTGTGCTGGGGTATACAGAGGCCTGTGTGCTGGGGTATACAAGCTGTTGCTGGATACACAGAGCCGCTGGTGCTGGGTATACAAAGCGCTGTGCTGGGTATACAGAGGCTGTGTGCTGGGGTATACAGAGGCTGTGTGCTGGGGTATACAGAGGCTGGGTCCTGAGTTATATAGAGGCGCTGTGCTGGGGTATATAGAGGCTGTGCTGGGTATATAGAGGCTGTGCTGGGGTATATAAAGACTGTGCTGGGGTATATAAAGACTGTGCTGGGGTATATAGAGGCTGTGCTGGGGTATATACAGGCTGTCCTGGGTGTATATGGAGGCTGTGCTGACTGTATATTGCGGCATATGAAGGCTGCTGCAGAGGTATATGGAGGCTTTGCTGATGTATATGGAGACTGTGCTGTGGTATATGGAGCCTGCTGCTGTGCTGTATATATAATATGGAAGCTGTGCTGGGCTGTATATATTATTTGAAACCTGCAGCTGTGCTGCCACAGCTTCCAAATAATATATACAGCCTGCCACAGCCTCCAAATACTATATGCAGGCCAGCACAGCCTCCACAGTATATATATATTACCCGCTCTCTCTATATTATATATACAGCCCCGCAGTCTCCATATTATATATAAAGCCCTGAACAGCCTCTATATTATATATACAGCCCACCCACGAGCCTCTATATTATATATACACTGCCTGCAGCTTCTATATTATATTTATGTATCATGGTTTGTGCTAAAGGGGCCCACTCATACTGTTTCGCCCGGGGCCCACCAAAAACCTGCAGCTGGCCCTGTCTGCCCCCACTACATTCTACCCCTGATCTGCTTCTGTTCACTCTGCCCCCACTCCATTTCTGCCTCTGCTCTGTCCCCACTACATTCTACCCCTCATCTGCCTCACTCCACTCTGCCCCACTCCACTCTGCCCCCACTCCATTCTGCCCCTGCTCTGCTCCACTACATTCTACCCTTCATCTGCCTCACTCCACTCTGCCCCACTCCATTCTGCCTCTGCTCTGCCCCATTCCACTCTACCCCCACTCCACATATACTGTGCTAACCACTGACCATACCATATACTGTGCTAACCACTCACCCACCATATGCTGTGCTAACCACTCACCCACCGTATAGTGTGCTAACCACTGAGCCAGCGTATACTGTGCTAACCACACAGCCACTGTATAAAGTGCTAAACACTGAAACACCATACAGTGCTAACCAATCACCCACTATACAGTGCTAACCACTGACCCACCATATACACCATATTAATCCCGCAACAACAGTGTACTTTCTGCAGAGAGGACTGTACTATTGAGCGGCTATTTCTACGGCACCTGTTCATTTCACCGTGCTCCCGATGCTATAGCATCGGGCCTATTTCGCACTCGGCGTCCTGAACCAATCGGATGCCCGTCCTGTCTTTACCACAGAGCGCCCAATCCGCTCCTTCCCCACAGGTCACACATGTGACCTGAGAGGAGGGACTGATCCCTCTCTGCAGCCCCCACCCCGCCGCAGAGGACAATGGCGTGTGACTTTGGCGCCGATCAGCCCCAGCACGCAGCCACGTCCTGCCGCCAAGTGGTGATGTCGCCGCTCCAGCCGCATCTCTCCTCACCCCTCCAGCCTCCTGCCACATCATACTCTGCTATCTACAGAGACCCCTCAATACTCTGCTACCCACAAAGCCGCCTCTATACTCTGCTACCCACAAAGCCGCCTCTATACTCTGCTACCCACAAAGCCACCTCTATGCTCTGCTAACCACTGAGCCCCCTGTATACTCTGCACCCACAGAGCGCCTGTATACTCTGCTACCCACACAGCCACCTCTATACACTGCTACCCACACAGCCGCCTCTATACTCTGCTACCCACAGAGCATCCTCTTTACTCTGCTACCCACAGAGCCGCCTCTATACTCTGCTACCCACAGAGCCGCCTCTATACTCTGCTACCCACAAGAGCCGTCTGCATACTCTGCTACCCACAGAGCCGCCTGTATACTCTGCTACCCACAGAGCCGCCTGTATACTATGCTACCCACAGACCCGCCTGTATACTCTGCTAACCACAGAACTGCCTCTATACTCTGCTAACCACAGAACTGCCTCTATACTCTGCTACCCACAGAGCTGCCTCTATACTCTGCTACCTACAGAGCTGCCTCTATACTCCACTACCCACAGAGCTGCCGCTATACTCTGCTACCCACAGACCCCCCTGTATACTCTGCTACCCACAGAGCCCCCTGTATACTCTGCTACCCACAGAGCCGCCTGTATACTCTGTTACCCACAGAGCCACCTGTATACTCTGCTACACACACAGCCGCCTCTATACTCTGCTACCCACACAGCGCCTCTATACTCTGCTACCCACACAGCCGCCTCTATACTCTGCTACCCACAGAGCCGCCTCTATACTCTGCTACCCACAGAGCCTCCTGTATACTCTGCTACCCACAGAGCCGCCTCTATACTCTGCTACCCACAGAGCCGCCTCTATACTCTGCTACCCACAGAGCCGCCTGTATACTCTGCTACCCACAGAGCCGCCTGTATACTCTGCTACCCACAGAGCCGCCTGTATACTCTGCTACCCACAGAGCCGCCTGTATACTCTGCTACCCACAGAGCCGCCTGTATACTCTGCTACCCACAGAGCCGCCTGTATACTCTGCTACCCACAGAGCCGCCTGTATACTCTGCTACCCACAGAGCCGCCTGTATACTCTGCTACCCACAGAGCCACCTGTATACTCTGCTACCCACAGAGCCGGCTGTATACACACAATTCATTTCACCGCGCTCCCGATGCAATTGCATCGGGCCTTTTTACTAGTATATATATATATGTCAATGTGTATGTGTGTGTGTCTTTATATGTCAGTATGTGTATATATGTCAGTGTTCATACATATGTGTATTTGTCAGTGTATATATGTGATTGTGCGTGATATATGTAATATATTATGTGCTGTCTATCTGTTATGCATAGGGTGTGTATCCTGTAAAGGGTGCAATATCTATTACCTATATCAATCTATTGATCTATCACCTACATCTACATATTCTCTATGATCTATGTATTATCTATCATATATCATTTTATCTCTGATCTATCTATCTATACGTCTATTTATCTGTCTACCCAGAGCCGGTGTCAGCACCTGGCGCATCCAGGCAAGTGACACCATCAGGGACACCATCCACGCCGCTTTCCGGATGGTGTCCCCTGCCCTGTGCTTGTATTGCATCCTCCTTCAGTGTGTGTTGCCACCCCCTCAACCTCTTAGGCTATGTGCTGACGCTGTGTTTTTCCCACAGAGTTGCGTCACTCTAGCTGACCTCAGGTGACCCTGACAGTGATGTCACCATTCACAGCGTGAGCCGAAACTCAGTCAGTTTCATTTCCTGCTGTGAACAGTCATCGCAGAAGATCATGGAGGGTTTGTATGGGAATAATAAAGATGGAAATGAGGGGTGTTTGTGTTCTTTTACAAGTTATTTTTCACGGTGTAGTGTATTATTTACTACTTACTTAGAGGTTCATAATGGCCGGGTCTAACATTGGCCCGACATTATGAACCTTGGGCTTAGTGCCAGCCGGCAATATTGAGCTGGCATTAACCCCTTTATTACCCAGTCTGCCACCGCCACAGGACAACTTGAAGAGTTGGTTACAGCACCAGAAAGTGGCGCTTCAATGAATGCCCCATTTTCTGGGCAGCTGCAGACTGAAATTCGTAGCGTGGGGGCACAGAATGCTTTGGCATCCCCACACTGATTATTCCAGCCCCCAGCTGCCTAGTTGTACGTGACTGGAAACCAAAAATAAAGCGCAGATCCATGTACCGTATATACTCGTGTATAAGCCGAGTTTTTCAGCCCAAAAATTGGGCTGAAAAGTCCCCCCTCGGCTTATACACGGGTCATACGGTATGCTGTGGGGGGGGGGGCTGTGACCGGGGCTGGAGGAGGCAGGAGGGGGCCGCGGTGACCGCAGCCGCATATCATGCATAATGGGGTCACGTGGGGCCGCCTCATTAGTGCAATGAATATGCACGGCATCCCCCCGTCCATCAACGGCGGGGGGATGCCGTGCATATTGCACTGCACAGCCCCCCTCCTTAATATGGGTCCCCCGGTAGTAATAAACAGCCCCCCCTCCTTATCACGTCCCCCCCAGGCTGCGGCAGCTGTCAAAATAACAAACACTGTATACATCACCTTCCGACGCAGCTCTCCGGTCCTCTGCCCTCCGCTCGCCGGCTTCTTCTTCCTTGTTGTGCCGGTGTCATGTGACCGGGCGCAGGAGATGACGTCATTTCCTGCGCGCGGTCACAGGAGTCGGCACATCAAGGAAGAAGAAGCCGGCGATCGGAGGGCAGAGGACCGGAGAGCTGCGTCGGAAGGTGATGTATACAGTGTTTGTTATTTTGACAGCTGCCGCAGCCTGGGGGGGGACGTGATAAGGAGGGGGGGCTGTTTATTACTACTGGGGCTGCTGGATACTACACTGGGGCTGCAATACCACTGGGGCTGCTGTATACAGGGGCTGTATACACCACTGGGGCTGCAATACCACTGGGGCTGCTGTATATAGGGGCTGTATACTACCACTGGGGCTGCAATACCACTGGGGCTGCTGTAATGGGGCTGCAGTACCACTGGGGCTGCAATACCACTGGGGCTGCTGTATACAGGGGCTATATACTACCACTGGGGCTGCAATACCACTGGGGCTGCTGTATATAGGGGCTGCAATACCACTGGGGCTGCTGTATATAGGGGCTGCAATACCATCATGGGGACCTTGCAATACCACTGGGGCTGCTGTATATAGGTGCTGCTGTATACACCACTGGGGCTGCAATACCACTGGGGCTGCTGTATATAGGGGCTGCTGTATACACCACTGGGGCTGCAATACCACTGGGGCTGCTGTATATAGGGGCTGCAATACCACTGGGGCTGCAATACCACTGGGGCTGCTGTATGTAGGTGCTGCTGTATACACCACTGGGGCTGCAATACCACTGGGGCTGCTGTATATAGGGGCTGCAATACCACTGGGGCTGCTGTATATACCACTGGGGGCTGCTGTATATCATACTGCTGGGGCCTGTATACCACTGCTGGGGGCTGTATACCTGTGCTGGGGTCCACCCTCGGCTTATACGCGAGTCAATAGATTTTCCCAGGTTTTGGGGGCAAAAGTAGGGGGGTCGGCTTATACACGGGTCGGCTTATACACGAGTATATACGGTAATTTTGTTTATTATTTATTTTTACACTACTATTTTTTGCTTCTTTTTTTACTTAGTCCCTTGGGGGACATCACCTTCTGCTGTATGGCAATAATCTGATTGCCATACAGTGCAGCTCTCAGTGCTGCAGACACAAGTCCCAGAGATCACATGACCTCTGAGGCTTGAGTCAGGTGACCAGGTTATTATATAAGTCATAATAGAGTGCCGCTTATCTTACTGTTTTTAATTCGTATTTAATGTTTTACCTTTACTGACAGAAAGAGTGCTGCATATATTTTTTGTATTTTTATATGTAATACACCCTGTGTAGTACACTTTCCCAGGTCCAGTTGACCTGTGTTGCTGTTACTCACTGGTATCAGTTCCTAGCATGCCTATCAATGAAGAGGTTAACTTTTAAAAGGCAGAGAAAGCACATTGAGAACACCTGTCCTTGCCCATATGGCTCAGAGTATAGAGTGCCGCTTACCTTACTGTATTTAATTTATATTTAGTGTTGCACCTATACTGGCAGAATTAGTGCTGCATGTATTTTTAGTAGGTGACCAGATGTCGTCATGTCAATATCCGTTAACCATGGCGATGATCGGGCCTTCATAATTACATTGCAGAGGCACCGATCAGCGCAGGGAGACAGGTGAGAGATCGCCGATCCCTCTCCCTGTACCCTAATCTATACCTATCACAGCAGTTAGATGATCCAGCCAGGGACACATGGCGATCATGTCCCTGGCTGTGTCACACCACTTCTCTTCAGTCTCCAATCCTCTCTATGCAGGGGATGAAGCTGAAGACGAGTGATGACAGGCGAATCATGCTGCCGCTATGCTCCATACAGATGTGAATGAGGATCACACCTATCAGGACTAGAGGGGGTGACGCTGCCCCCTCTAGAGCTCCAGCCTATGGTAGGAGCTATTGCAGCCCCAACTATAGGCTGGATCGTTTTGATCAGGCATTTCACAGTCGTTGTAATTGGCTGTTCATAATTGAACAGCAAATCATGGCGATCGTGCAGGTGGGGTGGCAACGCAACCCTCCTGAGATCAAGCTTCATGCTTCAGGAAGCACCAGGTACCACGGCTGATCTTAGGTGCTGCGGCCATTTGCCTCAGGACTAACCAGTTCGTGAAGGGTTTAATGATTGGACAAACCGGTTCGTCATTGGTCATTTAGAGATTAATTCAATAGGTAGCCCTTGGAAAACTGCCCTCCTCTGTAATGAGGAGGGGTGTGGTATAATGACATCAACACCCTATAGAAGGTGTGCTTAATTATTGGGCAAATGCCTTTCCTTAGGCAAAATGGGTCAGAAGAGAGGTTTGACGGGCTCTGAAAAGAACAAAACTTGTGAGATATCTTGAAATTGCCCAACTTTTGAAGCATGATCACCGAACAGTCAAGCGTTTCATGGCAAATAGCCAACAGGGTCTAAAGAAGCGTGTTGGGCAAAATAGGCGCAAAATAACTGCCCATGAATTGAGGAAAATCAAGCGTGAAGCTGCCAAGATGCCATTTGCCACCAGTTTTGTCATACTTCAGAGCTGCAACGTTACTGGAGTATCAAAAAGCACAAGGTGTGCTATACTCAGGGACATAGCCAAGGTAAGGAAGTCTGAAAAACGACCACCTTTGAACAAGAAACATACGATAAAACGTCAAGACTGGGCCAAGAAATATCATTAAGACTGATTTTTCAAAGGTTTTATGGACTGATGAAATGAGAGTGACTCTTGATGGGCCAGATGGATGGGCCAGAGGCTGGATCAGTAAAGGGCAGAGAGCTCCACTCCGACTCAGACGCCAGCAAGGTGGAAGTGAGGTACTGGTATGGGCTGGTATCATCAAAGATGAACTTGTGGGACCTTTTCGGGTTGAGGATGGAGTGAAGCTCAACTCCCAGACCTACTGCCAGTTTCTGGAAGACAACTTCAAGCAGTGGTACAGGAAGAAGTCAGTATTGTTCAAGAAAAACATGATTTTCATGCAGGACAATGCTCCATCACATACATCGAACTACTCCACAGCGTGGCTGGCCAGTAAATGTCTAAAAGAAGAAAAAATAATGACATGGCCCCCTTATTCACCTGATCTGAACCCCTTAGAGAACCTGTGGTCCCTCCTAAAATGTGAGATCTACAGGGAGGGAAATTCGTACACCTCTCGGAACAGTGTCTTGGAGGCTGTGGTGGCTGCTGCAAGCAATGTTGATCGTAAACAGATCAAGCAACTGACAGAATCTATGGATGGAAGGCTATTGAGTGTCATCATAGAGAAAGGTGGCTATATTGGTCACTAATTTTTTTTTGTGTTTTGTTTTTTTCTAATTTTTGTGCAATTTTATTAGTTTACCTCGTGAGAATAAACAAGTGAGATAGGAATATATTTGGTTTTTATTAAGTTGCCTAATTATTCTGCACAGTAATAGTTACCTGCACAAACAGATATCCTCCTAAAATAGCTAAATCTAAAAAAAAAAAACACTCCAACTTCCAAAAATATTAAGCTTTGATATTTATGAGTCTTTTGGGTTGATTGAGAACATAGTTGTTGATCAATAATAAAAATAATCCTATAAAATACAGCTTGCCTAATAATTCTGCACACAGTGTACAAGGGGCAATGTCTGAGCTCCTGGTATAATACAAAGGCCTCCAGCTGTAATACTGTGTGTGGCTTCCTGCTGTATACTGGGGCTGTGTGTGGCCTCTTGCTGTATACTGGGATTGTTGTGGGCTCATGCTGTATACTGGGGCTGGTAGGCCTGTTTTGTACAGGGGCGTATATGTGGTCTCCTGCTGTATACTGGGGCTGGTTGAGGCCTCCTGTTTTATACTGGGGGTTGTGTGTGGACTACTTCTGTAATACTAGGGACTGTGTGTGGGCCTCCTGTTGTATACTGGGGGCTGTATGTGGCCTCCTGTTGTATACTGGGGGCTTGTGAGGCCTCCTGTTGTATACTGGGGGCTGTGTGAGGCCTCCTGTTGGTATACTGGGGGCTGTGTGAGGCCTCCTGTTGTATACTGGGGGCTGTGTGAGGCCTCCTGTTGTATACTGGGGCTGTGTGTGATGGCTCCTGTGGTATACTGGGGCTGTGTGAGGCCTCCTGCTGTATACTGGGGGCTGCGAGCGGCCTCCTGCTGTATACTGAGGGCTGTGTGGTGGTCTCCTGCTGTATACTGAGGGCTGTGGTGGCCTCTGTATACTGGGGGCTGGTCGAGGCCTCCTGCTTTATACTGGGGGCTGTGCGTGGCCTCCTGTTGTATACTGGGGGCTGTGCGTGGCCTCCTGTTGTATACTGGGGGCTGTGCGTGGCCTCCTGTTGTATACTGGGGGCTGTGCGTGGCCTCCTGTTGTATACTGGGGGCTGTGCGTGGCCTCCTGTTGTATACTGGGGGCTGGGCGTGGCCTCCTGTTGTATACTGGGGGCTGGGCGTGGCCTCCTGTTGTATACTGGGAGCTGTGCGTGGCCTCCTGTTGTATACTGGGGGCTGTATGTGGCCTCCTGTTGTATACTGGGGGCTGTATGTGGCCTCCTGTTGTATACTGGGGGCTGTGGTGGCTTTCCTGTTGTATACTGGGGGCTGTGCGTGGTTTCCTGTTGTATACTGGGGGCTGTGCGTGGCCTCCTTTTGTATACTGGGGGCTGTGCGTGGCCTCCTTTTGTATATGGGGGCTGTGCGTGGCCTCCTGTTGTATATGGGGGCTGTGCGTGGCCTCCTGTTGTATACTGGGGGCTGTGCGTGGCCTCCTGTTGTATACTGGGGGCTGTGCGTGGCCTCCTGTTGTATACTGGGGGCTGTGCAGGCCTCCTGTTGTATACTGGGGGCTGTGCAGGCCTCCTGTTGTATACTGAGGGCTGTGTGTGTGGCCTCCTGTCTGTATACTGGGGGCTGTGTGTGTGGCCTCCTGTGTATACTGAGGGCTGTGTGTGTGGTCTCCTGCTGTATACTGGGGCTGTGTGTGTGGTCTCCTGCTGTATACTGGGGGCTGTGTGTGACCTCCTGCTGCATACTAATTGCTATATGTGGCCTCCTGCTGTATACTGGGGACTGTGTGTGGGCTCCTACTGTAATACTGGGGGTTGTGTTGCCTGCTGTGTACAGGGTCTATATGTGGGCTCCTGTTGTATACTGGGGCTTGTGTGCCGCCTCCTTCTGCATGCTAGGGGCTGTGTGTGGCCTCCTGCTGTATACTGGGGATGTGTGTGGACTCCTGCTGAAATACTTGGAACTGTGTGTGGCCACCTGCTGTATACTGGGGACTGTGCGTGGACTCCTGCTGTAATACTGGGGACTGTGTGTGGCCTCCTGCTGTATACTGGGGGCTGTGTGTGGCTTCATGCTGTATACTGGGGGCTGTGTGTGCTCTCCTGTTGTATACTGGAGCTCTGTGCATCCTCCTTCTGTATAGTGGAGGCTCTTTGTGGACTCGTGCTGTGTAGTGTGTGTGGAATCCTGCTGTATACTGGGGGCTGTGTGTAGCCTCTTGCTGTATACTGGGGGCTGTGTGTGGCCACCTGCTGTATACTGGGGCTGTCTGTGGCCTCTTGCTGTATACTGGGGGCTATGTGCAGCCTCCTGTATACTGGGGACTGTGTGTGGACTCCTGTTGTAATACTGGGGACGGTGTGTGGCCTCCTCTATACAGGGGCTGTGTATAGGCTCCTGCTATATATTGGGGGCTGTGTGTAGGCTCCTTCTGAGTAATGGGGGATACATCCGGCTTCCTGCTGTAGACTGGGGGCTGTGTGTGGGCTCCTGCTGTAGACTGGGGGCTGTGTTCGGGCTCCTTCTGTAGACTGGGAGCTGTGTGCAGGCGCCTTCTGCAGTCTAGGGGCTGTGTGCGGGTTCATGGTGTAAACTGGAGGCTGTGTGCAAGCTCCTGCTGTAGACTGGGGGCTGTGTGTAGGAGGTTGCTAGAAGAATAGCAAAGAGGTGTCTTAGTTGCTTTGGGGTTTGTGTGGCTGATTCACTGAAGGTCATGTCCCAGTGTGCACTATTTTCAAGAAGTCCTTACCTTTGGCAAGCCTCCCAGAACGTTTCACAGATAAATATCGAGGCTAACTGTCAAAACAGGCAAGGCAGTCAGTATCTATTAGCTCACACATACAAACAGTAAATTAGCCTTTTTTGTGATGGCTCTGTGGCACTGGGGATGGCGGGCGTCTCTCCCACTGTGAGGTTTCTCCCTTGTCCGCTCTTTTTACCTACTTGCTCTCTGCCCCACTGTCTGTCCCCCTGTGCTGCCTCTCTGTCCTCCATGATCACCATCTGCCCCCCTTATAGTCACTTCCTCTCCCCCCCATGTGGTTGCTCTATGCCTCCCTGTGCACTCTCTCTGCCCGCGTGCACGCTCTCTGCCCCCCTGTGAATGAACTTTACCCCCCACGTTGCTTCTCTACACCCTGTGCACACTCTCTGCCCACCCCGTGCTGCCTCTCTGCCCCCACTGAGATTGCTCTCTGTCCCCCCCCATGGTCACTCTCTGTCCCCCCACCCATTCTTGTTTTCATGCAGTGGCACTATGAGGAAGATAACAGCGGCATTAGGAACTGGCGCGGTTTCTCCATCAGCAGGCTGCTGGCTGAGCGGGTCTGCCAGGTGAGTGGGCAGAGCGAGCAGGGGTTGTGAAATCAGGCGGGGCACAGTGAGGGGGGTAAGAACGGGCAAAGCAAGGAGGTGTGAGAGCGGGTACAGTGAGAAGGGTGTGAGAGTGGGCAGAGCAAGGGGTGTGTCAGAATGGGCAGAGCGAGAGGAGTGTAAGAGCAGGCTGAGCGACTGTGAGAGTGGGCAGAGCAAGGGGGGGAGTGTTAGAGTGGGCAGAGCGAGTAGGGTGTGAGAGCGGGCAGAGCGAGCGGGAAGTGTGAGAGTGGGCATGGCGAGGAGTGTGAGAGTGGGCAGAGTGAGCAGGGAGAGTAAGAGCGGGCAGAGCTCGGAGTGTGAGAGGGGTAGAGCGCAGAGGGGGGTCAGAGCGAGCAGGGAGTGTCAGAGCGGGCAGAGCGCGGAGGGGGTGCAGATTGAGTGGAGAGTGTGAGAGAGGACAGAGTGCGGAGAGGGGTAGAGTGAGTGGTGAGTGTAAGAATTGGCAGCGCGAGCGGGGAGTGTGGAGGTGGGGCTGAGCGCAGGGTGTGAGAGTGGGCAGAGCACGGGGGGATGAGAGCAGGCAGAGCTCAAAAGGGGGCACTATCTCATTAATCAGTTGCGCTAATATGGTGTCGGCGCCTTGGATTGTGGGATTTGGAGACCTCTCAAAGGAAGTCTATGACGGACGCTAGTAGGTAAGTATATTAGATGTACCACAGAAATGTCAAGCTAAACAGTAATATATAGGAAGGGTGAAGAGTAATCAAGATGTTGTGAGTGGACTATTTTAATTCAGCAAGGTGGAGGGATACACAGTCTGTCCTGTTCACCATGGCATGGAAGAGGAACAAGCATATAAAAAGCATAAGAAAAGGTATATTTTTCATGCTATTGACTGTAAACATTTTCTGTGAATATTTAAACCTCTTTTGAAACTTTTGCCAGCTAAGTGTGTCATGGCACAACTCCTTTAGCTTAGAAGTCATCCAACCATGACAAATTTTATCTCATATGGATGAACCCTTACAAACTCTTACCTCTCGATATGCCTAATCAGACCTGACATGAAATGGGCACAAAATAGGAACTAGGCTTAGCTTGTAATTAAACCTTATTGGGGTGGATGCGTGTGAAGACAGTCACATTTCTCCATTACACTGGGAAAGCATTTGTGTTGCAAATAGTACTATTCTCAATAGAGGGAGTAACTCATGACCAGGCCCGTATTTGGAGTTCCTGCCGCCCTAGGCACTGTCAGTGGTGGCCTCCCCTGTCTGCCCCGCCCCCCTGTCATGCCTCGCCCCCCCCCTTCGCCGCAGAAATTCTGTATGTTCATGTTGTATGTTCTCCAAGTGTTTGCATGGGTTTCCAACCACACTACAGAGACATACTGATAGGATGTTTACCCAATGGGGACAGTGTTGATGAAGTCTGTAGGGTGCTGTGGAGTTCATAGTGTAATATAAATGCAAAAAATATTATTCTTAATATTATGTCACAATACCAGGATCTGAGGATCTTCTATTTAGAGGTCAGGGGCTCTCTGATGCCATGTCGCTGCCTGTCTCACTGTCTTTCTCTTTTGACACTGCAGTGCGGTGGACAAGTGAGCATTAACTGGTTAATAACAAGAAGTATGGTGTGTACTAACTGAGGCATAAACCCTCCCCATACCATGAAGTATGGTGTGTGTACTAACTGAGCCATAAACCCTCCCTATACCATGAAGTATGGAGTGTGTACTAACTGAGCCATAAATCCTCCCCATACCATGAAGTATAGTGTGTGTACTAACTGAGCCATAAACCCTTCCCATACCATGTAGTATGGAGTGTACTAACTGAGCCATAAACCCTCCCCATACCATAAAGTATGGTGTGTGTACTAACTGAGCCATAAACCCTCCCCATACCATGAAGTATGATGTGTGTACTAAATGAGCCATAAACCCTCCCCATACCATGAAGTATGGAGTGTGTACTAACTGAGCCATAAACCCTCCCCATACCATGAAGTATAGTGTGTGTACTAACTGAGACAAAACCCTCCCCATACCATGAAGTATAGTGTGTGTACTAACTGAGCCATACCTTCCCCATACCATGAAGTATGGAGTGTGTACTGACTGAGCCATAAACCCTTCCCATACCATGTCCAGCAGACATTGTAGGATTACTATATGGATTCTATTATTAGGGTACAGACACATGGCATGGAACTCGGATGAGTACAATGTGTGATTTTATCGCATTGCAGTCGGACCAATGTTATTCAATGTCTGAGAGCACATTGGCGAGCGTCGGAGGTTTTTTTCTCAGCCAGATTCTGGATGGAAGTCGCAACATGCTACGACAGTATGTGATTCATGCGCGAGACTCGCCAATGCAAGTCTATGGGTCCGACAAAATCATGGTCTGCAGTCAGACCATCCGAGAGCCATGCGTTTTTTCACTGATACATTCTCATTCAGTTGCTGGGAACACTGTAAAATGTTCCTGTACATGATTATACAGTAAATAGCTGCTGAGAAAAAAAATGGCTTGCACACGGACACCAAAAGTTTGCAACTTTTCAAAGCAATATATGCCAGGATTGTGTTAAAACTCCTTTGATGAATAGGGGCGATCAAGTATATTAGTCAGATTATACTATGCATTCACCTATGCAGTCTACAAATTCTGTGGCCAAAAAAAAAAAAATATACAGAAGAATGCAAAACAATATATTATACAGTACAAGAAATATAGGAACGCCGGCCAGGGATTTTAAGGAGAGAGCTGACCAGTCCCTCACACTGTATGCAAATACGGCCCTGTGTATACACAGGACAATCCACCACCAATATGGCCGCCAGTACAGCCCCCTGCAGCCGCCACTCAGCCTTCCTAGAGTCCTGAGAAGTATTAAAGCCTAGTATGGAGGAAACAGGAGTCACTTGTCATTCAGGTGCCTGGGAAAGATGGGTGAGGACACGGGAAAATGGATGGATGGATAAAATGTGTTGATTACAGGGAGAGAAAAAAAAGACAGAAAAATAGAGAAAGAAAACACTAACTTTACAGAACGGATTGATATGATATACATGAATGGTTGAATGAATGAATGAGACACAATGTGCAGATTGGAGAAAGGAAAAAAGGAGAAAAAAAAGAAAGAAAAAGTAGGCAAGAGAAAAAAAGAGGAGAAAATAAAAGAATGAAAGCTAGAAAGAGGAGAGTGAGAGAAAGAAAGCAAGAGGGAAAGCGACAGAGAAAGAGAGGGGAGAAAGAGGGAAAGAAAGAGAGAGGAAGAGAGAAAGAGAGGGGAGAAAGATGGTAAGAGAGAGGGAGAAAGAGAGAAAAACAGGTAGAGAGAGAAAGAGGGAGAGAGAGTGAGAATGAGAGAGAGAAAAAAAGAAAGTGAAAAAGAGAGAGGAAGAAACAGAGAAAGAGAGAGAAAAAGAGTGAAAGAAGGGGACAAAGAGAGAGGAAGAAACAGAGAAAGAGAGAGAAAAAGAGTGAAAGAGGGAGACAAAGAGAGACAGATAAACCCCCTATATACAGTGCAGCACACAGCCTCCCTAGCTCCTCTGTGACTGAGGGGATTGTCATCGCATGTATCCCGCCTGCCACCCGGGTGCCAGCCATCAATGATCATCATCATCAGATTTATGATGCATGATGATTGATGCCCCCATGCCAGAGGTGTATCTAGGTTTTCTGGCACCCAGGGCAAGAGTTCAGTTTGGCGCTTCCCCCGCGGTCTGAGTAGATATCATGTGACCAAGTGACCAATCATCCATATGCAATTTTTACACTTACAGGAACAGTGACTGCTGAAACCAGCAAGAGCTGTTTCTGACAGTGAGTATATTACACGTTGTTAGGAGCGGGCTAAGATGCTTTCGCATTCCTCTGCTTTTTTTAAAAGTACCCTGCAAACGCACTACGTTGCATTTTTGTGCATTGGAGGATGCATGGTATATACGCAAGCATCCTGAAGCGCACAAATAATGCATGCAGCTCAATGGAGCCGCACTGCCATATGGGTGGCACCGCAGCCAAGCGGATTGTCTGGCCATCCAGATCTCTCTCTCCTCACCTCTCTTCTCGCTGCTCCGGTCTCCTCAACATTTGCTCTGCACGTCTCAGTACAGCGGCGCTCATTGATGACATCATCGTGCCCCGCCGTGCTGAGCTGCAGAGGGCAGACAGCGGTGGCTGGGACTCTGGAGAAGCATGCTGCCAGCAAAGGCGGCTGAAACTATAGGAGTGGGAGCCGAATCCACTGGGGGCTACCACTGGTACAACACCTTGTATGCACACAGCTCCGCTCCGTACACCTCATATGCATGCGGCTCCACTTCATATACTGTACATGCGGTTCCACTCCGTACACCTCGCACACACACGGCTCCTCTCCGTACACCTCGCACACACGCGGCTCCTCTCCGTACAGCTCGCACACACGCGGCTCCTCTCCGTACACCTCGCACACACGCGGCTCCTCTCCGTACACCTCGCACACACGCGGCTTCTCTCCATACACCTCGCACACACGCGGCTCCTCTCCGTACACCTCGCACACACGCGGCTCCACTCTGTTCAGCTTGCACACACGCGGCTCCACTCCATACACCTCGCACACACGCGGCTCCGCTCTCTACACCTCGTACACACGCGGCTCCGCTCCATACACCTCGCACACACGCGACTCCACTTCGTACACCTCGCACACACTTGACTCCGCTTCGTACACCTCATACACACACGGCTCGCTTTGTACACATCGTACACACACGGCTCCGCTCTGTACATCTCAAATACATGCGTCTCTGCTCCATATACCTGCGGCTCCGCTCCCTACACCTCGTACACCTGCGGCTCCGCTCCGTACACTTCATAACACACACCACGAACTCACACTCTTGTACCTCACAAACCGCCCTCTGTACACCTCGCACACACGCGGCTCCTCATTGTATACCTTGCACACACGCGGCTCCTCTCCATACACCTTGCACACACGCGGCTCCTCTCCGTACACCTCGCACACACGCGGCTCCTCATCGTATACCTTGCACACACGCGGCTCCTCTCCATACACCTTGCACACACGCGGCTCCTCTCCGTACACCTCGCACACATGCGGCTCCTCTCCGTACACCTCGCACACACGCGGCTCCTCTCCGTACACCTCGCACACATGCGGCTCCACTCCGTACACCTGGTACACACACGGCTCCGGTAACACTGAACGCATTGCAGCCAGGCTGTCACTCTGAGACCCCTCACTCTTTCTAAGTCCTTCCAGGCTGTAGTCTCTCTCTCTTTCTTGTCTCCCCGGGTAGTATAGCTGCAGCTTGGACCCTTGTGGGTCCTTTGTGGTTGCTGCTGTGCCTTCAAGCCTTGTTGTGGGAACTCCAACCTGGAGTTAAAGCTCCCCGTCGGTTAATCTGGGAAGCCGGGTGAATCATCGGTTCCCTCCAGAGCCGACACTCTGCAGTGTGCCTAGTCTGCAGCAACCCTTTCCTGCAAGGCGTTACCAGACTCATTCTAGCACGTGTGACTCCAGCACAAATAGGGAAAACTACTCCTCCAGTTAGTCAGTGCTGCCGTGTGCCTCGGACCCAGTACTGCTGGTCTGGTCTCTTTCCTCACACTCCCCTGGGATGCCGGCTATGGACGAGCTTTCTCTCCATGGTTTCTGTGACTGTGGATTCTGCATTTCCATCAAGCCCAACCCCCCGGGATGTGTGTCTGTCTTTCTGATGTCTGTGCTGCTCGGCTCACTCTGGCCTACTACCTCCTTCCTCCTCTTTCTCTATTTGAGCTCTCTGTCACCTGATCCGCCCTCTTTCCCACCCACTTTCCTCTAAACCCACCACCCCTTGCCCGCCTAGAGTTCTGGGCTCTGGGTTAGGTGCCGCCTCTGTGGGTGTGTGTGTCCGTGAGGATGTTTGTTGCTCAAACCTGTCTCCTATCTACCTGGCTGCAGTTCCCTATGTGGCCACTCTGGTCGCAGGGGTGCCACATTCCCCCGGAGTTAAACCGGCGTGTCCGCACGCCGTCCGGCATGCTTCCCCCTGAAAAAGGCGTTTTTATTTTATAACAATAACATTAAGCAGTATGTTTCTTCCACTTAAAGAGGCACGGGTTCTTTAAATGTTGCATTAACTATTTACATTAGTCCACGGGTGTTTCTGCTTAGATGGCTTGGATTCTCGTACACCACCCCCAGGCACTTGCTTTCCCTAACTTACTGTGCATGGGGCTTAATCCAGTTCCTCCACCCTTCTGGACACTCTACCTAAAACTTCACATTTAAATATTCACATTAAAGCAGTACTTTTTCACCATAAAAGTATAAAATTAGCAAATACACATTACTTTCTAGCAAAAGTATAAACGTCTTTCAAAAATTGCAAAAGTTTCAAAAAGTGTGAAAACGTTCCAAACAGGTACTCTGCAGTTGAGTTCAAAGTTCTATGCACAGTCTCTGTGCAACCTGGTCTTAAAACCAATTGGGAACATACTGTGTGCTCAACTATATATAACGGGAGTTCATATCACATCATAGTCTGTGATAATAAAGTCAATCAAACATATAAAAGAAAAACAGGGGAAAAGGCTAACACTCATTCAGGTTTGGGATGGGGACAATAAGGAACACATCACATTCACAATTACAGTTCTGGTACAGCAGGATCCGGGTCTTCACTCCTTGCTTTTCTTCTCCTTCCAGGGAAGCACTTGTGGAGCTCTCCTCGGAAACAGTTCCAAGTCTTGCAGGGCTTCTACTAGCAAGTAGCTGCCGGGGGTCTGTGTAGCTGCTTCTGCTGTAGACTTTGTAGAACCCGTGTTAGCTATTGGATCGTTGTGAACTGGTGGATCCGGGTAGATAAATGGATCTGGATTCTCTAATTCTGGGGGTTCATCTTCCTCTGGTGTTCTGAGGGATAGTCTCCTTACTTTAACCCCATATGGACCTCTCTCTCCAGGCACAACGTTGTAAGACACCCACTCGCCAATTTGCACTTTCCTGTCCGGGTGTTTTGCAGGCAAATATTCCTCAACATCTCACCTGTTAATAAATGTCTCTTGGTGCATCGGGTTCACGGGCGAACGCAAATCCTTTTTCCTCAATGATCTTTACTATCTGTCCCTGGTGCCATGGGGATCTGCGCACTTCTCGGTCGCAACGAGCTTCTGCCTTTGCCTCTTTAGTACGGGCAATAACATCTTGCTTTTGTACCTGCCGTTCAATCTCTTCTTTCTCCCACTTGCGCACACAGCGTCGCAGGTACTCTTCCCAGGTTACAATCTCTGATGGTCCCACTGGGCTGTCCGGGTTCCCTAAGAAACCCATAAGGTCATCGCTGGCCTCGCTCTTCTCCCACCAGCATCGAAGCTGTTCCCCTCTCACTTCTGATATCGTAGGTGCGGTAAATCAAGGGCTTTGGCAGTGGTAACCCATCCCTCTCTAGGGCTCAGAGTGGGTCAGACACTCTTGGGGCAGGGCGCGGTGCAGCTCCTGGATAGAAGGTCAATCAGGGTCGCGGTGCTGCATTCTCCTTCGCTCCCGGTGCGACTACTAGCGGTGCCAACCCAGCCGGGTTGCGCAGACACCGACTACAGATTCTGCTGCACATCAATTCGAATCCGGGTCCTCTGCTCTACTTGGGCCCGGGTTATTTGCAGGGGCAGCAGCCGCATTAAACCCTTCCGGGTGTCTTGGATCACCGGACGTCTCTTTCCGCCTTCCGCCATGCCGCCTCGGTCACTAGAGTTCTTTCCCTGGCCGGGTTCCTCCACTGGTGCGTTCTGTGCACCCTCCGGGATCACTGTAGATCTTCTGACTGCAGCGCTCTCCTCGGCATCCTTCTCTTCCATCCGCATTTACTGGAATCGTAATGACGACTGCTCCGCATCCGTTTTCCTGTCACGCATTTCCTGGGCGACGACTTCCTCTTCATCTCCCGCCAGTTTCTCATTGGTTAGCACACTTGGGGATGGGGGCTCCTCCTTGGGATTGATGGTTGGCTCTCCCGGAATTAAGGGGAGCCAGGGCGGCCCTTTCTTTTTCCGCTTTGGACCAGGGCGACCCACGATGGGTCCTCCTCATTCTCCTCTATTTGTGCTCTCTGTCACTTGATCTGCTTTCTTTCCCACCCACTTTCCTCTAAACCCACCACCCCTTGCCCGCCTAGAGTTCCGGGCTCCAGGTTGGGTGCCGCCTATGTTGGTGTGTGTCCGTGAGGGTGTTAGTTGCACAAACCTGTCTCCTATCTGCCTGGCTGCAGTTTCCTATGTGGCCACCCTGGTTGCAGGGGCGCCACATTCCCCCGGAGTTAAACCGGCGTGTCCGCACTCCGTCCGGCATGGATCTCCCTGAAAAAGGCATTTTTATTTTATAACAATAACATTAAGCAGTATGTTTCTTCAACTTAAGGAGGCACGGGTTCTTTAAACGTTGCATTAACTATTTACATTAGTCCACGGGTGTTTCTGCTTAGAAGGCTTGGATTCTCGTAAACCACCCCCAGGCACTTGTTTTCCCTAACTTAGTGTGCATGGGGGTTAATCCAATTCCTCCACCCTTCTGGACACTCTACCCATATTGCTAGGTATTCTAACGAGCTTGTGTTGTATTATCCTAAATAATAATAATAATTTTTATTTGCCAACATATTCTGCAACACAATACAATGCTCTCATCTTGCAACACTACGTATTCAGTATTACCTTTCAGTTTTAAGGGATCATATGACCCTGACAACGCTTAGCAGAAGTAATCATGATTGCCTTATTTGTGGGTACCTGTTTTATCAGTCTGTTTTTAGTAGTTCTGTGATAAAAAACACAGCCCCACCATGACATCTTTAATATGTCGGAGCCTCCCAGTCTCCTGACTTTCGCCAACATGTGACGCTCTGCACCCCAGGTGTACGTAAGGCCAGCTTAGCACGGTTTTACAGTTACGCTCCCTGTCCACACAGTACGTAAGGTCAGCTTGGCCCAGTTTTAAATCGACACCCCCTGTCTGCACGAGTACCTGGAGGCACAGTGAGTGAGAGAGGTTGATCCACGCACCCTCCGGCGTGACACCACACTTGCTCACAACTCTGACAGGCTGGGAGCCCCTTTTCACTAGCCCCAATGAAAGAGTCCGCCAGCTCAGTAGAGCTTCCACCAGTTTCTCTTTAGGTATAAGCCTGGTTTGTTACAACCTGGTTTGTTACAAGTGTCATACTGAGCCTTAAACCAACCCAGGTAGCATGTAATTTTTTTAAAATTACTATTTATTATTAAGTTTCACAAATAACATACAGCTGCATAACATAATATTCCCCATATGTGAAGCCTGTAAAGTCTAAATTGTCCATTCATGAAGACGTGCATCTCAGGTCTGTCTGCATTCCGTGTGGTGATACACGTGTCGTTGTCTGTATTTAGTAAGTATATGAGCTTAGTATAGTAAGCCTTTAACCCCCCCCCCCCAAAAAAAAAGGAAGCAAGAGAAAATAAAGAAGGAAATGGAAAAAGAAAAAAAAAGAGAAAAAAAAAAGAGGAAAATGAAAGGGAATACAAAGTCCCCTGCCCACCCCTCCGCTCCCACCCTATGGAAATGCTGGTAACCGTTCCACTTCTTAATATCTAGCTCCGCCACCCCACCCAGCGACCACCACTGCAACAGCGGTTATGCGTTATGGTTTTTTCTCATAGTGCCTATGGCCTTCAGTGGGCCAAGTGTGCCATGTACAGTCATGGCCAAAAGTTTTGAGAATGATACAAATATTAATTTTAACAAAGTCTACTGCTTCGTTTTTCTAATGGCACTTTGCATACACTCCAGAATGTCACAAAGAGTGATCAGCTTAACAGCAATTACCGTACTTGCAAAGTCAATATTTGCCTAGAAAATGTACTTTAACCCCCAAAACACATTTCAATATCATTGCAGTCCTGCCTTAAAAGGAGCAGCTAACATCGTTTTAGTGATTGTTCCATTAACACAGGTGTGGGTGTTGATGAGGACAGGGCTGGCGATCAATCAGTCATGATTAAGTAAGAATGACACCACTGGACACTTTAAAAGGAGGCTGGTGCTTGGTATCATTCTTTCTCTTCAGTTAACCATGGTTATCTCTAAAGAAACACGTGCAGCCATCATTGCACTGCACAAAAATGGCCTAACGGAAGAATATCGCAGCTAGAAAGATTGCACCTCAGTCAACAATCTATCGCATCATCAAGAACTTCAAGGAGCTGTTGTCAAAAAGGCTCCAGGGCGCCCAAGAAAGACCAGCAAGTGCCAGGACCGTATCTTAAAACTGTTTCAGCTGCGGGATCAGACTACCAGCAGTGCCGAGCTTGCTCAGGAATGGCAGCAGGCTGTTGTGAGTGCTTCTGCACGCACTGTGAGGCGGAGACTCTTTGAGCAAGGCCTGGTTTCAAGGAGGGCAGCAAAGAAGCCACTTCTCTCCAGAAAAATCATCAGGGACCGACTGATATTCTGCAAAAGGTACAGGGAGTGGACTGCTGAGGACTGGGTTAAAGTCATTTTCTCTGATGAATCCCCTTTTCGATTGTTTGGGACATCTGGAAAACAGCTTATTCGGAGAAGAAGAGGTGAGCGCTACCACCAGTCTTGTCTCATGCCAACTGTAAAGCATCCTGAAACCATTCATGTGTGGGGTTGCTTCTCAGCCAAGGGAATCGGCTCACTCACAGTCTAAAAACACAGCCATGAATAAAGAATGGTACCAGAATGTCCTCCAAGAGCAACTTCGTCCCAACCGTCCAAGAACAGTTTGGCGCCCAACAATGCCTTTTCCAGCTTGATGGAGCACCTTGCCATAAAGCAAAGGTGATAACTAAATGGCTCAGGGATCAAAACATAGAGATTTTGGGTCCATGGCCTTGAAACTCCCCAGATCTTAATCCCTTTGAGAACTTGTAGTCAATCATCCAGAGACGGGTGGACAAACAAAAACCAACAAATTCTGCCAAAATGCAAACATTGATTATGCAAGAATGGACTGCTACCAGTCAGGATTTGGTCCAGAAGTTGATTGAGAGCATGCCAGGGAGAATTGCAGAGGTCCTGAAGAAGAAGGGTCAACATTGCAAATATTGACTTGCTGCATTAACTCATTCTAACTGTCAATATTTTTGGTACTCCTAATATGATTGCAATTATATTTCTGTATGTGATATAAACATCAGACAAAACATAAATAAAAACCAGGGGGCAGCAGATCATGTGAAAATATAATTTTGGTGTCATTCTCAAAACTTTTGGCCCTGACTGTAAGTCTTCTGAGTTATACCATGTCTTGTTTTGGAAGGGATATACTAGTTGATGGATGTCACCTCCAGAAAGTTGGTCTATTATGGAAGATCTCAATGTCGCAGAGAATTTAGTTGTTCTGGTGTCCCTGTCCCCTTCTGTTCCACCTTCTCAGTCAGCATTCCCCCTTCAGATCAATCAATACTTCCGATAGAGTAGGTGGCCGCGGCTGTCAACCAGTATCGTAATGTCAGTCGTTTGTGTAGCACCATGATAGTGTGTAGTAATTTTCTCTGCACCTTGTCTAGACCCAGGTGCCCCAGGTTATGGAATATCCATAATAAGTAGTTTAGTGGGATGCAATGCTGTAGTATGCGTTGTGTCCAGCTTCTCACTACCTTCCAGAATTGAAGGATAACCCTGTATTCCCATATTCCATGGAGCATGTCTACCCCCTTGTCCCCACATTTTGGACATGACTGTTTTCTGTCTGGATGGGTCTTGTTGGGTGGTATATTGAACCTCAGAATTGCCCCATGCATTACTCTGAAATAGGTGTCCCTCCACCTTTCGTTCAAGATGTTCTTACGAACTTCGCGCCCACCCATCAGGGTTCGATCTCCTCATCCTGTAATCTTACCTCCCATCTTTTGAGAATCCTGTGTGTCCCCGAACTAGGTCTCTCCCTAGGGTGGTGTGTATAGTGGATACACTAGTGTCCGCTATATCCCTAGCTAGTAGTGTCCAGTCCATGGTTTGAGCATTCCTTCCTTAAGTCATATAAGCGATGGAATAAATTCAGCCTCAATTGTTCAAACTGTAGAGCGTAAGAGTGGTTACCGTATATACTTGTTGTATAAAGCCTGAGTTTTCACCAAATAATTAGGCTGAGAAGTCCCCCTCGTTATACACTGTTCCATGTCGAACTCAGGCTGGAGGGGCGGGGGGCAGGCCCCCATATGTATGCACTGCTCCCCCTGTCAAGCACCGGCAGGGGAAGCCAGTTCATACTATTGCCCCAATGCTGGCTCCCCCTCCTGTAAGCCCCACCCGGCTGCTTATGTTACCTCCTTGCTCTTCTGCTACGCGCCGGGCTCCATGCTTGTCCTGGCAGCATCCGGGTCAGTGACCGGCCGGTCGATGACGTATGCTACTGCGCCGGGGACCGGATGCAGCAAGGACGGGAGTGGAAGACCGCGGGATCAAAGATGCAAGGAGGACTTAAGACCAGGGGGGATGCTTATATTGGGGGGAGAGTCCGCATTGGGGGCCATATCACTGCTGGGGCTGTATATACCTTGGGGCTGCTGTATACCCTCTGGGGCTGCTGTATACCACTCGGGGTTGCTGTATACCCTCTGGGGCTGCTATATACCCCTCTGGGGCTTCTATATACCTATGGGGCTGCTGTATACCCACTGGGGCTGCTGTATACACTCTGGGGCTGCTGTATACCCCTCTGGGGCTGCTATATACCCCTCTGGGGCTGCTATATACCCTATGGGGCTGCTGTATACCCTCTGGGGCTGCTGTATAGCCCTCTGGGGCTGCTGTATACCCTCTGGGGCTGCTGTATACCCCTCTGGGGCTGCTATATACCTATGGGGCTGCTGTATACCCCTCTGGGGCTGCTGTATACCCCTCTGGGACTGCTATATACCTATGGGGCTGCTGTATACCCCTCTGGGGCTGCTGTATATACCTCTGGGGGCTGCTGTATATACCTCTGGGGAGGCTGCTGTATATACCACTGGGGAGGCTGCTGTATATACCACTGGGGAGGCTGCTGTATACTACCACTGGGGAGGCTGCTGTATACTACCACTGGGGAGGCCTGTATACCACACTGCTGGGGGCTGTATACCTGTGCTGGGGTCCACCCTCGGCTTATACATGAGTCAATAGGTTTTCCCAGGTTTTGGGGGCTAAAGTAGGGGGGTCGGCTTATACACTGGTCGGCTTATACACGAGTATATACGGTAAGTTGCCACCTCCTCTTTTCCATCTGCATAAGATCCTGTAGTTTTTTAATGCCCTTAGCTCTCCAGACTTTAAAGAGTATCCTTGCCCTGGCTGAAGTCCGGGTGTCGCCATGGGCTAAGGTATTTGGATATCTTCCAAGATAACCCGAGCTTGATTCTCAGTGCCTTCCAAACCCCCTGTGTCTTTGAAAATGATCGAATTTTTCATCCTATGTTATATCCCGTATATTAGGTAACCCTAGTCCACCTTCGTCTCGTGTAAGCATCAGGGTGCGTCCCCTGATCCTTGGTTTTTACCCCTCCAAAGGAAGGTCGTAAAAGCTCTATTTATCCTATTTATGTCGACGTGGCGAAGTAAAAAGGGGATGATCTGAAGTGGATAGAGGAGCCACATCTTGATAAGGTTTTCTGAAGGATCCACGGTCTGTAATGGGCGCTCAGGTAAAAGCAAGGGATTCCCAAGTAAAATAAAAAGGCTTTATTCCTCGTGCCTCCATAGCCACAACATGTTTCGACGGCTTGTGACCGTCTTCATCAGGTGAAGGTGAAGAAAATCCTTCACCTGATGAAGACGGTCACAAGCCGTCGAAACATGTTGTGGCTATGGAGGCACGAGGAATAAAGCCTTTTTATTTTACCTGGGAATCCCTTGCTTTTACCTGAGCGCCCTTTTACAGACCGTGGATCCTTCAGAAAACTGCACTGTCTCATTGAGCTACACGGCAGGAGCAGCTCGGTTCCAGCGCTGTGAGGACCAGGGGTTACATGAGGTAACTAGGAAAAAACCTACGCTCACACCAGTGTTGTGCATGGCCTGCACAACATTATCAGGTTAGTGCACACATATATAACCCTCTTGAGGGATTAATTATACAGATTGTATTGCACCATTGCGCCTCCTCTCTCCTTCTTGTTTATTACATCTTGATAAGGTGACACCTCCCCAACAAGGATAGTGGCAAATCTCTCCAGTTCTGCCACAATTTTGTTGTAACGGGGCATAATTTAGTCTGTAAATGTCTCTCGTATCTCTCTAGATATACTCCAAGATATTTAATGGCCCTATTTGCTAGAGGGATGTCACAGCAACTCGCTTGAGTACCTCTTGTCTCTCTCCACCCTCCTTCTAAGTGTTTTAGCGGGGGTATCTCACGCTTAGATTTGTTTAGGCGTAATCCAGATAGTTCCCCAAAGGCCTCCAACTGTGATAGGAGGCGGGAGAGATCCCTACGTGCATCCGCCATGTAAAGTATGACATCATCTGCAAAGAAGCTCAATTTAATTTCCTTGCTGCCTATGCAGATCCCCTGGAATCTTTGGCCCTCATTTATGAACCATGATAATGGTTCGATCGCCAAATCAAACAGCGAAGGCAACAGGGGGCACCATTGGCGTGTACCTCTACCCAGCCGTATCGCGTCTGACCGAAAGCCTGGTGTGCTCATTGTAGCCCTCGGGTTTTTGTAGAGAGAACGCAATAATGTCCTAAACGCCCCCACAGTTCCATCTTGTATAGCACAGTTTACAGCAACGGCCAGCTGACGCTGTCAAAAGCTTTCCCCGCGTCCAACATGACCATGGCTGGGCCCCCACTGTTTTGCCCCCCCTCAACTTAACTTCCAAAACCATCATAGCCCTGCGTATGTTTCCTACCGCTGACCTTCCTCCATGACCGTCGAGAGTGTCACTGTTTGTAGCCATTTCTCACCCACCTGTTTATCTGATGGTCTGGCTCTGTACAATGTAGCGTAATATCTTCCCAGGATGTAATTTGTATCTCTGGGGTTGGTCGTTGCCATATTGTCTGGTCTTTTGAGTGCGGTTATGAGTGTTGTGCCTCGTTTTCCCCTTGCTAAGTTAGCTAATAGACGACCCACCTTATCTCCATATTTGTATAGATCGGCGTCTCGTAGGGATTTCCCAAAGAGCTCCCTCTTTTTGGCCCAGATGTCAAATTCTGTTTTGGCCTCTAGCCACAGTTGTTTCGTTTGTGGGGAGAGCTGAGTCAGATCAGTCTGTGTATGTCCGCCTGACTGACTTGTCCTTATATAGTGGGTATTTGTCGTTTTCTTCGTCTTGCCTTGGCCGTCTCCCAGAACAGTGTAGGGTTGTCCTCCACCTCCCTATTCATCTCATAAAAAACCATCCACCATGCCCTTAGTAGTTTAGCAAAGCCCTGTTCCCGCTGTAGGAAGTGGGGGAATCTCCAAAGGATGTCGGTGCCCCGTGGGAAGGCATTTCGTAGGGTTAAAGTGATTGGGCTGTGATCAGAAATGAACATGTCTTCTATTGTAGTCTCCTCTAGAGACTGTGCCTGTTCTGGTTGATAGCGGAGCGGGGGTCACTTTGATAGATTCTCGCTTTGCTCGTACTCATGGTCTCACCAGCAGTGCTGCACTGCCTTGACCTACCCCCAGGTTTGGCGACCCGTAATGTCTTTCAAATCTCATCAGTCAGGGGATGTGGACTCATTTCGGATGTGCCATAGTCGAGTCTAGAGGCCTCTCTTAAGAGGGGGTGCTGTCACGCGCTTAGTTGGCACTGACTTTGGTGGATGCTGCTGTGTATGTGTTTGTCTTTAAGAGCTGCATCGTAGGGGCGTGGCTTGAAGATCAAGATAGAAGGTCGTGTGTAGCTTGAGCTCTTGCCCTTGATCTGCAAAGCTATGGGAATTTAGCTCCTCAGGAGCTGAAAACCCACCAAAGCTACAGGATTTCGTTTTGAACTATTTCTAGACCATCCTGGACCTTATTTTGGATATCTCTATAACTTGTTTTCCCTGAATTTTATCTTTGCTGGCTTAGAAAGCTGTAGCTACATAAGGCCCCGTTCTGCTGAGCAACCAGTCGGGAGCGGATTACTTCTCACACAGCTATCATCCAGAGCCTTGCCTCTGCTTCTGGGATTTTATTTACAATATCCCTCTTCCTACTCAAGTACTTTGGACTTAAGATAATTTATTGCTTTGGGGGTCTGTGTCTTTGACAGCTGAACCGGCTGTGCTGCTCTGAGTTTCAGTTTTCCCCGAATCTGCTGTCTATTTGCACCGCTATTGCATTGACACTAACAATTAGGCTTGATCTGGAACTTTCACTCGTTTTGCGGAAGAGCTGACCATCACCTGGGATTATCTGTGGAGTGGTGGCAAGATTGGAAAGAGCTGTGGAGCCTGATTTTGGAGGATTGCCAATCTCCTGTGGCGCTTCAGCTTCACTCAATTTCCCTAAGCTGCTAATATCAATAGCGGTGTGGAAGCAGCTGTTTAGCTCAGCTACATCTGCTATGATCTTCCGTGGGACTTACATTAGAGACCTTCAATCAAGAGGCACAAAATCTTTACTGTATACATAATCTCTTGTTCTGGATATCTTATATGTGAAGCCGGTGTCAGGTACTTCCATAGAGATTTGCAGTACTGATATAGTCTGTGCTGTGGACCAAAAACTACTGGAACCAGAACAAAAATACTTTGTAAAGGGACTTAAAGCTCATTTTCATCTAAAGGGTTCTGCTTGGAACATTTTGAAATCAGTATCCTATTTGACTTGTTCAGCTCTGCTCTATCGGCTTATTAATGCTGATCACAGCCCTGATTATGATATTGGGGCTTGATCAGACTATCTAGAGAGATTCAAGACTATTCTGCAATTAAGTGGACCTACTGGGAACCCTACGTGATCAAGAACCCATCTGCAGAATCAGTCTGCTACATCAAACCCCCAGCCGTAGACCGCGGTCTCTGCTTAGCGGTGTGGAAGCAGCTGTTTAGCTCAGCTACATCTGCTTTGATCTTCT
Source organism: Allobates femoralis (assembly GCA_033576535.1). Taxonomy (NCBI): domain Eukaryota; kingdom Metazoa; phylum Chordata; class Amphibia; order Anura; family Aromobatidae; genus Allobates; species Allobates femoralis. The sequence goes on from JARQOC010000011.1 coordinate 130,245,868, forward strand.
GTGGGACTTACAATAGAGATCTTCAATCAAGAAGCACAAAACCTTTACTGTATAAATAATCTCCTGTTCCATATATCTTATATGTGAAGCCAGTGCCAGGCACTTCCATAGAGATTGGCAGTATTGATTAAGTCCGTGTTCTGGACCAAAAACTACTGGAACCAGGACAAATTACTTTGTAAAGGGACTTAAAATTCATTTATATCTAAAGGATTCTGCTGGGAACATATTGGAAATTAATATCCTATTTGACTGGTTCAGCTCTGCTACATCGGCTTATTAATGCTGATCACAGCCCTTGTTATGACATCGGGGCTTGATCAGGCTATCTAGAGGACTTAAAGCTATTCTGCAATCAAGTGGACCTACTGGGACCCCTTCGTGATCAAGAACCCATCTGCAGAATCAAGTCTGCTGCATCACGCCCTCAGCCGTAGACCACGGCCTCTGCCCAGGCATTGAGGCTGTCCGGCTCATTAGTATATTACTCATCTTTAGTCTGTTCTCTGTCTCCTTATCTCTTTATTCTTTACTTTCCTCCCATTCACCCTTTCCTTCTCTTATTCACTCCCCTCCTTAGTAACCAGAGCGGTGGCTTTGGTGTAACAGCCGCGGCGGCTTCACGCAGTCGGCTGTCAAGATATGCTATTTGCGTATATTAAAAATTTTGCTCTTAAGCGCTATTCATTTTGGGAATAGAGCTAGAGCAAATTGCTAGCTAGTTTTGTGGCCGTCAGCAGTAATTTACTATAACCGCTGTGAATAACAAGCAACGTAGCTATTACCGTATATCCTATGGTCTAAAAAGAACTCGGCAGGCGCGCAAACGTAGGAATCTCATTTTTTACCTTTTTTAGCCATTTTAAAGTTAGATTTTCGAGCAGTTTTTGTGGGAGAATTCACATTTTATCCGTTAATCTAAATTTACCTATCTTATAATTTTTTTTTTTCAATAAATGTATTTATTAATTTCAAAAGGTCATAAGAAAAAAAAAAGGTAACAATTCAGATATAAAGAATTACACATTCGTACATAGTCTGGGGTATGACAGAAAACACGTTCCATTTCCAAGGCCGAGACCCCGGCAGCCGTCTCAAAAGACCCTGATACATATAATTCACCAATTATATCACATCAAGATGAAGCTTGAAGCGATGTGTAAGCCAGTTCTTGCTATTCCGTAGCCATCTAAACATCTCCGTCACCCCTACAGACCATGAAATAAAAAAGAGAAAAAAGAAGGGGAAAGGTAATGAAAGAAGACATGAAAGGAGGGAACAGAAGGGAAGAAGGGGTGGAGAGAAGAAAAAAAAAAAAAGGGAGGGGGTGGGGGGGAAGAGGAAACCTGGTTAATCTAGCTCAAGAAGGAAGAGAGGATCGCAACAACCAATCCGCAAACTCCGGGCTCTCCTTAAAAGAATGCCATAGATACCATGTACTACCCCCGTCTGATCCGGTGCCATGATCATCGGCCATCAAAGACTCTATGCGACTTAGTTTGTTCATCTCAGCTATCCATTCCAGCATGGTGGGGACCTCCGTAGACCTCCAGTGTCTCGGAATGACAGCCCTAGCCGCCATTAAACAGAACCTCAAAATTCCCCTTTTTGCTGAGGACACAGCGGCAGGAACCAGAGACAGGAGGGCAATCTGGGGGGAAGGCATATGATAAATCCCAGACATCAGGTGAAAGGCCTCAAACACCTGACCCCAGAAGGGTTGGAGGAGACCGCACGACCACCAGATATGGAGCATAGAGCCCCTCTCTATCCCACATCTCCAACAAGCATCTGACACTCCAGGGTCGAGCCTGTGTAGGAAAATGGGGCAACGGTACCAGCGTGTTAAAATTTTATAGTTCCGTTCCTGAGCAGCACATGAGACCGTCATTTTCTGGTCATCATAATGGGAGACCCAGACAATGGGGTTTAGGGCACTGCCCTCCGGAGGTCACACTAGGTACTACAAGTTTGTAGACACCGCCCCCTCCGCTTATAAACCCCTACCGCAGGGAACATCCTCAGTTTTAACCTTAGTGTGCTCGGAGGATCACGCTTTGCTTGCACTTCACTGCATTCTCACTACTTTCGTGATGGCGTCTGAAGACAAGGTAATAAGGTCCCAGTCGGGACCGGTGACAGCCTCCCCGCTCACCCTTAGTGGCACACGCTGGTGGAGGTACCGGAGGGCCTAGTGCCTGGACACCTGGTGTTTTCCCGGTACGCTGTTACACTCCTCTCCATCCCTCTCTGGGGGGCTCTGGTGAGTGGGAGATGGGAGCCTTGCACAGCTCCGCTCCGTCCGAGGCCTCCCTAAATGGTGCTTACAGACCGGACTGGAGCCAGCCCAGTCCGAGGCCTCCCTAAATGGTGCTTACACTCCGGACTGGGCTGAGCGGCCCAGTCTGAGGCCTCCCTAAATGGTGCTTACACTCCAGACTGGTGCTGCACCCCCGTCCGAGGCCTCCCTAAATGGTGCTTACAGACCGGACCGGCACTGAGGCACTCTGTGTCTCCTGTGTGCCTGGGGGTAGTGTCTGGCACTTTATGTGTTTCATGACACTCAGACCGCGCGTTGCCCTCGGGCCCGCGGTTCTGCGGGTGTACCCTGTGCTGGGGTCACCCTGGCTGACCGCCCTGTGTGTCACAGGGGCTGAGGCCGTAGGCTGCGGATGTGTGACATGTATTTGCAGTCTGTGTATAATGTTTTTTACACTGTTTCCCGCGCTGCGGGCTCCAGCTCCCTCATGAGAAGGATGCTTGGAGGATGGGACGCAGCCCGTGCGGTGACGTCACCGCGGGGCGTGTGTGTGTGTTTCCCGCGTGTCTTCGGCGCCGCCCACAGTTTCACTGTCGGCGGCCATCTTTACCCTCACTTCCCGGCTGGGAACTGTATGCAGCGTGCGTCTGCACTCCAGAGGGGAGACCGGAAGACGGCGCGGAGGTCACACAGACACACCGCTCCCTCATACCGCTTTATAGCGGTCGGTAAGCCACCGGGATCCCCGGTTTTATTGTCTGCAATTGGGCTTATCTACCCCTACTGTGGCCATGTCCTCAGCTGGGAAGCGTGCTGCTAAGGCGGCCGAGACCACCGTTACATGTGCTACGTGCAATGGAACACTGGTGGAGGGGTCCTGCAATAACTGCGGACGCCCAGAGGCCCGGGCTGCAACTGCTGGGTCAGCAACCCCGGTGCTATACCCCGAGGTTCAGGTGATCTCAGGGCCATGGGAGACTCAGAACAGGATCAATGAATCTCTGTTGTCTCAGCTGTCCTCCATGTCGCAATCCCTGGAGGCACTTAATAGGAGACTGGATAGCCCAGCTACTCCTTCCAGTTACCCCCGGGTGTCTCCCTCTTCTGCTGTGAGACCCCTTAAGCGGGCTCGTCGTGAGGCTTCACCCGAGCTCCAGACTCTCTCTGAGGAGGAGCGTTCCTCTGATGGTGAGGAAGATGATGGGGGTTCAACTTTCGGGTCAACGTCTGTGTCTGAACCTCCAGATGGGGTGGAGGATCTGGTGTCCTCTATTAACGAGTCCTTACGTCTCGTGACATCCCCTGAGGAGGTGGCTGTACACCCGAAGGAGGTCTATCAATGGCTGCGGCCTGAGGCTAGACCAAGTGGCTCCTTCTTGGACCACACCAACTTTGGAAGGGTGGTTAGGGCACCCAGGTTACATCCTGGGCGGCGTTATGTCCGAAAACCGAAGGACACTCGCTTTCCCTTCCCCCAGGAGGTGCTTCAGGAATGGTCGCAGTCCCCAAAGGTGGATGCTTCCATGACCAGGATTGCTGCACGCTCCCTATTTTCTGCCTCTGATAGCTCCTCGTTGAAGGATGCGACTGATAGACAGGTCGAGCAACTCGCCAAGTCTTCCTATGAGGCTGTGGGGTCGTCCTTTGCCCCCAATTTTGCCGCGGTTTGGACCTTACAAGCAATTACTGTCTGCTTGGATGGTATCGCGGAACTGGCAAGGTCCAGTCCAGAGGTCAAGGCACTTACCGAGAGGGCAAGAGCTTATGCTGACTACGCCAGGACGGCGTCTCTGGAAGCTGCCAATCGCTCAGCTGTGGCCTCGGCCAATGCTATTGCGATTCGTAGGTTGTTGTGGCTGCGTCTCTGGGACTCAGATGCCACATCTAAGAAGATTTTGCAGAATCTTCCATTTGCTGGTGACAGGCTGTTTGGCACTGAACTGGACAGGCTGATAAAGGATTCTGCTGAGTCTAAGATACCGCAGAATAAGCCTAAGCCACGATATACGGTGAAAAGGAACCCTAAGCAGTGGTCCTTTCGCTCCAGCTTACAGTCATCAGCATCGTCCGCTCGTGCGGACCGAGGGGGCAAGCCTGCTTCGCAGTGGCGCACCAAGAGTCGTCCCAAGAAGCCGGCGGGGGCAGCAGCTGCCACCCCCAAACCCGCCTCTACATGACTCGCTCTCCCTTCCTGCCTCCCCACAGGTGGGGGGCCGCTTGTCTCGCTTTCAAGACCAGTGGCTTCTTCACGTTCAAGATCAGTGGGTTCGAGACGTGGTCTCGAGAGGTTACAGGATAGAGCTGACATCACAACCTTTACACCGATTCCATCGGTCGGTCCCATCGCCAGACAAGGCTCAGGCTTTTTATCTGGTGTTGGAAGGTCTCCGCAGGGACGGAGTGGTGGTCCCAGTGCCCACGGCAGAGAGGTTCAGGGGTTTTTACTCCAACCTCTTTATCGTCCCAAAGAAGGACGGATCCTTCCGCCCGGTTCTGGACCTGAAGTTGTTCAACCGCCACGTGCTGGTTCGGAAGTTCCGTATGGAATCACTGCGCTCAGTGATCGCAGCTGTGTCACAGGGGGACTTCTTAGCGTCCATAGATATCAGAGACGCTTACCTTCACGTGCCCATTGCACCGGCTCACCAGCGATGGTTGAGATTTGCAGTGGGGGAGGAACACTTCCAATTTGTGGCGCTGCCGTTCGGCTTGGCCTCGGCACCGCGGGTGTTCACAAAGGTGATGGCCTCTATGATGGCTCTCCTGCACGTGCAGGGCCATGCCGTCATTCCCTATTTGGACGACCTGCTGGTCAGGGCGCCATCGGAACACCTCTGTCAAGCGAGCCTGGATGTGACCATGCGGTCTCTGGAACAATTCGGTTGGCTCCTCAATGTTCAGAAGTCAACCTTGGTTCCGACCCAGTCCTTGACTTATTTGGGCATGGACTTCAACACGTCCTCAGCCCTGGTGTCTCTGCCACAATCCAAACAGGTGGCGATCCGATCGGGAGTACAAGCAGTGCTCCTGTCACCACAATCATCCCTTCGTGGGTTGATGAAGCTGGTGGGTCGCATGGTGGCGGCGATAGAGGCGGTGCCATTTGCACAATTTCGCCTCCGTCCTCTCCAGCTGGAGATCCTACGCAGGTGGGACAAGAGGACGATCTCGCTGAATCGGCTGGTGACACTGTCACAACCGACCCGAGATTCCCTGCAGTGGTGGCTTCAACCACATCACTTGTCGCGGGGCCGGTCCTTCATAAAACCGTCTTGGTTAGTGGTGACCACCGACGCCAGTCTGAAGGGCTGGGGTGCGGTGTTCTTACACCACAGGGCCCAAGGCCTCTGGACTCTGTCGGAGTCGGCATTGCAGATCAATGTACTGGAGATCAAGGCGATCTATCTAGCACTCCTGGCTTTTCAGAGATTCCTCTCAGGACATCCCATCCGGGTTCAGTCCGACAATGCGACGGCCGTCGCTTATATAAATCATCAAGGAGGAACCAGGAGTGCAGAGGCTCTGGCCGCAGTCCACCGCATCCTATCCTGGGCGGAGGACAACAACTGCCTGATCTCCGCAGTTCACATCCCAGGGGTCGAAAACTGGGAGGCCGACTATCTGAGCAGGCAGGGGATGGACGCCGGAGAGTGGGCCCTTCATCCAGACATCTTTCGGGACATCTGCAGCAGATGGGGCACTCCGGACGTGGATCTGATGGCCTCACGGCTGAATCATCAGGTTCCGCAATACATGGCGAGGTCATGGGACCCCCAGTCGTTGGGAGCGGACGCCCTGATCTTGACTTGGTCCAGATTCAATCTACCATATGTGTTCCCTCCTCTGGCTCTGATTCCCAGGGTGCTGTGGAAAATCAGGTCGGAATGCAGGGTAGCCATTCTAGTGGCTCCAGACTGGCCCAGGAGGTCCTGGTATCCGGACCTGTGGCAACTGTCAGGCGGACACAGGTGGGCTCTTCCAGAACGCGCAGATCTTCTCGCGCAAGGCCCATTCTTCCACCTCAATTCCAAGGCCCTCAGATTGACTGCATGGCTCTTGAGGCCTGGCTGCTGACATCCAGGGGGTTCTCCCCTACAGTGGTTGCCACTATGAATCGGGCTAGAAAGCCGGTTTCCAGGAAAATGTACCACAGGACGTGGAAAATCTTTTTTACCTGGTGTGCCTCTGGGGGCCGGTCCCCGTGGCCCTTGTCCATCCCGACATTGTTGGCATTCCTACAGTCGGGTTTGGAGTTGGGATTATCCCTTGGCTCCTTAAAGGGTCAGGTATCCGCACTTTCTGTGCTGTTTGACAGACGATTGGCGCTTCTCCCGAAGGTCCGTCAATTTCTGCAGGGGGTGTCGCGGATGGTTCCACCCTACAAAAGACCTCTGGATCCGTGGGACCTTAACATGGTCCTGGCGGCATTGCAAAAACCGCCATTTGAGCCTCTGAGGGAGGTTTCCCTTTCTCGTCTGTCCCAGAAAGTGGCTTTTCTGGTGGCGATTACATCTCTGAGGAGAGTCTCAGAATTGGCTGCACTATCGTGCAAGTCTCCCTTTCTGGTGGTTCACCAAGACAAGGTGGTGTTACGTCCACGGCCGGAATTCTTGCCAAAGGTGGTTTCAACGTTTCACCTGAACCAGGAGATTGTTCTCCCATCATTTTGCCCCGCTCCCGTTCATCAGGTTGAGCGCGACCTCCATACTCTGGATCTCGTGAGAGCTATACGCATTTATGTGTCCAGAACCGCCTCCTTTAGGAGTTCGGATTCTTTGTTTGTTCTTACGACAGGTCGCTGTAAGGGGTCCGCGGCTTCAAAGTCAACCTTAGCCAGGTGGATTAAGGCTTCCATTCAAGAGGCTTACCGGTCTTCTGGTTTGCCTCTCCCGGTGGGATTGAAGGCTCACTCTACCAGAGCCGTAGGTGCCTCATGGGCCTTGCGACATAGAGCATCTGCTCTACAGGTGTGTCAGGCGGCCACTTGGTCCAGCCTACACACTTTCTCTAAGCACTATATGGTGCATGCCCATGCCTCTGCGGATGCAAATTTGGGCAGGCGGGTTCTCCAGGCGGCGGTTGCCCACCTTTAAAAGGGAACCATGTTATCCGTCTTGTTGAGGAACTCTTCCCGCCCTGGGGTATTGCTTTAGGACATCCCCATTGTCTGGGTCTCCCATTATGATGACCAGAAAAAAGAGAATTTTGTTTACGTACCGTAAATTCTTTTTTCTTTAATCATCAATGGGAGACCCAGTACCCACCCAGTTGTTCCTTTGCATGTTTTGCATTGGCCCTGTTCTCTGTTGAGACAGTGTTTGCCGGGTTGTTGAACCGTTTGTGCACGGCATTCTTCCCGATGTTTCGGGTGTGGTTTATTTTCCTCCTCGCAGCTTGTAGACCAAACTGAGGATGTTCCCTGCGGTAGGGGTTTATAAGCGGAGGGGCGGTGTCTACAAACTTGTAGTACCTAGTGTGACCTCCGGAGGGCAGTGCCCTAAACCCCATTGTCTGGGTCTCCCATTGATGATTAAAGAAAAAAGAATTTACGGTACGTAAACAAAATTCTCTTTTTTGTGGGTGAGTACAAAAATTTTTTGACGATCAGTCTCAGATAAGGTGATGTGCAGGTCTCTCTCCCAAGCCTCCATGAATCCAAGAGGGTCGGACACCAACCCAGCCAGGACCAGAACATAAAACATGGAGACCACATGGGACGGGCCCTCAGATGAAAGCATCATCAACTCAAATGGTGTCGGAACCCCCAAGGAGATCCCTGAGAGATAATCTCGGATCTGGGCGAACTCCATCCATGAGAACGACACCCCCCCGGTCTGGCCCCGGAGCCCCTCCACACCAGCGAGCCCCGCCAGTCTGTCCGCAACCTGTCCCAGGCATACCCGGTCATGTGCTGACCAACACAGAAAGGACGATCTAGTCATCGCAGGGGGGAATGTGGGGTTGTCAAACAAAGGACTCAGTCTACCCGGTCTGGAGGTCAACTTCAGTTTGCAGTTAATCTTGTCCCAATGTCTTATAACCATCTGGGTGAGTGGGACCCATTCCGTCACAGAGGGACGTGTGGTCTTTTCAAGCCAGGGGAGCCAATACAGAGACACAGGAGAAAGGAGACCCTCCAGGGTTACCCATTGTTTATGGGCACTATTAAACCTCCAGTCCACCAGCCTAGAAAGCAGAACCGCATGATAATATTTTTTAAATCAGGGAGGCCCGCCCCCCCCTTACTATTATTAGGTCTATTAGGTCTAGTTAAAATAGAGAAAGGATAAGTGGTCTCCTGCTCCCCCAAATAAAGTTGTTAACCGCCGACTGTAGACGTCTGAAAAAACTGTCCGGGATATTTATCGGGGCAGTTTGTAAAAGATATAAAAACCGAGGTAGGACGTCCATTTTAATGACACTCATGCGTCCAAACCAAGAAAGTCGAGGTTTGTCGTATTTCGCCAAGTCCAGTATCGTCCTCCTCAAAAGCGGAACATAATTTAGCTCATAGATTTCACTCAACTCTGTGGGAATCAGTACACCCAGATATTTTATTGCAGAGGTTTTCCACTTAAAAGAGAAGGACGCTTGGAGTCGCGACACTAGGTCACCAGACAGGGATATATTGAGTACCTCTGTTTTTGAGTAATTAACCTTGAAATTCGAGATGTCCCCAAACCTCTGAAATTCCCTGATGAGGACCGGGAAAGCTATGAGTGGATTGGTAACATACAAAAGCAGATCATCCGCATATAGTGATAACTTAAAGTTATGCTGACCAATCCGTACTCCATCAATATCCGGTGATCCGCGAAGTGCCACCGCTAAGTGCTCCATGGCAATGACGTAAAGTAGAGGGGATAGAGGACAACCCTGTCTGGTGCCATTGTGTATAGCAATGGGTGTCGAGAAAATGCCATTTATTTTAAGTCGTGTCGTGGGGCCCTGGTACAAAGCAACAATCTTATCAAGCAGTCCAGTCCTTAACCCCAACTGTGCCAAAAATGCTCTCAGGAAAGGCCAGCTTAGGCGATCAAACGCCTTCTCCGCGTCAATGGATAGCAAACAGGCTGGAACCCTTCTTGTGCGCAAATATGAAGTAAGGAGCAAGGTTTTCACCGTGTTATCTTTAGCCTCCCTACGCTGCACGAATCCCACCTGGTCATTGTGTATGACCTTGGTGAGAGCTGGGCCCAGCCTGTTCGCAATGATCTTTGCGTAAATTTTCACATCGACGTTAATGAGGGAGATGGGTCGATAATTAGCACACATGCCGGGGTCTTTGTCCGGTTTGGGAATAACCACAATCGTGGCCATCAACGTCTGGGGAGCAAAGGGACATGTCGCTGAGATGGAATTAAATAAGTTAACTAAAAAGGGTGACAGGGAATCAGCAAAAAGTTTGTAAAAGTTGGCCGAGAAACCATCCGGTCCTGGGCTCTTACCGCTTGCCAGTGCCTTAATGGTCTCCTCTGCGGACATATCCGCAAGTGGGCCCTTAAGATTATACAGTGAGTCATAAAACAGCCTAAAGGAGTCTGCTATTTCTATAGGAGAGTGGACCGCCGCCCCCGACCTCGACTTTATGGTAGGGATATATGTAGTAGGTGAGCGAGGATGTAGATATCTCGCCAATGCTCTGCCCGGCTTATCCGAGTATTCATATAAATATCTATGGAAGCGATCTCGTTGTCTTGCCAGAGTAGTGTCAACCAGAGCACTCAATCTGCCCCTAGCCTGCAATAGGTCAGCCATCGTCTGTACATCTCTCGTTCACTTGTGAGCTGTCTCTAGGGTCTGCACTTGAGACAACAGTTCAGTAATAGCCGCAGCCCTGTTCTTCTTTAGTCGGGCCCCCTGCTGAATGAGAACCCCTCTGTTAACTCCCTTCAATGCCTCCCACTGAAAGGGGAGGGCCGTAGAGTCGGTCTTATGTATGTCAAGGAATTCTGTAATTGCCTTCCGTACCGCCTGCAGACAAGAAGGATCGCTCAACAATCCAGGGTTCAGGGACCAGGTCCACTCCCCCCTGGACGAGCCCGGTAGCCGCAGAGACAGCATCACCGGAGCATGGTCTGACCAGATTGTTACATCAATTCTTGTCTGGAGGTCAAAAGACAAAAGACCATGGCTCACCAAAAAATAATCAATCCGACTATGGGAATTGTGGACTGTGGAAAAATAGGTGTTGTCTCTGTCCGTGGGGTGCATGATCCGCCAGGCATCTACCAGTCGTAGGTCTGTCAACACGTGTTTCAGGATCTCCAGTTGCGAAGGGGGCACCGACGACCTGCCCGAGGAGGAATCCATGGCACTGTCCAACACCATATTATAGTCACCCCCCGCTATCACATATCCCTCTGCAAATGCAGCGAGATCGCGAAGGTAACGTCTACATGTCCGAGCCTGGTCCTGATTAGGCAAGTAGAAATTAGCTATGGTAAACGTATCATTAATAATTCTAATCTTGACAAACAAGAATCTGCCGTTTGGGTCTGACTTAGAGGCCAACACCTGAGTCTGTAGATTTTTATGTAATGCTATGCTAACCCCCTTAGACTTGGTCTCTGGATTACTAGCATGGAACCATTGTGTGTAATATCTATGACCAAGAGCCGGGATCTTATCCGTCTTAAAATGCGTCTCCTGAAGAAGGAGAACATCTACCCGCTTCTTGTGCATATGATATAACACTTTCAAACGTTTTTCTGGGACATTGAATCCCCTGACATTCAGGGAACAGAGCTGCAGATTCGCCATCAGAACCCCAGGTCCTATCCCACAGTCAATACCAGGACAAACAGGTGGATGGGGGGAAAGGGAAAATGAAAAGGAGAGGGAAAGCGTTAAGGGAAAAAAGAGGTAGGGATTAAGTAGAGAAGAGGAAAAGTATGTAGAAAAAAAGAAGAAATTAGAAACTTGATCAGACAGAGAACAGTAGTCTGTCTGAGGAACCAGGAGGCTCTGAGCCACCAGGTTCAACGTAAACTTAACGAGTCAGAGAAATCTCTGAACAAGTGTGTCAATGACACGCCCTAAGGTGGGAAGTAGTCGGACACCGAGCAACCAGCTCGGCCCCCACAGCCGACATAACAGAAAAAATACAAATGCCATAAGCCCTCCTGGACAATTACTAACTTGGACCTTAATAGTGGAGGGTAAGTATGTATAGATATCTAGGCCCCATCAATGGAGCGTGAACTGTTGCATATATTAGGCTAGTTAGGAAGTACATATATGTATATTTACGTATTAATATTAACCCTCCATGTTTCACGCATAGGAGTCCCCAATCAGAGCATAGAACAATTAGCACAGCTTAACTGTAAACAAAACTCCCCTCCCCCTCCCCACCCCATTTAAAGCGAACAGCAAAAGATCAAAAGTTCTGAGAACCTTGTTTATAACTTCACCATATGGAGATTCTGCCGGAGCCCACAAAAGTCATGTGTCCGGACTCACAGCTCCCGCGGGAGGGGTAGGAAGACCAAAAGACCCCCCCAAAAAAAGGGGTAAATATACCTCAAACTTTCAAGGTATTGTTGAAGGTCAAGTGTCCGCAGGATGACCAGAAGATCTGCGTTGGCGACGCCGACTCCTTTGCCTCTTATTCAAAGGCCCAACAGAGGGACCTCCAGTACGTCGCAGACCCCGTAGGCCAAAAGTGGACAGTTGCGGCCATTCACCTAGTTCCACCAATGGCAAGTCTAAGGCAGAAGTGAAGTCCAGGAGGTCCTCCGGTGATCTCAGTACAATCATCCCCCCCTCTCTCTTCACCTGGAGCTGGAAGGGGTATCCCCAACTGTATGGAATATGTCTCTCTCTAAGCACTTCCAGTAGGGGGCGTAGTGCACGTCTCTTAGCTAGGGTGATGCATGATAGATCAGCCAATAGCAAGATTTCCGATCCATTGAAGTCAATGGAATCATGATCCCTGGCTTTAGACATGATGTCGTCTTTAATACGATAATAGTGGATGCGACAGATGACATCCCTTGGTCTGCAGCATCAGGGTTTTTGGGACCCAGAGATCGATGGGCTCTATCAATCTCAATGTGCATATCCGCTTCTCTTCCCAGCAAGGAATTAAAGATACCATGAAGGGCCGACTCCAGGTCACGTGGTGCAACCGACTCTGGGAGACCACGGAGCCGAATATTGTTTCGACAATTCCTATTTTCCGCCTCTTCCATCATATCCAGCAATAGGTGAAAGTTGTTTGAATGGAGATCTAGAAGCTGTTGCTGAGACTGTACATGCGAGGAGAGCCTCTCCACTGTAGCCTCCAATGTAGTAACATTAGTGTGGAGGGTAGACACATCCTCCTTGAGGGTCCCCAGCTCCCCTCTACACACTGCCTCCAACCTCTGTATGTAGCCCTCCATGTCTGTCTTGGTGGGGATATCATTCAGCCGTGCTGTGAGATCCAGAGCATTCATGGGGAGGTGTGCACAGGTCTCTGCACTCACGCTTGGAGGAGAGCTGCTGATCGCCCTGTAGATCCACTTCTATGGGAGACAAATTAGGCATGGGTCTGCTGTTAGAGGGGTCACCCTCAGTGTGAACAGCTCCTGCTAATTGTGGAGATCCTCCAAGCCCCAAGGACAGAAGGGTAGAATCAGTGGAGGGAGCAGTAATGCTCTGAGTTTTCACTCCCTGAACAAGCTGGCTGGGAGAGGAGGAGGAGGAAGGGTTATTTCTCACCTCGGCTGCTTCCTTCAAGTCTCTGGCCCCCTGCGTCTTCTTAATCACATCCCCTGTCACAGATAAGCCCTGGGTCCTGTCTGCAGTTGTAGATTTACAAGCAGTGAGAGAGCTGCTGCGAGGAGCCCCTGCATTCAATGAGGATCGCTTCCCCTGAGGTGGAGGGAGTGAGGGAGCAGGGCCCCCTGCCTCCATTGCTGCAGGCTTGGGTCTTTTTCCTGTGCTGCTGGGTGCTGCCAGGTATTTAGTGATACCTGCTCCTCCAGGGCCCGCTGCAGGCTCCCGGGGTGCCTGGGAACGGAGGCCAGTCTTCCCTTTCATGTAGATCCAGTTAGGCAGGCAATAAACAGCTAATTATAGGCTGTGAGGGCCTTAGATAACAGGAGCTCGTGGAGAGTGTGTCTTTACAGCTCCATGTCCAAGCCACGCCCCCATCTTATAATTTTTTTTTTGAACTCTTTTTTTTTTATATATATAATTTTTTCCTAAATATCTCTTTTAATATTTCCCTTTTTTGGATTATATTAAGCTATTCTGAAGGCGTTTTGAGCCAAAATTTTATACATATCTCCCGTTAGTCTCTATTATCATATTCCCTCGATTTTTCTTTTTCTGTTTGAATGTTTCAAACTATCTAAAGGTATTTAGGTTATAATTATACATATTTTGGATAAATAATTGCATAACACAACCTAATATTTCTTAAATCCATATTCTACTGTACAATTTTGCTACATTTGTTCTCTTTACTTATTACTTATTTTATATTCACACCTGTTAACGGAGATTGTTAATACTTTATTATCTGTACGGTTGGAGTTTGAAAATAGTATACTATTCATTAGGATAGTTTTCTTTTATATTTGACTTAAATGGATTCAAACTGCAATAGGTTTTGTAAACTGATAAGTTACTGTCACTCTCACTTATTTTAGTCTTAATTATATTACAACATCTTACTTTCTAGCTATTATACTTAACCATATTGCTTTTGAGTTTAAATAGAGGTTACATATGGCCTCAAGAAAACCAAAACAAGAAAAAAAAACAGCTAAATTACTGCCAAAGTGCAATCCGTGTCTAATACAAAACTAAGAGACCGATATAGGTCTCCAACTAAATCTAGAATGGACAATAAAGATAGTCGGTCCCAAGACTGGGAAACAACTGAAGAGCAAAAGTTGTCCCAGGACTTGCAAACCCCAAAACTAAAAAGAAAGGAGACAGCATGAAAAAAAAGGTCAGCGCTACACTCAACCAATGATCCTTGAAACCTCTGACTCGGGGGAGGACATATCTCCTAGCATCTGCCCAGGTAAACAAAAAATGCGCCCAGAAAGCCCCATTACGCCGGAGGCTGATGATCCTCTTCAGAATTTCAATTGGCAGCAACCAATTGATCAAAACTTTTTTAAGGGAATATTTTCTACCATTAAACAATCCATGCGGAATGACCTCGATGATAGATTTGATAAACTCCAACACTCTATGGAATCCCTTTCCCACAGGACTGATAAGAATGAGACAGAAATATTTGAATTAGCACAGAGAAATGTAAAGCTAGAAAAAGAAGCTTTACACTTAGAGAAGAATTCAAATTACCGTATATACTCGAGTATAAGCCGAGTTTTTCAGGACAAAAATTGTGCTGAAAAGTGCCCCCCTCGGCTTATACTCGAGTCAGTGATACTGGCTCAGTGGGGGGGTGGTGCCCGGGGATTGGAGGAGGCAGGGGAAGGCTGTACAGTGAGCTCCAGTCACGTGGGGCCGCTTATTAGTGCAATGCAATATTCACTGCATCCCCCTGTCCATCAGCGGCAGGGGGAGCGGTGCATATTACATTGCACTGTGCATGCGCCCCCCCATCACAGTTTACTGCCCCCCATGCTGCCGCACACCTTAAAATAACAAAGCATTCATTCTCACCCTCCATCGCTCTGTCACTGCTGCGTCCTCCGGTCCCTGCTTCTTCCTGCTTTCGCCGGTGTCATGTGACCGGCGCAGCAATGATGACGTCATCGCTGCTGCGCAAGGCATAGCAATAGAAGCCGGCGAAAGCAGAAAGAAGCAGGGACTGAAGGACGCAGCAATGATATAGCGACGGAGGGTGAGAATGAATGCTTTGTTATTTTAAGGTGTGCGGCAGCATGGGGGGCAGTAACCTGTGATGGGGCCCGTATACCACTAATGGGGGGCTGTATACCACTAATGGGGCTGCTGTCCACTCATGGGGCCTGTATACCACTTATGGGGGCCTGTATACCACTAATGGGGGCCTGTATACCACTAATGGGGGCCTGTATACTACTGATGGGGCCTGTATACCAATGATGGGGCCTGTATACCACTGATGGGGCCTGTATACCACTGATGGGGGCCTGTATACCACTGATGGGGGCCTGTATGCCACTGATGGGGGCCTATATACCACTGACGGTGGGGACTGTATACCAGTGAAGAGGGTGCAATATACCAGCAATGGAGGTCCTATATACCATTGATGGGGGACTATATACCAGTAATGGGGGGGCATTTACTATGATGAGAGTCTGCTTCATTTCTCACCCTAGGCTTATACTCGAGTCAATAAGTTTCCCTAGTTTTGGAGGGTAAAGTTAGGGTCCTCGGCTTATACTCGGGTCGGCTTATACTCGAGTATATACGGTAGTTTAGAACAAAATTGTAGACCTTGAAGATAGAGACAGACGGCAAAATTTAAAGATCAGGGGAATACCGGAATCGGTTAAATCAGACCAACTTGGTCCTTTTATGAAAGACCTTCTAAAACAAATAATCCCCTCCTTAACTGAGCTTGACACCACTATAGTAAGGATTTATAGTTTGCCGAAACCTAAACACCTAAAACCAGAAGTCCCGAGAGATACCATGAAATTCCACTTTTACCACGTAAAAGAACAACTAATGGAATTTCTAAAGCAGAAGAAATCCTTTCTAAAGCCATACGAGAATATTAAAATTTTCGCTGACCTTTCTAGGGAGACTGTGCAGCAAAGAAAGCATTTTACCCCATTTACTGAAGCGTTAAGACGAAACCATATCCAGTATAGATGGGGATTTAACCCTACAAAAGTACTATTTTCCCATGAAGGCAAAACCATTGGTTTGTTCAAAGTGGAGGAAGGCACGAAGATCCTTAGGGATCTAGGAATTATGATTTCTTGAATGGTTCTTACCCAACATGCAGATCAAAGGATTGGGCCAAAACATTAGCCCCCTATAGAGGAATTTGTCTACCATCACCTGTTTTTTCAGAATCCTCTGGATCAGGGCTGTGGAGTCGGTAAGCCACAGTTGCGACTCCGACTCCTGGATTTTATCAGGTTCCGACTCCGACTCCGGCTCCGACTCCTTCATAAATGGCCAATTCGTAACAATAAATTTACTGTTGTAAAATATTACCATCGTGCTTATTCAGTTTCTCACCATCATATAAGTAATCAGACCACTTAGAGCAAAAACTATATTTATTAGAATACAATTAGAATATAGCAAATAACGTTTATAAACTTTTCTAAACTGTAAGTAAATATGCAATAAACACTGTTATGCAGTTAATAAGAAGAAATCTATAAATTTGTCCTCAGAAAAAGTATTGCCTCTGTCAGATCCTCCTTCATGGATGCCCTCAAATCTGATCTAATTATTTTGAGAGCAGAGAACAACCTCTCTACACTAACTTGGGTTGGTGGCAAAGCAGTAACCACTCGGGCAACATCTCTGACAATGTCAGGATACAGAGGAATCGCTTGTTGCACTGTTATTTTTGATGAACGGTCAAATTTCTTTTAGTGCACATGAAAAATTCTGCTGAAATGTACTGGCTGTGTTCTTTGATTGGGATGACTCTTCTTCTATGCGGGAACGCTTTGCACGGTCCTTGTGATCCAAATATTTTTCCAAATTAAATTCCTCATCAGTTGATGATGAGGCTGAAGATGTGGCAGTACGACCAAATTCTTCTTGTTCCTCCTGACTGTTCTGCAACTTTTTCATCCTTACTGCTATTTCAAACAGAGCTTCTTTTCCTTTACTTAGCTGTTGATCATCTAGAAGAATCCAATGCATTAGGTCTACATAAACAGCTGCCAAAAGAATGTTATTTTGTAATAGTAGCTCCTCTCTCCGTTTCATTGATGTAGCAGTGCCACTTGCAATTAACCGTCCTCTTTGGGACAGGAGAAACATCAGGTTCTTCCACTCCTTTAAGAAAATTCCTGGAGTTAAGTCCTCTGCTTGTAATTTTTTAGTCACTGTAAATGGGTGCTCTAGCAATTTTTCCAGCTCAGTCACCTGATTCCACTGACTTTCATTTAGCGTCAGTTGAGGGTTAGCCATGTCTACAAGAAAGGCTTTCAGTTCAACCAAGCGCTGAATCATTAAGTAAATACTGCCCCATCGTGTGGCTTGATCAATAATTGCCCCTTTTCCAGCACGTCTCTTCAAAATTGAGTCAACTTTAGGGGTTCTGGCAACAGTAGCCAATTTTCTTACCTTGCCAATCAGTGCAGCAGCATGTCCTTCTTGCAGACTGTCTCTTATAGCCAGCTGTAGCGTATGCACAACACAGCGCATGTGATAAATGAAAGAACGTATTGACACAGTTTCAAAAAGATCATCTAAACGATCATGTTGCTGTTCAACAGTTTGCTCCTCAGTTACAATACTGTGTTCCTGTATTTCAAACATTTCTGCATCTGTGGACCCAGAATGTTCTTCTAGCTGCTGGTCACCATCATTACTCTCATTCATTAGATTAATAGTACTTATCATATTTGAAGCATTGTCAGTTACGACAGAAAGAACTTGCTCTTTTTTAAGTTCATAGTCTTGCAGAACCTTTTCCACCAAGACCTGGAGAAACTCACTGGTGTGATGAGCTTTGGTGTCTTTTACTGCCAATGTCTTGGTAACTATTTCATTTTTGTCACAAACAAATTGGACATTGATACCAAAATAGTTCACTCTGTGACGTGTGCAGGCATCCATTTTAAGAAACAGAAAGCGTCCCTTGAGAGTTTTTTAAGTTCTTCCTTTTAGTTTAAAGCTTCTTCGATTATTAATTTTCGAATACTCTCTCTCTCTAGAGAAACACCAAGCTTGCGGGCCATTTCCCCATTCAGACACACAAAAGCTGGTCGTGAAAATAATGAAATAGGCACACTATCCTTTACAACAAGCTCTATGATCTGTTTTTTAAATGTATCTGCTGTCATTGTCACAGTAACTTTGTCACTGACAAAATATCTTGCAAATAATGGCTGCAAAGTTCTCTGCTCCTTTGTTTGGCTGGAAGAGCTGGGCACTGGTTCATTGGTTTTGATGCAGTCTTACTCATCCACTGCTTTCAGTACTTCTGGATGAAAGCGCTGTAAATGTCTCTTTAGATTAGAAGCTCTGGCAGGAGCATTTTTATCTTTGCCTGAATATGCACTCATCTTGGCTTCACAGCATTTGTTTTTGTCTGCATCATTTGTCATACACTGACAGACATAATGTTTTCTATCTTGAGTGATGGTGAAATGTTCAAATACAGCTGATTTAATGTGACGCTTCTTTGACATTCTCAGGTTTTTAATTCTGCATTCACAATCCAAAAAACAATTGTTTTTCCTAAAAACAATTGTACAAAATTATTGCCAGGTCGTACAACTGATTTAGTGGTCAGTAATACTGTTATTATTCCTCATGTACTCACAGTTAACTGATGCAAAGTTTGTTGAAAAGATAATACTTCTTACAGTCTTCCTCTTCTGAGTAGCAGGCAGCTGTGAGATGCTTGGAAGATGCACACCTAGTATGATCTAGTCTAGAGGAGGAGCTTTACTAAGAATTTGCAACACATTTTCACTTTCAGTTTCATACATTGTAAGTAGGGGGGTTGGGGCAGCATGAGGTTAACCAAGTATAAGATTAGATAAGGGCAGTGGAGAACAGTGACACACAAGAAGTAAGAAATGTCTCTTTCTCCATTCGCCTTCCACGACAGCATTGGAGGATGTCGTCCACGCCCTATTGGGGGACAGGAACACAGAGAGGTTAAAAGCCCCTCCCCTTCCTCAGTACTCCAGTGTCTTCCTGTCCCCCTTGGGGCATGGAGAGGTTCCAGTGCTGTCAGGCCGGCAGAGGCAGCATTGGGGTGTACTTACAGCCGGGCCAGGGATGGACGTCGGGGGCGGCCTCCTCCTCCTTCTCGGGGCTCCCGTGGTGGGACCATCCGGCCTTCCTGCGTCCTACGGGGCAAAGCAGGCCGTGTATTGCAACGCCGGAGGCCTGTTCAGCTCTCCGGCGTCTCCCTCCTCCAGCTGCGGTCCCTGGAGCATGCATCAGAGGTGCCGCGGAGGCACTTCCGGTTTCGGGGGTGGCACTTCCGGTTCCGGGATGGCACTTCCGGTTTCTGGCGGCGGCTCCTGTAAGGGCTGTGGCAGGCTGGGCGCGGCTCCAGGGAACCCAGCAGGACTTTCGCGCGCTACTGCCCGCGGCCGGTGACCAGGAGGAGGGAGGGAACAGGTGTTCCTCGTTGGGGGCACGGTACTTCTGGACAAGTACCCGCCGGAAGCTACACCCAGGTAAGGCTGATCCCTGAAACATGGTGGGTGATAGGCTTCCACCTCTGCTTCTGCAGAGCCCAGCGTTCCCCCAGCTCATGTAAGTGTTTCTGGGGGTGGTCACAAGGGGTAGTTATTTAAGCCCTGCACTCACACTGGGACCCCCTTCTCTTCCTTTTTGTCTATAGGGAGACGAGGGCCGTCTGTGAAAGGGAGCAATAATGTGGCTGCGGCACAAAAGTTCCCTCTTCCTACAACAAGGTGTCGGCTGTGACTGACAGGGTTGTCAGGATGGACTCCCCATCCTTGCTTGAGGATCTCCAATCCATTAGGGAAGAGGTGCAGGCTTCTATCTCGGCACTGCGGGGTTTTGCTGCAGCTTCCGGGCCTTCCCCTCCGTAAGAGAGGAAGCTCCAGGATTATGACTGTGGATCTCATGGAGGCTGGCCAGAGCTCAGCGTTAGAGGACGGCGAGGATATTGCCGCTGTTGCCTATGTCCAGACATGAGAATCTGGACACTACTATTTTTCCACGGAGTCCATTGGTGCATTGGTGGACACTGTCCATTGTACCATGGGAGTAGAGGTGGTGGAATCCCCTTCTTCTGTGCAAGACTAAATGTTCAGAGACCTGAAGGGTAAGCGGCTCACCCCATCCGAGTGGATTGGAGGGTGATGACTTTGTCTGGGAGGTCCCGAAGGTGGACTCATTCAGGCAGCCTGGCTGTTGCGGCCGGGATCCTGAGGACCAAGGGTCTCTCCCAGGCAGTGATCTGCACGCTTCAGCAGAGCAGGAAGCCTGTGACAAACGCTATTCACGGGAGGGCTGGAATCGGTTCCTGTCCTGGTGTGCTCCTTCCATCCCGACCATGCATCATCCTAATGTGGCCAGGGTAGCAATCAGCTGCTATTGTAAACCCATTGTGCTTGCCTTTGACACACTGTTGAAGCTAAGCAGCAGGAGCCTCAGTCACGGGCTGGATGGGAGACCTCATGAGAGACCCAATGGGAATCTCTATGGAAGTCTCTATAAAGTCAAGGGGACTTCTAACATAAAGGTCTATGGCAGTATTCCATTTGGGAAGCTTAGCATATAAGACCGCGCTGCCTTTTGAAGATTCCTCCCGGTTGAAGGACCCCCTCGTTCGTAAAATGGAGAGTGTCCTCAAAAAATCCTGGGAGGCAGCAGCTATGTCTTTAACGGTGTACATTTCCTCTACATGTGAGCAGGTCTTTCTTTAAGTGGCTCACCCAGCTGGGAGAATTCATCCTGCAGGGTACTCCCAGGGAGGAGCTTTGGACTCCATTCCACTTCTGAGACGTGCTACGGGCTTCCTGGCCGATGCCTCTGCTGAGTCGTTCCGCGTTGGCGCCAGGTGCGCAGTGTTGGTTAACACAGCTCGCAGGGCAGTGTGGCTTACAAGGTGGAATGGGGAGGTCACGTCTAAGCTCCAGCTGTGTGGCCTCCCCTTGCAAAGGGCATTGGATGACATCCTGGAAAAGGTGTCAGACCGGAAAAGGTGTCTCCCGGAACAGGAGCCCTTTCGGAGGCAATCCTTTTGGCCTGAGCGCAGCCAACCCTCCCAGTCTAAAGGGAAGGGTAAGTCTGGTCGCTGGGCATTCCAGTACGGGAACAAGACCCGTAATATCTTTCTCCCCCAGCAGCGGCATCACCAGCCGCCCCCTAAACAAGGTCGCCTTCCCCATTGCGGGGCGGCTCCTGCGGTTTCTGCCACAGTGGCAAGCAATCTCCTTGTGCCCTTGGATCCTCTCGACCATTTGGGAGGGTCTACGCTTGGAATTCGAGAGCCAGCCCCTCCGTGTCTTCGAGTCCTCTCCCTTCCTCAGGGAGACTCTCGCACGGTTTTTCTTGTCGGGTCTGCGACACCTGTTGGATTCGGGTGTGGGGTCCCCGGTTCCTCCTGGAGAGGAGGGCCAGGGGCGCTACTCCAGGTTGTTGTGGACCTCCAGAACGCGTATTCTCAGGTCCCCATTCACCCGTCCCACAAGCGCTTTCTGCGATTCACGATCTCCGGGGCAGGCGGGACGGTCCATTCTCGGCTTAATGTGATGCCCTTTGGGATTTCGTCGGCCCCAGAGGTTACCAAACTCATGGGGGAAGCGATCACATTCATCCAGACCCAGGGGATATGTATGCTTCCCTATTTAGATGACATGTTGGTGGTGGCTCCTTCGGCAGTGCTTCTGTGCACAAAGGTCTCCAACACATTGGAGATTCTTCAGTCCCTGGGATAGGTACCAATCTTCGGGATTCGGAACGGGTGCCTGCAACCCGACGTCAATTTTTGGAAGTCTTGCTGGCCTCCTCCAGACAGACCTCGTTCCTTCCTGCGGCATATTAGCTTTTGCACCGCGTGAATCTGACCCGCTTCCGGGCAAGGGGGGGTCGCCCTCCTTGCGGGAAGCAATGTCCCTGTTAGGGGCCATGATGGCCTGCATTCAGTCAGTAACATGGGCTCAGGCTCCCTCCCGACTGCTCCGGGAACACATACGGAGTTCCTGGGACAGACGTCAGGATTCCTTAAACTCACGGGTCCGGACCCCGGGGCGGGTGGTAACCTCGCTTTCCTGGGGATGAATCCCAGACACCTTCCTGTGACCTCCGTTCCCACTGATGCCAGCGGTTCCGGTTGGGGCACGATGGTAGTTCGCACACCGTTCCAGGGGATTTGGAGTCGCTCGGTCAGTCGCCAGTCTTCAAACTTCTGGCAGTGGAGGAAGCGCTTCTTGCTGCAGCTCACGTTCTCCGGGGTCATCATGTCAAGGTCCTGTCAGACCATGTGACTACGGTTGCTTTCTTGCGGTACCAAGGCGGTACTCGTGGCTTACACTTGCAGGGGCTGGCAAGACTGTTCTTTTGTGGGCTGTACGCCATCTTCTCTCCTCCTCGGCAGTACATCTGAAGGGAATGGCCAATGTACAGGCAGATTCTTGAGCCGCACGGAGGTCCACCCAGGAGAATGGTGCTTCCATCCGGAAGTATTTCGCTCTCTTACGGACAGGTGGGGTGTCTTTTCGATCGACCTGTTCGCTTCGGGCTCGAATACAAAGGTGCCAACCTTTTTCTCCCTGACGCGGTTGGACCATCCTCGGGGGCTGGACGCTTTTGCCCATCCCTGGGACTTCCGGTTGGTGTATGCATTTCCTCCAATCCCGCCACTTCCCAAGACGTTGCAACGGATTCGGGCGGAGGGGGTGACACTATCCTGGTGGCTCCCCTGGGGCCCAAACTGGCGTGGTACGACGCCATCCGAGACCTGGGCCTGGAGGGACCGATTATGTTAGCCCAGTCTCAACCTACTGTCCCAGGGTCCTCTGTTTCACCCGGGCCCTCAGTGGCCCAACTCTTGGATTTTTGCAGCGTAGCTTGGATTTGGGGCTTCGGCCGAGCACTCTTTAAGTCCAGAGGTCGGCACTTGGGGCGGTTTTTGCCCAGGATCTTGCTTCCCATCCATGGCTCAAGCAGTTTTTTACTTCTGCTTGGGGGTGGCGTCCCCAGATTCGGCCTTCTGTCCCTCCCTGGGATTTGATGCTTGTTCTCCAAGGGCTTGCTTGAAGTCCCTTTGCACCCTTGTCTGCTGCATCCCTTACGTCTCTCTCACAAGGTGGCGTTTTTGGTGGCCATCACTTCTGCTTCCAGAGTTGGAGAACTGTAGGCACTCTCTGTACGGGCTCCGTGCCCCGTGGTGTCCGTTGTTCGCATTACGCTTCGGTTGCATTCATCTTTTCTTCTGAAAGTTGTCGGCTTTCCATCGGTCCCAGGATGTGGTTCTGCCTTCAATTTGTCGATCTCCTGCTAATGCGGCTGAGGCCGTGTTTCACTCCTTGGATGTTCGTCGGACTGTCCTCCTCTATCTCCGAGAGTCTGCTTCCTGGAGGTTAGATCAGAACCTGTTTGTTCGGCTTTTGGGAATAATACAGGGAAGAAGACTTCCCAGGCTACCATCACTTCCTGGATCAAGAAGGCAATCTGTGAGGTCTACGTCGCTCCGGTCCTTGCTCCTCCGGTGGGGTTGAAGGCTCCTTCAACTCGGGCTGCTGCTACTCCCTGGACGGAGCAGGCTGGAGCTTCATCGGAGCTGATTTGCAGAGCGGCTACATGGTAGCCTCTCCTCACTTTTTCTCGCCTCTATAGGTTAGATCTGTCCTTCAGTCGGGATCTGTCCTTTGGTAGGAGAGTCCTACAGGCAATAGTCCCACCCTGAGGAGTATCTGTGGTATTCCTCCAATGCTGTCGTGGAAGGCGAATGGAGAAAACTGAATTAGTCCTTACCGGTAATTCCTTTTCTTGGAGCCTTCCACGACAGCATCAGTTCCCCCCCTTGTTGGTGTTTGGTTCCGGTTTATATCAGATAATCCATGGCTAAGGGTAATCTTGGTAAACACTGGAGTACTGAGGAAGGGGAGGGGCTTTTAACCTCTCTGTGTTCCTGTCCCCCAATAGGGCGTGGACGACATCCTCCAATGCTGTCGTGGAAGGCTCCAAGAAAAGGAATTACCGGTAAGGACTAATTCAGTTATCTCCAGCAGAACTGCTTATCACTGTTGCTCATAGTTTGATAGAACATATATACGGTATTTGAGTAACATTTATAAAATTCATATGAAAGTTCAATTATGAAATATTAATACATTTTTTTAAAGCTGGAGTCGGTACATTTCTACTGACTCCGACTCCAACCAAAACTAACTCCGACTCCACGACTCCGACTCCACAGCCCTGCTCTGAATCGGGGTATTTACATTTTTTTTTAGAGTTAACAATTTTCATCCTAGTTTATTTCCTTCTCATTGTTGAGTAGGTTAGTTGTCTTTTTCTTTTTTTTCACTTTTATTGCTCTTTTTATAAGTAGATTGATAATGTTCCCAAGTTTAATAATCTTTTCTCTGACCATGAAGTTCTCTCCCGCTTCCTCACTTCCTTTGAGCTATTCAAATCTGAACAAGTGGACAGGCTGTCACTTAAAGTCCTTTCAGCAAACGTTAATCGCCTTAATTCGCTATTTCTTTTTTTTTCCATTCTTTATTTAATTTTGAACGGTAACAAAACATGTTACATGATAATACATTTCCGTACTTGTTACTTATAATATTTAGTACCCATGTCTTCCTTATAAAATTCTGTAACATAATAAACTTTATCTAAAACTTAAACATTTGGTTTCTCAATGTTTTCTTAGATGTTATTATGATGGCACAATATCTACATTTTCTTCTGATAAATTATAAAACTGTAGAAATATGGCACTCCCATGGCTGGTGACCGGTCGAGCAACATCTCCGTCTCCGAGAAACCTCTCGCATATTCTCAGACGACGGGAAAATGATATTGCATATATGGGGGGAAAGATCTCCTTCGGCCATCGCGACCCCTCAGTTAATTACTAATATTACCGCCTCCCACCCTCTCTCTCCATGGCTTCCACGTCTTGAGAAAAGAGTCGTGGGAGCTCATTTCCCAGCTAGAAAGTTCTTCCCGTCTATGTAGTTCTGATATCCTGGCCAGCCAGTCCTTCACTGTGGGTGCATGTTGTTGCTTCCATCTCTGAGCAATTAGATGTTTTGCAGCTCTTACCATCACTGGGGCTAGCCCAAGTTTTTTGGGGTTATAGTTGTCCGATGGGAGCGACAGAAGAGCCTCCATTGCATTTAGATCAGATTCTATGAGATTCATGGACTTTAATATTGTATTTATTCCTGTCCAAAATTCTTTCAATTTTTGGCATGTCCAGAATATGTGGGTTAGATTTCCTCTCGGTCCCTTGCATCTCCAGCATTTCGGGGACTCTGTTAACCCCAAGTAAAAATAGTCTCTCAGGAGTGTAATACCATCTTGAGAAGAGCTTGTAGGACATCTCCTGTAGTAGTACACATCTGGAGAAGCCATGTGAGTTCTGACAGAGTTTTGTTTTGTCGTCTCTAGAGAGCGTGACACCGAGTTCAATCTCCCAAGAGTGTATAAAGAGTGGGAAAGTAGGCATTGTGTTGTCTAGTAGATTATTATATATTTTAGAAATAATTTTAGGTATCGGTGGTTTTACTTTTACCAGTATCTCCAGCCATTTCCACTGAGTGGAGACCTTCAGTGGGCTCTTGATCTTTTTCATATAATGGGCCACGTGCATTTCTTGTAAGAATGTCTGTGGTTGTTTTTTGGCTTCTATCGGCCACATATTCCTGCATGGAATGTCTCCTCGCAGTAACCAAGAGATGGGTTTATTCGGGAGAGTCTTCCATAGATTATATGGGTCTGAAAATTCAGCGTCTATTAGATATGGGATAATCTTCATCTGGATTTTATCTAGAAAGTCACACTCAGGAAAGCGAATCGGGACCAAATTTCGTCTTATAGCTAGTGTAGTGGCAAGAATCTCATTAAAATTGTCACTGTCTGGTAGGCTATCAGTCCATAATAAGCTGTGGACCCTAGTGTGTAATAGTTGAAGTTCTATGTGTTTTTTATTATCTTGAGAGGCCAAATGAATAAGTTTCAACCATCTCGCTAAGTGGATAGCTCTATAATAAGATATGAGATCTGGTAATCCCAGGCCTCCCTGTCTTTTGGGGAGCATAAGAATTCTAAGTGAGATCCTAGCTCTCTTGTGTTTCCACACGAATTTGGAGATTATTCGATTTAAAGAATGGAAGAAAAGGCTGGGCAAGAAAATTGGGACCATATTCATTACAAAGAATATCTTGGGGAGGACATATGATTTTATAATGTTGATTCTTCCTAACCATGAAAGCAGTGGTAGGTCATATGTCTTCAATATGTTTTTAATATTGCTTATGAGCGGATTGAAGTTATATGTGTATAGTGAATGGGGGTAATTCGTGATTTGTATACCTAAATATTTAGGCTTGTCTTTGGGCCATTTGAAGAGTGTGGTCTCCCGAAGGGCCCGCACTTCTGTCCTGGAGGCTGTTATGTTTAATGCTTCCGTTTTGTCCAAGTTGATTTTAAAATTAGACGTCTCTCCAAAAGTATCCAGTAAACTAAGGAGCTCCGGCACCGCTACCGTCGGATTGGATATCATCAGTAACAAGTCATCAGCAAACGCTGCTGTCTTAATCTGAATGGATCCAATGTTGATTCCTTGTATTTTATCGTTCTGACGGATCGCTTGCATTAACATTTCCATAACCACCACAACCAGAGTCGGGGAGAGAGGGCAACCGTGTCTGGTCCCATTACTAATTTTAAATTTATTAGATAAAAGGCCATTCACCCTGACATTCGCCGTGGGAGAAGCATATAAGCCTAGGATCGCCTCTATGAAGGGAGGGGGGAAGGCAAATTTGCGCAGTGCACTGTCCATGAATTGCCAGCTCACACGGTCGAAGGCCTTCTCGGCGTCCGTTGAAAGGACGACGAGAGGCTTCCCCGTGCGCCTAGCATACGAGATGGCTTGTAAAGCTTTAGTTGAGTTGTCCTTTCCCTCCCTTCCCCTCACTCAGAGACGCTATTTCATATGGAAACTAATAAATGAAAGCAAGGCGGATGTAGTTGGTCCTCAAGAAAACTCACCGATTGCAGCCAAATGAAATCTATCAATGCACTTGGCAGGATGTGGTCAGACCCCATTATACACTGCAGACACAGGTGCACAGAACCACCCTCAACCTATCACATGTGGGGGAGGTGATTTTGCTATGCACGAGATGATCTGCACACATAGGACTCCATTCACACTGATGTCAGCGGTGCAGAGTGTCTGTATGCCACCCACCGGTCCCTGCAACCAGACCAAATGGGTAGCCAGACGATGCATCCACACCACTAGATGAATGACACCCTTTGGGGCCCATCCACACCCCGCAAAAAGATAAAAAAGTGCAAAAGAAAAACATTTCTTTGATAAAAAATTTTTGGTGTGAGGTATTGGTAGATGCTTTGGCCAAGACACTTTAAGCTCGTAATCCCCGTCACGGATCCTCACGCAGATCATCTCGTGTATAACAAAATCACCTCCCCCATATGTGGCAGGTTGAGGGTGGGTCTGTGCACCTGTGTCTGCAGTGTATAATGGGGTCTGACCACATCCTGCCAAGTGCATTGATAGATTTCATTTGGCTGCACTCGGTGAGTTGTCTGAACACTGCCTTATTCTATCTGCTTCTTTATTAGTTTTTTGGTCTTCAAGAAACCAAGTTTTCCCAAGACAAGGCCCCAAATTTGAAAATAGAAATTTCCCTAATATTCTATGTGCGAATAACGAAAAGAAGAAATGGGGAGTAGCCATTTTAATTAAGAACTCGATTACTTATGAAGAAATATTGAGAATCAATGACCCAAATGGTAGATTTCTAGTTGTAATTTGTAAGTTGAATTACTCTTTATGCACGTTAGTTAATATTTATGCTCCCAATAAAGGTCAAATCTCCTTTTTTTTTTTTTTTTTTATTTCAATAAATCTTTTTATAAATTTTCACAATATAAAATACAGAAAACACATAACAGGCGAAAGTTACACCATCATCTAGTCCAGGGGGAAACAACAAGTACTATGATTATTGCTGTAAATCAGGGATCTCATAGCGCCCTCTGCATAGTACGGCCCTCCAGCTATCCGCCGCAGGCAAGAAATAGGTATTTAACCACTTAGAAGGCGAGGTCCCTCGGCTTTGAGGTAATCTATAGCACTAGGACCCCAGACAAAACAGGCCAGGGGAACAAGGAAAAGGGAAGGAGAACAGGAAGAAAGGGATGGGGTGGGAAAGGCAGGGGGGTTACTTTGGAACAGAGAAGGAAACGGAACTAGGAAAGAGGGGGGGAAATAGGGGCTGTGGGAGGTCCAGACTATGGGGGCAGGGGGCTGTGATAGCCAGGCCATGAAACTCGGGCTCTCTTTAAAGGATTGCCATAGGAACCATGTGCGACTCTGATCCGACCCAGACGGAAGATCATCTGCCATCAGTGATTCTATACGATTCAGTTTGTCCACCTCGGCCACCCACTCCAGCAGGGTAGGTGCCTCTGGCGACCTCCATCGTCGAGGTATAATCGCCCTTGCTGCCAGCAGGCAAAAACGCAAAATCCCTTTACGCACGGAGGACACAGATGTGGGTATTAGGGACAACAGAGCCATCTGGGGGATCGGTACATAATGTACCCCAGACATTATGCGAAAGGCCTCGAAGACCGAACACCAAAAAGGCTGGAGGAGACTGCAGGACCACCAAATATGGATCATAGAGCCCTTCTCTCTCCCACATCTCCAACAGGTGTCCGGAATTGCGGGATCTATTCTGTGGAGGATGGTGGAGCAACGATACCATCGTGTCAGGATCTTGTAGTTACGCTCTTGTGCAGAGCAAGAGACTGACATTTTATGAGTGAGTGTGAAAATTTTCTGATGATCCTGTACAGAGAATGTGGTCTGCAGGTCTTCCTCCCAAACCCTCAGGAAGCCAAGGGGGCTAGCTTCCCGACCGGACAGGACCAGGGCATACAACAGGGACACTGTGTGGGCAGGGCCCTCAGCTGAGAGAATAAGAATCTCAAACTGTGTCTGGACCCCCATGGGAGTTCTAGAGAGAAAATCCCTCAGTTGTACAAACTCCAACCAGGGGAGCACGGCTCCACCCGCCCGGTCTCGGAGCCCCTCCACGCCAGAGAGCCCCACAAACTCAGACACAACTTGTCCCAGACACACCCGGTCCCATTCCAACCAACATAAGAAGGTCGCTCTTGTTAGTGCTGGAGGGAATGCAGGATTGGCAAATAGAGGGCTTAGTCTACCCGGAACAGCCGTCAGCTGTAGTTTTTGGTTAATAATGTCCCAACGTCGAATAACCGTCAGAGTAAGTGGAGATAATCGCGTCACGGGAGGTCTGGAGGTCCTGTCCAGCCAAGGTAAGTGGTAAAGGGGTGTGGGGGAAAGCAAGTCTTCCAGAACCACCCACTGTTTATGGACCATGCTGAACCTCCAATCTACCAATCTGGAGAGCAAGACCGCATAGTAGTATTTCTTAAAGTCAGGGAGCCCGCGCCTCCCTCGCTTCGCTCTTCGGCTGAGTCAGGACTGAGAACCTGGTCCAAGGTCTCTTAGCACCCCACACAAAGGCGTTAATGGCCGATTGTAAGCGTTGGAAAAAACTGGGACGGCAATCGGAGTGTTTTGAAAAAGATATAGATACCGCGGTAACACATCCATTTTAATGATACTCATTCGTCCAAACCAGGACAACTGAGGCCTGTTGTATTTTGCCAAGTCCAAAACCGTTCTTTTCAAGAGTGGGGCATAGTTCAATTCATACAAGTCATTTAAGTCCGCTGACAAATCTCCTTTTTAAATAAAGTCATGAAAATTATGAATGAAAACTAGAAAGGAGAACTAATTATTTTTGGAGATTTTAATATGGTCCCGAATGGAGCTCTAGATTCCTCTACCAAATCTATACAAAATTTTGAGTCCCTCGATCCATGGCTATTTAAATCAGACCTATACGATGTATTCCGTTGTTTAAATTCATCCTCAATAGAATTCACACATTTCTCCAGCAGACATAACTCATATGCTAGGATTGACTTGGTGATCACTAATATCTTTACACTTCCCAAATTCTGAAAAATTTCTATAGGAACCAGAACCTGGTCCATCCACGCTCCAATACTTTTTGAGGTTACCCTAGGCCCCAATATTAATTCATACAGACCTTGGAGAAACAATAGTTTTTTGTACAACCACCCCTGCTTTAAAAAAGAAATTGAAACCACTATTATAAACTACTTTAAAGAAAATTATACTAACAACATTTCGACTCCCACTCTATGGTCTGCCTTTAAATCCGTCCTTAGGGTAAAATTGATGCAGCTTAATTCCAGACTTAAAAACTAATAGAGAAAAGACTCAATTATTAATCAACCAAATTCACGACCTCGAAACAGTCCAAGCAATTAACCCATTAAAAAAACACTCTACTGAAATTTTGAAGCTGAGGACGGATTTGAAGTCACTAATGACATCAGAATATGATAAAATACCCCAGTCTCTTAAGACCAAATTTTATTATTCAGATATAGACACTCTAAATTATTAGCTGCTAAAATTAGACACCACAAATTAAAAACCAGGATTAAAGAAATTAAAGATATCACGGGACAATTATATAAAAATCCTAAAGATAGAGCTAATATTTTTGCCCATTACTACTCCTCCTTATACAATTTAAGAAACGATCCTAACTCTCCCAAACTTTCTGATCACGATGTTAAAGAATATTTAAAAGACCTTAAAGGGAACCTGTCACCTAGAATTAAGGCCCTACACTATCACTACCTGTCCCTGCACCTTCCTAGCTGCTCCCTATGTATCCCTATCTGAGCTAAAGTGGCCCTATAAAAGATCAGAAAAATAACTTCTAACTTACAGCAGTCCCTGAGGCTGGGGACTGAAAAGGCGGAGCCAGGCTCCATGCAGCACTCCTCGATTTAGCTGCGCACGCCCCGCTGGGCGGTATTATTCTTTCTTCATCTCCGCCCCTCTAT
The DNA here is from genome assembly GCA_033576535.1 of Allobates femoralis. Classification (NCBI taxonomy): domain Eukaryota; kingdom Metazoa; phylum Chordata; class Amphibia; order Anura; family Aromobatidae; genus Allobates; species Allobates femoralis. The sequence goes on from JARQOC010000011.1 coordinate 130,276,913, forward strand.
TTGGAATCTCCCTCTGTACGCCTATCATGCACTTGCCGCTACGTCACAGGCGCAGTGCATTTTGGCGCCAATCACGTGATCGGCCCCAGTGCATTATGCGCTTGCGCATGCGCAATGCGTTTATTGAAGGAATAGGCAGGAAGGTGTAGGGACAGGTAGTAATTGGCCAATTATGCTGCACACCAGGGTACATTACCCCAAGAGATGTTAGAAGCCATAATCACAGTCCTGCCAAACGATAAAGGAGATCTTTCTGACACAAAAAACTACAGACCAATTTCACACCTAAATTGCGATACCAAAATTATAGCTAAACTAACCTCCAACAGAATTCAAAAATATATTGGTAAACTTATTCACTTTGATCAAGCTGGTTTTATTACCAGGTCACTCCACAATGGATGCTACGAGACGGGCAATAGATCTCACTATTATGACTGATAAATCAAAATCTCCAACCGCCTTCTTGGCATTAGATGCCGAGAAGGCTTTTGTTTCAACTTTGTTTTTATTGAGATTTTTGTTTGTTATAACATATAATAAAAGCCAAAGTCAAGCAAATATACAATCTCCGTTCGTCTCTTACAGAAAGAAATATACATAAACAGAACAATAGTAATACAATCAGCGTGTCTAATAATCATTCCCAGCAGGTAGATTTTCCATTTATTAAGCTCTTGTGGAGTAGGTCCCAGACCTAGGGAGTCCACCCGGATTCCCTTTTCTTTTAATTGCGTGGTTGTGACCTGTCCTGAGCATTCACTCTCTACCGTTTTTTTTTTTTTTTTTTTTGGTCTGGGTGTTCTCCTCGCTACCCCAATGGGTCTCCTCTGAATAAAGTCCATGGAGCCCAAACCCTGTCAAACCTATCCATATTGTCGTGTAGAGAGGCTGTCATCTTCTCCATCACATATACATCCTGGATTCTGGTATAAAGATCTAGCAATGTAGGAGCTGCTGTTTTTTTCCAGTATAATGGGATGAGGCACTTGGCGGCTGTCAAAAGGTGGGTTAGCAATTTCGTGTGGGGCCTGTCCCATCCCCTAGGTGTAAGGTTCAACAAGAACATATGGGGATCGACCGGCACTTTAGTTTCAAAGACCTCACTCAACAGTCTCCCCACCTCCCTCCAGAAGCCCTCCAAGGTCGGGCATTCCCAAAAAATGTGAAAGAGAGATGCCCCAACGGTACCGCATCTCCAGCACACATCCGGTATGGACCTATTCATCTTATGGAGAACCTCGGGAACACAATACCAATTCATCAGGAGTTTAATCTGATTCTCCTTGTGGAGGGTATTGATAGAGGTCTTGTGAGCTCTCGACCAGACCATTTGCCACTGGCTCTGAGTCAGTGGATATCCCAACCATGTCTCCCATTTCATCATATATGTATGAAAGCTTGACATTTGGGAGCCGGGGTAGTGAAGTAGGGTGTATATATCAGAAATGAGCCCCTTAGTTGAGGCATTATTTGCACATAGCCGCTCAAAATCCGTCGGGACAAGAGACTCTGGGGAACCCATCTTCGTTCTGAAATAGTGTAATATTTGTTGATATGAGTAGGACAAAGTCTTCTGGAGACAATGCTTCTGGGATAGCTTGGGGAAGGTTCTAAATTTCCTAGTTAGGGAACTACCAGATCCCTGTACGTAAAGAGGCCCGCCGATGCCCAACTAGGTCCCGCCCCCGAAGCCATAACGTTCTCCAAGTGTGGGTTATAGAGGAACGGTGTTAGGAACGATGCATGGGAAGCTAACTGGAATTTAATTCTCAGAGAGGTCCAGATGTCCTATGTAAATGCCATAGGACCCAGGAGTGCAGTCCGAGCAATCTCGTTAGGCGGGCCCCATATCAGGGCTGCTGGGTGATAGGGAGCTAACCACAATTTTTCGATTTCCATCCATTTGCTGAATGCGGGGAGAGTCGACCAGGAGGGGATTAGCCGTAAGTGTGCAGCATAATAGTATTTAGTTATATCCGGGCATGACAAACCCCCTTGGGATTTGGGGGCGCACATCACCGTTCTAGGGATACGATGTCTCCCCGAATGCCAGACAAAGTTCAGGAAAATCACCTGTACCCTTTTTAGGACCTTCTGTGGGACTTTTGATGAGATTGTTTCGAACAAGTATAGGAACTTGGGGAGAATTGACATTTTTATGATTGCTATTTTACCCAGAAAGGAGACCGGCAATGAGGACCATTTCTGGAGTCATATCTCAGTATCTCGAATCAGAGGGGGGAAATTTGTCTTATACATCTCGCTATATTGTGGAGTAATATGTACCCCCAAATATTTAATGGAAGATGTTCTCCAGGTGAAACCTATGGGACCTCTGTAGATGCCCAAGCCCAGGTTCCGGTATATTAAGTGGTAGTGCTTCAGTTTTACCCGAATTCACTTTGTACCCAGAGAGATGTGAGTAGGACTCTAAAATTTTACTCAAATTAGGAAGGGTTACTACAGGATTAGTCAGTGTGAGCATGACATAGTCAGCGAATAAGGAAATCTTAAATTCCTTTGACCTAATCCGAATTCCAGTTATATCGGGACTCCTGCGCAAGTGTGCTGCAAGAGGCTCAATGCTAAGAACATATAGCAACGGGGAGAGAGTGCATCCCTGGCGCGTCCCATTATGAATTTCCAGTTGCCGAGAGTGTGCATGGGGCAAGCGGACCGTCGCCATCGGGGTAGAGTATAAGCCCCGTAGTGCAGTAATGAAGGGCCCCGACAAGCCGAAGTGGTATAGTGCTGAGAACATAAAATCCCAGTTCAGCCTGTCGAAGGCCTTCTCCGCGTCTAGACTCAACAGGATGGCCTCGTCTCCCCTCTTATTCACTACGTCTATCAAGTCCATCAGGCGGCGAGTGTTATCGCCTGCCTGACGGAACCGGACGAAGCCGACCTGGTCTTTATGGATTAGTCGAGGCAGCCAGTTGTTCAATCTTTCCGCCAGTATTTTTGTAAAGATCTTTAAGTCCGAATTTAAAAGGCTTATGGGTCTATAACTTGCGCAGTCTACGGGGTCCTTACCATCTTTCAAGATGACTGTTATATAGGAGTGAAGCATAGAGGCGGGAATTTCCCCTCCAGCCATGAAGCTATTAAACAAGGAGACCATATGCTGCGAAAGTAGGGGTAAATATGTCTTGTAATAGAGATATGGCAGGCGTTCGGGGCCTGGGGCTTTAGTAGAGGGCAACTGTTTCACGATTTCTTCAATTTCTTCAGTGGTGATCTTATCATTTAAGTCTTCTAGTGCAGACCGAGGTAGTTTAGGTAGCTGACAGCTATTGAGATAATCGTTTAGTACTGTATCTCTAGTTTGGAGGTCATGGGGCAGAGGGGAGGGCAATGAGTACAAGGAGGAATAATAATTGTGGAAAGCCATAGCTATTCCCTCAGGATCATATCTAATGGTGCCGTCAGAGCCTCTAATCCCGGAAGGGCATCCATTTGTAGCCTTATTTTGTAATTGTCTCGCTAGGATCGTATGGGGTTTATTACCATATTCATAGTATTTCTGGCGGGAGAATCGAATGAGTTTCTCCACTTTTCCCTGAGCTAAGTCTTTTAGTTTTGTCCTTAGGTCAATCACCTCTCTCAGACCGCGTCGCGTGGGTCCCGCAAGGAGTTTCGACTCAGCAGCTCTCAGTTTTTCCTCATAGATGGAATATTGTAGTTTGCTATCTTTCTTTAATCTAGAGGACAGAGCTATACATTCACCTCTAAAGACTGCTTTATGCGCTTCCCATAGGGATCCGAGCGAGGGGGCCGACGAGGTATTCTCAGCAAAGTAATGTGTCAGTGAGGTCTGTAGGGTCCGTCTAGTCGCGTTTTCGTCAGTAAGGACTCGTTAAGTCTCCAGTGGGTCGGTCTTGGGATATAGGGAGTAATTTCAAGGTCCACTAGCCTAGTCATGGTCCGACCATGTAATATGTCCTATTTCAGCTTTTTTCAATGTGCGGAGGGTCGGGATATTTCCAAAAAAATAGTCTATTCTGCTGTGAGATTTGTGAGTATGGGAATAAAACGTGTATCGTCGGGCTTTCGGATTATCTACTCTCCATAAGTCATATAGACCGTGGGCGTGGATTAGTTTACGAAAATTCACTGAGGCACGTCCTTCCTCCCTATGTAAGCCCGTAGGGGGCTGTAAATGGAGCCTATCCACGCAGCTGGAAAAGGCCAAGTTAAAGTCTCCCCCAATAACATGAAGGGTATCTCGTTCAGAGTGTAGACGTTTTAAAATAGAGGATAAGAATGTCGTTTGTGCTGTATTCGGAGCATAAAGGTTACATAAGAGGATCGGCCTACCCTCTAGGTCTCCCTTAAGTATAATAAATCGGCCATGTGGGTCAAGTTCAGTCGATTGTATGCAAATTCTACATGAGCGGGACAATAGGACCGCAACCCCAGCCCTTTTTGTTTGTGCTGTAGCCGAATAGGTTTTGGGGAAGTAATGTTGAGCAAATTTAAATGATCCGCTAGGGGTGAAGTGTGTTTCCTGTAGGAATACAATATCCGCTCCAGAGTCCCTCATCTCTCTCAGAGCCAGTCTCCTCTTGACAGGTGTGTTAAGTCCCTTGACATTAAGTGAAAGTAATTTTACCATGGTGGAGGCGGGTATAGGTCAGCGAATTAGTCTCTATAGAGATCCGGGGGGTCCCCCCTTCTCCAACCACCAGATCTAGGGGCCCAAAGCCCCCCTGCGAAGGAAAGTCATAGACACGTTGCAAACAATAGAATCTAAAATGGTGCAAAACATCTATAAAAACAGAAATAGAAATAAGCAAGTAATAAACAGTAAAACTTGGATATGTTAGGATCCGACTCATAGGGATCCCTGGGCAAGAGCCAAACCGTTCAAGTCAGTCTCCAAATTGGAGATCCGAATATCTAAATAGACCACTGCACCCCTCAGAGGGATGCGATTTCTTTGGTATGGGCTCTTGCCGGGGGTCGTGGCCTTCAGACCACAGAGGCAAGAAACAGAGCATCAGGTACAGCCCCCATCCTCAGGGACAATGCTTAGAGGAAGTTCCCCTAAAGGGCATAGGGGGGGTAGAAGGGTCTAGGATGGGGGAAAGAAGGGGGGGAAGAAAGGGAAGGGAGGAGAAGAGGAACGAGGAGGAAGGAAGGAAGGGGATAGGGAGAAAGATAGAAAGAGAGAAATAGGTAGATACCCCTCTCATAGGAGCGATTTATTTATAGGGTAACCCATTGGGTAGCGAGGCATCAAACCAGAAGCCTCTCTGGAGACAGCAATGAAGACCTTGCGCTGGAGTTGGGAAAGTTCAGGTATAGCCCCCAGAGGTTCTTGCTCGCCGCTTCCTGGAGGTCGCAGTTTGCCAGGTCCGCTGAAGGGTCGAGGGCAGCAATGGCGAGGTCCAATCCGGTAGAGCTGGTGCATCAAAGCCGAAAGTCTTACAGAAAGCCGGGACCTCATCTGGGTATCTCAGGGTGGCGGTGGTGGTGCCTCGACGAGCTGATAGACTGAACGGGTATCCCCATTTATACAGGACCTCTCTATCTACCAAGCATTTAAGGAGAGGTCTCAAGGCCCGTCTACGTTGCAACGTGATCCAAGAGAGATCCTGATAGAGAGCTATTTTGGCACCTTTAAAAGATGGCGGTTTGGTTAGCGAAATCTTGGCCATGATATCCTCTTTTAGGCGGAAGTCTGTGACGTGGCATATTATGTCTCTGGGGGCTCCATCCATGTTTTTGGCCTTTAGTGCTCTGTGTGCTCTATCCATGGGGATCGGGTGGTCCAGGGGACGTTTTAGTATCGTATTGAATATTGTGTTAAGAGTAGTCTCTATGTCCTCTCTCTCCCTCACCTCTGGTACCCCCCGAACCCGAATATTGTGTCTACGGCCCCTGTTGTCAAGGTCTTCAACATGGCGTTGCATGTCGTCTATCAGCCTAGCCTGGGAGGTCACAAGTGTTTGTAGCTGAGAAATAGCTTGCCTAGCTTCTGTGTGTTCCTCCTCGAGCTGATGGATCCGTTGGGTCAATCCCGTTACCTCTTGGCGGACTAATGCAATTTCTTGGCGGCATGTAGACTTCACCTCCCTAATGAGAGCTTGGAAGTCTTGTTTAGTAGGGAGGTGTTGTATTAGAGTCCACCACTCCTCGGAGGGCTGCACGCAGGACCGGGGGTTGTTAGGCCGTTAACAGGGCTGTGGGGTCCATCACATCAGTAAAATCCAGTAAGGAATCCTGACGGATGTCAGGTGTAACAGCAGGGGAGGACCCCATCCCACCCCCACCTCCGGAGTGTTGTAAACGTGGCATCTTGGGCGACCTCTGGGGTCTAGGTGGATCTAAATAGGAAGCCCCTTGGCTGGGTGCAGTGCCCCCCTCAGTGACCAGGTGTGAAGGTCCAGGGGAGAGACAGGGAGAGCTGGTCCCCACATGAGCTATATTTGTCAGATCCTGCAGGGTGAAGGGGAGACCAAGCGGATCCCCCTGGGCACTTTCTCCATGGTCAGCAACCGGGGAGGGGGATAAAGAATCCTCCAACCCGTGTTCCTGGTCTGCACAGTCAGTACGTCCTCCAATAACTGGAGCTCCTGGGTATCCCTCCATAAGCCCCAGCACAGGGGATATGAGGAGTGTGTCACCCACCTCGTCTGCATCGCGTCCTCCAGGAGCCGCAGGTGGTATCTCCCAGTCCGATGTCCGGGACGCTGGGGAAGAGGAGGAGCGGCCCCCCCGCTGGGTAGGAGAGAGATCCGCGGCCGCACGCTGGATCGGCGAGCTGGAGAAGGAGGGGGGCGGGACCTCCACCATCGGCGCCATCTTGTGAAGCCGCGGCGATGGAGACACCTGAGTGCCGACTCCCGCCCCTCCGGGCGGCGGGGAGACGAATCCCGGCTGCGCTCGTCGGGTAGATGAGGCCTGCATGCTGAGCCTCTTAGGGCTGGTAGTCCCCGACAGCCCCGCGGGCGGTCCTCCCTGCACCTGAGTGCCCTCCGGTCGCTGTTCCCGCTGTCCTTTATAGAGGAAACCGTCCAGGGTGCCCGGTACCGATGCCTCCGGGTCCCTGGCGGTCTTGGCTGGTTTCTTCCGGCCCATGAGAGGGGTTTAGGCTAGTGTAGCTGTGCTAATTGGGGTCCCCGGGTCAGGAGCTCTTACTCCGCACGTCCCTACATGCAGGCTTCCGGGCACGCCCCCCCGAGAAGGCTTTTGATAGAGTTCATTGCTCATTCCTATTTCAAACCTTGGAGAAATTTGGGATGAAAGGTAATATCCTAAATTCTATCAAAGCTATGTATGCACAAATTTTACCTAACAAATGGAACTAGGCAGGGATGCCATTTATCTCCCATCCTGTTAGCATTTGTTATAGAACCTTTTGCGGAAAAAATCAGGACTAATAACAACATCAAAGGAGTATTGGTGGGCGAACAACAGCATAAAATAGCTTTGTTCGCAGATGATGTTTTGTTAACTCTTTCCAATCCCTTAAAATTCTTAAGAGTAAAAAAATCCCTGGTCTGTGGAGCGCTAGGGCTAGAGATAAATGGCACTAGGGTTATTTTAGAAAAGGTTTCTTTATTAACCTCTTACAGGCCACTACGCGTTTCTGCAGCAGAGCGCTGCCTTCATCAGGTGATGCAACTTAAAATTCTTAAGACATCTCTCATCTTCCATTGAAGAATTTTCCCAAATCTCACTTTATAAAGTCAATAGTTTAAAATCCCAAATTTTACAACTTAACATTGATGAAACACAACTTATATACTTGAAGGAAGAATTTAAATTTTTGTGGCAAGAAAAAATGTCATACTTGGGCATTTCATTAACTAAATCTGCTCATTCAACAATCCACAAGAACTTAACAAACTTGTTTAAAGCTTTCCATCTAGATTTTCTACATCTTTCCATATTGGACCTCTCGTGGATAAGCCGAATCGAAGCATTTAAAATGACTATGTTACCTAAATTTTTATATGTTATTAGAGCCATACCACTACTTATCCCCAAACTCTGGTTCAGTAAATTCCAATCCCAACTTCGGAACTTTGTTTGGAGAAACAAAAGGCCAAGGGTAGCTAGACTCTCCATGGAAAAAAGCAAAAGAATGGATTGATTGGGACTCCCAAACCTGTATAATTACTATCTGTCTTCTATTATTAGACTTTCCCAAAATTGGTTTTTCACTCCTAATATGTCTTGGATAATGATTGAAAAATCCTTTATAAAAAATAAGACTCTACTTCACTATTTAATTGCTTCATTAAGTGATCTTTCTAAACCACTCCCTAATTTTCCAACTTTAAAATCCACTATTTTAGCATGGACACTCCTTGTATGTATATTTTTAAAACATTTTAAGATGACTAAACCTACGAAAATCCCTTTGGATGTATTGGAAATACTTATACCACATCTCAATATAACCAATTGGATTGACAAAGGTATTCTATACATCACCGACTTAATTAAGTCAGAGTCCCTAACCACATTTTTTGATTTACAAACCAACTTCTCTCTCCCTCTGGAGGAAAGGACCAACTGGAGACGTATAGCTGAATAATTTGAAAATAAAACAAACCTAATTTTACATTCCCACAATTTATATCCAACTTTATAGACACTCTAAACAAGCTTCTTAATTGGAAAACAAACAATTTCTATAAAATCTTTAATGAAGAATTAGAACTCTCCAGTCTGTCTTTTTTTCAGCTTGGAGACAGAATTAAAAATCAAAATAGACCTCCAACAAATGACCAAAACCATCTCTCTATCCTACTCCCATACCATGTGTGCTACTATTCATGAGTCCTATTACAAAATGCTATCGCGATGGTATTGGACTCCAACCAAACTAAATATGATTAACCCTTCCCTTTTTTCTGCATGTTGGAGGGACTGTGGGAAATTGGGGACACTTTCGCACATTTTCTGGGGATATCCTAAGTTGGTGAACTTCTGGTTGAACATAAAACAACTTATTTTAAAGGTGACAAATTTCAGACTCTCGCTAAGTCCGCAACTTGCTCTTCTATCTATTGGATTACTAGACCTTCCTAAACATCATAGATTTCTAATTTCTCATATTTTATTGACTGCCAAGATATTGATAGCGTCGAGGAGGAAGAAAATCGTACCGCCTACTATGCCGGATTTAATTGAACAAATCTCTCAACATAGTGTATTTGAATATAATCATGCCATCAGAAACAATATTTTTGGGAAATTCTTAATTAGGTGGCAAGACTGGTTAGCAATTTATTTCCCTAACTTACTAGTCAAGGTCTAATGTGGAAAAAAGGAGATGCTGTAGAATTCTGCTGGAGCGCCAACACCACAGGAGGGGTAGAGTTTAACAAACCTTTATTTGAGCCTCATGCACACTCCACAACGCATTTCGACGGTATGGGAGACAGTCTTCATCAGGTGGTTAAAGGTCTAATGACATTGTTTATCATGCTTTTTAACTGTCTACTTTTCACTAAATCATATTATCATTTTTATTAGAAAGGGAAGGAGAGAGAGGAAGGGAAAGGGAAGGGATAGAGGAGGAAGGAAAGAGAAAAAGACTATCCTAAGATGGCTCAGATGTATAATGATAGTATTATTTTACTAAAAATCTTTTGGTTTGAAGTGATGTACTTACCGTAATGTATGTACTTGTATCTTAGGTAGCATTTTTTTCTCTTTTTAATGAATCAATCATTTTATTTGGTTATATTGTCTGTTTGCTTCTGATATTCAACAGGTTGACAATAGAGATATCAACACTAAGAATCCCTGATTTCTTTTTTTGTATGTTAATTGTATTATAACGTATGTTTTTTTTCCCTTTATAATGTATGTTTCCTTGTCCTAAAATTTCAATAAATATTATTTTGATCTAAGAGCTGAATGGTTGATAGTTGTGAAGGTCCTGGGCCTCCTGTGTTGTGCTCCAGAACTGCATTCACTATGAGGTTCAGTTGGTGGTTGATGGGTTAATGTGTGACTCACCTGGGCTCCCCTTCCCCTCGCTTTTAAGTAGCCTCTCTTTCCACCAGGTGGTGCTGCTGATAGAGTTTCACTCTATGCCTGGTAGTTGTGCTGTGCTGACCTGTATGCTTGTGTTGCTGAAGTCCTTGTCTTTGGAGTTGCTGTATCCCAGCTCTGTGGCGGCAGGTGAGGGGGGAATAGCGCAGGGCTGGTGGAGGAGTTTTAGGGAGAGGCTGGAGGCCCGAACCTTCTCACCTTCAGAGATACCTTTGGGATCAGGGCCATTCAGGGTTCCTAGACTAGGGTCAGACTAGTCTTCCCTGGTCACCATTCCCATACTTGCCATTCCCTCATCAGCATTCTCTCTACACTGTGACAGCACGTTAGTCTTGCTGATCCATTGTAGATGTCATCCGATCCAGCACTAGTGGGGTGTCAGTCTCCTCGGCTTGTGGGGACGCATTTTCCTCTCTAGTAGGGGACCATCGCACCGGTGTGTTCGATGTTTGCCCAGGTCGATGCTTGTCTTCCTGCTCTGCGTCACTGTTCCTCTCTGCGGGCTGGTTGTAAAGGCATACAGAGCCTCCTTGGGGTCCTTCCAGGATTTGAACGATCCATCTGGGCCTTTTACTTTAAGTGTTGCCGGATAAAGGAGTTGGAATTGAATGTTGCATCTGAATAGGAAGCTGCACACTTCGCCAAATGCTTTGCGCTTTGTGGTCACTTCTGCAGAGAAGTCCTCGAAGAGGACCACCTTGTGGCCTCTGAGCATGAGTGACTTCCTCCTGTTCCTAAAGAGGCATAGTATTTTATCCTTTTCTTTAAAGTCAAGGTATTTGGCAATAACTTGTCTGGGCTTCTGGAAGTGTGCGTTATCTCGCCCATTGGTAATATGGCCGTTGTCTGTCCCCCAGTTTGGCGGGTTCTCTCTGTGCGCTCTTTCTACCTTGTTCTAGCCCTGGACTCCCAAAGCCTTAGGAAGGTCTAGCTCGCATGTATCGTTTAGTTGTTGGGGCAGCATCGATTCTGGGAGGTCCACGATTCTGAGATTGTTCCTAGACCTATTTTCCAGGTCATCCATTTTATCTCTTATTTAGCTGGACTGCTTCTGTGATGGTGTTAAGCTGGCCACAATGGAACACAACCTATCTTCCAGGTCTAACACTTGTTGTTCTAGTTAGTCTAGTCTGCTCGCATGTTGCGCAGAAATCTCCTGGAGCTCTTCCAAGTCTTCTCTTACTGCCTCCCTTACCACCTTTTTAATGTCACTGGCCAGATACTTTGCCACCTCCTTTGCCATAGACCTGAATCCTGTGGATATGTAGGGGTCTGCATTTGGGTCCCCAAATGTCTCTTGGGCAGAGTGGTTGCCCCTCCCCGGCTCCCTCCAGCATCCCCGGGGCCCCAGCTTTCTGACCTCTGCTGGTTCTGTGGATTGTTTGGCACTGTACCATCGTGCCGGCTCGTGCGGCCGTTCTTTGATCTCCCGCTCATCTGTCCTCCTTCCCACCCATGCTTTGGAGCTACCGATCCATGATCCCACGGATGTTCCCCGTGTGAGCGGTGCCCAGCGGTGTGTCAGAAGTCTGCCGGCTGACTTTTTTTTTTGCCGGTCTCTGGCTTATCAGCGTCATGAACGAATTCACACTACCATCTCCACGCTGGCGGAAATCACTAATTCTATCTTGTAGGACATCAGTGTTATCAAGATGAACTAGATGATTATCTCATCTTTCAAGGGTGTTGTTGCCCTGGATGGCCACTAGGTGGCAGAAGGGGGTTGTAGGTTATGCACTGTGAGGGCTGTTTTATGAGCAACTTTAGACAGTCAGAGCTTTGGGTTTATTACACTGGCTTGGATTGTCAGGTCCTTCCAAAATATATCTGCTGTGCAGAGATGGAGTACGTCTCTGTGTTTAGGTCGAGCTGTTAGCCCCCGATGGGGTTTAAATGGTGACACACAGATAGTTCAGTTGTGACAATGTGTTTCTCGTGTTCCCAGGTAGCACCATTCCATGGCCTGATAATCTATTATTGGGTCTGCTCTTGTGCTTTTCTGGCTCGAGCTCCCCCTCCACTTGCCTCCAGGTGATCGGGGGCTGCTGTTTACCGTTTTCCAGACACCTCACTCCCGGTCTGATCACCTCAGGTTTCCTGATAATAAGCCACTCAGCGCCATGTCAGAGGAATGCAGTGGGGGTTGTGAGGGCTGGAGGGGGGGTGGCGAATGGATCGTGCTGTAGCCAGGGGATTTCAGATTAAATAGATTTATTAATCTCACCGTTCTGCTTTCTCTCAATGTCCCCTGTCCTGCTGATGTGTCTCCTTGCTGGATGATAGGTTTGGAGGGTTTCTAATAGCTAGATGGCTCTGGATTTTCCATGGGTGCCATGAGGACACTAACATACAGCTTTCTTGCATAGCGGTTGTGGAGCCCCAAGGGACGTGGGGTACTCGGTACCGGACCAGTCTGCTGCTGGGGATGTCACTGGTGGCTTGGTCCGGACCGTGTCCCTGGCTCAGCACAATAAAAGGGGAATATTTACAAGGGATATGTCACAGGTGACGCCACCCACTTGGTGCGGCCAGCGATGGGGCCGCGGCTGCTGCAGAACCTCCGGGGGTGATGGAATGGCAGCGGGGATGGTATAGTTCCAGTGGGGAGAACTGTATCCCCCGGGGCAGTAAGGAGTTAAAGTCTCTGGTGTGTGTGTGTTGTTGGAGCACACTTACTTGCAGACACTGCAGGGATCTCTCCTCAAGTTGGTGCTGACAGGCTGTGGCTCTGCAGGTTGAGATCTCTTGGTGCAAGTCTGTATGGGAGAAAGGGTCTGCAGATGGAAGTAGGCAAGAGGCTGTTCAGGGTTTCCAAGGCTTTACTTAAGGTCTTTCAAGCAGGTTACAGGTTATTCACAGTCTTTAGCACACAGTTGCTCTCTACTCCCTTTCCGGGTTCCCTTCTCTCCTGCAGCCAGGCTCCTCTCTCCTTGTGACCCCTCACACAGTCTTTAAGTGTACCTTTCCGGGCTTTTACTTCTCTTTCCTCATGGGTTGTGTGACACTCGACAGTATAGCGGTGACTCGGGCTTCTGTGAGTCCTAATCTGTCACTTAGCTGCCTGTCTTTAGGGTTAGGAACTCCAGCTTGAAACTGAAACTCCCCGTCAGTGAATCTGGGGATACCGGGTAAATCGTCGGTCCCCTTCAGAGCTGACACTCTGCTTTAGCCCAGCCTGCAACAGTCCTCTCGCATGAGGCTCTGCCAGGCTCCTGCCTCGTGCTCCTTCCACAATATCTAGGAGGGCTTCTCCACCTGCTATCAGTAGCTTCGGCTGCTGTCTAGGGCATGGGTACACCGTCCCTCTCTGTTCTCTCACACTCCTGGTGGTCTCTGCTTCGGACGGGCTTTCCCCCCCATCTGGCTCACACTGGCTCAGTCCGGGTCTGCGCTCCTCTGCTAGGCTCTTCCAGGACGTGTCATCTCTCTGTCTTTGCATCTCAGCACCATGGCTTACTAACTTCCTTCACTCCTCCGCCTCTCTATATACTGTCAGTCACCTGACCTCTGGTGTGCCCAACCCACTCCTCATCCACCACCCATCTGGTCTCATATAGTGTCTAACCTCAGGGCTGGATGTAACCTCCTTCTATGCGTGGGGATGTGGGCTGTGAGGGTGTAGTGTTTACTATGTCCTAACTGCCTGGCTGCAGTACCCTTCTGTGGCCACCTGGTCGCAGGGGCGCCACACGGCCATCTTAATTCCACATTTGAGCATGTAATATTAACCGAGGTGTGTGGGTTCGTGGATTGAGACAAAACAACTCAGGATTAAATTATATATTTATTCCCCCTTAAGGGCTCAGTAAATAATATAATATATATGATGAATTTACAGGTATTAGTCAAATCTGCAAGTAAAGGTTACAAAAGGTATATGCGGTTGAATGTAATCAGTTAGCAGTTCCTTGTTGCTTATGGCTACACGGAGGCTATATGAGGGCCAAAAATTTCTCAGTATCTCCCAACACATGATGTGACGTGACCTCTTTGTCGGTGAACAATGGAAAAATATGTCCGGTACCTTTTAATCCCTTTGTCGGTCACTCCCACCCCCAGACTGTCCTTGATTCCCCTCCCCTTGATCCTTGGCTGAAGGATTCCAAAAAGCTGTGATGAACTTCCCACTGGGAGGTATGAGGGCAATGGTTCTGGTGCTATCGGATCTGGCAGAGTCCCCTTTACATTTGGAGACGAAACACTGCTTCCCTACCTGGCTTCTAGTAGCCATTCTCTGTATCTCCCAGCACTATGGTGCTAGAAAAAAACAGGACCCAGGTGTGTGTGCCGACTGTTCCCATGATTCCGAGAATATAACTTGTGTAGGGCTCGAATGTACAATACGTCCATAATTCTGTATGATATCATGGTGCCAACGAGACTGAGAATTTCTTTGAGGTTCTAAGCTTAACAGAGTTCCTTCCTGCAAGAGCCAATTGTCCAAGCTCTATTTAATTACTTTTTGTCACCTATCCATCTGTGATAGTGGATGAGGGATCCTGGTTCAGGCCACTGCTGTAGAGGTACATGTAGCTATATGGAGAACTCCATAGTCCCCCATCACCCCCATATCTAGGGATTTATGATTGATTGACATGTCTGGATATTTTCCCATATTCATCACAAGTTCCAATTATTTTGATTGTCCCAGGATAGCGATAGTTTCCTTGTGGCAATCTAACCTTATTCCCCACTTTCCTACTATTTAGAATGTCACATTTTCTCTGAACAAGATTGGGCATGATCCTTTTTTCCAACATCCTATGTCCTATTAGGCAGGGGCCTAACAATCACGGTTGCAGGAGTCATGGCTGCGACGGGGCACAAGCCTTTAAGGGTCCCACAGTGCCAGCTGCCCCCTGCGCCCGCCAATCCCACTGCCTGCTTCACAATGGATGTGTGTCTCCAGGGACGCACATCCATGTGACCGCATGGCAGGCAGCACATGCCTCTTTGGGGCACGTGTGTCAGAGACTGGAGGGGAGAAGGCAATCTCCTATATCCAACTAATGCCGGCCCCGCCCCTCCCCTCGCTTTCTCTTACCAGTTGGATTTCCTTGTGCGTTCCACTGTGGCATGCATACATCAGGCTGGTGCTGGTGCTGCCTCCTCGACAATAGTAAGTGGCGCCTCCTGCTTTGTGCGTTCCACAGTGCACACCAGCACCACAGCCTCCTGAGTCTTCACCAAAGGAGACCAGAGCAGTGAGGGAACTGGCAGAGGTAATTACAGATTTATTATTTTGAGTGCACGGTGGCCAGAGGACTATGGGGGGAGGAGAGGGGTGCATTATACAGTATGGAGAGTTATGAGGCTGCAATATATGGAGAGATGAGGCTGCACTGTATGGATAGATGAAGCTGCACTTTATGGAGAGAGGAGGCTGCACTATATGGAGAGAGGAGGCTACATTATACGGAGAGAAGAGGCTGTGCTATATGGAGAGATATAAGGCTGCATTATACGATATGGAGGGCTGAAGCGCCATTATACTCTATAGAGGACTTTGAGGCTGCATTATACCGTATGGAAGGCTGTGAGGGTGTATTATACTATATGGAGGAATATGAGGCTGCATTATGCTGTATGGAGGGCTTTGAGGCTGCATTATACTATATGGAGGGTGGATAATGGGGATGCATTATAATAATTGGATGACTATGTGGGCTAACTTATGAATGGGGGACAATGGGATGCATTATAATACTTAGAGGACTATGGGGGTACATTGCAATATATGGAGGAATGTGGGGATGCATTATAATTTGGGCTTTCCCAATGGTCCTCCTCTCCCACTCATAAGGATGGCCATACTCTCGACCTCATTTTCACCCACCTCTGCCCCCTCACCCAACCTCCTCCCCCTATCTGACCACAACTTGCTGACGTTCTCCTCCGTCTCCCCTTTTACCATTCTCCCTGATCTCCGGAAACACTCTCATCCCTGCAGAAACCTTAAACTTATTAGCTTCCACTCACTCTCTGAGTCCTTTTTCCCTCTCACAGACCTAGCCTCCTCACCCGATGCTGACTCTGCTGTCATCCTCTACAGCACCACAATAACTACAGCTCTTGATTTTGCTGCCCCCCTCACTTACAAGGAAACCCGCACAAACAGGCAACCCTGACTCACCGCCCTCTCTAAAGAGTTGCATCGAGCGTCCATGGCGGCCAAGCGGAGATGGAAGAAATCACATTCCTCGGTGCACTTCTCCATGTTTAAACAGTCCCTCTCTACCTTCAAGTCCGCTGTCACGAAGACTTAGTCAGGACCTGCAGCTCTCTGGCGCCCCCTTGGCCTGCTGGCCAAATCTGGTATTGCCAGAGGATAATAAAGGAGCCCAGCTGCCCTAATTTATATTGTATACTGCGACACGTGATGTGACAGGATGTATATATACCACCAGTTCCTGCTAGGAACATATATATATACCTCGATCCAGTCACCCTCAGGCCCACAATATCACATAAATACAAAATGTTATGCTGCCACCACCGATCTCTTTCAGGTGGATCGGTCACCTGCTCTGGTAACGTGTAAAAGCGGGGTTACGTGTCAGATCATCATAGGACATGAAGAACGAAACTAGTAAATTATAACATTTTACTCCCAAAGATGGCAGTGCTTATAAAAGATATACAAGATATTACATAAGAGACAATTTACATGCATGCATAAACAGTTATAACAATAAAAGGAATAAAGTAAGAAAGTGCCAGACCTAGCCACGCGGTGACAAACTTAGATCTGTTGGGGAGGCGGGTCCCCAGAAAGGTATGATTCCTCCACACATTGATAGGGTCCTGCTGTGTCTGTGCCCAGGGTGAAATCAGCCCAAACATGGCTGCTCTAGTTTTAATAAAAGCAGTAATACTTCAGCCCCAACCCCCCCGACCCCCCCGTAGGTTTTCCCTGCCTGGTGGGAGGCTCCTCTTAGACCCTCCTCGGTCACCATGCTTAATAAACCTTCATTCTCCATATCTGGGTATGGGGTGGGCCCACATCCACGATAAGCATCTCATGTTTGCGTTCATTTAATTCAGAGAATATTGATACCAAATATGACATATTTATGATGTTCAGAAAGCCAGAAATCATTTCCTAGGTTCCTGAGTGTTACATAGATATACAAGACATATCATTTAATGCGCAAAAATGTAAATAATCTAAAAATATGAATTATATGTTTGTGGTATAAATGGGTCTTCTGAAATTCGACCTTGAAAGACTGTAGGTTTAAACAAAGAGTTTCTGGAGGGAAAAGAGAAGATACACTCAGCTTAGTGTTGGTATTTACGACCCGTCGTACAGGTTCCAATTGGAGGAGGGTGAAGCCAAAGTCTATGCAAGTCCTGTACAAGTGAACCATCTTGTTCTGGGTGAGTGTGCAAACATCTTACAATCATGAGAACATATCAACTTTTCCTGACACCTCCCCCTTTTTGATGGCGCTACAGCCGAAGGACCTATGGGCCTTCTGACATGCGCCGATTGGTGATCTCTCCTTCTACCTGGATCCCATAGGACTTTCTTCGATTCGGGCTCAGAGAGAGAGGTCTCTGCGGGGCTCTCTAGCACCTCATGACTGTCATTGGCTGGGTCAACAGTCTGAAACCCCTGGCTACAGATATACAGAAGGGGTGCGGAAGCCCCGACCTCACAGGAACCATCTTGGACCTGTTCTGGGTCGGCAGGTGGTCTGGTTATTCCTCTACAGGTTGAGGACCCAGAATGCAGTGCAGTCTCTGCATTCCCAGTACTCAGTCTGCGGGCGAGAGCACCTCGGAAGACCATCTCCCCTGGGAATAATGCCACTCTCTCATTTGCCTGGCTGGCCAGCGACCCAGCTTTCCCATCACCCTGACAAGCTGTGGACTGAGACTGTCCCTTAACTTGACAGGCTGTTGGGACTGCCATTACACGTTTTTGACAGAAGAGGGGTTTTGCTTTTCCATCTCCCTGGCAGACCAAGCGTACCAGTCTCCCATCCGGACATGCCAGGAGTACATCTTTCCCATGGTCCTGAACGGCTGAGAGGCCCATCTTCCAATCAGTCGGATAAACAATGGACCGGATCTCCCCATCGTCTAGGCCGACTGTGGAGAACGGTCTTTCACTACTCTGACAGGATATGGAGGCTGCTCCTCCACCCTGACAGGTAGGGAACACATCTTTCCCATCAACTGGACAGATTAGGGTCTCTGTTCTCCCATCCTCGTGCCCAGTTGGAGAAAGCACATTTCCATCTTCTGGTGATCCCTTGGGATCTGAGTTAAGGATGGAGCAGCTCGCACCTGCCATGTCACAGTCTGTTGTAACACTGGTAGGTGGCACATAAGCAACCGCTCTTGTGGTTTCCAATGCCGGCCTCCGTCTCCCTTAGCAACAAGTTCCATGAACTGGAGGGGACCCTCAGCGATGCCAGCTCATGGCGTGGCATGGCTGAGTCCTCCTCCACCATGAGGCCCATCTCGATGTGATGCCTCAGGACCAGCACTTATCATGGGACCATTACCCACGTTCGTGTCACAATCCGTTGTGACACTGGCACGCTATATGAGGCCTTGTTCCCCAGGGTCCTCATGCTTGCCACCATCTACCTTAGCAACCAATGTTGCACCGTGGAGGAAACCCTCGGCGATGCCAGCTCGTGGTATGTGTGAGGTAGCAAGGGGAATGGTGGTAGAGGGACGCTATGTTTCCCTAAGGATGGTGAGCTACTGCATGTATGGGACAGGAGATGCTTACATGAGCATAGGTGAGGTAGGTGTGGCCACAGTTACTCAGAACGGTGGCTGTTGGTAGAGCCTGTTATGAGACCTCATCTATGAGGAATGGGGGAAGGTTTTGGGTGGGCCTCCATTCCTCATCTCCCGCCCCAGGCTTTTGAAGTAGCTGGGAGGGAAAGACAGGTGGGAGAGATTAGGCCGGTGGAGACTGCTGTCAAGGAGAGGTTTTGTTGTTTATGTGTGCCTGGAAAGGAGCAGCCTGTGAGCACACAGAGAGCGTATACCGGACCCCAATGTGGGGTAGGACCCCTAGGCGAGCTCCAGGAGGAGCAGGTTTAGGGCCGACGCTATTTATCCTGATGAAAGGACTGTTTCTGTTTTTGTTTTGCCACTGTGTGCAATAAAACACACTTGTTTTTGGACTGAGCCTGCGTGTCACTGCCTTACCTGCTGCTGCTATAGAGACAGTTCCCTACATATGGTGGAGAATGCGGGCAATACAATAAGGCATACACTAATCGCTGTGGAGGACGAGTTGTATGTCCTGGGTGAAGCAAGCCCTAAAGCAGCTCTCAGCAATGGAGGACATTGTAAAGGCATTGGTTGAAGCCAACCTGCAGCAGAAGCAGCAACAGCAGATGTATGCTGAGGCGCTGCAGGCCCAGCAGCACAGCCGTACGGAGGCCCTGAGACTGCAACAGCAAACTAACCAACTCCTGATGGAACAGTTAACAGCCCTGAGGTCAAGCGCACCATCTGATCCACAGCAGGACATCAAGAAGAGGGTCCGTGCGTCCCTCCAAAAGATGATCGCCGGGGACGATGTCGAGGCTTTCTTGGCGGGGTTCGAGAGAGTGGCAGAGCGAGAGAGTCTGCCGCTACACCAATGGTCGGAGGTCGTAGCGCCATATCTGATTGGAGAGCCCCAGAAAGCGTACTACGACCTGAGCGAGCAGGACGCCCGGGACTATCAAAAGGTAAAAGCCGAGATTCTAGCTCGATTAGGTGTGAATGTGTATCTCCGCGCCCAGAGAGTCCATTGCTGGGCCTATGTAGAGACTGTAGCGGTCCGGTCTCAGATGTATGATCTCGTCCATCTTGTAAAAAAATGGTTACAGCCGGAGCTGTTGTCCCCAGCGCAGATGGTTGAAAGAGTGGTACTGGACAAGTTTGTGCGGGCCTTGCCCCCAGCCATACAGCAGTGGGTGGGACATGGGGACCCTGTCGATACCAACCAGCTGGTCGATTTGGTGGAACGCTATGAGGCCACCCAGAACTTGTTAAAAGTGTCTTCCCCAGCTCGTGTGCTCCCCAAATCCCGCAAGGTCACCGACCCAGAGAAATACAGGACTCTGACCCGCACCCCCACCCCTGCAGGCCCTCAGGCAAGGAAGCTAGAGACTGTTGTGTACTGGAGGTGTCAAGAGCGAGGACACATTGCTGCAAACTGCCCTATCACCACAGATCCTATGGACTGCAGTGCGGCCCGGCGCGTCTCCCTCTATGCCTCCCCGGTATATACCGCTGCTCCCCCGGAGCCTGCACATGTCTCTCCCATGTGTCAGGTTACGGTGGCGGGATGTCCTGCAGCTGCCCTCTTGGACTCGGGAAGCCTTGTCACCCTGGTGCAGGCCATCTTGGCTGGGTCCGCATCTTACACGGGACGTAATGTGGGGGTCTTGTGCAGTCATGGGGACTTGAAAGAGTACCCTACCGCCATAATCACTATCAAAACCCCGAAGGAGAAGTGTCGTCATGAGGTGGGAGTGTTAGAGTCCCTGCCGTATGGACTGATCCTTGGGAGAGACTTTCCCCTATTCTGGACTCTGTTACCGGGGAACCCGGGGTCAAGGGGTAAACAAGTCCAGAATGTTACTGACCCTGCGCCTGAACCTCGTGATCCCGACTCAGGGGTGCCAGCCGTGGGAGTAACAATGTCCCTTTTAGACGAGCTCGGGTCAGTACCTGAGTTTGCAGAGTTGGGCGTTCCTCGTGACAATTTTGGTACTGCACAGCTCCAAGACCCGACGTTAAATCAGGCAAGGGAAAATATAATTTGTATTAATGGGTTGTTTCAGTACCCAGGAGCAGACCAGGTGTTTCCCCACATGGCTGTCAACCAGGATCTACTATACAGGGTTGACAGAGTGTGGGGTGAGACCTTGGAACAGCTGGTGGTTCCGCAGCCTTATCGCCCGACGGTGCTCGACTTGGCACATAGGCATGTGCTGGGCGGACACCTCGGCCATAAAAAGACTCTGGAACGACTTTTGCAGCGGTTTTACTGGCCGGGAGTGTTTCGGGAGGTGTAGCGGTATTGCGAATCATGCCCAGAGTGTCAGCAATCCGCCCCTATGCCGCACTTCCGTAGTCCCTTGGTACCCCTGCCTATTATAGACGTACCATTTGAAAGGGTCGCCATGGATCTGGTGGGTCCTCTGGTCAAGTCTGCCCGAGGGCATCAGCATATCCTGGTAATCATGGATTACGCTACCAGGTATCCAGAGGCCATACCACTGCGGCACACCTCGGCGAAATTGATTGCCAAAGAGCTACTCGCCGTGTTCTGCCGGGTAGAAATTCCTAAAGAAATACTTAGACCAGGGGACGCCGTTCATGTCCAAGGTTACCAAGGAGCTATGTAAACTGTTCAGGGTAAAGCAGTTGCGCACCTCGGTCTACCATCCGCAGACAGATGGCTTAGTCGAACGATTCAACAAAACCCTAAAGAACATGCTGAAAAAGGTGGTATCCAGGGATGGGAAGGACTGGGATTGTCTTCTACCATACCTGATGTTCGCGATTCGGGAGGTGCCACAGGCCTCGACAGGTTTTTCTCCGTTCGAACTCGTGTATGGTAGACATCCCCGGGGCCTGCTCGACATTGCCAAAGAGGGATGGGAGCAGGAACCCACCTCCCACAAAAGTGTAGTCGAGCACATCGCGACCATGCAGGACCGGATGGCAGTGGTGATGCCGATAGTGAAAGAACACTTAGAGGAAGCCCAAAGAGCTCAAAGTCGGGTATATAATAGATCCGCTAAGTCAGAACTTTTAACCCGGGTGACAGAGTCCTGGTATTAGTGCCTACTGTGGAGAGTAAATTCTTAGCAAACTGGCAAGGGCCCTACGAAGTCCTAGAAAAGGTCGGGGAGGTCAACTACAAGGTATATCGGCCGGGTCAGAGAAAGACCGAGCAGATATACCATGTAAATCTGCTAAAAGCCTGGAAAGACAGAGCGTGGTCTGGGTACAGAAGGGTCTCCCTCTGACCGTCCTCCCGCACTTGCTTTTCAGGCCAAGATAGTGCCTGAGGGGGCAGTGGCAGAAGTGACGGTAGCAGAAACCCTCACGAAAAACCAGCAGCAAGAGTCGCGAGAGTTTGTGGCCAGGAATACGGATGTGTTTTCAAAGGTGCCAGGGCGTACCTCGTTGATTAAACACGACATTGTCACTGAGCCCCAGGTAAAAGTTCGGATGAGGCCATACCGAGTACCGGAGGCACGGCGAAAGGCCATTTCAGAGGAGGTTCGTCAAATGCTGGAGTTAAGGGTTATTGAGGAGTCGAAAAGTGAATGAGCTAGTCCCATTGTTCTCATTCCCAAACCCGATGGGACGATACGGTTTTGCAACGATTTCCGGAGGCTGAACGGATCTCTAAATTTGACGCTTATCCAATGCCACGAGTAGACGAGCTGATTGAAAGACTCGGGAAAGCCCGGTACTTCTCCACACTCGATCTAACTATGGGATACTGGCAAGTACCCCTTACGGATAGCGCCAAAGAGAAGACCGCGTTCATCACTCCGGAGGGTCTGTTTCACTACCTGGTGTTGTCATTTGGCTTACATGGGGCTCCAGCCACGTTCCAAAGATTAATGGACATCGTGTTGAAGCCTCATCAGAGGTACGCCTCGGCCTATCTGGATGATATCATCGTTTTCAGCAGCGACTGGGAGAGCCACTTGGCCAAGGTACAGGCTGTGGTGGACTCTCTCCGGGCAGCGGGGCTGACTGCCAACCCCAAAAAGTGTGCTCTGGGAATGGAGGAGGCACTCTATTTGGGGTACGTGATAGGGCGAGGTATGATTAAGTCGCAGGTCAACAAGGTCGAAGCCATCCAGAGTTGGCCGCAACCAAGGACAGTAAAGCAGGTGAGAGCCTTCCTGGGAATTGTGGGATACTACAGGAGGTTCATCCCCAATTTTGCCACACTCTCAGCCCCATTGACAGACCTTCTGAAAGGAAGACGGCCCGTCATGGTAAAATGGAACCCCCAGGCCGAGCATGCCTTTCGGGACTTGAAGACGGTGTTATGCGGGTCTCCCATCCTTATCACACCTAACTTCACCCAAACCTTCGTCGTTCAGACCGATGCATCAGAAGTGGGGCTAGGGGCAGTCCTTTCTCAGTAGGTGAATGGGGAAGAACACCCCGTTACCTACCTGAGCCGCAAGCTCACGCCTGCAGAGAAAAATTACAGTGTGGTCGAGAGGGAGTGCCTAGCCATCAAATGGGCCTTGGAAGCGTTGAGGTACTACCTGCTGGGGCGACGGTTTCGGTTGGTGACTGACCATTCCCCCCTCACATGGATGAGCCAGTCCAGAGAGAGGAATGCGCGAGTCGCCAGGTGGTTCTTGTCGCTCCAGAACTTTAACTTCACGGTGGAACACAGAGCCGGGAGGCTGCATGGCAATGCGGATGCCTTGTCCCGGACTCACTGTTTGGTGTCACAAGTTCACCCCCCCAGGGTTGAACTGAGGGGGGGGTGTGAGGTAGCAAGGGGAATGGTGGTAGAGGGACGCTATGTTTCCCCAAGGATGGTGAGCTACTGCATGTATGGGACAGGAGATGCTTACATGAGCATAGGTGAGGTAGGTGTGGCCACAGTTACTCAGAACGGTGGCTGTTGGTAGAGCCTGTTAAGGGACCTCATCTATGAGGAATGGGGAAGGTTTTGGGCGGGCCTCCATTCCTCATCTCCCGCCCCAGGCTTTTGCAGTAGCTGGGAGGGAAAGACAGGTGGGAGAGATTAGGCCGGTGGAGACGGCTGTCAAGGAGAGGTTTTGTTGTTTTTGTGTGCCTGGAAAGGAGCAGCCTGTGAGCACACAGAGAGCATGTACCGGACCCCAAGGTGGGGTAGGACCCTTAGGCGAGCTCCAGGAGGAGCAGGTTTAGGGCCGACGCTATTTATCCTGATGAAAGGACTGTTTCTGTTTTTGTTTTGCAACTGTGTGCAATAAAACACACTTGTTTTTGGACTGAGCCTGCGTGTCACTGCCTTACCTGCTGCTGCTATAGAGACAGTTCCCTACATATGACATCACTGAGTTCTCCACCACCACGAGGTCCATCACGCTGTGATGCCTCAGGATCAGCACTTACCATGGAGCAGCTAGCACCTGCCATGTCACAGTCCGTCATGACCTTGGCATTTGGCACACAACCACCGCTCTTGTGGTTGCCATGCCTGCCTCCATCTTCCTTAGTGCTGATACCTGCTACCTTCATGCGATTTTCAGTAATATCACCCTGCGATGTGATATGACTGAGTTCCCTAACACCATGATTTACTTTATTAACAGGCAACACATTGACATTTCTATGCACATCATCAACATTGACATTTCTATGGACATGAGCAACATTGACATTTTTATGCACATCATCAACATTGACATTATCATTCGCATTATCAACCTTGACATTACCTGACATATCAGATCTGGGAGGGTTATCAGGAACATAATGTGCAACCAACCGCCCCAAATCTATTCCCAATAACACATTGGCGGGGAGATTCTTTGTTACCCCAACCTCCCTCCACCCTCTTCCCACACCTCAGTCCAGATAAACCCGGGCCATGGGCTAGGATCGGCTCTCACCCCCAATACCAGTGACAGTCAGTGTCTTTCCAGGGATGAGTTCATGAGAATACACGTATTCAGGGCGGATGAGAGTTCGTCCTGCACCTGAGTCCCTGAGCCCCACAGTGATGGTGTTGCCCACTGTGACTGACTGCAAGTTTTCCCGGGAACTCCCACCCATACCACCCACCAAATAAAGAGCAGCACTAGGCCCTGGGATCTCAGATGAGGGGCTCCTCTTCTACCTCTCCGGTCAAGTGGCGCTCACATGTCCCGGTTGTCCACAATTAAAGAACTTGTGTGCGTCAGCTGTCAGCCAAGTGCTGGCAGGTGGGATACGGCCTCCAGAAGATCGGCTGGCAGAGGCAGAGATGGTGGTCGTAGGCTTACCCCCTTTTCCGTTGGTGACGACCGGCTTCCGCACCTCCGGTTGGCCTCGTAGGTGTCTGCGATCTGCGCTGCTTTGTTCGCATCTGGTGGCTCTTGGTCCATCACGAACTGTCGCACCTCAACTAGACAAAATGCAGGAACTGGTCCGGTCCTTCACCATCAGGTCCTTGAAGGCATCAAAGGTTTTCACTGACAGTCCTTGGAGCCACTGCTCAAAGGTGGTTCTGAGCCCATGCACTACATCACTGTAACTGTCGTCTGGTCCACGCTGGAGGTTTTGGAACTTTCTACAGTACACCTCAGGAGGCATCATAGTCCCCATCTTGCTCTCGAGGAAGAGCCACAAACGCCTCTAGAGCTTTTCCTCTCAGCGCTGCAATTAGGTACGGGGCCCAGTGGTCACACGGCAGCTAGTACTGTAAACAAGTCTTTTCAAAACCCCTCAGAAAAGTGTGTAGGTCACCTTTGTCATCCAGCACAGGAAAATGCTCTGGCTGGTGTTTAAAGGTTGTTGAACTAGTCCATTCACAGTTCAGTGTGGTGGATGACAGCCTGCCCAGCTGAGACATCCGTAGGTCGTGGTCTCTCCGAGCTTGGGCCTCAGCTCATCGCTCTGCAGCCTCTCGCTCGGCTTGGGCCTCGGCTCGTCGCTCTGCAGCCTCCTGCTATTGCTGAATGAGCCCCAGGCGTCCTTGATAATCCTCAGCGGGGCAGTACTAGTAAGGGTCCACGCTGCCCTGGTCGCTGACGTGGCGTACGTCTACAAGTGGGACTTCTGCAGGAGCACCTTCTAGGACTTGGCTTGAATCCACAGGTGGGGCCTCAGCAGCACCACCATCCATGTTTTGTCTGACCTCTGCAGCCGGGAGCTGTGCAGCAGCACTGACAAGGCTTTGGCTGGCCTCTCCATTCTCTGGGCTCTGGTGACGGGCTTGCTCCGCATCCAATTGCACCAGTGCCTGCATCATCTGCTTCTTGGTTCTGCCGGAGGAGTCTATATATCTGTATCTGCACAGGCAGGCAAGAGCCTCCTTGTTATAGTCTTTGTACCAGTTTTCCCCTACTGTGGCCATGATTTTCAAACCAAAAGAAAAGGATAGAAAAACAAAGAGAGGTTGGGGTAACTTGCTATACATACGGTATTGTCTCAGATCTAATAAACACTGAGTTCGATCTTCAAAACTTTTGCGCAGAGTTCTCGTAAGAACTGTGCAAGTTTTAGTGAGAGGAATGATTGCTCAAATCAGATCACTAATGTTCTATGATCCCACCGCTCAGCCACCAGTTGTCACAAAGACTTAGTCAGGACCTGCAGCTCTCTGGCACCTCCTTAGTCTGCTGGCCAAATCCGGTATTGCCAGAGGATAAGAAAGGAGCCCAGCTGCCCTAATTTATGTTGTACACTGCGACACGTGATGTGACAGGATGTATATATACCACCAGTTCCTGCTAGGAACATATATATATATACCTCGATCCAGTCACCCTCAGGCCCACAATATCACATAAATACAAAATGTTATGCTGCCACCACCGATGTCTTTAAGGTGGATCGGTCACCTTGTCTGGTAACGTGTAAAAGTGGGGTTACGTGTCAGATCGTCATAGGACATGAAGAAAGAAACTAGTAAATTATATTTTACTCCCAAAGATGGCAGTGCTTATAAAAGATATACAAGATATTACATAAAGAGACAATTTACATGCATGCATAAACAGTTATAAAAATAAAAGGAATAAAGAAATTTCCAGACCTAGCCACGCAGTGACAAACTTAGATCCGTTGGGGGGGCGGCTCCCTGAAAGGTATGATTCCTCTTCACAGTGATAGGGTCCTGCTGTGTCCGTGCCCATGGTGAAATCAACCCAAACATGGCTGCTCTAGTTTTAATAAAGGCAGTAATCTTCAGCCTCCTCTGTAGGTTTCCCCTGCCTGGTGGGAGGCTCCTCTTAGACCCTCCTCAGTCACCATGCTTAATAAACCTTCATTCTTCATATCTGGGTATGGAGTGGGTCCACATCCACGATAAGGTATTTACGACCTGTCGTAAAGGTTCCAATTGGAGGAGGGTGAAGCCAAAGTCCATGCAAGTCCTATAGAAGTTAACCATCTTGCTCTGGGTGAGTGTGCAAACATCTTACAATCATGAGAACATATGAACTTTTCCTGACATCCGCACTCACCGATGCAATACAAGCCTATTTCACATCTCTAATAACCGCCCTGTCCCACAACCCCAAACAACTCTTCAACACTTTCAACTCCCTACTCCATCCCCAGCACCTCCTCCCTCTCCCCTCACCTCTGCCGATGACTTCGCCTCGTTCTTCAAACAGAAGATAGACAAAATCAGAGAAAGCTTTGACCCACTGCCCCCCGGGTCCTCCCCCATCACAGCTCAGCCCTCCTCATCCAAAAGAAGCTTTTCCACCATGACAGAGGATCAGCTCTCCTCCCTTCTATCACGATTGCACCTCACCACCTGAGCCCTCGATCAACTTCCCTCCCATCTCATCCCAAACCTCACCACTGCCCTCATTCCTGCCCTAACCCACCTTTTCAACCTATCACTCACTACTGGTGTCTTCCTTCAAACATGCCTTGATCACACCTATCCTTCAAACAAGTGTTGATCACATCTGTCCTTAAAAAAATCCTCCTAAGATCCAGCTTCTGCTTCCAACTATCGCCCCATTTGCCTCAAAACTGCTTAAACAACACATCCATTCTGAGTTGTCCTCCCCCCTCTCCTCCTGCTCCCCCTTTGACCGCCTACAATTCGGCTTCCGTCTTCACCACTCCACTGAAACAGCCCTAACCAAAGTCACCTCTGACCTACTGACCGCCAAGAACAAGCGCCACTACTCTATCCTCCTCCTCCTCCTCGACCTGTCTGCCACCTTCTACACCGTTGACCACTCCCTCTTACTCCAGATTCTGAAATCTCTCGGCATCACTGACCTAGCCTTCTCCTGGATCTCCTCTTATCTAACTGACTGGACCTTCACTGTCACCCACTCCCACACCTCCTCTTCACCCTACCCCCTATCTGTCTGTGTGATGACACCCAGATCTACCTCTCTGGACCTGACATCACCTCCCTTTTATCCAAAATTCCAAAATACCTGTCCGCCATCTCATCCTTCTTCTCTGCTCGCTTCCTCAACCTGAATATGGACAAAACCGAACTCATCATATTTCCCCCAAATTGCTCCCCCCAGCTACCAGATATATCCATCAAAGTCAATGACTGCTCTCTCTCCCAAGTCCCCAAGTGTCTCAGGGTTAGCCTCGACTCCTCCCTCTCCTTCAAACCTCATGTCCAAGCCCTTACCACATCCTGCTTCCGCCAGCTCAAAAACATTTCCTGGATCTGCTCTTACCTTGATGACACGGCTAAGGCACTTGTGCATGCTCTCATCATTTCCCACCTAGACAACTGCAACCTCTTGCTAACTGGCCTCCCCGCTTCCTCCCTTGCACCTCTCAAATCTATCCTGAACTCCGCTGCCCGAATCATTCAACTGTCTTCTCGCTACTCCTCGGTCTCTCCCCTCTGCCAAGCCCTCCACTGGCTCCCCACCCCTCAGAGATCCCACTTCAAAATCCTAATCTTAACGTACAAAGCCATCCACAACCTGTCCCCCCCCATACATCTCGGAGATGGTCTCACGTTACCTACCCACACGCAACATGTGCTCTTCCCAAGAACTCCTTCTCTGTTCCCCTCTCATTTCCTCCTTTCACAACCGCATACAGGATTTCCCCGTGCATCCGCTATCCTCTGGAACTCTCTTCCCCACCACATCAGACACTCTTCTACCCTGGGATCCTTCACCACCTGAAGACTCACCTCTTTCAGCAGGCCTAAAATCTGCAATGAGAACCCGTCCGCCGCACTGACTTATGCTTTGACACTACCCCGTCCTACTGTGTCCCCTCCAGTCCCCTGTAGACTGTAAGCCTTTGACAACAGGGTCCCACTCCCTCCTGTTCCTGTTTGTATGGACTACATGAATATATTGTACTTGTCCTTGTCTACCCTCCTACCATGTAAAGCGCCATGGAACTAATGGCGCTATATAAATAATAATAATAAAATAATAATTGGAGGAATATGGTGGCAGGAGGAGGAAGACTATATATACCAGGACAGGGGACATATATACCACGATAAGGGCCATATTCCAGGATGAGGGACGTTAATACATAATTGTGACGACCATCCGCTGTGAGGCTGAGCTGCTGGTAAGGCAGCACCCCGAGAAACCCTGAGACCCTTAACCCCTATACAGGGATCTGGAATTACAGCGGAGCCCAGGGGGTAGCTGCCTATTATGAGCAGCAGAGCAGGAAGGTCGCCAGGAAGGGAAAAATCAGGACCCGAAAAACGTAGTCAGGAGTCCGAGTCAAAAACCGAGAGGGCAGGGAAGGTACAAAATCGACAGGCTGTAACAGAGTCAGAAATCCAGGCAAAGGTCAGAGACAAAACTAAACACACACTATCACTGGGGAACCAAAACTATATCTGGCGGCCTGCAAAACAGGCTCCAATGTATTTGAAGGTGGCGGTTACCTCCCATAGGCTGGAGCTTACAGCCTGATGATCTCATCCGGACCGCCTCTAGAACCAGGCCAGATGGTAATGCACGACTGGCACTAACCACCCCATTTCTGACAGAAAAACAAAGGCTGCGCCTATCAGAAACCCCTGCAGGGCCCTCTCTCTGTGACCAACATCACCCAAAGGAGAAACACAGCGGCGTTCAGTGACCGAGGCAGACGTCGAAGGAGCAGGTCCATATGAGGACAAGGCCCTCCTATCACCAGCATCATCAGCCGAAGGAATCCGACGCCTCCCAGCGGCCGAGGCAGGAACACCAGCCACCGAGTCCAATGGCGATGTGACAATAATGAAGGGGAGAGAGGGGTCAATTCGTGGGTCTTTATAGAATTTAGAACATTAAACAAGGCCCATACAACTGACCAAATGTGTGGCGGTAGGGGCCCAGGTATAAACTTTGCATCGGGGCCCATCGGACTTTAGTTACGCCACTGCCTTTAGGTCTTATTTTCCATGTACCAATCAACCCACTACCAGAACGCCATCACTGTTAGTCAAGAAGCCTTCCTTGCAGATTGTGTGTTCTTTTGATTTCCTCTTAAATTCTAAAATATAAGCTTTATTGGCTACTTGTGGAACTTCTTCTAGACCCACACAATTTTTATTTCAGTGTACTCTTAATAGCCAATGCACAGACAAAACATTCCTGTTGTGGAATATAGCCTTAATTCCTTATGTAAAAAGACTTGAATGTCTTAATTCCAACCTTTCTCATCCAAATTCAAATTCTATGTATACATACCTGGATGATTCCATGGTGAAGTCAGATCATCAAGGGCACTCCTTCTTTTCCTCCATCCATGTAATCAAGAAACCCCATTCCTCCATACCAAATACCTTCCATGGCCTAAATATTCATATCAGCGTCTTCACCAGGCTTTTCTTACCTTAAGGTCAATGCCTCCATGCTACACCTACTTCAAGCATAAAGAGGGTTAATTTGTTAAAAGATTTCTGAAGCTGGCCGGGACCATTGTATAGACTGAGTGTTTTACTTCTCACCTACTTACTAGTAGCAGTCTCTGATTTTTTTTCTACTTCATCAGAGGTAAATCTGGATCCTTTTCCTCCACATTGTTTGCAATATGGCCTGGTTGATTACTAGGTTCAGGATTACCTAATGTACTAATGATGCCACAATCCTGATGGCACCACAAAGGTTTTTTTCGGAACCCTCCTGTTATATTTTTTCTAGCCAACATTCTTCCACCAGCTTCTTAGCCATTCTGTTTGATAGCATGATTGTTTGAGCTTTATGTTTCCCTAAACAAATCATTTCAGCCACACAATAAGCTGAAATGCCTTTTACCTAAGATCTCAAAATATTTCTCATTCTATTGGATGAAACAGCTCCTCTTCTCTTAGGCTGGTTTCACATTGCATTATAGTTAAATTCAATGCTGTCCGATGAAAATCGGACAGCATCGGATCAAAACTGATCCCTGCAATCGGATGCCAAATAGGCATCCGATTCTGACATTTTGCAAGATGTTTGGTCTCCTGTCACCTCGCTCCCCCTCCTCTCTGCCTCCTGTCAGCTCGCTGTCCCCCTGCAGTCCCCTGCTGACCTCTGTTTTCCCCCTGCTGTCCCTCTGCTTTCTCCCGTGTTCTCCCCTCTCTCTCCTCTTCTCCCCGCTCCTCCTGTCATTCCAACATAAAAAATCTTTATTCTCACCTGCCAGCACTCCCCCAGCGTGTCCATAGAGCTCCCGATCGGTTTTACCAGGACCTCTGATCCCCATTGGATAAGGCTACCTTCACACTACGATTTTTAGGGAGCCGATGCTGTCCGATATAAATCGGACAGCATCGGCTCCCTTCTGATGCCTGGAATCGGATGCCAAATAGGCACCTGATTCCGGCATAAAATCGTTCCCTGCGGGGTGGAAAAAAAAAAAAAAAAAAAAATGTTATTCTCACCTCCCCCCGAGCCCCCGCCGTCTTCCGCCATCTTCTTTCAGGCTCCCGGTGGCTCCCGCAGGCTGCCGGTGTCAGCAGAGCGCTTCCTCTGCTGTTCAGGACCTGCGGTGATGTCACAGTCACGTGACCGCGGGTTCACCATGGTAACCCGCGGTCACATGACTGTGACATCACCGCAGGTCCTATAAGGCAGAGGAAGCGCTCTGCTGACACCGGCAGCCTGCTGGAGCCACCGGGAGCCTGAAAGAAGATGGCGGAAGACGGCGGGGGCTCGTGGGGAGGTGAGAATAACCTTTTTTTTTTTTTAACCCTTGTGCTCCTAGTTAGGAGAGTTAGGAGCAGTTTTACTGTACTGAGCATGCTCAGTACAGTAAAACGGGGTCCGAGGAGACATCAGATGTTTCCTCGGACCCTTCTCCATAGGGCCCCATGTTATAGGGATCGGACCTAATCGGATGTGCACTAAATGCCATCCGATTTGGTCCGATCCGAATCTGTCAGATTTTATTTTCGGTGCTAAAATCGGAGCATGCTCCGATTTTAGCACCAATAATAAAATCGGACAGAATCGGATCGGACCAAATCGGATGGCATTTAGTGCACATCCGATTCGGTCCGATCCCCATAGGGATGCATGGGGTCCGAAAATCGGTCCGATGCTGTCCGATTTTTTTCGGACAGCATCAGAAATGAATAAATCGTTATGTGAAAGCACCCTAACATGGGGGCTGATTCGGATCCGATGCTGTCTGATTTTCATCCGACAGCATTGGACTTAACTATAAGGGTACCTTTACACGCGGCTACATTTCTAGGGTGGCTACAGGTAACTTACTGGTTGCAGTGAAATCATGGAGAGATTATTCCATTTGTACACAGCAACAAGATAGAACCTTGTCTCCATGATTTTACTGCAACCAGTAAGTTACCTGTAGCCACCCTAGAAATGTAGCCGCGTGTAAAGGTACCCTGACGCAATGTGAAACCTGCCTTAGGATGCATGCTCACAATCTGAAATAGCAGTGTTTTAGACGGAGCATCTTGCACTGTTAATTTAATTCTGCAGAGTTGGAAGCGTGCCCCAGTGGGTGAATCCAGGGAAAAAGCCGCCCTGCACCGAACACAGGTAATGGGTACAGGGCGGATGCAAACAGGTCCAGAGGCACCACGTCCAACACGCAGTGCCACTCAACCCACCCAATCATCCCTGCCAGGTCCCTGCACCTCGCATACCCCAACAAATCCATTGTAAAAGTTGGAGGACCTGTGGTGATGTCACAGTTGTGGGTGGAGTCACAGATCACATGACTGTGACAACACCAAAGGCCGTTTAGCAGACACGGAGTGAGCAGCAGGTACAGACAGCAACTCCCCCTGCTCACCGCCAGTATCCACTGCTCACCCCCCGCTTTGCCCCTCTTCCCCGCTCTACCCTCTGCCCTGCTGCGCTGTCCCCCCACAATGCTCCATTGCCGCTCCACTGCACCCCACAATGCTCCACTGTCCACCTGCCGCCCCCCCACAATGCTCCATTGCCGCTCCACTGTCCCCCTGCCCTGCTGCGCTGCACCCACAATGCTCCACTGCCCCCCTGCGCTGCCCCCACAATGATCCACTGCCCCCCTGCCATACTGCGCTGCCCCCCTACAATGCTCCACTATCCCCTTGCCCTGCTGCGCTGCCCCTCACAATGCTCCACTGTCCCCCTGCCCTCCTGCCCCCCACAATGCTCTACTGCCCCCTACCATAATGTGCTCCCCCCTACAATGCTCCACTGCCCCCCTGCCCTGCTTTGCTGCCCCTCACAATGCTCCACTGCCCCCCTGCCCTGCTGTGCTGCCCCCCACAATACTCCACTGCCCCCTGCCCTGCTCCACTGCCCCACTGCTGCGCTGCCCCCCACAATGCTCCACTGCCCCCCTGCCCTGCTGTGCTGCCCCTCACAATGCTCCACTGTACCCCTGCCCTGCTACCCCCCACAATGCTCCACTGCCCTGCTGCACTGCCCCCCACAATGCTCCACTGCCTTCCTGCCATGCTGCCCCCCACAATGCTCCACTGCCTCCGTGCCGCACTGCCCCCACAATGCTCCACTGTCCCCCTGCCCTGCTACCCCCCACAATGCTCCACTGTCCCCTGCCATACTGCGCTCCCCCCCCTACAATGCTCCACTGCCCCCCTGCCCTGCTGCTCTGCCCCCAAAATGCTCCACTGTCCCCCTGCCCATCTGCCCCCCACAATGCTCCACTGTCCCCCTGCCATACTGCGTTCCCCCCTACAATGCTCCACTGCCCCCCTGCCCTGCTGCTCAGCCCCCACAATGCTCCACTGCTGCTCCACTGCCCCCCTGCCCTGCCACCCACAATGCTCCACTGTCCCCCTGCCCTGCTGCCCCCCCTACAATGCTCCACTGCCCCCGTACTGCCCCCCAATGTCCATACCCTGCCCTGCCCCCACAATGCTCCACTGCCGCTCCACTGTCCCCCTGCCCTGCTGTCCCCCCACAATCCTCCACTGCCCTGTTGCACTGCCCCCCCACACAATGCTCCACTACCCCCCTGCCCTGCTGTACTGCCCCCACAATTCTCCACTGCCGCTCTATTGCCCCCCTGCCCTGCTGTGCTGCCCCACCCCACAATGCTCCACTGCCCCCCACAATGTTCCACTGTCCCCCTGACCTGCTGCCCCCCCAATGCTCCACTGCCCCCCTGCCCTCCCCCCCACAATGCTTCACTGTCACCCTGCCCTACTGCCCCCCACAATGCTCCAATGCCCCCCTGTGCTGCCCCCCACAATGCTCCACTGTCTCCCTGCCCTGCTCCCCCCCACAATGCACCACTGCTTCTCCACTGTTTCCCTGCACTGCTGCCCCCCCCACAATGCTCCACTACCCTCCTGCCCTGCTGCACTGCCCCCCACAATGCTCCACTGCTGCCCTGCCCTGCAGCACTGCCCCCCACAATGCTCCACTGCCCACACTGTCCCCTCTGCTCCACTGCCCTGCCATCTGCATCCCCCCCCACAATGCTCAACTGCTGCTCCACTGCCCCCTGCCCTGCTGCACTGCCCCCCACAATACTCCACTGCCCCCCTGCCGTGCTGCGCTGCACCGCACAATGCTCCACTGCCCCGCTGCGCTGTTCCCTCTCTGCTCCACTGCCCCCCCACAATGCTCCACTGCTGCTCCATGGTCCCCCTGCCCTGCTGCGCTGCCCCCCCCCCACAATGCTCCACTGCCACTCCATGGTCCCCCTGCCCTGCTCCGTTGCCCCCCCCACAATGCTCCACTGCCACTCAACTGTCCCCCTGTCCTGCTGCTCCCCCACAATGCTCCACTGTCCCCCTGCTCTGCTGCTGCCCCAAAATGATCCACTGCTGCTCCACTGTCCCCCTGCCCTGCTGCACTGCCACAATGCTCCACTGCCGCTCCACTGCACCCCCACAATGCTCCACTGCCGCTCCACTGTCCACCTGGCTTTCTGCGCTGCCACTCCACTGCCCTGCTGCGCTGCCCCCACAATGCTCCACTGCTGCTCCACTCTCCCCCTGCCCTGCTGCGCTGCCCCCCCCCACAATGCTCCACTGCCACTCCACTGTCCCCCCTCTCTGCTCCACTACCCCCTGCCCTGCTTATTTGCCTCCCCACAATGCTCCACTGTCTCCCTGCTCTGCTCCACTGCCCCCCTCTCTGCTCCACTGCCCTGTTGCGCTGCCCCTCACAATGATCCACTGCTGCCCTGCTGCGCTGACCCCCCACAATGCTCCATTGCCGCTGCACTTCCCCCCTGCCCTGCTGCGCTGCCCCCTCATAAAGCTCCACTGCCGCTCCACCGTCCCCCCACAATGCTCCACTGCCGCTCCACTGTCCCCCTGCTCTGCTGCACTGCCCCCCACAATGCTCCACTGTCTCCCTGCTCTGCTCCACTTCCCTCCTCTCTGCTCCACTGTCCCCCTGTTCTGCTCCACTGCCCCCCCTCTCTGCTCCACTGCCCCCCTCCTCTGCTGCACTGTCCCCTCTCTGCTCCACTGCATCCCACTCAGCTGTACAGCCCCCTCTCTACTCCACTGCCCCTCTGCCCTGCTCCACTGCCCCTCCACAATGCTCCACTGTCCCTCCCCCCTCTGCCCCGCTTACCCCTGGTCTTCTCCACTCTCCCCCAGTCTATTCCACTGTCCCCCACTCTGTCCTGCCTCACCCCCGCTCTACCCCTTTCTCCCCCGCTCTGCCCCTCTCTCCACCCTGCTCTGCTGCCCCCCCCGATGATTCACTGCCCCCCCACTCTGTTCTACTGTACCGTTACCCCGCTTACCCCTGCTCTCTCTCCCCCGCTCCATTCACTCCTGCTCTCCCCCTCTCTACGACGCTCTCCCCCTCTGCCTTCCTCTCCCCTGCTCTGCTGCACTGTCCTTCTGCTCACCCCCGCTCTTCCTCACTCCCCCCCGGTCTGCTCCACTGCCCCCCCCCCTCTGCTCCATTCACCCCTGCTCTGCTCCATTGTCTCCCCACTCTGCCTCACTAACCCCCGCTCTTCTCCATTCTCCCCTGCTCTGCTGCGCTGTCCCCCCACTCTGCTGCGTTGTCATTGCTCATTGGCTCAGCCAGCGGGCAATGAGCGGCGCAGGATTGAAATCCCCCACCACCATACAGTGCTTATCACTGAGTCACCATATACAGTGCTAACAACTGAGCCACCACACAGTGCTAACCACTGAGCCACCACAGAGTGATAAGCACTGAGCCACCATACCGTGCTAACCACTGAACCACCATATACAGTGCTAACCATTGAGCCACCATATACAGTGCTAACAACTGAGCCACCACACAGTGCTAACCACTGAGCCACCACAGAGTGATAAGCACTGAGCCACCATACCATGCTAACCACTAAACCACCATATACAGTGCTAACCAGTGAGCCACCATATACAGTGCTAACCAATGAGACACCACACAGTGCTAACCACTAAGCCACCACACAGTGCTAACCACTGAGCCAACTTACAATGCTAACCACTGAGCCACCATATACAGTGCTAACCACTGAGCCACCACACAGTGCTAACCACTGAGCCACCATACAGTGCTAACCACTGAGCCACCATATACAGTGCTAACCACTGAGCCACCACACAGTGCTAACCACTGAGCCACCCCACAGTGCTAACCACTGAGCCACCATACAGTTTTAACCACTGAGCCACTATATACAGTGCTAACCACTGAGCCACCATACAGTGCTAACCACTGAGCCACCATACAGTGCTAACCATTGAGCCACCATACAGTGCTAACCACTGAGCCACCGCACAGTGCTCACCAGTGAGCCACCGCACAGTGCTAACCACTGAGCCACCGCATAGTGCTAACCACTGAGCCATCATATAGTGCTAACCTCTGAGCCACCATACAGCACTAACCAGTGAGCCACCATATACAGTGCTAACTACTGAGCCACCATAGAATGCTAACCAGTGAGCCACCATACAGTGCTAACTACTGAGTTAGCTTTAAATCACCCGCCAATACCGCTGAGCAGTGCGGTATTGGCAGGAGATTTAAACCTGCCCTCAGCTGATTTGTCGCGTGCTACCCGGCTCTCGACCAATCAGCTGAGCGGTATTGGCAGGCAGATTTAAATCTCCCGCCAATACTGCGCCGCCTCACTGGTAGGCGCGCGGTCAGCGCCGACCGATCAGCAAGGTGCCTTGCGCCTTGGCAGGAGATTTGAATCCCGTTCCGCTTATTGGCTGAGCGGAGCAGGATTCAAATCACGCGCCAAGAGCACTGATTATTAGCTGCTGATGGCGGTGCACTCCGAGGTGCTGGAGGTGACCGGCGGCTACCGGCGGTAGATCAGCGGTGTCAGTGTCACTTTCTCGCGGCGCCTATGTTGCTATCTCACAATGGCACCGCGGTGCATTGTGGGATATTGACATAAGCCCCAGAAGTCTGTGACAACCATTATTCGTGATTATATAGTAGATTTCTGTTCTCCATGATTAGTGTGGCACACAAAGATTGTGTCAACGTCTTCCCTTTTATCTGGCTTCAGATGTGACTTTCATATTGCCCACTCCTATTACTTGCTACAGGTAAGTTTGGATGAGCATCACATGCTTGAAGCAAAGTTGTTTACTCACAATTTTGGGTCTTGTTGGGTGGTATGTTGAACCCCAGAATTGCCCCATGCATCACTCTGAAATAGGTGTCCCTCCACCTTTCATTCACGATGTTCTTATGGACTTCACGCCAACCCGTCAGGATCTTCCCCTCGATCTCCTCGTCCTGTAATCTTACCTCCCATCTTTTGAGGATCCTGCGCAGCCCCGAGGGAACTAGGTCTCATCCTAGGGTGGTGTATATGGTGGATACACTAATGTTTGCAATGTCCCTAGCTAGCACAGTGTCCAGTCTGTGGTTTGAGCATTCCTTTCTTAAGTCATAAAAGCGATGGAACAAATGTAGCCTCAATTGTTCAAACTGTAGAGCATGGGAATGGTTAAGTCGCTACCTCCTGAATGTCTCTATTGCTGTCAACCACCTCCTCTCCTCCATGTGCCTCAGATCGTGTAGTGTTTTAATGCCCTTAGCTCTCTAGACTTTAAAGAGTGCGTTGTCCTTGCCCTGGCTGAAGTCCGAGTGCCGCCATGGACTAAGATATTTGGATGTCCTCCAAGATAATCCGAGCTTAATTCGCAGTGCCTTCCAAGCCCCCCTTGTGACTTTGAAAATGATCAAATTTTTCACCCAAGGGTCCACTGTTGCCCCCGTTGAGTGTTTGCTAGTGAGTTTCAGCCAGTCTAAATTATGTCTTGTCAGACATGCTATGTTATAACCCCGTATTATTATTATTATTATTTATATAGCGCCATTGGTTCCATGGCGCTTTACATAAGAAATGGGGGTAACAAGAACAGGTACAGTACATATGAACAGTCAAGGCTTGCTGATACACGATGGGAGAGGGCCCTGTCCACGAGGGCTCACAGTCTACAAGGGTGGGAAAGACACGATAGGAGGGGAAGTGCCAAGCGTGTGGTGGATGCGGCGCTGGGTCTCATCGTAGGTTGTAGGCTTGTTGGAATAGATGAGTTTTCAGGTTCTTTTTGAAGCTCCTAAGGGTAGGCGAGTGTCTGATGTGCTGCTGGAGAGAGTTCCAGAGTTTATGGAAGGCGCGGGAGAAGACTTGTATGCGGTTGTGGGAGGATGAGATGAGGGGGGAGGAGAGGAGGAGTTCTTGTGAGGAGTGTAGGTTGCGTGTGGGTTGGTATCAGGAGACCATGTTGGAGATGTAAGGGAGGGACAGGTTGTGGATGGCTTTGTAAGTCAGGGTTAGGATTTTAAATCGAGATCTTTGGGGGGTGGGGAGCCAGTAAAATTCCATGCGGAGAGGGGAGATAGGGGAGTAGCGAGGAGGCAGGTGGATTAGACGGGCAGCTGAGTTTAGGATAGAGCGGAGGGGTGCAAGGGAAGAGGCAGGGAGACCGGTGAGCAATAGGTTGCAGTAGTCAAGGCGGGAGATGATGAGGGCGTGGACGAGAGTTTTGGCAGTGTCATGATCAAGAAACGGGCGGATACGTGAAATGTTCTTGAGATGGAGTCGGCAGGAGGTGGCGTGGGCTTGGATGTGGGGCTTGAAGGAGAGGGAGGAGTCTAGGGTGACCGCGAGGCACTTTGCGTGGGGGACTGGGGAGAGGGAGCAGTCATTGACTAGGATTGACAGGTCTGGTAGAGGGGGAGGGCAGCTGGGGGGAAGACCATGAACTCTGTTCAACTTGAGGAAGCGAGCAGAGAAGAAAGATGAGATGGCGGACAAGCATTGGGGAATTTTGGACAGGAGGGAGGTGATGTCAGGCCCGGAGAGGTAGATCTGGGTGTCATCGGCGTAGAGATGGTACTGGAGGCCATGGGACTCAATGAGTTGACCTAGGCCAAGGGTGTAGATGGAGAAAAGTAGCGGTCCCAGTACCGATCCCTGGGGGACGCCGACAGTAAGAGGGTAGGACGAGGAAGAGGTGTTGAAGTGGGTGACGCTGAAGGTGCGGTCCGTAAGGTATGAGGAGATCCAGTTGAGGGCGAGGTTGGTGATACCAAGGGATTTGAGGATTTGGAGTAGGAGGGAGTCGTCAACTGTGTCGAAGGATGCGGATAGGTCGAGGAGGAGGAGGACAGGGTAGTGTTTTTTACTCTTTGCGGTCAGTAGGTCATTGGTGACTTTAGTAAGGGCTGTTTCAGTGGAGTGGTGAGGTCGGAAGCTGGATTGTAGGCGGTCGAAGAGGGAGCAGGAGGATAGGTAGGAGGACAGTTCCGAGTGGATGTGTTGTTCAAGTAGTTTGGATGCGAAAGGGAGTAGAGATATTGGGCGGTAGTTGGTGACGGATGAAGGGTCGAGGGAGGGTTTTTTGAGGATGGGTGAGATCAAGGCATGTTTGAAGGATGAGGGAAAGATGCCAGCAGTGAGTGATAGGTTGAAGAGGTGGGCTAGGGCAGGGATGAGGACAGCGGTGAGGTTTGGGATGAGATGGGAGGGGAGTGGGTCGAGGGCGCAGGTGGTGAGGTGAGATCGTGACAGGAGGGCGGAGAGCTGGGCTTCAGTCACATTGGAGAAGCTTCCTTTGGTCAAGGAGGGTTGGGCGGTAATGGGGGTGGGTTGGGGTGACGTTGGGCCAAAGCTCTCTCTAATTTTGTCAATCTTTTGTTTGAAGAAGGTGGCGAAGTCGTCGGCGGAGATGAGGGGGGAAGGAGGAGGTATCGGGGGACGGAGTAGGGAGTTGAAGGTTTTGAATAGTTGTTTGGGGTTTTGGGACATGTGTTGATTAAAGAAGAGATATAGGTTTGCTTGGCGGCGGTGAGTGCATCCTTGAAGTTGGAGAGGGATTGCTTGTACATGGTGAGGTGGGCCGTGGAGTGGGATTTCTTCCATCTCCGTTCGGCGACCCTGGATGTTCAGCGTAGTTCTTTTGTGAGAGAGGTGAGCCAGGGTTGTCTGTGTGTGCGGGTTTTGGTGTGTGTGAGGGGGGGCAACCTGGTCGAGGGCCGCAGTTAGTGTGGAGTTGTAGAGGGTGGTAGCAATGTTAACGTCGGGTGAGGAGACGATGTCTGTGAGAGGGAGGACGG
The DNA here is from genome assembly GCA_033576535.1 of Allobates femoralis. Lineage (NCBI taxonomy): Eukaryota > Metazoa > Chordata > Amphibia > Anura > Aromobatidae > Allobates > Allobates femoralis. The sequence goes on from JARQOC010000011.1 coordinate 130,317,586, forward strand.
AGGGAGAGAGTGAGTTGAAATCGATAAGTTTAAGGTTTCTGCGCAGGTGACTGAGTTTCCGAAGAGGGGGGGTGAGGTAGGGGGAAAGAGGGAGAAGAAGATCAACAGGTTGTGGTCAGATTGGAAGAGGGGCGAGTTTGAGAGGTCGGTGAGGGAACAGAGGCGGGAGAAGATGAGGTCGAGCGTGTGGCCGTCTTTGTGAGTGGCTGAGGAGGACCATTGGGAGAGGCGAAAGAGGTGGTCAGGGATAGGAGTTGGGAGGAAGCTGGGTCGGGGGTGTCGATGGGGATGTTGAAGTCGCCCATGATGATGGTGGGGATGTCGGAGGAGAGGAAGTGGAGAAGCCAAGTGTTGAAGTGGTCGAGGAAGGAGGCGGTGGGTCCTGGGGGACGGTAGATGACCGCAAGCTGGAGGTTGCAGGGGGAGAAAATGCGAACAGAGTGCAGTTCGAAGGAGGGGAAGGAGGTGGAGGGAGGCGGTGTAGTTGTGGTGAAGGAGCAGCTGTCGGACAAGAGTATACCCACACCACTGCCACGTGTGCTATTAGGGCGTGGTGTGTGGGAAAGCGTGAGTCCGCCGTAGGAGAGTGCAGCAGGGGAGGCTGTGTCGGTGGGGGTGAGCCAAGTTTCGGTGAGGCAGAGAAATTTGAATTTATTGGTGATGAAGAGGTCGTGGATGTAGGAGAGTTTGTTGCACACTGAGCGGACATTCCAGAGTGCTCCAGCCAGGGGGACTGGGGTTGGGTGAATGGGTATAAGGTTGTGGGGGTTGCGAAAGTTTGTGGTGGGGGATGGGCGTGAGTTGGGGGTGGGTAGAGGGATGTGGTGGGGGGGTCCGGATTGAGGGATATGTCGCCTGCAAGTAGGAGCAGCAGCAAGAGGGTTAGGAGGTGGGAGCAGGAGAGTTTGCGTGGGGGGAGTGCGTGTGTGGTGAAGAGGGACTGGGTGTGGAGGAACAGTTCGGAGGAGGGGGTGAGGTGGATGGGTAGGAAGGATGGAGCGATCACTATGGCCTTGGTGGGTGGAGGGATGTTCGGGGTTAGGAGGAAGTGGAGTAGGATGGGGGTGAGGGTGAAGAGGAGGGGAAACATTGTGGGTAGCAGGTTTTGGCGGTATATTAGGTAACCCTAGTCCACCTTCGTCTCGTGTAAGCATCAGTGTGCGTCCCCTAATTCTTGTTTTTTTACCCCTCCAAAGAAAGGTCGTAAAAGCTCTATTTATCCTATTTATGTCGTCGTGGCGAAGTAAAAGGGGGATGATCTGAAGTGGATAGAGGAGCCTAGAGAAACTACACATCTTGATAAGGTGACACCTCACCAACAAGGATAGTGGCAAATCTCTCCACCTCTCCAGTTCTGTCACAATTTTGTTGATTAACGGGGCATAATTTAGTCTGTATATGTCTCTCGTATCTCTCCCTAAATATACTCCCAGATATTTAATGGCTCTATGTGCTAGAGGGATGTCACAGAAACTCGCTTGAGTAACTCCCTCTCTCTCGACCCTCCTAAGTCTTTTAGCGGAAGTATTTCACACTTAGATTTGTTCAGGCGGAATCCAGATAGTTCCCCGAAGGCCTCCAGCTATGATAGGAGGCCGGGGAGATCCCTACGAGCATCCCCCATATAAAGTATGACATCATCTGCAAAGAAGCTCAATTTAATATCCTTGCTGCCTATGCAGATCCCCAGAAAGCTTTATTCCTCATTTATGAACCATGACATTGATAATTTTTCGATCGCTAAATCAAATCGCAAAGGCGAAAGGGGACACCCTTGGCATGCACCCTTTCCGTGCAGTATCGCTTTCTCTGCGTCCAACATGACCGTGGCTGGGACCTCCCCCTTGTTTTGTTCCCCCCTCAACCTAATCGCTTCCAAAACCATCAAGGCTCTGCGTATGTTTCCTACCGCCGACCTTCCCTTGACAAAGCCTGCTTTCTCCCGGTCTACCAAGTCTGGAAGTAGAAGAGCCAGCCGGTCTGCCATAATTCTAGCCATGATCTTTAAGATCTTGTTTTATTAGCAAGATTGGTCTAACGCTGGCTGGGTTGTCTGACATTTTGTCTCTCTTGGGGAGAAGCTTTATATAGGCGGTGTTCATGTGGTCTGGAATTCCTTGTCCTGATAGGAATCCGTTATATAATCCCTCTAGGTGGGGTAGTATCTGATCTTTCAGGATCTTATAAAAACCAGCCCTGTAGCCATCTGGGCCCAGTGCTTTATGTATATTCAGGTCGGCTATTACCCTCACTATCGCCTCCTTTATTATTCACCATTCAGATCGCCCAGACCTTCCTTCATGACCGTCAGGAGTATCACTGTCTGTAGCCATCTCTCACCCGCCTGTTTATCTGATGGTCTGGCCCTGTACAAAGTGGCGTAATTTTTTCCCAGAATGTCATTTATATAGCTGGGGTTGATCGTCACCGTATTGTCTGGTCTTTGAGTGCGGTTATGAGTGTCGTGCCTCTTTTACCCCTTGCTAAGTTAGCTAATAGGCGACCCGCCTTATCTTCATATTTGTATACTTCGGTGTCTCGTAAGGATTTCCCAAAGAGCTCCCTCTTTTTGACCCAGGTGTCAAGTTCTGTTTTGGCCTCTAGCAACAGTTGTTTTGTTCGTGGGGAGAGCTAAGTCAGATAGTTTGTGTACGTCCGCCTGACTGTTTGACTTGTCCATGTATAGTGGGCATTTGTCGTTTTCTTCATCTTGCTGGTATGGGCAATGATCTTACCCCTAAGGACTGCCTTGGCTGTCCCCCAGAAAAGTGTAGGGTTGCCCTCCGCCTCCATTAGTAGTTTGCAAACTCCTGGTCCCGCTGTAGGAAGTGGGGGAATCTCCAAAGGATGTCTGTGACAGTGGGAAGGCGTCTCGTAGGGCTAAAAGTGATCGGGCTGTTATCGGAAATTACCATGTCTCCTATTGTAGTCTCCTCTACCTTCTGAAGTATGTCCTTCCCGCACTAGAAAAAGGTCAATGCATTATCGGGTCTCCTGTGGGTGCGAGAAGTGTGTGAATTGTCTCTCCACCTGATGTTGCAACCTCCACACGTCCCTCATCACAAGGTCTGATGCAATTCCCTCTAGCGTCATATCCCCCGCACTTGAGTGTACTAACCGCACTCCCCCTCCTTTTCCCGACATGTCCTCTGACTCCGACATTACCCCGTTCATGTCACCCCCTACTATTGAGTTGAGTTCCTTGTCTAATGTGATGGATTGATGTAAGTCCCGGAAGAAACTATCATGTGCTGAGTTAGGTGCATACACATTGTGTATACTAAGGATCTCCCCCGGTGTCTCCAAAATCAAATGTACATGTCGCCCTTGGTCATTGTGGCGACAAGACAAAACTTTATGCCTAAATGACTTGTGTATTAAGGTTATCACTCCTGCCCGCCCCCCCCCCCCCAGAGCTCCTGAGCTGGAGACCCCTTCTACCCACAGACTGTGCATGCGGAACATGTCCTGCTGGAGCAAATGGGTTTCCTGGAGCAGAATTATGTCTCCCTTCAATCTCTTATGGTACCTTTATACGCCACTACCGAAGGTAGCAACAGGTAGGCACCGCACGTGCACGCACACGTTTTTAACGATTGCTAACGGTACCTGATACCGCAATTACACGCCGCCACAAGGTGCTCCACAGAAGGTATTTTTGGTCCCTGGAAGTACCGACGGGTGCCGCAGGTTACCTTCTGTGGAGCACCTTCCCTGATTTACACGCCGCTACCACAAGGGAATATGGGTGTACATATTGTTCACCGTAACTACATAGGCGTGACAGAGTTGTGTATTACGCGGCTCTCGTACGGTGATTGGACAATGCAATAACATCATGATTGGCCAGCAGGGAGGCTGGCTAATACATAACGCTATAGCAAATGTGTAGTGTGACTGGTCAGATCGTTAAATATGCTGCCCTGTGCAAGGACAGCCAATGGGTACACAGTAGCCCCCACCAATGAAAGCTGATGGGGCGTGGTATACATGACGCTCAAGCACACCCCAGGTAACTCAAATACCTTACCTGTGCCCCGATTACACGCCGCTACCATAGGGTTTATACCTGCTTGTTTTTCAGCACGGCTGAAAGACAGGTATCCAAAGAGACAGGCAGCAACAACCTGAATTACACGCCGCCACTTCGCGGTGTTTTGAAGGTAAAAGGTACAATTGTCTCCGACACCTGCCGGTTTTCTACCTTTCGGTAGCGGCGTGTAAAGGTACCATTAAGGTGTCTAAAGGCCCAGTTACATGGCACAGCATCGTTAACGGCATCACTGATACGTCACAGGTTTGGAGGCGTACCAGCGACGTCATTGCCACCTCTTTGTGTGTGACTCTGGCAAGTTGCAACAATAAATCGTTGGGTCGAAGTTGACAGGTTTACCAACGTGTTGAAAACCTGACTATCTCAACTGCAGCAACCTACTGCGTCACTCTGTGTGACATCGCGATAACGATGTCATGGACGACTTTGCCCATTGACAGCAATCAGCAGGGATCGTTTGCGGAGTTTGCGAACGATACCTGTTCACGACATCGTTTGTGAGTTGTCCACGATATCTAGACGTGTAACATCTCACCAGCGATGTTGAAATAATGTCAAAATTACCGCGCGTCCCCCGAGATCGTTGCCAACATCGTTTCAACGTCGTGCCGTGTAATTGGGCCTTTAGTACCATGGTTCTCTTTTCAGGTGACCTCAGGCCCTTCACATTCCATGATATTATTTTAGGTTAAAGCATTAGATGAAAGGTGGTAATTCGTGCGCTGCCGTCTGTCCGTTGGTTCCAAGAAATCCAAGGAATCACAAGATGTTAAAAGTAATACCTTTAATGTCTAATTCTTACGCGTTTCGTGGTACTTCAGACCACTTCATCAGAGATCTCTGATGAAGTTGTCTGAAGTACCACGAAACGCGTAAGAATTAGACATTAAAGGTATTACTTTTAACATCTTGTGATTCCTTGGATTTCTTGGAACCAACGGACAGACGGCAGCGCACTAATTACCACCTTTCATCTAATGCTTTAACCTGTTTTCCTTGGGCGGAGTGCTGCAAGCCGGCTTATGCTTCAATAGTTGTTGTGACTCTCACAACAACATAAGGTTAGTGCAACAGCACACAATACAACACCCCGGTTACACCCAGATACGACCCTATGTGCGCTTTTCTAATTTTCTTCTAGTTTTCATGATATTATTTTAACCATGGTTCCCGTTGAGTGGCCAACCTGCGGTCAGATCCTTACATGTAGCATGTGGCAAAAGTGGTGACTCCAGGTCCCAATCATCGCTATGTTTTGGCATAGGATGTACCCTGGGTGCTAATTTCAGATATGAAGCGGTATTCTCATTCGTAACATTATACAAAGCAAATCCCTAAACGTGTATCGGAGCCCTAACAGCCTGTCCTTTGTCCCATTCCCTCCCTTAAACCTCCCCCCCCTCCCGACCATTGCATTAGTAGCAACTTCCGTTTTTTCCAGCGTGGAAAAAGTAAAAGCAACCTCTTCACTCCCGCCGATTCGCTTTCTAAGCAAGTGAGTCCTTAGCTGGCTATGGTAAAAGAAGAAATCAATAACGAAGTCTCATTTGGTGGTATGTCCTCTCGTTTGCAGCCCCCCCTTTTGGAACCGCCACGTCTTCGACTATGTAATTCCCTCCCTGCACTCCTTCCCCTGGCGCATTCCTCTTGGTATACTCACTGATGTGTACGGAACTTTGTGGCAGGTCACCGTAGCCAGCCAAGGTGTGTAGAAGCCATCAAAGAATAGACCGCGCAGAAAAACAACTGAAAAAAAAGGGAATGAATGTTAAAAATTAAAAAATAAGAAAAAAAAAGGGATCAATATTAAAGGAAAAAAAAAAGAAAGTTTAATGATTATGAGGAGGGGGCGACACTTCCTGTTCAGGATATCAGGTTCAGCGATGAGCATCTTCGCATAGCACGTTAGTCTTGCTGATGTCATCCTATCCAGCATTGGTGGGGTGTCAGTCTCCCCGGCTTGTGGGGACACATTTTCCTCTCTAGTAGGGGACGTTCTGTCACGATGTAGTGAGAATGCTGATGAGGGAATGGCAGTTATGGGCAGAGTGACCAGGGAAGACTAATCTGACCCTAGTCTAGGAACCCTGAATGGCCCTGATCCCGAAGGTATCTCTAAAGGTAAAAAGGTTCGGGCTTCCAGCCTCTCCCTAAAACTCCTCCACCAGCCCTGCGCTATTCCCCCCTCACCTCCCTCCACAGAACTGGGATACAGCAACTCCAATAGAAAGGATATCAGCCACACAAACACACAGGTCAGCACAGCACGGCTTCCAGGCATAGAGTGAAACTCTATCAGCAGCACCACCTGGTGGAAGGAGAGGCTACTTAAAGGCTAGGGGGAAGGGAGTTCAGGTGAGTCACACATTAACCCCTCAACCAGCAGTGGAACCTAATAGTGAATGCAGTTCTGGAGCACAACAGAGGAGGCCAGGATCTTCACAGCTATCAACCATGCAGCTCTTAAAGACAAACATACACAGCAGCATCCAGCAATGTCAGCGCCACCCAAGCGCGTGACAACGTCGCACTGGTGTTTTCGATGTTTGCCCAGGCCAAGCTTATCTTCCTGCTCTTTGTCACAATTCCTTGGTGATCCTCTCCGCGGGCTGGTTGTAAAGACACGCAGCGCCTCCTTGGGGTCCTTCCAGGATTTAAACAATCTGTCTGGGCATATTACTTTGTTGCTGGATAAAGGAGCTGGAATTTAATGTTGCGTCTGAATAGGATGCTGCACACTTTGCCAAATGCTTTGCGTTTCTTGGTCACTTCTGCAGAGAAGTCCTCGAAGAGGACCACCTTGTGGCCTCTGAGCATGAGTGGCTGCGTCCTGTTCCTAAAGAGGTGTAGTATTTTCTCCTTTTGTTTAAAGTAAAGGTATTTGGCAATGACTTGTCTGGGCCTCTGGAGCGTGAGTTATCTCGCCCATTGGTAATATGGCCGTCGCGTGTCCCCAGTTTGGCGGGCCCACTCGGTGATTTACCTTTTGCTGGCCCTGGAGTCCCAAAGCCTTCTTATCTCCTGCACTGATATCACCCTATTCGGTGTCAGCGCTGGAGATTTAAACAGCTGTCAGATCAGCTGTATCTTCAAATCTCCCGCGCCGACACCGGCTGGAGATCAGCTCTGGCCGGAAGGAGGAGATCTCTGCCGTTAATCTCCTCTTCCCGGCCACCCCCGAGACAGCTGATTGGCTGGCGGGCGGCATACTAATGTGAACGCATGGGGAGATTCTCCACTGCGTTCACATCAGTATGGGCTGCGTTTGCGTCTACATGCCATACGCATGCAGACACAAGCGCAAGTGTGAAGGCAGCCTAAGCCACTCAGCTCTATGTCAGAGGAATGCAATGCTGTGAGAGCTGTGAGGGCTGGATGGGGCTGGGGAGGAGAAGGGATGGGTCGTGCTGCAGCCAGGGGATTTCAGATGAAATAGAACGATTAATCTCACCGTTCTGCTTTTTCTCGATGTGCCCTGTCCTGCTGATTTGTCTCCTTGCTGGATGGTAGGTTTGGAGGGTGTCTAATAGCTGGATGGCTCTGGATTTTCCATGGGTGCCATGAGGCCACTCACATACAGCCTCCTTGCATGGTGGCCATCTTGAGTCTGATCTGAGCTGACGTTTCTAATTATACCATTTTTGGGTAGATGCGATGTTTTAAAATAGCCTGTTATAACATTTTATTGCAATGGTGCGGCGACCAAAATAATATAATTTTGCCATTTGGACTTTTTTCCGTTACGCAGTTTACAGATCTTATTGATTGATTTTCTGAAGATGGCAATACCAAACATGTATTTAGTTTATTTTTTTAAAGAGGTCCTGTCACCCCTTTGGTACATTGCAAACTAAATGCAGCACTGAATGCAGCATGTCTGCTGCATTCTGTGTAGGGGTCCCCCATGCCTCTAGCCCCCTTGTAAGCTTTAAAAAGACTTTACTAGAGGAAGTGTGCTGATACTAATGGTTATTTGCAACAGAGAGTAAACTACGTACATGTGATTGCAATGTCATGTTCTATGTTATGTTTTGATTATTGAGAAAAATAAAAAATTAAAGTTGGAAAAAAAAAGACTTTAGAAACCTTACAGTTAAGAGGTCGCCTGGATGGGATCTTATTAAGAGGTCCTGGCTGCTAGCACAAACCTCCCTGCCTCCTCCTTGTGTATTCCGCCCCTTCTATGTGTCTGCCGCCTCCTTTTCTGCTTGGTCTGCCATCCTCTTCTGCTAGTGACATCTCAAAGAGCAGTAGTAGAAGAGGAGGGCAGACCCAGAAGAAGACACATGCAGACACATAGAGGGGGAGGAACACACAGGAAGAAGGCAGGGAGAACTTTTCCAGCAGTCATCACCCCTTAATAAGATCCCACCCAGGCGACCTCTTAATTGTAAGGTTTCTAAAGTCTTTTTTAAAGCTTACAGGGGGGCTGGGGCCATGGCGGACCCCTTTCCCGAATGCAGCAGACTTGCTGCATTCAGTGCTGCATTTAGTTTGCCATGCACCAGGGGGTGACAGATCCTCTTTAATAGTTTTATTTCCAATGCTGCAAGAGGGTGTGATTTTAATTTTTTTTTTTTTCCATATTTTACACTGGCCTCGAGAGGGCCTCAATGATGCACACTGCGATTGTTTGTCCTATGTACTTACAGTTGTAGCCAAAAGTATTGACACCCCTGCAATTCTGTCAGATAATACTCAGTTTCTTCCTGAAAATGATTGCAATCACAAATTCTTTGGTATTATTATCTTCATTTAATTTGTCTTCAATGAAAAAAAACACAAAAGAGAATGAAGCAAAAAGCAAAACATTGATCATTTCACACAAAACTCCAAAAATGGGCTGGACAAAAGTATTGGCACCCTCAGCCTAATACTTGGTTGCACAACCTTTAGCCAAAATAACTGCGATCAACCGCTTCCGGTAACCATCAATGAGTTTCTTACAATGCTCTGCTGGAATTTAAACTATTCTTCTTTGGCAAACTGCTCCAGGTCCCTGATATTTGAAGGGTGCCTTCTCCAAACTGCCATTTTTAGATCTCTCCACAGGTGTTCTATGAGATTCAGGTCTGGACTCATTGCTGGCCACCTTAGAAGTCTCCAGTGCTTTCTCTCAAACCATTTTCTAGTGCTTGTTGAAGTGTTTTTGGGTTATTGTCCTGCTGGAAGACCCATGACCTCGAGAGAGACCCAGCTTTCTCACACTGGGCCCTACATTATGCTGCAAAATTTGTTGGTAGCCTTCAGACTTCATAATGCCATGCACACGGTCAAGCAGTCCAGTGCCAGAGGCAGCAAAGCAACCCCAAAACATCAGGGAACCTCTGCCATGTTTGACTATAGGGACCGTGTTCTTTTCTTTGAATGCCTCTTTTTTTTCTCCTGTAAACTCTATGTTGATGCCTTTGCCCAAAAAGCTCTACTTTTGTCTCATCTGACCAGAGAACATTCTTCCAAAACGTTGTAGGCTTTCTCAGGTAAGTTTTGGCAAACTCCAGCCTGGCTTTTTTATGTCTCGGGGTAAGAAGTGGGGTCTCCCTGGGTATCCTACCATACAGTCCCTTTTCATTCAGACGCCGACGTTTAGTACGGATTGACTGTTGTACCCTGGGACTGCAGGGCAGCTTGAACTTGTTTGGATGTTAGCCGAGGTCCTTTATCCACCATCCGCACAATCTTGCGTTGAAATCTCTCATCAATGTTTCTTTTCCGTCCACATCTAGGGAGGTTAGCCACAGTGCCATGGGCTTTAAATTTCTTGATGACACTGCGCACGGTAACACAGGAACATTCAGGTCTTTGGAGATGGACTTGTTGCCTTGAGATTGCTCATGCTTCCTCACAATTTGGTTTCTCAAGTCCTCAGACAGTTCTTTGGTCTTCTTTCTTTTCTCCATGCTCAATGTGGAACACACAAGGACACAGGACAGAGGTTGAGTCAACTTTAATCCATGTCAACTGGCTGCAAGTGTGATTTATTTATTGCCAACACCTGCTAGGTGCCACAAGTAAGTTACAGGTGTTATTAATTACACAAATTAGAGAAGCATCACATGATTTTTCTAACAGTGCCAATACTTTTGTCCACCCCCTTTTTTATGTTTGGTGTGGAATTATATCCAATTTGGCTTTAGGACAATTCTATTTGTGCTTTTTCATTGAAGACAAATTAAGTAAAATAATAATACCAAAGAATTTGTGATTGCAATCATTTTCAGGAAGAAACTGAGTATTATCTGACAGAATTGCAGGGTGTCAATACTTTTGGCCACAACTGTATTAGCTGCAGCACTTCAGTACATAGGGAAAGTGATCACTGTCTGTGTATGCTGACCCTAGCCAGGCATCCTCAGGACGTGATCAGGACAACTACCGGGGTCATCACAAGACTCTGGGCTCTCCAGGTAACAGCAGAGGTCCCGTGATTTGCTTCGATTTTCTGTGATCACGGCGGGGATCTGCATGATCCCCGCCGCGGGGCTTTTGATCGTGTTGTCGGTGAATTACAGCATGATCCAAAGGGTTAACTGCAGCGATCTGTGGGGAGCGTGACGTGAGCTCGCATCAAAGGGTTGGAGGTGACCTATGACGTACATGTATGTACATGTAATCCGGTTGGTTTCGTGAGGAAAGGGCAAGGATATAGCTCCGAAACGCATTGAATAGAGCTACCATTTCTGATATATCTTTGTGGTCCTTTTCATTTCACGGCAGCGCGGACTGTTATATATATATCCATTGGATTTACACATTTGTTACCACGCAACACTCGTGGTTTGTGGATCCTGTGCCTGTCTCTCCTCACAAGCGAGGTATATGATTCTGTGACTTTCATTCACTTCCATTCACTCAGCTTTCCTGCCTGTTTCTCCTCACAAGCAAGGTATATGATTCTGTGACTTCCATTCACCTCCATTCACTCAGCTTTCCTGCCTGTCTCTCCTCACAAGCGAGGTATATGATTCTGTGACTTCTATTAACAACATACTTGTCTTTTACTAATGTAATATACTGAAATCATCTTACTGTGTGTGATGTGGGTTGTTCAGAGGTCATCTTTGGTTCAGAAGTGTTTATGACCCATGATGCCCAGGAACGCTGTTTATTTGTCTTGCATTTATTGCCTCCTGTTGTCCTGAGTTTCTTTGATTGATTGATTAACAAGTTTAATAGACCCAGATCTAAGTAGAAACTCACTATATATGTAGAGCCAGCTAAGGGGTGCAATCATGCGGGGTCTTGCAATCATACCAACTGCATAAGTGCCGACTGTACAAGTGTTATGCAGTTACACCAGGCAATTAAACGGGGCAGGAAACTGGTAAGGGTGCGTTCACACCACGATTTTTAGGGAGCCGATGCTGTCCGATATAAATCGGACAGCATCGGCTCCCTTCTGATGCCTGGAATCGGGTGCCAAATAGGCACCCGATTCCGGCATAAAATCGGCGCCGGGCTGCAAATAAAGAAAAAATAAAAAAAGTTTATTCTCACCTGCCCCCGAGCCCCGCTGTCCCCCGCCGTCTTCCTCTAGGTTCCCGGTGGCTTCCGCAGGCTGCCGGTGTCAGCAGAGGTGTACCTCTGCTGTACACAGGACCTGCGGTGATGTCACAGTCACGTGACCGCGGGTTCACCATGGTGAACTCGCGGTCACATGACTGTGACATCACCGCAGGTCCTTGTCAGCAGAGGTACACCTCTGCTGACACCGGAGCCTGCGGCAGCCTGCGGGAGCCACTGGGAACCTAGAGGAAGATGGCGGAAGACGGCGGGGGCTCGGGGGCAGGTGAGAATAAACTTTTTTTTTTTTTCTTTTTAACCCTTGTGCTCCCAGGAGCAGTTTTACTGTACTGAGCATGCTCAGTACAGTAAAATGGGGTCCGAGGAGACATCACATGTTTTCTCGGACCCTTCTCCATAGGGCCCCATGTTAGGGATCGGGTCAGATCGGATGTGCACTAAATGCCATCCGATTTGGTCCGATCCGAGTCTGTCAGATTTTGTCATCGGATGAAAAAATCGTTGCAGGCAACGATTTTTTTCTCCTGAAAAAATCGGCCAAAATCGGGCAGAATCGGATCGGACCAAATCGGATGGCATTTAGTGCACATCCGATTCGGTCCGATCCCCATAGGGATGCATTGGATCCGAAAATCGGTCCGATGCTGTCCGATTTTTTTCGGACAGCATCGGAAATGCAAAAATCGTGGTGTGAAAGCACCCTAAGTCATGCAAGACAAACAAACAGATATTTTTGGTAGAAGAAAAGGAGAGGAAGAAAGCGCACCGATCTAAATGTAAATGTATAATCAGATCGTAGGTGGATGTGGATGGCACTCACCTTTTTTAGGTCTTGTTCACTTGCGTATCGGTCACTGGGGACCATTAAGTATCCAGGCGTAGGTTTCCTCAGTAGTCGGTATGCTGCAGATCCCTGGTAGCTAGTAAGTAGCTCAGACCGAATTACCATAGGAATATAGATCCAAAGCATCGAGAGCGGTTCACAAATAGCAGCACCGTTAACGTTGCCAGAGGAGAAAATAAACACGATTCTAAAATATTTTCCCCAAATCTCCACAAAACCATTAAAAAGAAAAGGAGGCCCAGAGGGTCCAGAGGAGGGAGAAAAAAGAAAAAAACTGCAAAATGTAGAAAAGGAAAAGAAACTATAGAAGAGGAAAATAATACCAGAAATTCAATCCGGATTTTTAACCTATCTGAATACAGTCCAACAGAAGCTGAATTGGCAGTGCTTTCTAAAGGTCTGGGTTTTTGCCCAACACAAAAAGCAAAAGCCTTTGACCTTTTTATAGATCTAAATAAATATGTACGTAAATTGACAATAGCACGTCATTTTTCCATTGAGGAAAATTTGGGAAAGAAAGATTTAGAACAGAAAATGGAAAAAAGTACTGATAAAAAAGAAAATTGTCTGCACAAGGAAGTATGTCCACAGTCTAAATTCAACCCTATTCATCATCGGGGTAGCAACCTCGAAACATTTTTTTCTATGGTAAACGAAGAATTTAGACATATGAGTGAGGAAAAAAACAATATCTTTAAAAAATCCAATCTTTCTAAAAATAAAAATGTTAAAAATAGAAAAATAAAAGGTTACAAAAATAACATCTCTAGGGAAGAAAGAAGTGCCATAAAAAATCTAAAGGATAACACTAAAATAGTAATAAGGGAGGCTGATAAAGGGGGAGGGATAGTACTTCAGGACAGGGAAATATATCTGAAAGAAGCAGAAAATATACTTGGTGATGAAAAATATTATAAAAAATTACACTTGGACCCTTCCAAAAACCACATAGATGAATATCATGATTTAATTCATGAAGCTTTTGGAAAAAATATTATAAATAAAAAAGAAAAGAGATTTTTGACGAATAAGAATCCCAATACTGCTATATTTTATCACCTTCCTAAGGTGCACAAATGCCTGAAAAGTCCACCAGGTCGACCTATAATAGCAGGCATTGGTTCCCTCACAAGTCAGCTGTCTCATTACATCGACTTGTTTCTACAAGAACTAGTAAAAACCTTGCCCTCATACCTAAAGGACTCTAATCAGCTTCTAAATGAAATCAGAAATATTACATGGGAGGAAGATTTTCTTTTCATCACCATGGATGTAAATGCCTTGTATTCTAATATACAGCATGATCTGGGAATACAAGCAGTGGAGCACTACCTAAAAGGTATTAAGGATATGCCAGACTCCCAAAGAGAATTTCTACTGAAAGGTCTAAAATTTATTCTTGAACACAATGTTTTTAAATTTCAGGAACAGCTATACATACAGCTGCTTGGGACCCGCGATGGGGACTCGAGTGGCCCCAAGTTTCGCAAACTTATTTATGGGGCTACTCGAGTCCTCATCGCCGATCACCCAACAGGATTATGCTAACCATATAATCCTATACCGTCGTTTTATAGACGATCTGATCTTTATTTGGAGGGGAAGTCAGGAGAAAGCAGAGCAATTCATCAGCGACATGAATGCTAATCAGTGGGAATAACATTCACTGCCGAGATAAACAATGAAAAAATAGACTTCCTAGATCTGGAATTGTCACATAAAAACAAAGAAATTGTCAGTAAAACGTTTTTTAAAAAAACTGACAGTAATGGATTCCTACATTATAACAGTGCGCACTACAAAAAGTGGAAAACAAATATTCCTTTTAGTCAATTTCATAGAATTAAAAAAATAATACAAATACAGATGATTACATTAAACAGTCTCAAATTTTATTCAAAAAATTTTATGATAAAAATTATCCGAAAAAATTAATTGTGAGTGCCTATCAAACAATTTTGAAAAAAACTCAGGATGTATGTCTATTAAACCGGAAGGATAAAAAGGATCAAAACGGTGAGGAAATAAAGAAAAATAACAGATGGCAATACAATTTTATAACAGCATATAATCGAAACAACGATGATATTAGGAGGATACTTAATAAATATTGGTATCTACTGAAAAGAGATGCATATCTGAAAAAAATCCTACCAGAAAAACCTAGTATCACTTTCCGCAGGGCACAAACAATAAGAGGTATTATTGCCCCCAGTCATTTAAAAAAATTATCACAGGGAAACCAGAAAATTAATCAAACAAAAAATAATACAGGTAAAACTAATAAAAATGACAACAAAAAAAATGGTCTAATGCGATGCAATTCAAAAAAGTGCTGCTGCTGTGGAATCATAGATCACAATGCGACAGGAATTCACTGCAACAGCACGGGAGAATCATTCCCAATTACACAGAGACTTTCCTGTGACAGCCAATTTGTGGTGTATGTCATCACATGTGCCTGTGGCATTCAGTACGTGGGACGTACTATCCAGTCCCTGAGAACACGTATGAATGGCCACAGACACAATGCGAAAAATGGCTTCATGAAACATAGTCTGTCCCGGCACTTGTGTTTGAAGCATAATAAACAATTCAATATAAAAGTTACACCAGTTGAGCAAATTCCGGAGAACTGCCCAAACCGCACTGAAAAATTAAATCGTAAAGAATCTTATTGGATTTTTAAAATGGGTTCTCTACACCCGGACGGATTAAATGAGGTGATTGAGGGAATATAATATTAATCCTTCCTTGGATACTGTGTGTTTTCTCACAATTCTAATGAGCACTGTTTTTTTTTTTTTTTGTTTTGTTTTTTTTGTATGTGTATTTTAAATGGATTTCAGCCACATACAACAATTTTAAATTTGCTATATAACTATACTGAACATTTTATGCTATTTATGATCAAATTATATTTCACATTTTATCTGTCATAATCAAATTTTACTATGCTCTATATATACATGTAATGTGTTTTTTTTTTTTTTTTTTTTTTTTTTTTTTTGTTTTATCATTAGTATGTGCTTCTGAATATACCAAACTTGTATAGCAGCTATACAGCAGGTGTGTCAGTAACTAACCTTAGTGGTCCACACCCTATTTAGCATAATACTATTTCCTATAAAGCTATCCACAATTTTGGAATACTTTTAACAATATACCTGAGGAAGACATTTTATACTGTCGAAACGCGTTGTATGTGCTTTTCTTAAGAAATATTAAAAAACTCTTTATGAAATTACAAGAAGCTTTGGATCATAGACCTCTGGGAGCGCAAATAGCCTGGTAAAAAACTCTTTTGAAACAAACAGATATGTAATTTGTTCACTTGTGCTGCAATTATGTATTCACTATGTAAACCCCAAACGACTCATCACTACTGACCACTCACCCACCACTACAGCTCTCCTTCCCACTGCATCTGACCCACGCTACTCCCATCCCACACTTATCATCCACAATGTATCCCCTCCTTTGCACTCTCACTCCCATCCTTCTCCACTTCCTGCTACCCCCACTCATCCCTCCACCCAGCAATAAAGTCCTTCTCTCACCCACCATCCTACCTAACCACCTCACCCACTCCTCTGAACTATTCTTTCACTTTCAATCCTCCATCTCCAATCAGGCACTCCCACCTGCTAACCCTCTCCCTGCTCCTCCTACTCGCTGGTGACATTTCCCCTAATCCCAGCCCCCCCGCCACATCCCCACAGTCACCTACACCCCACCCCCACGCCCCAACACCAACTCTCATAACCTCACCATCACTCCCCCTCGCAACCTGACCAACCTTAGACCCATTACCCCAACCCCTGCTCCTCTAATCTCCCTGCCAGGCGCACTCTGGAACGCCCGCTCAGTCTGTAATAAACTCCCATACATCCATGAACTCTCTATTTCTAATAAACTCTCATTCCTTGGCATCACAGAGACCTGGATCACCCCCCTCCGACACGGCCTCCCCTGCTACACTATCCTACAGCGGATTCAATCTTTCCCACACCCCCGCCCCTCTGACCAACATGGCGGAGGTGTCGGCATACTCCTATCCGACACCTGCTCCTTCGCCCCTACTCCATTACCCCCCTCTGCTACTCTGCCATCTTTCGAAGCCCACTCTGTCCGCATCTTCTCCCCCTGTAACCTTCAGCTAGCCGTCATCTACCTCCCCCCTGGAACCATCCCCACCTTCCTCGACCACTTCACCACCTGGCTACTTCATGTCCTCTTTACTGACATCCCAACCATCATTATGGGCGATTTCAATATCCCTATAGACACTGCCCACCCAACCGCCTCTCAACTTCTTTCCCTGACCTCCTCCTTCGGGCTCTCTCAATGGTCACAAAGATGCCACAAAGATGGCCACACGCTGGATCTCATCTTTACCCATCTTTGCTCCCTTGCTAACCTCACAAATTCAACCCTCCCCCTGTCTGACCACAATCTGCTGACCTCCCCTACCACACCACCTCCTCACCGCAAACTTGATCATCCCCGCAGAAACCTAAAAGACATTGATCTACACTCACTCTCAGAATCCCTCCTCCCTCTCGCCAACATAACATCTATACGTGACACAGACACTGCCACCACCCTCTACAACACCACATTAACCAAGGCCCTCGACCTAGCCGCCCCCTCACATACCACGCTCCATGCACTAACAGGCAACCCTGGCACACCACCCTCACTAAAGACCTGAAACGGGCATCCAGGGTCGCCGAGAGGCGATGGAAAAAATCACGTTCCACTGAGCACTTTGCGCTGTTCAAACAGTCCCTCATCGCCTTCAAGACTGCACTTGCTACCGCTAAACAAACCTTCTTCTCATCCCTAATAACCTCCCTGTCCCGCAATCCCAAACAACTTTTCAAAACCTTCAATTCCTTACTCCGCCTGCCTGCTCCCCCTCCCTCTCCCCTTATCTCTGGAGAAGACTTTGCCTCCTTCTTCAAAGAAAAGATTGACAGAATCAAAGACAGCTTTGATCCACTGTCCCCACAGCCTCCCTTTCCACCTATACTGCCCTCTCCTTCCATCAACTGCTTCCCCCCCCATAACTGAAGACCAGCTCTCCTCCCTACTGTCAAAATCACACCTCACCACAAGCGCCCACAACCCGCTCCCATCCCACCTCATTCCCAACCTCACCTCTGTTATCATCCCAGTTCTAACTCATCTTTTCAACCTATCACTTACCACTGGCACCTTCCCCTCAGCCTACAAACACGCCTTGATCACACCCATGCTCAAAAAACCCTCCCTGGACCCCACAACTGTCTCCAACTACCGCCCTATATCTGTCCTCCCTTTCGCCTCTAAACTACTTGAACATCATGTCCACTCTGAGCTATCCTCTCACCTCTCCTCCTGCTTTCTCTTTGACCACCTGCAGTCTGGCTTCCGACCCCTCCACTCCACTGAAACAGCCCTGACCAAAGTCACCAACGACCTACTGACTGCCAAAAGCAAGCGCCACTACTCTGTCCTCCTCCTCCTCGACCTGTCCGCCGCCTTCGACACTGTTGACCACTCCCTTCTACTTCAGATCCTGGAATCTCTTGGCATCATGGATCTTGCCCTCTCTTGGATCTCCTCATACTTAAAGGACCGGACCTTCAGCGTCACCCAGTCCCACACATCTTTCTCGCCCTACCCCCTATCCGTCGGGGTCCCCCAGGGCTCGGTTCTTGGACCATTACTGTTCTCAATCTACACTCTTGGCCTAGGGCAACTCATTGAGTCCCATGGCCTCCAGTACCACCTCTACGCCGACGACACCAAAATCTACCTGTCTGGTCCTGACATCGCCTCCCTACTATTCAAAATTCCACACTGCCTGTCTGCCATCTCATCCTTCTTCTCTGTTCACTTCCTTAAGCTGAACATGGACAAAACCGAGTTCATAGTCTTCCCCCCAAGACGCTCCCCCTCACTACCTGACCTATCCATTGTCGTCAACGACTGTTCTCTCTCCCCAGTCCCCCACGCCAAGTGCCTCGGGGTTATCCTTGACTCTTCCCTCTCCTTCAAGCCCCACATCCAGGCCCTCGCCACCTCCTGCCGACTCCAGCTCAAAAACATCTATAGGATCCACACTTTCCTTGACACTGCTAAAACCCTTATTCACGTTCTCTTCATCTCCCGCTTCGATTACTGCAACCTCCTGCTCACCGGCCTCCCCAATACCTCCCATGCACCTCTCCAATCTATCTGGAACTCCGCTGCCCGCCTAATCCATCTGTCTCCCCTCTACTCCCCTGTCTCCCCCCTCTGCCAAGCCCTTCACTGGCTTCCTACTTCCCAGAGATTTCGGTTTAAAACATTAACCATGACATACAAAGCCATTCACAACCTGTCCCCTCCATACAATTCTGACATGGTCTCCCGATACCTACCCTCACGCAACCTGCGATCCTCCCAAGAGCTCCTCTTCTACTCCCCCCTCATCTCTTCTTCGCACAACCGCATACAGGATTTCTCCCGTGCTTCACCCATACTCTTGAACTCACTGCCCCAACACATTAGACATTCTCCTACCCTGGGAACCTTCAAAAGAAGCCTGAAGACCCACCTATTCCGCCAAGCCTAACACCTGCAATAAGACCCGGTCCACCACACCATCTCACGACTGGAACTTCCCCCTCCCACTGTATCCCCACCCGCCCCCCGTAGACTGTGAGCCCTCGCGGACAGGATTTCTCCCCTCTTGTATCTGTACGACCGAATTGTCCACATTTATTGTTACTTGTATTGTTACTATGTTACTTATCCTAGTCTGCCCCTTTTAGCATGTAAAGCGCCATGGAATATAATGGCGCTATATAAATAAATAATAATAATAATCCTGCAGCGGCCGTTACATATGATGTAAACTGGTTCTGTGTCACACAACCTGACCAGGTTAGCAGCGACATTACTGTGTGCATAATATGAGAACCTATTTTGCGCTTTTTGTATTCTCCATGGTTTGCTCCTACTTTTGACATGTTTTCCTTAAGTGGATAAAAGATTTTAACTATAAATGTGTCCTTTACACAGAGTGTTGAAGGTCGTGTTGCAGAGCTGCAGAACGCTGTAGATGAGTACAATAAAGGGAAAATTGACTTGGCTGCTAAGGTGAGAAAATACCGTATGTTATCAGATGTAATTTCAATTTTGCATATTTTTTTCCCATTAAATCTAAAGCGCTTATGAAAAATATAATACTATCCTTGCTCTTCCTATTGTTTTATTTTGTTTCATAATAAAAATAACATTGAACCACAGGGAATTTTATTTAGAGTTATTTTAGTCATTTATTTTTTTTATTATAGGAAGTGAAGGGTGGTATTGTCTTTTTTCTACATTAATCAGCAGAAAAATCAACCTTCTTATATTTACAAATTGATCGTTGTGCAACTTTTAATCCTCCAGAGCATTTTTTATACATTAAAGCAGGAGTCTCAACATGCAGCCTTCAGGCCCTTAAGGTTGCTTCAAATGGGTCGCAGGCACCGTAGACCCCTTGATGATCGTGTATTGGTCCAGGGGGGCCGCCGATGTCCGCGATTTACTTCAGTTGAATGTGAAGCAAAACCTTTTCCAAGGGAAAGAGTCCAAGTCCCACACTTTGTGCAGTTAAAATCTTCAAGTCTTTATTTTGGTTATATATACGAGGTTAAAAAGCAGACAGGCCACGCAGGGTCCCGCCTGACATGTTTCGGGTCGAAGACCCTTATCCATAGACATACACATGCTTCCCACAACCCACATTTTAAAAACATACATAGGTGAAACGATACACCTGAAACCAACAAAGCATTAGTTACAGACTGCACAAAATGACTTAATCCTTCAGAGAATTTACTGCTTAAATATATATAAACTAGCTGTGAGCCCGATGCAAATGCATCGGGATTCTAGAACGTGGCAATATTATTTGCATTAATAGCATTATTATTACCATTAATAGCATAATTATTAGGATTAACAGCATTATTATTAGCATTAATAGCATTATTAATAGCAATAATAGTACTAATAATAGTATTGTTATTAGTATTAATAGCATTATTACCATAAATAGCATTAATAATAGCATTAATAGCATTATTATGAGGAGTAATAGCATTATTAGCATTAATAAAATTATTAATAGCATTAATAGAATTAAAAATAGCATTAATAGCATATTAATAGGATTAATAGCATGATTATTAGAATTAATAGCATTAATATTAGCATGAATAGCATTAATAGCATTATTAATAACATTAATAGCATTATTAATAGCATTAATAGCCTAAATAATAGAATTAATAGCATAAATAATCGCATTAATAGCATGAGTATTAGCATAAAGAGCATTAATAGCAATATTATTAGCATTAATAGAATTTTGAATAGCATAAATAGCATGATTATTAGCCTTAATAGCATTATTAATAGTGTTAATATGATTATTATTAGCATTATTAGCATTAATATTAGCATTAATAGCATAATTATTAGCATTAATAGCATTATTATTAGCAGTAATAGCATTATTATTAGCATTAATAGCATTATTAATAGCATTAATAGCATTATTATTAGCATTAATAGCAATAATAGCATTAATAGCATTAATAATACAATTAATAGCATTAATATTAGCATTAATAGCATTAATAGTATTATTAATAGCATGAATAGCATTATTAATAGCATTATTAATAGCATTATTAATAGCATTAATAGCATAAATAATATAATTAATAGCATAAATAATCGCATTAATAGCATTACTATTAGCATAAAGAGCATTAATAGCAATATTATTAGCATTAATAGAATTTTGAATAGCATAAATAGCATGATTATTAGCCTTAATAGCATTATTAATAGCGTTAATATGATTATTATTAGCATTATTAGCATTAATATTAGCATTAATAGCATAATTATTAGCATTAATAGCATTATTATTAGCAGTAATAGCATTATTATTAGCATTAATAGCATTAATAATACAATTAATAGCATTAATATTAGCATTAATAGCATTAATAGTATTATTAATAGCATGAATAGCATTATTAATAGCATTAATAGCATTATTAATAGCATTATTAATAGCATAAATAATATAATTAATAGCATAAATAATCGCATTAATAGCATTACTATTAGCATAAAGAGCATTGATAGCAATATTATTAGCATTAATATCATTTTGAATGGCATAAATAGCATGATTATTAGCCTTAATAGCATTATTAATAGCGTTAATATGATTATTATTAGCATTATTAGCATTAATATTAGCATTAATAGCATAATTATTAGCATTAATAGCATTATTATTAGCAGTAATAGCATTATTATTAGCATTAATAGCGTTATTAATAGCATTAATAATACAATTAATAGCATTAATATTAGCATTAATAGCATTAATAGTATTATTAATAGCATGAATAACATTATTAATAGCATTAATAGCATTATTAATAGCATTAATAGCATAAATAATAGCATTAATAGCATAAATAATCGCATTAATAGCATTACTATTAGCATAAAGAGCATTAATAGCAATATTATTAGCATTAATAGCATTTTGAATAGCATAAATAGCATGATTATTAGCCTTAATAGCATTATTAATAGCGTTAATATGATTATTTTTAGCATTATTGGCATTAATAATAGCATTATTAGCATAATTATTAGCATTAATAGCATTATTATTAGCAGTAATAGCATTATTATTAGCATTAATAGCATATTATTAGATAATAGCATTAATAGCATTAATATTACAATTTATAGCATGAATAGCATTAATAGTATATATTAATAGCATAATAGCATTATTAATAGCATTAATAGCATTATTAATAGCATAAATAATAGAATTAATAGCATAAATAATCTCATTAATAGCATTACTATTAGCATAAAAAGCATTAATAGCAATATTATTAGCATTAATAGCATTTTGAATAGCATAAATAGCATGATTATTAGCCTTAATAGCATTATTAATAGCGTTAATATGAGTAATATTAGCATTATTAGCATTAATATTAGCATTAATAGCATAATTAATAGCATTAATAGCATTAATAGTATTATTAATAGCATGAATAGCATTATTAATAGCATTAATAGCATTATTAATAGCATTATTAATAGCATTAATAGCATAAATAATAGAATTAATAGCATAAATAATCGCATTAATAGCATTACTATTAGCATAAAGAGCATTAATAGCAATATTATTAGCATTAATAGCATTATTAATAGCGTTAATATGATTATTATTAGCATTATTAGCATTAATATTAGCATTAATAGCATAATTATTAGCATTAATAGCATAATTATTAGCATTAATAGCATTATTATTAGCATTATTTTTTTTTTTCTTATTATTTTTTATTTTATTATTTATTATTTATTTATTTATTTTTTATTATTTTTATTATTATTACATTTATTTATTATTTGTTATTTTAAGTGAGCCTGAGTCGTCCTTCAGGTCCGCTCAAAGGGGTGATAGAGATACATGGCGGATGATACTGGGCGCTGATTGGTCACTTGTTCCCATAGAGAAACATGGCCATGTTTCTCTATGGGAAGAAGTGACCAATCAGCGTCCAGCATCATCCGCTATGTAACTGTATGAGCCCTTTTAGCGGACCTGAAGGAGAACTGAGTCATTTCTAAAGACACAGTTCTCCTTCAGGTCCGCTGAAAGGGCTCATAGAGTTACATAGCGGATGATGCTGGACGCTGATTGGTCGCTTCTTCCCATAGAGTAACATGGCCATGTTTCTCTATGGGAAGAAGCGACCAATCAGCGTCCAGCATTATGCGCTATGTAACTCTATGAGCCCTTTCAGCGGACCTGAAGGAGAACTGTGTCTTTAGAAATGACTCAGTTCTCCTTCAGGTCCGCTGAAAGGGCTCATACAGTTACATAGCGGATAATGCTGGAGGCTGATTGGTCGCGGACCTGAAGGACGACCCGGAGCTCGGTGGAGGAAGACAGAAGACCGCCGGATGGAAGACTCGTGTGCCGGGCTGAAGGAAGAGGATGCCTGGGCCGAAGGGAGGACTGGACCTGGACCTGAGGAAGCAGATGTCATGAAGGGGGGGCGTGGGGGGGGGGGGGGGGGCTGTGCGGACATTGTGGGGGGGGGCTGTGTGTACATGGGGTGGGGGGGCTGTGCGGACATTGGTGGGGGGGGGGCTGTGCGGACATTGGTGGGGGGGGGGCTGTGTGTACATGGTGGTGGGGGGGCTGTGAACGGGGGGCTTGCTGGGGTGAGGGGGCTGTAGGACATTTTGGGGGGGGGGCTGTGGGGACATTGTGGGGGGGGGCTGTGGGGACATTGTGGGGGGGGCTGTGGGGACATTGTGGGGGGGGCTGTATGTACAGGGTGGTGGGGGGCTGTGCGGACATTGGTGGGGGGGGCTGTGTGTACATGGTGGTGGGGGGGCTGTGCGGACATGGTGGGGGTGGGCTGTGTGTACATGGGGTGGGGGGGCTGTGCGGACATTGGTGGGGGGGGGGCTGTGCGGACATTGGTGGGGGGGGGCTGTGTGTACATGGTGGTGGGGGGGCTGTACGGACATGGGGTGAGGGGGCTGTACGGACATTTTGGGGGGGGCTGTGGGGGGGCAGTGTGTTGGGGGGGGCTGTGGGGACATTGTGGGGGGGGGCTGTGGGGACATTGTGGGGGGGGGCTGTGCGTACATGGTGGTGGGGGGGCTGTGCGGACATGGGGGGGGGGGCTGTGGTGTACATGGGGGGGGGCTGTTGTACAGGGTGGTGGGGGGGCTGTGCGGACATTGGTGGGGGGGCTGTGTGTACATGGGTGGTGTGTGGGGGGGCTGTGCGGACATGGTGGGGGTGGGGCTGTGTGTACATGGGGTGGGGGGGCTGTGCGGACATTGTGGGGGGGGCTGTGCGGACATTGGGGGGGGGCTGTGGGACATTGTGGGGGGGGGGTGGTGTACATGGGGTGGGGGGGCTGTGCGGACATTTTGGGGGGGGGCTGTACGGACATTTGGGGGGGGGCTGTGGGGACATTGTGGGGGGGGCTGTGGGGACATTGTGGGGGGGGCTGTGCGTACATGGTGGGGGGGGGGGCTGTGGGACATGGTGGGGGGTGGGGCTGTGTGTACATGGGGGGGGGGCTGTGTGTACATGGGTGGTGGGGGGCTGTGCGGACATTGGTGGGGGGGGCTGTGTGTACATGGGGGGGGGGGCTGTGCGGACATGGTGGGGGTGGGCTGTGTGTACATGGGGTGGGGGGGCTGTGCGGACATTGTGGGGGGGGGCTGTGCGGACATTGGGGGGGGGGCTGTGCGGACATTGTGGGGGGGGCTGTGTGTACATGGGGTGGGGGGGCTGTGCGGACATTGTGGGGGGGGCTGTGTGTACATGGGGTGGGGGGGCTGTGCGGACATGTGGGGGGGGGGCTCTATGTGTACATGGGTGGTGGGGGGCTGTGCGGACATGGTGGGGGTGGGCTGTGTGTACATGGGGTGGGGGGGGCTGTGCGGACATTGGTGGGGGGGGGGGCTGTGTGTACATGGTGGGTGGGGGGGCTGTGCGGACATTGGTGGGGGGGGGTGTATGTACATGGTGGTGGGGGGGCTGTGCGGACATTGGTGGGGGGGCTGTGTGTACATGGTGGTGGGGGGGCAGTGGGACATGGGGGGGTGGGCTGTGTGTACATGGGTTGGGGGGGCTGTGGGGGTCATTGTGGGGGGGGCTGTGCAGACATTGTGGGGGGGGGGGCTGTGCGGACATTGTGTGTGGGGGGCTGTGCGGACATATGGAGGGGGGGTGCGGACATTGCGGGGCTGGGGAGGGGTGGCGGGGAGCGGGTCTGGGGGGCGGTGCTAGACTGTGGATGGGGGCTGGCGGCGGAGGTGTGCGGGCAGTGAGGGGGGGGGTCTGTGCGGTGTTGGGGGTGTGCTGTGCTGGGGGGCGGTGCGGGGCTGGGGAGCGTTGCTGGGCTGTGGATCGGGGCTGGGGGGGAGGCACAGGGGGCAGCTCCATAGTCGGAGGTGGGCTGTGGGTAGCGGGGAGCTGAGGCGGCTGGGCCGCCTCTGCTCCATGGTCCCCGGGCGAGTTGTGTGTAGCGGGGAGCGGAGGCAGCTCGGGCGGCGACTCGCAATGTCCAAATAGCGCCAGCGACATGGGGCTGTAGTATACCATAGCGGTGTACACTACAGCCCCATGCTGTGGCTTTGGGCGAGTTGTGGGTAGCGGGGAGCGGAGGCAGCTCGGGCGGCGACTCGCAATGTCCAAATAGTGCCAGCGATATGGGGCTGTAGTATACCATAGCGGTGTACACTACAGCCCCATGCTGTGGCTTTGTTCGCGGGGCAACGACTCGCAATGCCCGCTTTGCGGGCATTGCTTTACGAGTCGCCTGGCCGCGCAGCGGCCAGGGACAGAGTCCTGGAGAAAGTTCCGAGCTACGCGAACAAAGCCACAGGAAGTCGCGCCGGTCAGACTGAAGTCAGCTATGGCAATTATATAATAGATAAATATACAACTTTTTCATATGTATACAAATATATGATGAGCAAAATAATATACAAAACCACCTTTCATTAATGGGACAGATGATATAGCATTGGCATAAACAAAAACATATCCATTCACTTACTTCAACCTACAGTTAGGGCCAGAAATATTTGGACAGTGACACAAGTTTTGTTATTTTAGCTGTTTACAAAAACATGTTCAGAAATACAATTATATATATAATATGGGCTGAAAGTGCACACTCCCAGCTGCAATATGAGAGTTTCCACATCCAAATCGGAGAAAGGGTTTAGGAATCATAGCTCTGTAATGCATAGCCTCCTCTTTTTCAAGGGACCAAAAGTAATTGGACAATGGACTCTAAGGGCTGCAATTAACTCTGAAGGCGTCTCCCTCGTTAACCTGTAATCAATGAAGTAGTTAAAAGGTCAGGGGTGGATTCCAGGTGTGTGGTTTTGCATTTGGAAGCTGTTGCTGTGACCAGACAACATGCGGTCAAAGGAACTCTCAATTGAGGTGAAGCAGAACATCCTGAGGCTGAAAAAAAAGAAAAAATCCATCAGAGAGATAGCAGACATGCTTGGAGTAGCAAAATCAACAGTTGGGTACATTCTGAGAAAAAAGGAATTGACTGGTGAGCTTGGGAACTCAAAAAGGCCTGGGCGTCCACGGATGACAACAGTGGTGGATGATCGCCGCATACTTTATTTGGTGAAGAAGAACCCGTTCACAACATCAACTGAAGTCCAGAACACGCTCAGTGAAGTAGGTGTATCTGTCTCTAAGTCAACAGTAAAGAGAAGACTCCATGACAGTAAATACAAAGGGTTCACATCTAGATGCAAACCATTCATCAATTCCAAAAATAGACAGGCCAGAGTTAAATTTGCTGAAATACACCTCAAGAAGCCAGCTCAGTTCTGGAAAAGTATTCTATGGACAGATGAGACAAAGATCAACCTGTACCAGAATGATGGGAAGAAAAAAGTTTGGAGAAGAAAGGGAACGGTACATGATCCAAGGCACACCACATCCTCTGTAAAACATGGTGGAGGCAACGTGATGGCATGGGCATGCATGGCTTTCAATGGCACTGGGTCACTTGTGTTTATTGATGACATAACAGCAGACGAGTAGCCGGATGAATTCTGAAGTGTACCGGGATATATTTTCAGCCCAGATTCAGCCAAATGCTGCAAAGTTGATTGGACGGCGCTTCATAGTACAGATGGACAATGACCCCAAGCATACAGCCAAAGCTACCCAGGAGTTCATGAGTGCAAAAAAGTGGAACATTCTGCAATGGCCAAGTCAATCACCAGATCTTAACCCAATTGAGCATGCATTTCACTTGCTCAAATCCAGACTTAAGACGGAAAGACCCACAAACAAGCAAGACCTGAAGGCTGCGGCTGTAAAGGCCTGGCAAAGCATTAAGGAGGAAACCCAGCGTTTGGTGATGTCCATGGGTTCCAGACTTAAGGCAGTGATTGCCTCCAAAAGATTTGCAACAAAATATTGAAAATAAAAATATTTTGTTTGGGTTATGTTTATTTGTCCAATTACTTTTGACCTCCTAAAATGTGGAGTGTTTATAAAGAAATGTGTACAATTCCTACATTTTCTATCAGATATTTTTGTTCAACCCTTCAAATTAAACGTTACAATCTGCACTTGAATTCTGTTGTAGAGGTTTCATTTCAAATCCAAAGTGGTGGCATGCAGAGCCCAACTCGCGAAAATTGTGTCACTGTCCAAATATTTCTGGCCCTAACTGTATTTGCACACACACAATATTTTCCTATCGCCATGACAGCACCCACATGAGAGAGGGGATCCGCCCACAAGGACAGGAAACCTATAGATAAGGCCAGTAATGACTCAGTCTGGGTATGAGTCAGATTGGGCCTCCCGTGAAGAAGGGTTGCTCGACACATCCCCTTCTGGTTCTTCTTCTGAAGATGAAGGCGGTGCTTGCTTTTCTATTCAGGAGATAGACTACTTAGTTAAAGCAGTTCGTTCAACAATTGGGTTTACGGACAGTAGAGAAGCAAGGTCTGCCCAAGGGGCCCTCCCAGGTGATACTGTTCTCTGCAAGTCTCTCATGTGGGTGCTGTCATGGCGATAGGAAAATCCGGGATTACTTACCGGTAATCATATTTTACGGAGTCCATGACAGCACCCACTCACTTCCCACCCTGTCGATTTGTGTCACGCTTTTTTATTTGATTTGTCTTTGCCTTTTTGGCATTGCAGTTGTTTTTTCCACTCAAGTGTCACGGGTGGGCACTTTTTTCCTAAGGGTGTTTTTTTGCATGCCATTTTTTCTCACACCTGAGGGTGTTGGTTTCTAATGTTTAACGTTTATTTTCATGTATTTATATGATTGACGGTTCCTTCAATGTCTCTCTAACCAACTGAGAGGCGAGGGGGCCGCCCCTTTTTATCTGTAGGTTTCCTGTCCTTGTGAGCGGATCCCCACTCTCATGTGGGTGCTGTGATGGACTCCGTAAAATATGATTACCGATAAGTTATCCCGGATGTTTTATGTCTTTCTGTGTTTTTTTTTGTTTGTTTGTTTTTTGGTTTTGGTTTTTCCTCCATATATTGTGCAGTCTGTGACTAATGCTTTGTTGGTTTCAGGTGTATCGTTTCACCAAATATGTTTTAAATGTGGTTTGTGGAAGCGGTGTATGCTATGAG
Source organism: Allobates femoralis (assembly GCA_033576535.1). Classification (NCBI taxonomy): domain Eukaryota; kingdom Metazoa; phylum Chordata; class Amphibia; order Anura; family Aromobatidae; genus Allobates; species Allobates femoralis. The sequence continues at coordinate 130,346,263 of JARQOC010000011.1, forward strand.
TAAGGGTTGACCTAAACAGTCAAGGGACCGATGGTCTGTTGGTTTTAGTTGTATTGAACCAAAATAAATAATTTAGATTTAGCTGCAAAAGATGGAGGACTCTTTCCTTGGAAAGTTTGCTTCTTAACTCGGCAGAACAGTGCTTGTTGGTGTCAGGCCATTCATGGTGAGCTAAGCTGCTTTGTTTCATAGTTTGCTCATGCTGCTGATTGTGGTGGCTGGAATATTGCTTGCAGAGAGCTTGTCTCTGCTGGTGTCGGATACATTATGAATGGCGTATTGCTGCAGAAAAGAGCAGTACCATACAAGGTGTCACTAAGGCAACACAGTGCCATGGGAAAAAATGTGTCAAACCAATGTCAGCATGAACCAGCTTATCACGAACGTTAGTCTGTCTTTTAAAACATGGTAAAAAGGGTTGTTGGAGCTCCTCAATGTGGGGGTAACTGCAACTCAGGACTGACTGGTGTCTACGTATGCTTGTGAAGGAATGGTATCCTCGAGGTAGTGGATTTGTCCCTTCTGGTTGATGCTGTAACACTTTAAGATATATCCTTACAGGGATATCTTCTTGCCATAAATTTAGATATAAATTTCATCAGTCCTTAAATTCAATTTGGCTGAGTTTGTGACAATACGGTTAACCCTATTTAGATTGGGACCTGAGGAGCAATTTCTTAGTTGCTGTTAGTTCTTAGGTGGCAACTTGAAAAATGTAATAAACTGTTTATCAGTTTCCCTGGAGTATAAATCAATTTCTAAGGAACCTTCAGGTTTCTTGATGATACATGTATCAAGGAGTCCTATATTCACTATCGTAGTGTAAATTTGAGTTCTGGCCTCATATTGTTTAGGTATAAGGGAAACTAGCAGACCCTGCCAAATACAAAAAAGATTGTCAATGTGTAGGCACCAAATCATGGCGTACTCAATAGTGTATTGTTGAAAAGATGTGTGTTTCAAAAAATGCCATGTATCAGATGGCATAAGGCAGTGCCACATTGGACGCCATAGCAGTTCAATGTATTTGCAAATAAAACTGATCTTCTAAGTAAATCTATGCAAAACCTATTGACATCACTCTCGGTAGAGAATTGTTGTAATAAGGTTTTGACAACCTCCATACTTCTACTATGAGGTATAGAGGCTATTTACATCCCAGGTCACCAGGAAGGAAGAGGAGTGGATAGACTCAAGACTTGAGACTTTTTGTATGAAGTGACCTTTACCTAGGATTAAAGCAGTGGTGTGTTTACCCAAAAGAGATATCACCTGATGGGCATTAAATAAACGGTTCTGGGGTGTATCACGCATGATGGGCATTGGATACATGACTCTGGGTTGTAACATGTGTGATGGCATTAGAGATACAGCTCTGGAAGTTATCACATGATTGCTTTAATACATAGCATGGCTGGGTATCCTCTTTCAGAGGCTAAGGCTGGTTTCACACTGCAGTTATTTCCCTGATCAGGTTCCATCTGGTTTGCGTGCCAAAACCAGGAGTGGCCCAAAACTCAGAACAGGTGTCAATCTTTCAATTATAGTATTTCTCTTCAAGTTCCTCTCCTTGTTTTGGCACACAAACTGGATGGAACCTGATCAGGGAAAGGACTCCAGTGTGAAACCAGCCCTACAAGGACTTTGCAGAGCTGACTCAGTATTCAGAGCACAGCAGCTTGATTATTATGCTCCTGTGCACTGCGGTGAGACCAGTGGCGAGTGGTGATCAATAGCCTGATATTACGCCACTAATCTTAGGTTACTGATCACCACTCACCACTGACTATTACTCATCCAGGATTTCTGAATGCCGCATCTCCCTTCCTGTCACAATCGCACCCGAACCTCTACCTGTCACCTCTCACACTGAGCTGTGGCAGGGGAAAATTGTAGCTCACAGCATAGCTGCAGGACTATTATATAATGTGTTGGCAAACAAATTATGCCAATCTTGTCCCACATCTGTGATCTGGACAGCCGAGGTGGTTGGGCCCAGGTCATAGCTGGATGCAGCCACAATGCAGGAGATGCAATCGGACACTGCCCTAAGTTTCCTTTGTACAGGCGCTGCCTTATTTGAAGTGTGTGCGTTGTGCTCAGGCATTTACACATCAGCAAATGCAAATGGCCGTAGAAAAAAATTATAAATAAAAAATTATAAAAATAGCCCGTATTAAAATAATTGATTACACAATCAATAATTATTAATACAAAAATATAAGTCATGGCACCTTCCTTTAAAGTCTTCAACCTCAAACTATTAAACTATTCCAGAGATTACCTGCTTTCTTTAGGGAGCCACAATAATATATTGTGAATAGTCTTAAAGGGTCTTTGTCAGGTCATTTTTCAGTATTATGGGTCATTCCATGTCAAGTGAACCAATGATTATTACCTCTATATTTTTAATTCTTTTGAGATTTTGTTATTTGATAATAGCATGTCAGACAATGCAAAATGTGAAGAGAAAAATTTTTTAAAAAATTTATTTTTTTTAAAAATGATTTTCAAAGTTCGGAAAAAGTGCGACTTTCGCTGTTGCCTGCCTTTACGTTTCTCCTCATAACTAAGGCTAGGAATAAGATAGAGAGACAAAATAAACACCATTCTACTCAGAACTATACAGGCTTTCACCAGATATGTCATAAGAGGATCTTTGTTAACATTTTACCCATGTGATCGCAAGCGCAAAACTTTAAAACGCATTTCCGAAAAATCGACGCGCTTTAAATATTTCAAAAACTGCCCATGTGTCTGCTTTGCTCTTAGCCACATCTGTACCAAATTTCAAGTTGGGATTGCGATGGGATCATATTTTAAAATATTTTACTATTAATAGCGTCAATGGGTCATTCCATATCAAGTGATCTAAATATGAATATTTTTTTTACCTGACGTCTTTAGATTTTTTTTATTTTTTTTCCTTTATGAAGTACTACTTTAGTTATTTACAAATTAAAAGTTTAGAATTTTTTTCTTCATCAGTTAATTTTTTACAGATTTTTAAAGTTTAAAAAAAGTGTGAATTTTGGCCTGGTATGACTTTACATTTTTTTATCTTGGGCTAGAAATAGGATAGAGAAACAAAATAAACACCATTCTACTCAGAACTGTCCAGGCTTTCACCAGATATGTCACAAGAGTATATTTGTTAATTTTAATTTTTTTACCCATGCGAACGCAAACGCAACATTTTGAAACGCATTTCAGAAAAAACGTTTTAATAAAAATTTTCAAAAACTGCCTATGTGTCTTTTATGCTCTTAGCCACATCTGTACCAAATTTCAAGTTGGGATTGTGATGGGATCATATTTTAAAATATTTAACTATTATAGTGTCAATTCAAAAATCTTGAATTCAGATCTGTTCAACCTGTGGTCTAAAAGCGTGGGGTCTATATTTATCAAATCCATTATTTTTAGACATTACTGTATTATTTTGATATGTTACAGCTTAGAAGCAGGAGAGGACATATAGGAAAAAGCTTTGTTAGGGCTCAACCTGAGAAAGCACAGGGATAGACAGTGAATGCAGAGCAGATGATAGGCCAGCAACTCTGTCAATCATGTTAAGTGTCTACCCACTGCATTCAGGAAGTAAGACAGCTCGTTCAGACCTTTCATGTCCTGACATGTCTGGACATCTTCACTCCTGAACAAACAATAGTCTGTACAAAGCCGTCAAGGCTGTGTACTAAAATATGGGTGAGTAAATATATTAATAGTTTAATGCTTTTATTATTAAGGGCCAATACACACAGTGCTATTCTTAGGGATCATCATTCAGAAAAACAGCCCCATTGATTTCTATGGGGTTCACCACATGCAGTGTTTTTGGAAACACTCAAGAGTGAGTAAATCACTGCTTGAACTACTTTTTAATCGCTGCAATAAACGCAGCATTTATCATTTATATAAAAAAGCTGCCAATTTTTTCACTAGCGATTAAAAAAACTAACGCATATGTGGTTAAACCTTGGTAGAAAAACAAGCTGCCAAAACTGCAGCGTGTATCTGCAGACAGAAAAAACTGTGCGCGCTAGCCCTAAAACTCACTTTATAGTAATACAGTTCTATCTCAAGTGTACTGTAAATCTTTATTTTTATTACCTATCTTCCTTACTTAATATTAACTGTATTTTTCCCACACAGCAATGGCTGCTACTTCTCAAGAAACAGCATTTTATCATAGACACTGTTGCAATCCTTTTGAAAAAATATGAATATGATTGGCGCTGGTGGCTGGCTACTGAACTCTCCAAAGATTGTGAAAATGAAGAAGTAGAATTGACTTTATTGCATCCTTCTGGTCCAGCGCCATCCTTTGTGTATCCAAGAAAGCCAGACATTTTAAAAGTGCACAAAAATCAGATATTAACTCAGGCGGAACCTAACACCGTGACAGGCCGGACATACTCTTTGACACACAAGGAAATGGCGATTGCTAGTAAGCGTTTATGGACAAGATTACATTTCACCCACTAGAAGGGACAAATTGTTAAAATGCCACTTTAAAAACATACTATTAATTGTTTGATTAGTTCATAATTTATAGAACGATGATTTAACTACTGTACTATTCTTATTAAACACTTCATAAATCACATGTTTAGTGATAGAATAGAAAACAAATTTATATGTATAAATAGGGGTTAACATTTTTGGTTCTTTTAATCTTGTTTAATCAAACTTGAGGATATGATCACCTTTCTTCTTTTGGTTTGTTCAATACATTCAAGTTGAAAATGCTGAGCGTTGTGTTCTGATGTTAAGATGTATTTATCCTGGCACTTATGGGATTTGTTTTTTGTGTTTCTTTTTGTTGCATATAAATGTTTTATTTAATAAGTTGTGATAACTCATACACCATAAAATAAAAAATATATAAATTTGACAGGTCCCAAGTTGAATCTCTGCACAAATATAACCAAGAACACAATCAGTCATTTTTTCACAATTGCCCTCAATAGTTTGAATTTGATATAAAGAAACATAGTCTTGTAACATATCAAATGAAAGCTGTTACCGTTCTGAGTAAAATGATGCCTCTCCCACTTCATTATCTTATTTCTAGCCTGAGATAAAAAAATGTAAAGTCATACCAGGCCAAAATTCACACTTTTTTTAAACTTTAAAAATCTGTAAAAAATTAACTGATGAAGAAAAAAATTCTAAACTTTTAATTTGTAATTAACTAAAGTAGTACTTCATAAAGAAAAAGAATTAAAAAAATCTAAAGACGTCAGGTAAAAAAATATTCATATTTAGATCACTTGATATAGAATGACCCATTGATGCTATTAATATTAAAATATTTTAAAATATGATCCCATCGCGATCCCAACTTGAAATTTGGTACAGATGTGGCTAAGAGCAAAGCAGACACATGGGCAGTTTTTGAAATGTTTAAAGCGCGCCGATTTTTCGGAAATGCGTTTTAAAATTTTGCGCTTGCGATCACATGGGTAAAATATTAACAAAAATCCTCTTGTGACATATCTGGTGAAAGCCTGCACAGTTCTGAGTAGATTGGTGTTTATTTTGTTTCTCTATCTTATTTCTAGCCCGAGATATGATAGAAAATGTAAAGCCATACCAGGCCAAAATTCGCACTTTTTTAAAACTTTAAAAATCTGTAAAAAATTAACTGATAAAGAAAAAAATTCAAAACTTTTTTTTTTGTAATTAACTAAAGTTGTTCTTCATATAGAAAAAAAATTAAAAAAATCTGAGGACGTCATGGAAAAAAAATATTCATTTTTGGATCACTTGACATGGAATGACCCTTATACTAATAGTACCCTTGAATAGTGCTCAGGCAGCCCTTTTTAAACATGTAAAATTAATTACTGTAACCTCTGCAGTTTTCTTGCTATAAGCATCTTCACACCCTGCAAGCAGCTGGCTGCACTAGTCCGATCCATTATTTTCACTGCCAAATAGTCAATAGTATATAAATGTTATTTAAGTATCCATGCCCACCCAAGCAGGTATTTCCTCCCCTCTGTGCTCTGTGTCACACTACTAGCTTTAATTTTCATTTTCCTGTCCTGTACCGTGCTTCTGAGGGGCAGGAGTTAAAGATGACAGGCACATACCAAGCTGAGCTATCAGATAAGGCAATCTCCTTGTCTGTGCTTTCCTCCTTATGGAGAGAGGGAAGGTGTTTATTGCTCTGAACACAAGCTCGGGACCTGCAGAACTTGAAGTAAGATCACTACTGTGGGTGCTGTCTGTGAGAGAGTCTGTGTGTATTTGCATATGCAAATTGTCACTTAAGTAGACAAATTCTAATGACACCAATAAAGGTAGAAATCCTAAAAGTCATAATTGACTCTTAAACGAACCTTTTAATGAGTTAAGGCCCCGTTACACGGTACGATATCGTGAACGATATCACTCAAACGTCACGGGTTTGCAGTCATGCAAGCGACATTGTTAGGACGTCGTTGTGTGTTACACCGAGATACGACTATGATAAATCGTTGGAGAACATGTTCTCAAATCAGACGATCCTTGTTCACCCAACCTGCTGCATCGTTGTGTGTGACACAGCGATAAGGATGTCGTAAACGACTTCCCCTATTCACAACAGTGAACCTAGTATCGTGTCGCTGGTGTTGTGTCGAACGATAGTCTGCTCGCCCACATCGTTGGTGTGCGTCGTTCACGATATCTAGACGTGTGACATCTCACCAACGATCTCAAAAAGATGTTCTAATGACCGCGCTCCTGTGAGATCGTTGGTGAGATATTAACGACATTGAAGCGTGTAATGGTACCTTTAGGATTTGTGCCAGATCACAAGCCCAAACTGCAGATGCTGCATTTCCGGGTGATTGCCACTCATCAGTGCAGTATGTGGGAATGTGTTTATTTGAACATTTGTTTTCCTGCATACAAGGAAAAGCAGCACAAACAGGAGGATATTAACCCCTCATGTGAGTGATTTTCACTGAACTTTCCTTGTGTGCCTTCAGAGGAGGGCAGTGCATAGGGTGTGGCATTGATGTCACTACAAGAATATTTATTCCCTGGGGAGTGGGAAGCAGAGAAGTAACTGATCACTCATTGTGATTGACAGATGGAATGAATATCTTTTTTTTGCAGAGGATAGGGGGAGAGTATAAATAGAAGAAATACATGAATAGAAAGAGCTTCACTAAGGAGTAAAAAGTATGTTACGTATGGATTTTTAACCTGACACAAGCCATTTAAAATATTTTATTAGGACTATCTGGGGATGGAACATATGCAGAAACTAACTCATTGAATGAAAACTGTCTGTACTACAAGTGAGCAGTACATTTTCTTAAGGAGTTATATAAGAGATTGGTTGAACCAGTAGGCTGAAATTAATTCTGCTTAGTATAAAATTTAACTTATTAATTGTAATTATTATTTATATTAATAATATTTTTATCACTTAATATTGCTCAGAACTAAGTATGCTGACACCCACCAATCTGAGAACACACACAGGTCACCTATATTCAGTATGAGATATGCCCAGCCTCCCTATATCATCCCCCTACGTAAAGTGTGAGCCCACTTACAGCACCCCCTATATAGAGTATGAACCCACACAGCATAAGCCCCATTTACAAGCATAGAAATGAAAACCGGGCACTGACCTGTTAACAGCGTTATTCATATATTCCTGTGGCGGTGGCGTGCTATGGAATCTCCTGTTGCTCAGCCAGAGTTCAAGACAATATATCCAAAAAGAAAGATGGCGGCACTCAGATGGTGTATACCGGATCCGTAGAAGCGGGACATCCCGCGAAGCGGTCACGTCGGTCCTAGCACCTCCCTCCCTGTATCATGCACCTGCTGCTGTAATTTTTTCATTAAATCAATCAGCTGCAAATTGGAATGCTGAGTGCCGCCATCTTTCTTTTTGGATAAGCCGCATTTAGCTCCCTATATACATAGAGCCCCCACACAGCTCTCCTTTATACAGTATAAACCCCATATAGCACCTCTATATATAGTATAAGCCCACACTCAACACCCCCTATATACAGTATGAGCTCTCACACAACCCCCTTTATACAGCATAAGCCCCCACACAACCCCCTATATACAGCATGAGCCCACCACACAACCCCTATATATTGTAAGAGCCCCCACATTATCCCCCTATATAGTATATGAACCTCGACACAGCCCCGTATATACAGCATTAGCCACAAGCTAGCCTCCCTATACACAGTATGAGCCCACTACACATGGTTTTAGGCTCAACATAGCCCTCCTATGTAGTTTGAGCCCAAACACAACCCCTTACATACAGTATGAGTTCTCACACTGTCCCCCTATAAACAGTATGAGCCCCTATACAGTCTCTCTATGTACATTAATAACCCTGTCGGGAAAATATGAATTATATTTATTGTTACAGTGACACAGCAGAGCCTATACATGTCTCCGCCCCCTTGAGGTTTGCAGAAACACACTGTTTCTCCCTTCACTTTTCCTGCCTCCCATACCAGGAATTTGTGACTCATCCACATCATAAATCTTGAGCTAAGGGAATGCTTTTTCTTTTCTCTCCAAGAATCCCTTTTTTTGCAGTTACAAACACTCAACGTCCAATTTAATAATGTACATTAATGCCACAAATACATAAATCATATTTTTGGGATACTTGCATTTTTGTGGATCACATAGTACCTCTCACATTTCAGGGTGACTATCAGAAACCTGGGAAATTAAATCTGCCCACCAGCACATCACAGACATATCATATTTGGACTAAAAAACACGTAAAATCATGAGGAAAAACATGATGTCCATATCATTGACCTGGGAGCGGCCAGGCCCAAAGATATGCAAAAATGGAGTTTTGGATAACTTGTATGGGTGTCTCTCCAAGAAAAACAACCCATATGTGAGGTCAGCAAGGTGGGAGTTCCTGGTATAATGGCTCACAGCATAAAACCAGAGCGACCATTTTGGTGATTCATTTCAACCAGACGAAGGACATAGCAATACTCTATCGCTGTGAGGCGGAATAATAAGAGGCATAGATGCTCATGAGGAGAACATAATTTTACCTCTATTCAGGTCACTAGTGCGACCACACTTAGAATACTGTGTATAATTCTGGTCTCCGGTGTATAAGAAAGACATAGCTGAACTAGAGCGGTTGCAGAGAAGAGCGACCAAGGTTATTAGAGGACTGAGGGGTCTGCAATACCAAGACAGGTTATTAAACTTGGGGTTATTTAGCTTGGAAAAACGAAGGCTTAGCGGTGATCTTATAATAATGTGTAAATATATGAGGGGACAGTACAGAGAACTTTCTAATGATCTTTTTACTCTTAGGCCTGAGATGGGGACAAGGGGGGGCATCCTCTACGTCTGGAGGAAAGAAGGTTTAATCATAATCACAGACGCGGATTCTTTACTGTAAGAGCAGTGAGACTATGGAACTCTCTGCCACATGATGTTGTAATGAGTGACTCACTACTAAAATTTAAGAGTGGCCTGGATGCCTTTCTTGAAAAATATAATATTACCGGTTATATATACTGGATTCCTGACAGCAACTGGTGGAATATATACATCCTGTCACATCACGTGCCACAATAGACGACATAAATTAGAGCAGCTGCGCTTCTTTGCTTATCTTCTGTCAATACCGTGTTTGGCCAGCAGGAAAAGAGAGCTGCAGGTCCTCACTAAGTTTGTGACAAGCCCCAACATAGCCTTCCTTTTTACAGTATAAACCCTCACATAGCCTTCCTATATTCAGTATTCAGGCCTTGCAGATACTGAGGTAAAAACTGACCAAATACTGAACATCTGCACGAAGTCTTACAGATAATGAGGAAAAAAAAATTCACCAAATATTCTGCATGTGCACGTGGCCTTGCAAATACTGAGGAAAAAAAATCACCAAATACACAACGTGTGCACAAGATCTTACAAATACTGAGGTAAAAAGTCCCCAAATACTCAGCGTGTGCATCAGGCCTAACAAATACTGAGGAAACGTGGGGCCGCCTCATTAGTGCAATGAATATGCACGGCATCCCCCCGTCCATCAGCGGCGGGGGGATGCCGTGCATATTGCAATACACAGGCCCCCAGCATTGGTACACAGCCCCCCCTCCTTATTATGGGTCCCCCAGCAGTAATAAACAGCCCACCCCTCCCTATCATGTCCTCCCCCAGGCTGCGGCAGCTGTCAAAATAACAAACACTTTATACATCACCTTCCGGCGTAGCTCCTCCGCTCCTCCGGTCCCGGCTTCTTCTTCCTGCTTGTGCCGGTGTCATGTGACCGGGCGCAGGAGATGACGTCATTTCCTGCGCGCGGTCACAGAAGCCGGCACAAGAAGGAAGAAGAAGCCGGACCGGAGGACCAGAGGAGCTGCGCGGAAGGTGATGTATAAAGTGTTTGTTATTTTGACAGCTGCCGCAGCCTGGGGGGGCTGTTTATTACTGCTGGGGGACCCATAATAAGGAGGGGGGGCTGTTTACTACCACTGGGGCTGTATATACCTCTGGGGCTGCTGGATACTACCACTGGGGCTGTATATACCTCTGGGGCTGCTGGATACTACCACTGGGGCTGTATATACCTCTGGGGCTGCTGTATACTACCACTGGGGCTGTATATACCTCTGGGGCTGCTGGATACTACCACTGGGGCTGTATACTACCTCTGGGGCTGCTGTATACTACCACTGGGGCTGTTATATACCTCTGGGGCTGCTGGATACTACCACGGGGGCTGTATATACCTCTGGGGCTGCTGTATACTACCACTGGGGCTGTATATACTTCTGGGGCTGCTGTATACTACCACTGGGGCTGTATACTACCTCTGGGGCTGCTGTATACTACCACTGGGGCTGTATACTACCTCTGGGGCTGCTGTATACTACCTCTGGGGCTGCTGTATACTACCTCTGGGGCTGCTGTATACTACCACTGGGGCTGCTGTATACTACCTCTGGGGCTGCTGTATACTACCTCTGGGGCTGCTGTATACTACCTCTGGGGATGCTGTATACTACCACTGGGGCTGCTGTATATACCTCTGGGGCTGCTGTATACTAACTACTGGAGCTGCTGCTGCATATACCACTGGTGCTGCTGCTGTACACTACCACTGGGGCTTCTGTATATATTTCTGGGGCTGCTGTATACCACACTGCTGGGGGCTGTATACCTGTGCTGGGGTCCACCCTCGGCTTATACATGAGTCAATAGGTTTTCCCAGGTTTTGGGGGCAAAAGTAGGGGGGTCGGCTTATACACGGGTCGGCTTATACACGAGTATATACGGTAGTTTCTGTCCGGTTTGGTCCGATTTTTTTCACCGGAGCCCAAAATCGGAGCAGTCTCCGATTTTGCGGCCGGAAAAAACAGGATAGAAATGAATCTGGGACTGAATTCACAAAATCGGATTGCCATTTATGACCAATCCGGCACCATAGGAATACATGGGAGGCTAAAAATGAACCTGTTCTATTCTTTTAAAAATGAACAGAACAGGATGGTAAAAACCGTGGTGTGAAGCCAGCCTAAACCCGGTTTCACACTGCAGTTTTTTGCCTGATCAAGTTTGATCAGGTTTGTCTGTCAAGACTAGGAGTGTCTCCAAAACTCAGAACAGGTGTCAATCTTTCAATGATAGTTTTTCTATGCAAGTTCCTCTCTTGGTTTTGGGACACAAACGGATGGAACCTGATCAGGGAAAAAACTGCCGTGTGAAACCAGCCTAAGGCTACATTCACATGCTGCGTATTTGCTGCGTATTCCTGCATTTACGCGACGCTTTTTTATGCACGCGTAAATGCAGTGAAACCCATGGGTTTTACTGAAATGCATTTACATGCGCATTTTGTTACGCTTGTGCTTTCACTGCGAAAGCGCGTGCTCAAAAAGAATAGACATGTCTTTGCTGCGTGCTTTTCCCATTGCCCACATGTTGAAATGGGCTCGGGAAAAGTGCGCAGAAAAAAAAGTGACACTTGTGGCTATGTGAATGCAGTTGCGCTTTTTGCCGCATACGTACATAAAAAATCGCAACTGCAAAAATAAAGCGCAATATGCGAACATAGCCTAAATCACTGTGGTTTGTTCGAGTTTTCTCTTATTTGGATAGGCACCTTTAGGTTAGCCACTACATTATCTAAGTCTCAGTGTCTTCTGTTATACACTCCCTGACAGAAGTTATGTCGCTTATCCATGTAATGTAAATAAAATCTTATAACCTGACGTTAAATTCATCCATTGGTTGTATAAATTACTCTTTTGAAAGCTGAAACTGTTACCCCTCGGGGATCTGCCGCTCGTGCCCGCGGCCTGCTGCCCTTACTCCCTCTGCTGGAGCAACACTGCTCCTCTCACTTCCGGTACCACTGCTTGTGCTCCTGAAACCGTCTCCTATTCAGTTTCTGCTGGAGAGGCTGCAGGGTTCTGGCTCCTCCCCTCAGCCAATCACCAGGTCTCAGTGCCCTGCCAATCAGGCCTGCCCTGTTCTGATTTAAACCTCCTGTTTGCAATCAGTCGGGGCCAGGGCAACTTCGACCTTCACCTTCCCCTGGGTGAAGTTGCCACTTCTGGTCTGTCAGGTCGCTCTCCGTTTGGTCTGTTACCTGATCGCTCTGTGTTACCTCCCCCAGATCTCGTTCCTGCCGGTTCCTGGCTGATCACCGTGTTCCTGGATGGTCTCCTGATTCCCTCCAAGCTGATCGCTGGTTCTCGCCCGGCTCCGGATCCCCCGTGGTCCTGGATCTCCCTGGTTCTTGGATCTCTCTGTGTTCCTGGATCTCCCTGGTTCTTGGATCTCTCCGTGGTCCTGGATCCCCTGTGGTCCTGGATTTCTTCCGTGTTCCTGGATCTCCCTGTGTTCCTGGATCTCTCCGTGTTCCTGGATCTCCCTGTGTTCCTGGATCTCTCCGTGTTCCTGGATCTCCCTGCGTTCCTAGTTCCCCGTGTTCCTGGTGCTCTGTATTCACGGTTCTCGTTTCGTATTGTATTCCCGGGTGCTGTTTCATTACCACGTCGCCTGGGGTCGGTTGAACACTCGTGTCCGTTGCATTGGCCCCTTCGAGGCTGATCCCGGCGATACCCCTGTATAGGGGTCAAGCGCTCCGGGGTCTCCCTCGCTGGGTCTCCAGTGTTGCGGCCTTGTGGCCCTCTCCAGGGGCGTGTGGTTCTGTGTTTTTGTTGTCTTTAATAAACCCGTTAACTCTACGGTACCTGTCTGCCTCTCTGTCACCCGGTGTCAGCATCCGCTTTACGCGGTCCAGTGGGTCCACGTGTGAGTCCGTCAGTAGGACGTGACAGATTTTGCCCTGGCCATGGACTCCGCTGACACCAGGTTTGATGTCAAAAGAGTGCTGACCGCACTCCACCAGAGTTACGACCGGGTTGTGGCGATTTTCCAGTCGTTAGAGGCCCGAGCGTCCTCTTCTCCCTGCACCCTCAGCAGTCGGAGAAGGACTCCCCGCCTGGCACCCACATTCTTGGGGGTGCCCTCTACTGTTGATCCCACTCTCTTTTCTCAGGTGCTGAGTCTCCACCAGGAGTGGGACCTTCTGCGTGAGCTACAGACTCAGATGGCTTCCCAGGTGTCCTCTCTGGATGATCGGCTTGCCAGCCTTGAGCCGGTCGGTGCCCCTGATGACGTCCTGCCGGTCGGTGTCCCTGATGACGTCCAGCCTGTCGATGTCCCATCGTGCCTTGTTCCTGGACGGGCTCCTCCTCCGTGTTCCTGGGGAGTCTCCAGCCTTGCTCCGGTGGGTGTCCCAGCTGACGTCTTGCCTGCCGGTGTCCCTGATGACGTCTTGCCTGCCGGTGCCCCTGATGACGTCTTGCCTGCCGGTGCCCCTGATGACGTCTTGCCTGCCGGTGCCCCTGATGACGTCCTGCCTGTCGGTGTTGGACGGGCTCCTCCTCCGTGTTCCTGGGAGTCTCCAGCCTTGATCCGGTGGGTGTCCCTGATGGCGTCCTGCGCCTGCGGGTGTCCCTGATGGCGTCCTGCCGCCTGCCGGTGTCCCTGATGGCGTCCTGCCGCCTGCCGGTGTCCCTGATGGCGTCCTGCCGCCTGCCGGTGTCCCTGATGGCGTCCTGCCGCCTGCCGGTGTCCCTGATGGCGTCCTGCCGCCTGCCGGTGTCCCTGATGGCGTCCTGCCGCCTGCCGGTGTCCCTGATGGCGTCCTGCCGCCTGCCGGTGTCCCTGATGGCGTCTTGCCGCCTGCCGGTGTCCCTGATGACGTCTTGCCGCCTGCCGGTGTCCCTGATGACGTCTTGCCTGTCGGTGTCCCTGATGACGTCTTGCCTGTCGGTGTCCCTGATGACGTCTGGCCTGTCGGTGTCCCTGATGACGTCCTGTTCCTCCTGTGCTCGTCACATGACGCCCGAGTAACCACCCTCGGGTCCCTTCTGTCCTGGGGACCGGGGTGGGGGACGCCGATGCCCCGAGCCCCCTGCGCGGGTTCCGGGCCGGTCTCCGTCCGGAGGGGGGGCGTAGAGGGGGGGTACTGTTACCCCTCGGGGGTCTGCCGCTCGTGCCCGCGGCCTGCTGCCCTTACTCCCTCTGCTGGAGCAACACTGCTCCTCTCACTTCCGGTACCACTGCTTGTGCTCCTGAAACCGTCTCCTATTCAGTTTCTGCTGGAGAGGCTGCAGGGTTCTGGCTCCTCCCCTCAGCCAATCACCAGGTCTCAGTGCCCTGCCAATCAGGCCTGCCCTGTTCTGATTTAAACCTCCTGTTTGCAATCAGTCTGGGCCAGGGCAACTTCGACCTTCACCTTCCCCTGGGTGAAGTTGCCACTTCTGGTCTGTCAGGTCGCTCTCCGTTTGGTCTGTTACCTGATCGCTCTGTGTTACCTCCCCCAGATCTCGTTCCTGCCGGTTCCTGGCTGATCACCGTGTTCCTGGATGGTCTCCTGATTCCCTCCAAGCTGATCGCTGGTTCTCGCCCGGCTCCGGATCCCCCGTGGTCCTGGATCTCCCTGGTTCTTGGATCTCTCTGTGTTCCTGGATCTCCCTGGTTCTTGGATCTCTCCGTGGTCCTGGATCCCCCGTGGTCCTGGATTCTCCGTGTTCCTGGATCTCTCCGTGTTCCTGGATCTCTCCGTGTTCCTGGATCTCTCCGTGTTCCTGGATCTCCCTGTGTTCCTGGATCTCTCCGTGTTCCTGGATCTCCCTGCGTTCCTAGTTCCCCGTGTTCCTGGTGCTCTGTATTCACGGTTCTCGTTTCGTATTGTATTCCCGGGTGCTGTTTCATTACCACGTCGCCTGGGGTCGGTTGAACACTCGTATCCGTTGCATTGGCCCCTTCGAGGCTGATCCCGGCGATACCCCTGTATAGGGGTCAAGCGCTCCGGGGTCTCCCTCGCTGGGTCTCCAGTGTTGCGGCCTTGTGGCCCTCTCCAGGGGCGTGTGGTTCTGTGTTTTTGTTGTCTTTAATAAACCCGTTGACTCTACGGTACCTGTCTGCCTCTCTGTCACCCGGTGTCAGCATCCGCTTTACGCGGTCCAGTGGGTCCACGTGTGAGTCCGTCAGTAGGACGTGACAGAAACCCTCCAAAATTTGGTTTAGGTTAAGAAAATATATTGGAATCAATGCTGAAATATTGATCATTTAACGAACACAGAATGGTCAGATTTTGACAAGACAAAGTCCTTGTTTACATCCTCACCTGTGCTCAGTAAATAATCGGTTAATTAGTGGGTGAGTCTATAAAGAAACCCAGCACCCCAGGCCTTCACTTGAACTGCAACTTGAGCTGTGACAACATGCCAAAAATCCACCCTGCGACCAAAGCCTTGATTATCAAGAGGCTGAAGAGCAGATCCACTGCAGTGGTGGCTGGCACCTTTAATGTGTCTCAGCGTCAAGTACAAAGAATTTAAAAAAAAAAAAGATTTGAAGAGACTGGAGATGTGTTTGACAAGCCCAGGTCCAGCAGACCCTGCAAGACAACTGCTCAGGAGGAACGTTTGTTGGTTAGAAAATCCAAAGCAAGCCCCTCTTCCACTGCAGCAGAGCTCCAACAGGCCTGGTCACCTCAAGTCCCTGTGTTAACTAGAACATTTTGAAGGATACTGTCTCGAAATGGCCTCCATGGTCGAATCAGTGCCCAGAAGCCAGCACAAAACAAAAGGCAAATAAAAAAAATGTGGCATTTGCAAAGTCCCACAGCCTGCTAAACAGATGGACGCTGGAAAAATGGCAGAAGGTGGATTTCTCTGATGAATCTTCAGTAAAATTACATCACAGCCGCCGCAAATACTGCTGGAGACATACTGGAGCCTGTATGGATCCAAAATACACCCAGAAAACCGTTACATTTGTTGGTGGAAAGATCATGGTCTGGGGTTACATTCAGTATGGGGGGTGTGAAACATTTGCAAGGTGGAAGGCAATATCAATAGCATAAAATATCAAGAAGTATTAACTACCTCTTCTATTCCAAATCATAAAAGGGGTCAAATTCTGCAGCAGGATGGTGCTCCATCTCATACATCCATCTCTACAACAAAGTTAATCCAGGCAAAAAAGATCAAGGTGCTCAAGGACCGGCCAGCCCAGTCACCAGACATGAACATCATTGAGCATGTTTGGGGTAGGATGAAAGAGGAAGCTTGGAAGACAAAACCAAAGAATCTAGGTAAACTCTGGCAAGTAAGACTGCATTCTTTGCTATTCCAGATGACTTCATTAATAAGTTGTATGAATCATTGTTGAACCGCTTGGATGCAATCCTTCAAGCTCATGAAGTCACACAAAATATTAAATATGACTCTAATAGCACCACAACTTCATTCACCAATGTTATGCAACATATATTTGTATTTAAAGTTACTTTTTTGTTTGAAAATCACATTACTTTCTGTGGGCGACAAAACTTTTGTCTTGCCAAAATCTGACCATCCTGTGTTCATTAAATGATCAATATTTCAGCATTGATGCAAATTCATTTTCTTAACCGAAAGCACATTTAGGAGGGTTTCAGCTTTCAAAAGCGCAATTTATACAACCAATGGATGAATTTGACGTCAGGTCATAAGCTTTTATTTACATAACATGGATAGGCGACATAACTTCTGTCAGGGAGTGTATTCTTTAAATTTTTTAACACTTTTTATTAGCACAAAATCTAATTACCGTATGTTATTCTGAATGTTTATTAGTCACAGCCATTTGCAATTTTTAGGGTGCGTTCACACACTGAGTATTTGCTGCGTATTTTTACGCGAGTGCTGTTGCAGTTTTTGTAGCCAAAACCAGGAGTGGAACAATCAGAGGAAAAGTCTAAAGGACCAGTTAGGGCCACGTCACACGCTTCAATTTTCAGAACGATATTGCTTGAGCGATCTCCTTTTTTGATCACTTAAGCAATATCGTCTGTGCGTCGCTGCGTGTAATCAAGCGATTTTACAATGTTAAATTGCTTGACTGTGTGATCTCGGATTTGTGAACATGTTCACAAATCTGTCGTTGGTCGGCCGGTGGACACGCAGCATTGCTGTGTGTGACACCGGCAGACGACCGATAAGCCAGCTCCCAGCGCCTCTCATAAGCACTGGGAGCTGGTATCCAAGGTAAACTGCGGGTATCTAGGCAGCGCGAGCTGCCTAGATACCCGATGTATACCTTAGTTACCAGCCTCGTCCGCTCACCGGCTGGTATCTAAGGTACACAGCGGGTAACTAGGGACCCTAGTTACCCGCTGTGTACCTTAGATACCAGCCGGTGAGCGGACAAGGCTGGTAACTAAGGTACACATAGGGTATCTAGGTAGCGCGCGCTGCCTAGATACCTGCAGTTTACCTTGGAGACCAGCCTGCTCTCGCTTACCGCAGGCTGGCAGCGGGAGCAAGACATCGTAGAAACGATATTTCGTTTCCACAATGTCTCTGGTCCATTGATCGCTGGTGAGTCTGTGTGACAGCTCACCAGCGATCTGAACGATATTGTTAGCGATCGCGCGTGCATGTGATCGCTAACAATATCATTCACTAAATTGATGCGTGTGATGGCACCCTTACACACACAGATAATTGTGCAGAGATTGTTCGCAGATCTCTGGTTGCAGTGAAATCATGGACACATTGTTCCATTTTGTGGCCGTGTACAAATGTAACAATGTGTCCTTGATTTCACTGCAATCAGAGATCTGCAAACAATCTCTGCACAATTATTTGTGTGTGTAACTGGGCCTTAATAGAAACAAGTGCTCCACTTCTGTATTTAATCATCCACTCACTACTGGTTTTAATCAGACACATCTGGTTTTGGCCTACAAAAACTGGAAGAGCACTTGGTAAATAAACGCAATGTGTGAAGCAGCTTTTTTTTTTTTTACTTTTTGAAATGTGATCCACATTATCTTTGTGTGCAACCTGTAGCCGGTGTGTCAGTACTGAACATAATCCATCTTAAAATTTTACCTCAGAATTTTTTCCCAAAATAATGTAAACCTCTGCTCTGCCTGAAACAAAAAAAACCATTATTTAGAATTTTTTTTTTATAGGTTTAGATATATAAACATCAAAATCTGTGCAAAAAAATAATGTGGTAATTCACTTCTACTACAGTATTTTTTATTAATGCTATAGAATTAAGGCTTGACGTCAATTATTTTTGGGTGTTCAGTAATTGTTTTTTCTGATATTTGCATATTACATTTTATTGAGTTTAGCTGAGAAATTTAGTGGAAAATCCCTGTAGTAATTATTGAGTCACAGGAACCCAATTTTAAACTGCAGACTCGCAGAAATTGAGTTTCAAAGTCTTTGTCTCTAAAGGGCCCGTTACACACAACGATATTGTGAACGATATCGTTGCAACATCACTGGTTTGGTGACATTGCAGCAATGTCGAAAAGACATCATTGTGTGATACACGTATCAACGATCAACAATAAGTCGTTGATCATAGCTTTATGGTCCTGTCCATAAACCAATCGTCGGTTTCCTGCTGGGCGCCCAGCATCGGCGCGTGTGACAACAGGAGACCAACGATGGATGAGCTCCTAGCGCTGCACAGCAAGTGCTGGGAGCTGGTAATCTGGGTAAACAGCAGGTATCTAGGCAGCGCCTATTTAACCGATGTATACCCTGGTTACAAGCCTTCTCCGCTTACAGGCTGGTATCCAAGGTACACAGCGGGTGACAAGGGACAGCGCTGTCTCTAGATACCCACTGTGTACCTTGGATACAAGCCTGTAAGCGGAGAAGGCTGGTTACCAGGGTATACATCAGGTAACCAGGCACTGGGCGCTGCCTAGATACCCACTGTTTACCATGGTTACCAGCCTGCTCCCCCTTACCACAGCCTGGCAGCGGGAGCTAGACATTGTGGAAATAATATTTTATTCTTTTCCACGATGTCGCTAGTCCACTGTTCGCTGGTGAGTCTAACTGTGTGACAGCTCACCAGCGATTAGTTCACGATGTGGCAGCAATCCACAGCGTTGGTCGGATCACTGCCACATCGCAGCATGTAACAGGGCTTTAAGAGGTTGACAAATCTCATGGCAGCCGAACTCAGTTGCTAATTGGGCACACTTAGCACAGGGACAGGCGGCCTTATTTTCGCTCCCAGTGCGATATGTCAAAACATTGGATCCTATTCGGACCAATGTTAGTGCATGGGACCGCTCACATGTCAGACTTTTTCCTCTGACTGAGCTGATCCAAGTTAAAAATTGCAATACGACGAGTTTTGATCCAACATTCAGTTTACATTCACCCATACATACATATCAGTGAATGTGAGGAAATAATTAGCCTGCACTCTTAATGACATCTACTTCACAAAAGATGAAACGGGGCACTGGACACCGTATACCAAGATAGCAGCAGACAGTCATTCAATGGGGGTGCACACCTGTGTCAGCACAAGATCATAATCCAAATTTTTAAAGAAAGGAGGCACTCACCCATGTACAAAGTTGGTCTCAGGTTTCTTTATTCAGCCTTCCGGCATGAAGCAGGGTGCAAGTTGCAGGGGAGGGGATGGTGGAAGTGCAGACAACAGTGACTGTTTCGGATGTAATCACAGGTGCAAGTGCAGGGAGAGATGGTGAGTGCAGAAACAGGACGTTGATGTAATCACCTTCACAGTGAGGTGATTCATCCGAACAGTCACTGTTGTCTGCACCTCCACCATCCCCTCCCCTGCACTTGCACCCTGCTTCATGCCGGAAGGCTGAATAAAGAAACCTGAGACCAATTTTGTACATGGGTGAGTGCCTCCTTTCTTTAAAAATTTGTCTTAATGACATCTGAATGCATTCTGATTTCTGTGCGCTGACACAATGGAGTAGATGGAGTAATTTTGTTGCACATCTTCTCATTAGGCCTTAAATTCTCTCATCGGAGAGAATCTGAGCACACTGTATGCTGACACTCTAAGGGTACCTTAACACATCGCAACATTGCATGCAATTTCACTTGCAACTTACTGGTTGCAGTGAAATCATGGACACATTGTTCCATTTTGTTGCTGTGTACAAATGTAACAATGTGTCCATGATTTCACTGCAACCAGTAAGTTGAAAGTGAAATTGCATGCAATGTTGCGACGTGTAAAGGTACCCTAATGGTACCTTTACACGCCGCTACAGAAGCTTAGAAACAACCGGGTGTCGGAGACAAATGTATCTTGCACCGTCAAAACACCTCGAGGTAGCGGCGTGTAAATCAGGTTGTTGCCACCCGTCACTGTCAACACCTGTTTTGAGCACTGCTCAAAAACAGGTTGGTTTCAACCCGATGGTAGCGGCGTCTAAATGAGGTACAGGAAGGTTTTTGCGACACCTAGTTAACTCCCTGGGGCATGACACAGCCTCCGGGATACCGCCCCCCTTCAGCGATCATTGGTGGAAGTTCCTGCGTTACGATTGGTTGTCCCTGCATAGGGCGGCATATTTAAAGAGCTGACCAGTCACACTACACAATTGCAATAGCGTGATGTATTAGCCAGCCTTCCTGCGCTGGCTGGCTAATCATGATGCTATTGCTTTGACCAATCACCGTACGAGCGTCTGGTAATCCACAACTCTGGCACGCCTATGTGTTGTCCCTGCTGCCCCAGGTATTCCCATATTACCTTCTGTAGTAGCGTGTAAATGAGGGAAGGTGCTCTACAGAAGGTAACCTGCGGCACCCGTCGGTGCCTCCAGGGATAGAAAAAAACCTTCTGTAGAGCACTTTGTAGCGGCGTATAAAGGCGGTATCGGGTACCGTTAGCAACCGTTGGAACGTGCTCGTGCATGTGAGACACCCGGTTGTTTCTAACCTCTGTAGCGGCGTGTAAAGGTACCATAAGAGTTTGATCAGAGTGTCATTTGCATAATCAGCCCAGTTCTCTCGGATGAGAGAATTTACAACCGTTTGCCACTGCCCTAAGATATGGCGGAAGTTATAATTTTACAGGGCTTCTGTGCTTCATATGGAATAAGTAAGAAGAAGCAAAAAATGTGGCTACCGTATTTTGCTGCGTATAAGATGACCCCCAATATTTCCAGTTGAAATATAGAGTTCGTAATATACTCTCCATGTAAGACTACCCCTCTTCAACTGTATGATCCCTACTGTGACCACCGCACAGCCTTGCTTACAGTATAATGGACCCACATACGTATAATGGCTCCTACATCTCTTCACACTGTATTATGGCCCCCACACAGCCCTTAAATAGATCTCCATAAAGTATAAAGGCATGGTGGCTCAAGTGGTTAGCACTGCAGCCTTTGCAGCGCTGGAGTCCTGAGGTCAATTCCCACCAAGGACAACATCTGCAAGGAGTTTGTATGTTCTCACTGTGTTTGTGTGGGCTTCCTCCAGGCACTCCGGTTTCCTTCCACATTGTAAAGACATACTGATAGGATGTTTAGATTGTCAGCTCCAAGAGACAGCATTACTGATGTATGTAAAGTGCTATGGAATTAATAGCGCTATATAAATGACTAAATATTATTATTATTATTCCTCATAGCCCTCCAAGTATTATCATTCTCCCACAGAGCACTCCAAATATTATAATGGCTTTAATATAGTATAATTGTCTCCATATATTATAATGCATCATCCATAGTCAGTCATAATGCACCACATCACATTTGAAGTCACTTTAAGAGAACTACTTGACAGAAAATACCCCAAAATTACCCCATTCCAAAAACTGATCCCCTCATGCTACTCAAAACCACATTCTAGAAGTTTATTAACCTCTCACCTGCTTCACAGGAATGAATGCAAAGTGTAATTAAAACAGAAATACATTTATATTTTACCTAAAAATGTTGATTTAGTCTCAATGTATTCACTTTTTTTTTCTTCAAAACTCTTTTTATTAAAATTTTCAGAACATATGGACAGAAATAACGTTCAGGCCTAAATAACAAATTCAAGGTTACCAACATTCCGTCACAAAATATTACATTATCATTACCTTCCCAATGATTATGAAACATTCAATTCCACCAAACATATGTTTCCCACTTTTTCGTTTCGCATGTCCTCAGATATGTAAGGTATTTTAATTACACCTAAAATTTGGTTTGTTAACTTTTGTCTCCTTTCTTGTCCCGTTATGTGCTAGACTACCTATTTAATTTGTACCCCTCGTATCTAGGCCCGTCATGTTTTTAGGCTCTACTGTGAGAATTAGGTCATATTTTCAGTCTCCCCAAAGAACGCCCGATGTCCTCTAAAATATACCATTCCGTATTCTGAAACGGTGTAATGGTTTGTATAATTTCTGAGTCAGAGAGTTGCACCTCTATGAATCCCCTCCATTCCTGCATAAATTTCGTAATCAGTTTTTCTTTGTTTCTTTCAGCTTCCCTTCTATCGATCTCTAATACCGCTTTTAAGCCTGCTATTATTTCTTCCTCATCAGGCAGTGATATATAACCAGTGTCTTAGTAACAGCCGTTTCGCCAGGAGGGCTATCACGTGGAAAAGCTGCACACACCCTTTACTTCCTTGTGTCCCTTCTGTATTTTGAAAGATCCAAACTACAGGATCCATTTCTAGGTTTTGATTACATAGAAGTAATGTTAATTGTTGAATCATGACCCAGAAATTCTGTACCAGTGTACAGTTCCATAACCCATGAACCATATCGGTCCGTTCCTCCTGGCATTTCGGGCATTTCATAGCCCTATCTTGTTTTGCATTATTTGGCAGTATGTTAAATCCGCATATCATGCCATGTATTATTCGGAAATGAGTATCTCTCCACTGTTCATTTAGGATGTACCATCTAACTTTTTCCCATCCCCTTGCAATCTCTTCTGAAACATTGTCTTGATTCAAATAACGGGTCCATTTGGAAAACAACCTCTCAGCTCCTTATGGGAGGCACTCAGTGAAGTGATCTCTGACTGTATTAATTTGTCGCACACATTAGGTTCCGTCTCCTTCACAATGTCTAAAATATTGGACATAATCCCATGACGCAGCTGGAGAAATTGTAATTCTTGGGAGCCTCCAAGTCTGAATGTCTCCACTATTTCTCGACCTGTCAACCACCTTTTTTCTGTCCGATTGATCCTCAAACAGAGCATTTTCCTTTCCCTGTAGGAAATATGTGTGAGCCCAGGGGTTAAGATGGTTGGAAACTTTCCAGGACAGTTTGCATTTTTTTCTTACTGCTTTCTATGTCATCATGATATCTCTGAAAATTATTGTGTTCTTTATCTGTTTTGGGATGTTTGCTAATGATGCATGTAGTTGCGACCGTCTGTCCCATGGCAAGCAGTACTCGGTTTCCAGCTGGCAGTCTGAGTATCTATTGGTATTTTTTATCCAGTCCATCACATGCCTCAGCAAACATGCCAAATTGTATCCTCTGACATTTGGCAGTCCTGCCCCCCCCTTGTCTCTTGGCAGCATTAGCGAGGTCAACTTCAGTCTGGGTCTCCTTCTCCTCCAGATAAATTTAGCAAAAGCTCTATTTATCCTATTTATATCTGCATGTTTAATCAATAACAGCAGTGTTTGCATCAGATAAAGTATTCTCGCAAAGGTAATCATTTTCAGCAGGTGGCATCTGCCCAATATCGATAGGGAAAGTCCGGCCCATCTCTCCAACTCTTTCCCAATTTTCTCAAAAAGGGGTTTGTAATTTAAAGTATATACTTGTCCCAGTGTTTTGCCCAACATTAGGCCTAAATATTTTATGGAGGCGATAGCTTTTGGAATGCCCATTATGTGTCTTTCATTTCCAGTTGTACCCCCACCTCTCAGTATCAGTATTTTGCATTTATTTTTATTTAGTCGGAACTCCGAGAAGGTTCCAAATTTATCAATTTGATTCAGCAGGTCGGGTAGATCTCTTTACGGGTAATTCAAGAATAGAATGATGTCGTCCACAAAAGTGCTCATTTAACTTCTTCTCGCCCTACTTTAATACCTTCATATGCACTATATTTATTTAAATATCTGGTTAGGGCCTCCAATGCCAGATTAAATAACAAAGAGATAATGGGTAGCCCTGTCTAGTTCCCTTTTGCAGGTGAAAGGCGTAAGACAAAAAGCCGGGGTGTACACCTTTGCTTTCGGGTTAAAATACAGGTTTCGTAGGAAAGTTCTAAATCTTCCCAGTAATCCTATTCTATTTCAGTACCAGGTCCAGCCATGGCCATCTCACATTATCAAATGCTTTTTCTGCATCTAGAGTGACTATGGCTGGAGCTGTGCCAGATTTCAGGGTCTCTTCCCTCACCGCATCCATCACTAGCAAGGCTTTGCGGACATTAGTTACCACTGATCATCCTTTAATAAAACCGGTCTGCTGCTTGTCTATTAGTTTTGGAAGTACCCTTGCCAACCTGTCTGCCATGATCTTAGCCAATATCTTAAGGTCTTGATTGATTAAAGCGATGGGCCGGTATCCTGCCAGGTTCTCCCTGCCCCCGCCTCCTTTCGGCAATAATTTTATGTGGGTGTGTTCGTGTCGTCAGATATAGCTTCGCCTGACATGATCCCATTAAACATTCTCATTAGAATGGGGGCAATTGGTTCTCGCAGTAATTTGTAAAATTCCCCCGTGAACCCATCCGGGGCTGGTGCTTTATTTGTTCCCAAGTTTTTAATGGCCAGATAGACGTCCTCCACTGATATTTCTGCATTTAGCCCCTCCAAGTCTATCTCCGTTATTTTTGTAAGCTCCGTTTTTTCTAGCCAGGTCCGTCCCTCTGTCATTTGAACGTTAGTCGTTTGGTACAATTTATTGTAAAATCTACCCAGGATCTCGTTAATTTCTTTTGGATTTTTGGTCCTTTATCTGTTTTGTTTTTTGAGAGCTATTATTAAGGCCGTCGGTCTCTTCCCTTTTGCTAGATTGGCCAACAGTCGCCCTGCTTTATCTCCAAATCTATTGAGATCCACATATAATTGTCCTCTCACCAGTAGTTCTCTCTTAGCTGTCAAATCATCAGAATCTTTCTTGGCATCTATCCATTGCTGCTTATCCTCTATCTTTTGTGACTGTTTGAATATCCTGTATTTTTCCTTTTACTCGCGTACTGGCCTCCAGAAAATATTCTTTAATCTTTTTCTTCTGAGCTAGCGTGTAAGCTAAGATATTGCCTCTCACTACTGCTTTCCCCGCTTCCTAATATAGGTTATGATTATCAAGATGTTCTACATTATTTAGTGAGTATGATGTCCACCACTCTTTTAGCTGTGTTGAAAAGTCCCCGTCTTTTGCTAGGAACATGGGAAATCTCCACAGAACATCTGTGCCTTTCAGGTGTGAGTCTAACATATCAATCAACACTGGGCTATGATCGAGATTACCATGGTTTCAGTTTCCACTTTTTCAGTTTTTTTGCACCACCACATCATTTGCCAAAATTAAATCTATTTTTGACCACGTATTGTGTGGATGAGAAAAGTGTGTAAATTCTGTATCCAACGGATGTAGTATCCTCCATAAGTCGTGTAGCCCCAGACTAGTCACTATGTCTGCCAATGATCCCCTGTATCTGACTGAACGTGGTTATGTAGCATCTTTAGCTGAGATTCTCCGTCTATCCTCTACTTCATTGAGAACTTCGTTAAAGTCACCGCCTACCACTACTGCTCTTTCTGTATCTAATAGAATGTCCGTATGTAATTCTGTAAAAAATTGAGTTTGTGGTGTATTCGGTGCGTACACGTTATAGAGACTAAGTTGCTCATTTTGAAGTTGCAATGTCACGTGTATTTTTCTTCCCTCTAGATCTGCTACTGATGACACTAGGGTATGGGCTAGGTTTTTATGTACAGTATCATCACTCCAGATTTTCTGTTCTGTGCCACAGCTCCCCAAACTGCTCCCACCCACATCTTATGCATCCGAGACAATTAATTCTGGTGTAGGTGTGTCTCCTGAAGCATGGCTATGTCTGCTTTTAATCTTTTCAGATGTCTTAGGACCGCTGCCCATTTATTTGGGGACCGAAGACCCTTCACATTCCATGTGATACTCCGGACCCTACTGCCTGTCTTGAGGATATATCTAACACACTGTTTCTTACAAAGCCTCTTTGTCTTATCAGATTGGTGACATAGTGATATATAATTGTGGGGTGTGGTATTGCCTGATATTTATACAAATATAAAACTATAGAACCAAAAATAAGATTTAAACAAGAAGGTGAGTCTCCTCCTCCCCATCTGTTATCCCACTCATTAAAATGTATTAGCGCGGCTTCCATTTTTTCTGGGGAATGTTCCTCCGAGATCTATGTCCACCCTAATTTTTCTAGCATATGTAAGATTACTATAAAAGCCCGCTTGGTGAATTTCTCACATCCGTATGACAGACTCATCTCTCCCCAACTCTACCGCCTCGACCCTCTCACCCACCCACTTCTACAGATCAAACAACATCTAAACTCAATAATAATGAAACTATGAAACTATGTTCCGTCATCCACAGCAGCCAACCCAAAACGTGTATAACTGGTGCAGATAAGGGCCCACAAAGCGAACCCTGAAAAACCCAAAATCTGTTGGCAGGCTCAACACTTAATGTGGTAGAGTATTCTTCCTAATAGTCCGACCTCATTAACATGCCATATAGAGGTCTCACGTGTCCACGGTTTCCCGTTGTCCATTTCTGTATACATAGGTGTCGAGTTTTATTTTGTCAGTCATCTCCTTCTCAACGGAGATATTCTCTCTAGGTCCAGTAGTCCAAATGTAGTCATCTCCTGTATAAAAGAAAGGGGAGGGGGAGGGTGGGGGAAGGAAAAAGAGAAGGAGAAAGAGAGGAGAGAGAGAGAAAAAAAAAAGGGAGAGGAGGGAGAAGAGGTGAAGGGGAGAATCGGGCAGCAATGCATTAAACCCGGCAGTGGATCCACTTGGGTCTCTCTCTTTCATGTATCTCCCTCAATTTGTCCATGTTTTAAAGGCGTTTTCTCCTCCATATAGGTCAGCCTCAAATATCCAGGGAAGTCCGATCAAGAGATATCTACCGTCTCTCGTGAGTGTGATAACATGTTTTCTCTCAGTCCCTGGAAGACGTTCCTTTCTTCGCCATCCTCGGAATCGGGGTCCTCTGGTCCTTTGGTTGTAGTTTATCTTCTCCCCTCCGACCACGGGAGGCTATAGGTGATTGTCCCCATCTCGTTGTTCTCTCCATCTTCCTGTTCCGCATCCTCTCTGGTTTTTTGGCTGTATGTTTGCTGCAATGGCGATGAGTCTTGTCAATTTCGTTTCCTGTCTGGCGTTGTGGAATTGGCTTTCCCTGTTGGATTATTTGGCGTTTATGAATGACACCATCTCTCCATTTGGTGCTCTAAATTTCAGTGTTGCAGGGAACGTCAATTGAATGCAGATGTTTTTCTTGTAAAGTACAGGCTGGGCTTTTCGTTTACGTGCCACTTTCGCCGAGTAATCGCCATATATCCTGATCTTGTGTCCTTTGACAATAAGCGGTTGGTGTCGATTTTTATATTCCCTCAGGAGTCTCTATTTGTCTTTATAATCCAAGAACCTCACAACTACCTGTCTCGCGCCTGATTTGTGGTCTTTTGGGGGTCCCACCCGATGCGCTCTCTCCACTTTGCATTTTTGTGTGAAACCTAATAATTTTGGCAATTCCAATTCACAAATGTCATACAGCTGGGTAGCCAAAAATGTTTCTGGGAGACCCACCAATCACAAATTATTCCTCCTTGATCGGTTCTCTTCCAACTTGTCGTCAGTATAGGAGGATTGTTTTTGCAGTTCTGCTACATGTCTCTCTAGACAGCTAATTTTGTCTTCTGCCTCTGACAGCCTCCTCTCAGCCCCCTGTAGCCTGCATTCATGCTGATCAGTAACCTTCCTTATATCAGCCAGAGATTCTAAGATAGCTTCCTTCAGGGCTATTTTAATGTCTTTAGTGAGGTGTGGTGTCACCTCCGTGGCCAGCTCGCTCAGATTCATAGTATCATCATTAGCAGCTTTATTAACAGCTCCCTCTGCCCCTTGGTGTGGTGTCTGTGAAGCTCCAGGGCCATGTTTAGTGTTGCCTCTGTTCTCCTCTCTCCTCACTCCCTCCCCAGCTCCTGAAGTGGTTAAATCTGTGTTTGTTGACATCTCCTCACCAGCACTCTTGTGCAGGACTTGATCTCCTCCTACCGCTGCCAGTTTACCTTTGGCACTGTCCTGCCTGCTCTCCTGTGTTTGTGGACTTTCCTCCCTCCCTGTGCTCCGGAGGATATACCGATCAAGTGTGGCGGAGCTCCTGTGCGGTGTGGAACTCATTGCAGGTAATTGTGGGCTGTCAATCAGTGTTATTTAGCGGGTGTGTGGCGTGCGTGTCCAGAGCCTCTTCACCTCGCTACCATTCCCTTAGCGCCAGAACCGGAAACCTCCTGTATTCACTTTTACAAGGATAGCGTGACAAATGCTAAAATGTGTTCTCAGTTTCTTCTGAACACGCCAATACCCCACATGTGGTCAGAAACCTCTGCTTGAACAAATGGGAGGGCTCAGAAGAGAAGGAGTGCCATTTGAATTTTGGAAAGCAAATTTGGCTGAAATAGTTGACAGTCACCATGATGCCAAGTGACCCCATTTTGGAAACTAGGCCCCTCAAGGATGTTATCCAGGGGTATAGTGAGCATTTAGAACCTATACCTACTTCACAGAAATTGATAACAATAGGTCATCATATTGAACATTTATCTTTTTTCACACAATTTCTAATTTTTAGGGCATGTGCACAAGATCCCGAGACACTGTGTCCTGGACGTCTCCTCTCCTGCATTTTTTTTTTATTATGTCTTTATTAAATTTTTAAAACAAACGATGTGGGGCTTCACCATATTTTTGTTGGCCAGCCAGGTACAGCAGGCAGCCACGGGCTACCACCAACTTTAGCTACCTAGTTTTACCAGACTGAAAACCAAAAATACAGGGAAGTCCTTTTTTTTAAAATTATTACATGAAATAATAAAAAAAAGACAACGTGGAACTTTGCTATATTTTTGGTCCAGCCAGGTACAACTAGGCAACTGGGGCCTGAAATCCTCAGAGTAGGGTGGCTCAAGCTTTCTGGGACCCCTCCCCAAACACGAATTGCAGGCTGCAGCCGGCCCAGAGAATGGCGCATTCGTGAATCTGCTTTTTCTGGCGCTGTATCCGACTTTTTCAGCTGCCATGTAGTGGTGACAGACTGGGTAATAAGGGGTTAATACCAGCTTTGCATTGCCTGCTCTCACTAAGCCCGAGATTCATAATGTCAGGCCAATATTAGACCTGGCCATTAGGAATCTCTAGTAAATGGTAAAGAATACACAACACAGAGAAAAATATGTTTATTAGAAAAAAAAAAAAAAAGTACTTACACTCCATCTTTATTATTCTGCGACGTCCAAAATAGTCCAATGGGTGGACCCGCGACGGGCATACCCCATATGCTATAAGAGCAGGCATCCTGGGGGCGTGGCTTCTACCTTCATGGAAGCAGCTGCATAACTCCAGGGCTCCCTGGTCACAGACTCACAGCAGCTCCCAGCACTTCTCACCCGGCCTGCAATCGATCCCAGAGAACGGTGCAACACCCCTGGAACCCCAGGATGCCTCGGAGCTCGAAATCACAGCCAGGTACCCCCAGGGTCACGGACTATTTCCACAGGGGCCCCCTCCCCTCTCAGGCTAAGATGGCACCAGAGCAGAGGCCCTGCTCTCCCTCCTCATGTTCTAATGGAGGGGGGGGGGGAGGGGGGAGCAGGAGCATGCAGCAGGCATAGATGCACCACTTACAGAGCGAACTATGCAGAGACTTCTATCCTCATTTAGGGTGACAATGCATGAAGATCTCCAAAATATACTAGGAGATATTAAGAAGGAGGTAGCAGACCTCGGGGAGCGTACTGGCCATCTGGAGAAGATGATGTGGCCTCAGCCCACAATTCCCTGGCTGACAGCATCGATTCTATGGAGAGGAAGTTTGAGGCTCAGCAGGCTAAACTCTGGGAGATGGAGGACAGGAGCAGGAGGGCTAACGTTAAGCTGAGGGGGATTCCTGAGGATGTGGCTGATTCTGCATTGCCTGATCTCCTCTCCAGGCTCATTCTGCATGTCCTCCCTGGCACTGCTCCTGCTCTGGTGAAACCGGATCGCATACACAGGATCCCCAAACCATCCCATGTGAACCCTGCACTGCCGAGAGATGTCCTGGCGTGCCTGCCCTTGGTTAGACTCAGAGAAGATCTCATGCTTGCCCTGCGAGGGAATCCGGAGCTGCCCGGCGCCTTAACCAACGTCTCAGCCTACCCTGACCTCTCTGTGGGCACACTGGCGAAACGGAAGGAATTCAGTCCTATGTGCAGGACCCTGCGGGCTGCTGGGATCCCGTACAGCTGGGGTACTCCAGTGCGAGTCCGATTTGCGTACAAGGGGGATCGCCATATCTTCACTTCCCCCAAGCTGCTGGATAAAGCTCTGAAAGCCTGGGGTCTTGCTGGTCCCACTGATCCCCAGGCCAAGTGGAAACCTGCTTCCCCGGCTGAGCAAAGGATGGATCCGGAGTGGGATACTGCTCGCTGACACATGATGTGACACTTGAGTCGAATACGTGACTGGGATGTCGCACCCCGCCCTGTTGGGTTTCGTGAGTAATGTTATCCTGTTGGTTGCCCTGGCGAGATGGGGGCCCCCGGGTGCTAATCCGCGGGGCTTCTGCCTCCCCCACAGCAGACTCCGGTCTGCCCCTACAGTTTACATGGATGTTTTGTTGTTATTACCCCCTGTCTTGACCCCTTGAGTCTCCCTCTTCCTGTCCTGGACTTTTCCCTGGTGAGATTCGAGACTATCTGGGCTCCCCCTACAATCCACCATGAGCCTTAAACTATTTTCAATGAACGTAAACGGTCTGAACTCTCCTGTGAAACGTTCTCTCTTCTGGTCTGAAGCCCGCAGGAGCGGAGCGGACGTTATA
This sequence comes from Allobates femoralis, assembly GCA_033576535.1. Taxonomy (NCBI): domain Eukaryota; kingdom Metazoa; phylum Chordata; class Amphibia; order Anura; family Aromobatidae; genus Allobates; species Allobates femoralis. The sequence goes on from JARQOC010000011.1 coordinate 130,377,676, forward strand.
TGTGTTCAAGAAACTCACCTGCTACAGGCAGATAACTTTAGAGTCCACCACCGCCTCTACAGCAAATCCTACTTTGCTAACAGCGATGGGAAGAAGGCGGGGGTGGGGATCTTTATTAGATCATCCATTCCTTTTCAGCTTCAGGAGTCTGTGGCAGATCCTGCTGGAAGGTTTCTAATCCTCGTATGTAAAATGTATGACATGCCAAATGCTTTTCAGATCAAGTTTTTCCGCTCTCTTATGAAACTGGTAGAGAAACATTCTAGGGGTATGCTGGTAATGGCTGGGGATTTTAATGCTGTAATGTCCCGCCACTTAGATTCCTCGGCGGATCGGGCTGTTGCCAGGGGGAAATTGGGTCGCCTATGCAGGTCTCTACACCTGCATGATATCTGGAGGTATCTGCACGCCGGGAAGCGGGACTATACGTTCTACTCTAACAGGCATAGGTCCTACTCGCGCATCGATTTTTTTCTTGGTGGATAGTGGGACCCTGCCTGTCTGTACCAAAGCGGACGTGGGACTCATTACGTGGTCCGACCACGCTCCTACCTCCCTGTCCCTCTCCCTGGCGGGCAGACCTCAGGCACCCTACTCCTGGAGGCTCAACCCAGACCTCTTATCATGTCAGCAGATGGTTACAGATATAGAACGTGCGCTCTCTGACTATTTTCTCCATAATGATAACGGGGAGGTCTCTGACGAGACGATGTGGCTGGCCCATAAGGCATATGTTAGAGGACTGTTCATCCAACAGGCCTCCCGTCTCAAAAGGGAAAGAGAAAGGCGCAGAGAGGAACTCTTGGCCCGCCTCCAAGACCTGGAGGAGATCCACAAAACGACCCCCTCTCCCGGAGTGAGTCAGCAGTTGTTTGCTGTTAGGACACAGTTGCGGGCATTTCTGCTGTCGCAGCATGAGAAATGCCTCCGCAGGTCCAAGCTGTCCTTCTACTCCGCAGGAGATCGGGCCGGGGCCCTACTGGCCAAGCGTATTAAGAAAAGGGAGCTTATATCCTCTATCTCGGCCTTGAAAGACCACTCCGGTGTGCTTCGCTCTAACCCCATCGAGATCGCAGATGCTTTCGCACACTACTACTCTCAACTCTATAGCATTAAAGAGGACCCTTCGGCACTGACCCCGACCCCGGAGGACTTCCAGAGGTTCCTGGGCGACTTGCAGCTTCCCCGCTTGTCGCCGGAGCAACTGGACGACCTGAACTCCCCTATAACAGACGCTGAAATCTTACGGGTTATCTCTTCCACTAAACGCCACTCCGCCCCGGGCCCGGACGGTCTCCCCAACGATTATTACCGTACATTCGCCCGCTTGTTGGCTCCCTTCCTAAACGAGGGCGTGCAAATTCTGGCAGGGAACGGGTACCATCTCCCCCTGTGCCCTCGCGGTGACTATTGTCACTATTCCAAAGCAGGGAAAACCCCCGGACGACCCTGGTAGCTACCGTCCGATTTCACTGCTCAACTGCGATGTGAAGGTGTTCTCAAAACTCCTGGCATGCCGACTCCAGAGAGTCACCCCGTCACTGCTGCATGTGGATCAGGTGGGCTTTGTGAGCGGGAGGCAGACGAAGGATGGCACGAGGCGCTTTATTGATTTGATTAGTGTGGCTGAAAGGGCTGGGATCCCCAGTGCCCTCCTGTCACTTGACGCTGAAAAGGCGTTTGATAGGGTGCACTGGGGTTACCTGGCCTCTGTCCTTGAGAAATGTGGGTTTCGGGGCCCTGTTCTCTCGGCCATTTTGGCCTTGTACTCCAACCCGAATGCCAGAGTGCTCTCCTCCGGATTTCTCTCCTCGGCCTTTTCCCTGACCAACGGTACCCGCCAGGGTTGTCCCCTGTCTCCTATTATCTTTTCCTTGATAATCGAACCGCTGGCGGAATCTATTAGATCAAACCCGCTATAACTGGGTTTTCCGTCGGTGAGATATCCCATAAAATTGGACTCTACGCCGATGATATTATTATAGCTTCACTGATTTAGAGACCTCCCTGTCGGGTGTGATGGACACCCTGGCCCTGTTCACCAAATTATCATATTATAAATTGAACGCGACTAAATCATTGATTTTCCCCATCGGTGTCCCGGGCCCGCTTGCTGCCAGACTGCGTCAGAAGTTTCCCTTCGTTTGGAGGGAGGAGGGTGTTCCGTACCTCGGGATCACCCTAACAAAAACTCACCGGATAGTGTCAGTTAATGTGGATGCTCTCCTGGCCTCCCTGCGCAGAGAAAAAAACACTCACCCCCTGCCAGCCCTGTCGTGGGTGGCGCGCATTCATGCTTTTAAAATGTTCCTCCTCCCAAAAGTTCTATATCTCTTTCGCAATCTGCCTCTGTCTATCCCCTCCAACCTACTAACGCGCTTTCAACGAGCCGTGCATGCATACATCTGGGCAGGCCGAAGAGCCAGAGTATCGGGAATATCATGTATCTGCCTTACAGTCAAGGGGGAATGGGAGTTCCTAATTTGTCAGCGTACTACAGAGCTACACTGCTTCAAGAGGCCAAGCTTTGGTGGATGGCGAGGGGCACTGGGGGCTGGGTGGGTCTCGAGTCCGCTCTCCTTGGGACTGGTTCTCTGCGCCATCTTTTGGAGGCGGAGTGCTTGGCCCCTACGAGAGTGTCCCTGCATCTCCCCACGATGGTCTCACTCTTGCGAACCTGGAGGGAAGAGGTGGGGAAGCAGATCTCATTATCCCCAAAGGATATAGACATTAGGGCTTTGCCTTTTCATATCCCCTTCCTGAACATTGGTCCTTGGACGCGGGCGGGGATCCGCAACTGTGCGGACCTCCTTGAGTCAGGTTGTTTCAGCCCCTTTTCGAGCCTTTGTGCGAGATTTCCGGGTATAGAGAGGACTTTCTACCAATATGCGCAGATCTCACATTTCTTTACGCTCTCTTGGGGGACGTGGGGGGCCCGCCCTCCCCCTGAGGTCTCCCATTTTCAAAAGTTTCTTTTTTTTCCCCCACTAAACAAAAAGCTTTGTCGGGAGTGTATAGACATTTGACTGCGGCTTTGTTCCCCAATAAACCAAGCTACATGAGGAGATGGGAGGAAGACCTGGGGTTCACGGCCCCGGAGGAAGACTGGTATAGGGGACTGAGGGTCTTACAGGCAGCTTCCAGGTGTGTTAATCACCTGGAAATCCTGAAGAAAATTCATATGAGGTGGTATTACCCTCCGGTGACCCTGGCGCGCTTCTCCCAGGATCGATCCCCTTTATGCTGGAGGGGCTGTGGAGAAAGAGGTACACTGGCCCACATGTGGTGGTCCTGCCCCAGACTGGCCCCCTTTTGGGCAGTCATCTCTGGCTTGATGGGGTCGGTAACGGGCATGCGTGTCCAGGTGTCGCCGCAGCTGGCAATCTTACATGTAGGATCGATCTCTTTCCCAGGGACTCCAGAACGCTGATTTCTAATGTTTTAACTGCTGCAAGGTTGAGCATCGCAGCTAAATGGAGGGAGGACGCCCCCCCTTCTATTGCAGAGGTCACTGATCGTCTGAATGTGATATTCCACAATGAATACCACCTAGCTTTAGATAATGCCACCAGAAACAGGGTGATAGACGACTGGGCACGATGGGCGGCCCACCCGTCTGCAGTTCCGACTGTGTGAGACTTAGACTTTTGATGCTGGCCGTTCACGGAGTTATTCATATTGCTATTTCTGCCTTTGTTCACAATGTATGTGGTATCTGCGTTTAGGTCCCTGGTGGTCCTTGTCTCATCCAAACCTCCCCCCCCCTCTACTTCCCTTAGCTGTTTTGTTTTCTTGTTTATGTATTCTTGTCTATGTTTATGTCATTGTATTTGCTTTGCATAACCTCAATAAAAATTATTGGAACAAAAAAAAAAAAAAAAAAAAAAGAGCAGGCATCCTGCCAGGGGGATGACAGGTCATGAACTCAATGAGTTCATGACCGGTCACTATCCTGCGGTCACACAGGGGTTAATTGTGATCTCTTGGTGATCGGCTTTGGAGATCATCATGAGATCACAGTTAACCTCTGTGTGACTCCAGGATCATGTGACCTGTCATGAACTTACTGAGTTTATGACCCATTACTACCCTCGGGTCACACAGGGGTGATCTGTGATCTCATAATGATCTCCAAAGTAGATCACCAAGAGATCACAATTAAACCCTGTGTGAGCGGCAGGGCAGAGGTGGCTCTGCAGGTGCAGGTGGCAATCCAGGAAGGAGATGCACCAGCACAGGAAGTCTGCGCATACTGAAGCAGAGGTGCGGGGCCTGGCGGCAGGAACAGGAGGACTGGAGGTACAGGAGCTCACACCGGGGGTTGGGAGACAGACCAGGGGTTTTGGGGACCAGATGGGGAGAGGGGTCTGCGAACTCTATCAGATCAGATGGAGTTTCAGAGAAGGCAGTGGTGGCGGCATGCATCAGCACTGAGGTGGAGGGTGGGGAGCGGAGGGACCGGAGGCTAGTGATAAGGCGGGGGACTGGGACATGTCAGATCGCATACAGATGCAGGGGATGCGCGGGTTTTCTCACCTGCACTGGCTATTTTGGGATGGGGAGCAGTGGGGGCGGGAGGGAGATCACCGACTTGGGAGGCTTAGGGTTAACTTTTCTTTTTCATCTGACATGTGTTTTCATGTCGGATGAAAGAGAAAACCTGCCACCCTCTCTCTTTGTCAGTAGGTGGCGACCTGTACCTGGCGTACAAGACGACCCCCGACTTTTAAGAAGATTTTCAGGGGTAAAAAAGTCATCTTGTAAACCGGAATATATCTATTATCTAGTAATGCAAAAACATGAGAGTAGCCATAGAGTGTGTCAAGGTCAAAGTCATACATGAAAGTGGAGTGTCATATATACCGTATATATGACACTCCACTTTCCTGTATGACTTTGACCTTGACACACTCTATGGCTATTCTCATGTTTTTGCATTACTAGATACTAGATATATTCCGGTATACAAGACGACCAGAGTACTGCAGGAATTAAGTACTGTCATAGATAGACCATTATTTTTAATCTTTAAAGATTGCATAATAACAGGGTCTGAACCACAGGACTGGCGTATAGCAAATTGGTGCCAATATTCAAAAGGGAACAAAAACTGAACTTGGAAATTATAGGCCAGTAAGCTTAACCTCTACTGTGGGTAAAATCCTAGAGGGTTTTCTAAGAGATGCTAAACTGGAGTATCTGAACAAAAATAACCTCATGACCCAATATGAACATGGTTCCGGGACCGTTCCTGTCAAACTAATCTGATAAGCTTCTATGAAGAAGTAAGTTTTGGACTGGACCAAAGAAATGCAGTGGGTGTATATGGACTTTTCAAAAGTTTTTGATACGGTGCCACACAAAAGGTTGATACATAAAATGAGAGCAATGGGGATAGGGGAAAATATGTGTAAGTGGGTTAAAAACTGGCTTGGCGATAGGAAACAAAGGGTGGTCATTAATGGAACGCAATCAGAATGGGTCACAGTTAACAGTGGGGTACCACAGGGGTCAGTGTTGGGCCCACTTCTTTTTAATATATTTATTAATGACCTTGTAGGGGGCATACAGAGTAGAATCTCAATATTTGCAGATGACACTAAACTCTGCAGGGTAATCAATACAGAGGAGGACAATTTTATATTACAGGAGGATTCATGTAAACTAGAAGCTTGGGCTGATAAATGGCAAATGAGCTTTAATGGGGATAAATGTAAGGCCATCCACTTGGGCAGAGGAAACAAAAGGTATAATTATGTGCTTAATTGTAAAACACTGGGCAAAACTGTCACTGAAAAATACCTGGGTGTATGGGTAGATGACAAACTCACATTTAGTGGCCAGTGTCAGGCAGCTGCTGCAAAGGCAAATAAAATAATGGGATGCATTAAAAGAGGCATAGATGCTCATGAGGAGAACATAATTTTACCTCTACACAAGTCACTAGTGCGACCACACTTAGAATACTGTGTACAATTCTGGTCTCCGGTGTATAAGAAAGACATAGCTGACCTAGAGCGGATACAGAGAAGAGCGACCAAGGTTATTAGAGGACTGAGGGGTCTGCAATACCAAGACAGGTTATTAAACTTGCGGTTATTTAGCTTGGAAAAATGAAGGCTTAGGGGTGATCTTATAATAATGTATAAATATATGAGGGGACAGTACAGAGAACTTTCTAATGATCTCTTTACTCTTAGGCCTGAGACGGGGACAAGGGGGCATCCTCTACGTCTGGAGGAAAGAAGGTTTAATCATAATCACAGACGTGGATTCTTTACTGTAAGAGCAGTGAGACTATGGAACTCTCTGCCACATGATGTTGTAATGAGCGAGTCACTACTAACATTTAAGAAGGGCCTGGATGCCTTTCTTGAAAACTATAATATTACCAGTTATATATACTAGATTCTTTGGTAGGGCATTGATCCAGGGAATTAGTCTGATTGCCATATCTGGAGTTAGGAAGGAATTTTTTTCCCCCAATCTGGAGCTTAGTGTTGCCACATGGGTTTTTTTTTACCTTCCTCTGGATCAACATGTTAGGCTATGGGTTGAACTAGATCAGTGGTTCTCAACCTTTCTAATGCCGTGACCCCGCAATACAGTTCCTCATGTTGCGGTGACCCCCAACCCAAAAAATAATTTTGGTGGCTACTTTAAAACTGTAATTTTGCTAGTTATGATTCGGAATGTAAATATCTGATATGCATTATGTATTCTCATTGCTACAAATCAAACATAATAAATAATCACAAAAACAATTATATGTTGAGAAATATTTATTACGAATTCCAATAAATAACATTTCACCATGGCATAGCATGGGTTTAAATATAACAACAATTTTAAATGATTTCCACCGAAGAAAGAGCTGGGCTTTGTAGTCCGCGCTGACCTCAAGAAACTTCCAGTCCAGTAAAGGGTTAATCAGGTTCTGGTTTATTTGCCTAAGCGTTTCGTGGCTTTAAATCTGCACACTTCATCAGGGCTATTCAAATAGAATAGCCCTGATGAAGTGGCAGATTTAAAGCCACGAAACGCGTAGGCAAATAAACCAGAACCTGATTAACCCTTTACTGGACTGGAAGTTTCTTGAGGTCAGCGCGGACTACAAAGCCCAGCTCTTTCTTCGGTGGAAATCATTTATCTTCAGTGGGCTCCTGCAGCGACCATTACCAGGCTCTCTCAGTTTGTTGTGGCTCTCACAACCACCGCAGGTGAGTCACACCGATTGGGGGGACTGGACTATTTATTAAGAAGATAACGCCCTATGTGCGCTCCCTATTTATCCTTTTTTAACAATTTTAAATAACATTTCACCATGGCATAGCATGGGTTTAAATATAACAGTAAACAACAGTGCAATATTTTGCTACAGTATGCTGCCAAATTCAGTGAGATCGTTGTGGTTGCTTCTTGCTTACCAATTCAGGAATTCTTGGGGGAGTCTTTGCAAGGGCACAGCGAAGATCATTTTCCGCAACAAGTCTACTTCGGTATTTAGACTTGATTACCAGCAATCTGGAAAACCCTGTTTCGCAAAGATATGTTGCTGGAAAAGAAAGAAGAAGGCGCAGCACAGTCTCAGACAGAATAGGATATAACTAAACTCTTAATCCAGAATTTTGTCAGTGGCATTGTAGAGAAATCTGTTCTTGCTGCATCATTGTTAATTAGGTCGATGAACTCTTCTTGCGCTGTCTCCGGAACATCTTCAACTTTCACTGTGAATGGACTTCTGGCAAGTGCAAATGGGGTGTCAGGTAGATTAGGAAAGTATGATGAAATTTCCTCTGAAAGCATGTGCAAATGTTCTTTCACAGAAGTTAACATCATAATTTTGTTGTCTGGCTCAATGTCATGTTCCTCAAAGAAGGCAGATAATGTAGGAAACATGTACATTTTTTTTTTATCCAATTTATCTTTCCAAAGCTGAAGTTTCATTTGGAATTATCGCATTTTTTCAGACAAATCGAGCCACGTTGCATTTGGTCCTTGCAGTGATAAATTTAAGTCATTCAAGATGACAAAGATGTCCACCAAGTAAGCTATTTTCTGCAGCTCAGTTTTATCGCTAAACAGTGCTTCGAATTGCGGTCTTGCTTTCTGATTAAAAAATGTTTTCAGTTCCTCACGAAGCTCAAAGACACGTTTTAAAACTTTTCCTCTTGACAACCATCTGGCTTCAGTGTGAAATAACAGAGCATTGTTTGGCGCATCTAGATCGTTGCACAGTTGGCAAAACAGCCGACTGTTTAAGGCGCTCGACTTAACAAAATTGACACGTTATGACGCTTTTCATTACTTCTTGTAAATCTTGCGGCAGTATCTTAGTCGCTAATATTTGGCGATGTATCATACAGTGTGTTCCGATTGCTTTTGGCGATTCATTTTGTACCAAACGCTGAAATCCTGAGCGACATCCAAGCACAGCAGGAGCACCATCTGTGCATACACCGCAAACCTTTTCCCAGGAGATGTTATGCGCTTTTAGAAAAGAACCAACTGCATCAAAAACATCATGTGCAGTTGTTGTTGTTTCAAGCGGTTTGCAAAAAAGAATCTCATCTTTAAAGTCGCCATCATTAATATACCTTGCGTAAACCAACAACTGTGCACAGTTTGCCACGTCTGTAGATTCGTCAAGCTGGATACTGAATATTGGTAGTGGTGCAGATTTAATTTCCTGGATCATCTGATCAAGAATATCAGCAGACATGTCCTCTATTCTTCTGCGGACAGTGTCATTAGATAAGGAAATTGCATTCAATTTCTGAACATATTCATTTCCAATTATCACTCGAACTATGTCTTTTGCAGCTGGCAACAGTAAATCCTCACCAATGGTGTGAGGTTTCATAGCTCTGGCAATTCTGAGTGCCACCAAATATGACGCTTCAACAGCTGCTACATTGTGTTTATGGTACTGGCCACCAGTGTCAAATCTAGATTTCTTGAGTCCATCAGCTTTGCTTCTAAAATAGCTGATATCCTTGCTAGCAAAGAGTGGATGCTTGCTATCAAAATGCCATTTTAGTTTGTTCAGCTTCATAGATTCAGCTGAGAGAACTTCACAACAAATAACACATTGTAGTTTCTCAATTCCTGCTGTAATTATGGAGGTAAAACCATACTGCAAGAAATCCTCAGTGTATTTTATTTTCTTAATATTCTTTTCTACACGATTCATTGTCATGAGACGGTTTGCTAAAAAAAAAAAAAAAAAGATGGTCGCGTCTAAACAGCTTGTTAAAGTTTCCTATTATTTACTATTCCCTGTGTTGTTTTCTATTACACACCTGTTACTATGACCAGGGGGCCGTATTCACATGCTTAAAGCGCACCTGTCACCCCCCTGGACCCTATGAAGCTGCTGCCATTAACTTGTGGGTGCAGTGAATAGCATCCTAATACATCTTTTCGTATCTTCTTCATTCTCAGGAATGCTCATAAATTCATCTTTATAATCTTCTTGGCAGCTCCACAATCCATAACATCGCATTACGTGTGTCCGGCGCCGGACACACGTAATGCGATGTTATGGATTGTGGAGCGTCCCCCCCTTAATTAGACATCCTTCCTTATTACAGGGATAATTCTCCATTTGTCACTTCTTTTAGGTTTCCTATAGCTGGGTCAGCAAGCTCCATCCCTCAGCTCCTGGGCACATTTCTCATAGAAAGCCTCCCTCCAGAGTCCAGATTCATCCAGTTCCCCCCTAGCCCACAGTCAGTGCATAAAAGTATAAAACAGGACATTCTGCTTTAAATGACCAGTTATTGAGCCACAAAAATAACTGGTAGATTCCCAATGTCTGGGAGTCTTACTTGTTACTCCGGAGGGGATGGGGAGGTGTCTGTCCGGGGGCACACTGTAACACAGTGATGGTGGCGGATCACTGCTGGGTACCGAACGGCTCCTTTATGGCGTGCTCTCCCGCAGCCCTTCAAGCCGATTACCGATGCCGGCAGCCGCGTTCTTCCTGCGTCCCTGGATTCTGTTGCCAGATACGTGCCACAGATTCCGGATCTGTCCTGGCTGCACCAAACAAGAAGGGGGGACGTCGGAAGTTGGTATCTCCCTAGATCCGATGAGCGATCGATTCATTTTCCTGCGGGGATCCCAAAGCTATGCCGGGAGTAAAGCTAGCAGTCCAGGCATACGGGGGAAGGTGGATGGAGAGGTGAGAGAGGTGGCGACCCCTGTGTTTTGGTCGTTCGACCCCCAGGTTGAGAACCGCTGAACTAGATGGACTTAAAGTCTTCCTTCAACCTTAAAAACTATGTTACTATGTTACTATGTATGTTACTAGAGGGGGAAATGGCATCATTTATTACCCCTGCATTGGGTGATATGTGTGCTTTACAGCCTGTCAGCATTTCACAAACCCCACTTTATAAGCACCTTCGTGATCGGCTGACAGGGGATGATCGTGTCTTCTGTGCCCTGATGGTAGATCAGAGCAGGAATCTGCAGCAGGAGAGCCCGGGGTATGATAGGAGCTGAACACTTCCACCCTTCTGGAAATGTGAGAATATTGTTTTACAAAATAAAAAACTAGTTTCTATGTGAACCATGTTGTGAGTAGCGGTCACTGTCACATAGCCACAAATTGTGTGCACAGTGGCTGCTAGTGACAGCACAAGCCTGGGCTGTATGAGGCTGGAATTCCCTTCACATATCCTATAAATCCATATTCAAAATAGCTTATTGGGTCCACAGTTTACTCTTATCCCCTTCACTCCCGACGATTTTCCATTTTTCCTCCTCTTCTTCCAAGAGCCATAACTGTTTTATTTCTCTGTCAATTTAGACAGATGAGGGCTTGTTTTTTTGCTGGACGAGTTGTACTTTCAGATGAAGTCATTTACTTTATCATGTAGTGTGCTGGAAATTGGGGAAAAAAATGTCCAAATGCAGTGAAATTGCAAAAAAAAGTGCAAGTACACGCAAGTTCGTAGATACCAAACATGTTACTTTTACTGTTATCTAAATGGTGAAAAAAAATTCAGAAGTTTTTAAAGAAAAAAATTGCACTTTTGCGCCATCTTCCACGACCCGTAGCGTCCTCATTTTTCGGGATCTGGGGCTGGGTGACAGCTTATTTCTTGCTTCTTGATCTGACGTTTCTAATACCATTTTTGGGTAGATGTGATGTTTTGACTGCCTGTTATTGCATTTTATTGCAATGTTGCGGCAAGCTCTGCGGCGGCTCGGAACGGTGGATGCTGCTGCCCACCTCCCTGAATGAGATGTCACCGCCCACCTGCAGCATTACAGCGCCTCTGCTCTATTCCTCAGCTGTGGGCGTAAATGTACCAGTGAAGCAGTTGGCCAATCACGGCGCAGCAGCCGGGCTCTGATTGGCTAGTGATTGCTGCGCTGTGATTGGCCCGGCAGCTTCACTCGTACATCTACGCCCACAGAAGATGGAAGAGAGCAGAGGCGCCGCAATGTTGAATGTGGGGGGGCAGACGGGTGAGCAGTGTGTGAGTGTGTGTGTATGTTGCATGGGGATGATGATGGAGGGCACAGCATTGGGGGCTGCAAGAGGAGGAGGAGGGCGGTGGAGGCTGCAAGTGGAGTAGGATGGGGGAGGCTGCAAGAGAAGGATGACTGTGGAGGCTGCAAGTGGAGGAGGACGGTGGAGGCTGCAATTGGAGGACGACAGTGGAGGCTGCAAGAGGAGGAGGATGATGGGGGCTGCAAGTGGAGGAGGATGGTGGGGGCTGCAAGTGGAGGAGGATGGTGGAAGCTGCAAGAGGAGGAGGATGATGGGGGCTGCAAGAGGAGGACGACGGTGGGGCTGCAAGAGGAGGACGACGGTGGAGGCTGCAAGAGGAGGATGATAGTGGAGGCTGCAAGAGGAGGAGGATGGTGGCGGCTGCAAGTGGAGGAGGACGGTGGGGCTGCAAGAGGAGGAGGATGGTGCGGCTGCAAGAGGAGGAAGATGGTGGGGGCTGCAAGAGGAGGAAGATGGTGGGGGCTGCAAGTGGAGAAGGATGGTGGGGGCTGCAAGAGGAGGATGACGGTGGGGGCTGCAAGAGGAGGATGACGGTGGGGGCTGCAAGAGGAGGACGACGGTGGGGGCTGCAAGAACAGGAGGACGTGGGGTTGCAAGAGGAGGACGGTGGGTGCAAGAGGAGGACGGGGGGGCTGCAAGAGGATGAGGATGGTGCGATTTGCAAGAGGAGGAGGACGGTGGGGGTTGCAAGGATGGTGGGGGCTGCAAGAGGAGGTGGAAGGTGGGAGCTGTAAGAGGAGGCGGACGATGGAGGCTGCAAGAGGAGGCGGACGATGGGGGCTGCAAGAGGAGTACGATGGGGGCTGCAAGAGGAGGAGTACGATGGGGCTGCAAGAGGAGGAGGATGGTGGGGGCTGCAAGTGGAGGAGGATGGTGGAGGCTGCAAGTGGAGGAGGATGGTGGAAGCTGCAAGAGGAGGAGGATGATGGGGGCTGCAAGAGGAGGACGACGGTGGAGGCTGCAAGTGGAGAAGGACGGTGGAGGCTGCAAGAGGAGGATGATAGTGGAGGCTGCAAGTGGAGAGGATGGGGCAGAGAGAGTGGTGGGCTGCAAGAGGAGGAAGATGGTGGGGGCTGCAAGAGGAGAAGATGGTGGGGGCTGCAAGTGGAGAAGGATGGTGGGGGCTGCAAGAGGAGAATGACGGTTGGGGCTGCAAGAGGAGGACGACGATGGGGGCTGCAAGAACAGGAGGACGGTGGAGGCTGCAAGAGGAGGACGGTGGGGGCTGCAAGAGGAGGAGGATGAAAGGGGCTGCAAGGTGATGAGGATGGTGCGGTTTGCAAGAGGAGGAAGACGGTGGGGCTGAAAGGATGGTGGGGGCTGCAAGATGAGGTGGAAGGTGGGGGCTGTAAGAGGAGGCGGACGATGGAGGCTGCAAGAGGAGGCGGACGATGGGGCTGCAAGAGGAGCACGATGGGGGCTGCAAGAGGAGGAGTACGATGGGGCTGCAAGAGGAGGAGGATGGTGGGGGCTGCAAGGGGATTATGATGAGAGATATGGTATTGGGGGCTGCAAGGGGATGATGGGGATACCATATTGGGGGCTGTAAGGGGATGGAAAAATAAGATATCCCCTGAAAATAGAATGTAATGCATCTTTCGGGGAAGCAGGTTACTAAACTCCAATCCTTCTCCATAGCCCCACCCCATGTTACCAAAGCCCCACCCACATGACACCTTTTTTCCCGCCGGGCCTCAGAAAAATGGTCTTGCCTGAAGCCAGTCCCCGATGCAAAAAAGGTTGGGGACCACTGGATTATAGGAAAAATTAGATAGGAAGTTAGAAGAAGATATGCTTGGACTGGGACTAACCCTTTATATGGTATATGATGTCGGCAATCACTCCCTTTAACAGAGCAGCCCGAAAGATGAAAAGCAGCAGAATTGTCTGCAGGAGGGTGACCGCTCCATGCAGCACCGAGTAGAACATGCAGGTAGCTGTTAATCGACTATATTGGTTCTTAGACCATAGTAAAATAATAAAACAGTCCTAGACAACCCCTTTAAGTTTTGAAAAAACTAAATCCTATTCTCACTACAGTATTATTTCCTCCATTATGTAAACTAATGACAGTCTATACTGTGATAAGTCATAGGCTGCGATAAGCAGATCCCAGATATGACATATCAATTGCATGACCACTTTGTGTTATATTCAGTTGTTACATATGGAATTAATTTATTATTTAAATGTGATAGTTGTTTTTCCTAAACAAGTAATAAATGGTACAATATATATATTTACATAACTTTGTTGCAGTATGTGGGGGGACCCAGAAAGATTTATTGCACAGGGCCTCCCTCCAGTCTGTGTCCACCCTTGCACTGGATAGAAGGATTAAGAAGCTTATACAACCCCTGGCAAAAATTATGGAATCACCTGGCTCAGAGGATGTCCATTCAGTTGTTTCATTTTGTAGAATAAAAGCAGATTACAGACATGGCACAAAACTAAAGTCATTTCAAACGGCAACTCTCTGCCTTTAAGGAACACTAAAAGAAACCTTGGGAAAAAAAAATGTGCTAACCAGTAACGGTTACTTTTGTAGACCAAGCAGGGGGAAAAATTATGGAATCACTTAATTCTGAGGAAAGAATTATGGAATCACCCTGTAAATTTTCACTTCCAAAACTAACACCTGCATCAAATTAGATCTGCTCGTTAGTCTGCATCTAAAAAGGAATGATCACACCTTGGAGAGCTGTTGCACCAAGTGGACTGACATAATACATGGCTCCAACACGAAAGATGTCAATTGAAAGAGAGGAGAGGATGATCAAACTTAAAAGAGGGTAAATCAACACATAATGTTTCAAAAGGTGTTGGTTGTTCACAGTCAGTTGTGTCTAAAATCTGGTCAAAATACAAACAACAGGGGAAGGTTGTTAAAGGGAAACATACTGGTAGACCAAGGAAGACATCAAAGCGTCAAGACTGGAAGCTTAATGCAATATGTCTGCAAAATAGGAAATGCACAACAAAACAAATGAGGAACGAATGGGAGGAAACTGGAGTCAATGTCTGTGACCGAACTGTAATAAAACGCCTAAAGTAAACGGGATTTACATACAGAAAAGCTAAACAAAAGCCATCATTAACATCTAAACAGAAAAAAACAAGGTTACAATGGGTTAAGTGATGAATCGCGAATCTGCATTGGGCAAGGTGATGATGCTGGAAATTTTGTATGGTGTCGTTCCAATGAGATTTATAAAGATGACTGACTGAAGAGAACATGCACATTTGCACAGTCATTGATGATATGGGGCTGCATGTCAGGTAAAGGCACTGGGGAGATGGCTGTCATTACATCTTCAATAAATGTCCAAGTTTACATTGATATTTAATATCCCATCAATTGAAAGGATGTTTGGGGATGATAAAATCATTTATCAAGATGATAATGCATCCTGCCATAGAGCAAAAACAGTGAAAACATTTCTTGAAAGAAGACGCATAAGGTCAATGTCACGGCCTGCAAATAGTCCGGATCTCAATCCAATTGAAAATCTTTGGTGGAAGTTGAAGAAAATGGTCCATTACAAGGCTCCAACCTGCAAAGCTGATCTGGCAACAGCAATCAGAAAAACCTGTAGCCAGATAGATGTTGAGTACTGTTTGTTACTCATTATGTTCATGCCTCAGACACTGCAAGCTATTAAAAAAGCCAGAGGTGGTGCATCAAAATACTAGTAATGCATTTGAGTGTTGTTTTGTTGGTTTGTTTGTCATGATTCCATAATTTTTTTCCTCAGAATTGAGTGATTCCATAATTTTCCCCCTGCTTGGTCTACAAAAGTAACCATTACTGGCTAGCATATTTTTATTTCAAGATTTCTTTTAGTGTTTCTTCAAGAAAGAGAGTTGCCATTTGAAATGACTTTAGTTTTGTGCCATGTCTGTGATCTGCTTTCTACAAAATTAAACAACTGAATGGACATCTTCCGAGCCAGGTGATTCCATACAGTTTGCCAGGGGTTGTATATGAGACTCAGAGAATAAGGCCCCATGTGGGTGTCACGAACTTAGTCAGGACATGCAGCTCTCCCTTTATCCTGCTGGCCAAACGCAGCATTGACAGGATAAGCAAAGGAGTGCAGCTGCTCTAATTTATGTCACCTATTGCGGCACGTGGTGTGACTGGATGTATATATACCACCAGTTCCTGCCCGGAACATATATATATACTTGATCCAGTCACCCCTGGTACACATTATCACAAAATACAAAGATTCCACCACCTACCTCTTAAAGGGTGGATCGGAAACCTATCTGTTAAAGTAAATTTTGCGGGAGGTACTTGTCAGCTCTTTCATAGAACATCACAAAGCATTCACTGATCTCATAAGATCAGTGAATGCTTTGTGATGTTGGTCTACTAGGCCTTGCTCCCACCTAGCCAGAATCCTACTCCACACTGATGAGGGGCAACACCCCGAAACAGCTGTCTGTGGATGGATTCCTGGCCCTTGTCATATCTCTAAACTTGTAAAAGAGTTGGATATTGACTAAAAGGGCCACTTAATATGGTGGTTATGGTGTTCTCCGCAAGGAGCCACCCCTTGGCTGGGTCCTTCCCTGGAGGGATACATGGCTAGTCCTGTGTTTGAGACTCCTAACCGAGGCTTCACAGACTTTATTTGCACTTTCATAGAACATGACGAATGAAACTAGCAAATTTATAATTTATTTACTCCTAAAAGGTGGCAGTGTTTACAAAAGATATAAAAGATATTACAAAAGAGACAATTTACATATATGCATAAAGAACTATGAAAATAAAAGGATTAAATGAGAAATTACAAAACGTGTGCCATGCAGTTACAATTGCAGATTTAGTGGGGGGAAGGCACCCCGGAAATGGGTTACGATTAAGCCACACGGCGATAGTGTGCTGCTTTGTCCTTCGTCCGGGTCAGAATGGAGCACCATAAATGGATGCTCTAATTTTATCTTTTGAACCATAAACCCAGGCACTCCTACAGTGCAGACCTCAGATATGGGCTGTTTTCTGTTTCCATCTCCAAAGTTATCAAAGAATCAATTTTTTTCCATCATGTTTTCCCTCTTGATTTTAGTTGCTTATTGAGTCCAAATATGATATGTCTGTGATGTGCTGGTGTTCAGATTTAATTTCCCAGGTTTCTGATAGTCTCTCCGACATGTAAGAGGGGGCAGTGCGATCCCCAAAATTCCAGCATGCCAAAAATATCGTTTATGTAATTGTGGCGTTAACATGCATTATTAGATTTTACGTTGATTATAGCTGAAAACAAAAGATTACCATGTGGATGTTGGAGGGAAAAAGCTAGAACGATCCAGCTCGCTTTTACAACTCGGCCGGGTTGTAAATTTCTGATTGGGGAGAGGGAGAGTGAGGGAAGAAACATTGTGCTTTTAAAAAACTAAAATGGGGCGGAGAAATGTGTTGGCTATGCTGTGTCACTAAAACAATGATAAATAATTGAAATTTTTCTGACATCTTCCTCTTTTAGACTGTGCTACGGAGGCAGGACCTCTCGGTCCTTCTACATGTGCAGCTTGGCGGTCTTCCCCTCTGCCTGGATCCCACAGGACCTTCTCCAATTCAGACTCAGAGATGGGGGTCTCTGCGAGGCCTTTCAGCACCTCAGGACTGCCATTTGCTGATATGACAGTCTGAAACCCCTGGCTAGAGGTAGCCAGAAGGGGTGCGGAAGCTTTGACTTCACAGGAACCTTCCTGGACCTGTTCTGGGTCAACAATTTGTTCGGTTATCCCTCTACAGGTTGAGGGCCAAGAATGCAGTGCGGAGCCTGCATTCCCAGTACTCAGGCTGCGAGTGACAGCGACTAGGTAGGCTGTTTCCCCGGGGAATAACGACACCTTCCGATTGGCCTGACTGGCCAGGGACCCAGCTTTCCCATCACCCTGATATGCCGTGGACTGAAACTGTCCCATAACTTGACAGGCTGTTTGGACTTCCATTTCGCCTTTCTGACTGGTGATGGGGGATGATCTCTCATCTCTCTGACAGACCAAGCATACTACTTTCCCATCCAGACAAGCCAAGGGTACATCTTTCTCATAGTCCTGACTAGCAGGGAGAACAGTTTTCCAGTCAGTCAGTCAGAGTATGGGCACGATCTTCCCATCGTCCAGGCTGACTGTGGAACATGTTCTCTCACTACTCTCGCAGGTTATGGGTGTTGCTTCTCCATCACACTGACAGGTAGTGAGCACATCTTTCCCATCATCCGGACAGATGGGTACCGTCTCCCCATCAATGTACCCAGTTGGGGAAAACATATTTTCCTCTTGTGGTGATCCCTCTTGATCAGTGCTAATGATGGAGCAGCTACTACTCACCATGTCACAGTTCGTCGTGACACTGTCAGGTGGCACCTAACCACCACTCTTGTGGTTGCCCTGCCTGCCGTTATTTCCCCTAGCAACAAATTCCACCCCCTTGAGGGGATCCTCAGCAATGTCAGCTCGCGGCTTGACATAACTGAGTTTTCCTCCACCATGAGACCCATCACGCTGTGATGCCTCAGGACCAGCACTTACCATGGAGCAGCTGGTACCTGCCATGTCAGTCTGTTGTGACACTGGCACATAACCACTACTCTTGTGCTTGCCATGCCTGTCACCATCTCACATAGCAACAAATTGTACAACATTGAGGGGACCCTCAGCAATGCCAGCTTCCGGCGGGACATGGCTGAGTTCTCCTCTATCATGAGGTCCATCATGCTGTGATGCCTCAGGGTCAGCACTTACCATGGGGAAGCTATCTCTGACCATGTCACAGTCCATCGTGACACCAGCCAGTTGCGTGCAACCACCGCTCTTGTGGTTGCCATGCCTGCCTCCATCTTGCCTAGTGCAGATTTGGCGGATTTCCCTGACACCATGATTCACTGTATTTACAGGCAAAATATGTGTTCCTATTCACATTATCAACAACGACATTACATGCGATAGCAGATCGGGGAGGGTTATCGGGGACATTTTGTGCAACCACCCACCCAAATCCATTGCCAATAACACATTGGCGGGGAGATTCTTGGTCACCCACATATCCCTCCACCCTCTTCCCACACCCCAGACCAGAAAAACATATGCCATGGCCAAAGATTGGCGCTCACCCCCAATACCGGTGACAGTCAGTGTCTTTCCAGGGATGAGTTCATAAGGGTACACGAATTCAGGGCGAATGAGATTCGATTCTGCACCCGAGTCCCTGAGTCCCACAGTGATTGTGTTGCCCACCATGACCAACTGCAAGTTTTCCCGGGAACTCCCAACCGTACCACCCATAATCAAAATAGCTGCACTAGGCCCTGGGGACTCAGATGGGGGGTTATTCTTCTGCCTCTCTGGACAGGAGATGCTCCCATGTCCCGGTTATCAACAATGAAAGCACTTGCGTGCATTAGCTGTAAGCCAGGTGCTGGCAGATGGGACAGGGCCTCCAGAAGATCACCTGACAGGGGTAGGGGTAGGGATGGTGGTCGATGGCTTACTCTCTCTCCAGCTGGTGACAACCGGCTTCTGCACCTACCTGTTCCGATTGGCCTTGTAAGTGTCTGCAATCTGTGTTGCTTTATCCGCATCTGTTGGTCCCGATCCATCACGAACTGTTGCACCTCAGCTGGACAAAGAAGTAGGAACTGGTCTTTCACCATCAGGTTCTTTAGTCACTTAAAGGTGGTCACTGCCAGTCCTTGGATCCACTGCTCGAAGTTTGTTCTGAACCCATGCACCACATCGCTGTAACTGTCATGCGGTCCACATTGGAGGTTTCGGAACTTTTTACGGTACACCTCAGGAGTCAGTTAGAACCTCTGTATTAGGGCCTGCTTAATGGCTTCTTGAAGAAGAGCCACAGACACGTCCACAGCTTTTCCTCTCAGCTCTTTGGTTAAGTACTGGGCCCATTGTCGGGCGGCAGCTGGTACTGTCTGCAAGTCTTTTCAAAACCTTTCAGAAAGGTGTTAATGTCCCCGTCCTTTTCCATCACATGAAAATGCTCTTGCCAGGGTTGAAAGGTTGTCGCATTGTTGGTCTCACCATTCCGTGAGGTAGATGGTGATGTCCCGAGTTGGGCCATCTGCAGTTCATGGTCTTTCTGAGCTTGGGCCTCAGCTCGTTGCTCGGCAGCCTCTTGTTCGGCCTCTCGCCAGGCTTTGCCTCAGCTTGCCGCTCAGCAGCCTCCTGGTGTTGCTGAATTTGCTTTAGCCGTCCTTCATAATCCTCTGCGGAGAGTTGCTGTAGAATCATTTGCAGATATGGGTCCACGCTGACCTGGTCACCAATGCGGCATGCGTCTACAAGTGGAACCCCTGCAGCAGAACTGTCTATACTTTGGCTGACCCTGTTTCCGCTGAGCTCTGAGAAGTGCTTGCTCTGCCTCAAGTTACACTAGTTCAGCGATCATTTGTTCTCTGTTTTTGCCAAGGGGTTAATTCTTTTGGCTGTACATATGTGCGTGCGTATGTGGACCGTGCATTAGTAAAGCGTGCGTGCGTGTGGAGTCAGTGTCCTGAGACCCGCCGCGTCACACAGGTCCTTGCGGTCTTCTGGGAGCTGAAGGACGTAAGACCAAGTAGGGGGTGAAAGCACAGGGGGGTACTGGGAGTTGTACTGGGGTGGGTGGTGCTGAGAGCGGGGAATTGTGCTGGGATCCGATGGGTGCTGGAAGCCAGCAGTTGCTGGAAACTGGGAGTGTTGGGAACCGAGGGTGGGTGATGCCGGGTAGACTGCTGGGAGCAGGTTGGAGGGGAGCATACATCGGGCTGCGGTCGGCATATGCAGCACCCCTAACGACTGCCATATTTCCACACCCAGCAATTGTGTGTTGAAATATGGCTGTGCATCGGAAGTCGATTACACGTGATAGGACATTAGAAGTCGATGACAGATGGGACAGCGAAATTATGTAAGTAAATAAAGTGACACTGGTCAAAATTGTACAATTTGTTCTGGTCATTGAAAATTAGCTCCATCACTAAGGGGTTAACTTGATGAAGAATTTCGGTTCAAAGTGGGAAAGGTGTTCATTTTAGCACTATTAATACTTAATATTTTTTTTATTTAATTAAATTTAAATATAAAATGAATGATGTATTTAAATTAAATATATAAATGAAATTATATGATATAAATTAAATAATATATTTGGACATGTAGTTAGCACAGATAGAAGGAACAACTAAATATGTATCGTAATACACACAAACTAATACATATATATGGTACGTATGTATGATGTCAACCCAGAAAAAAGCACAACAACACTAATAAAATTAATGCTGATGTGTAATAACACAGTACATAGGCTTTAAAAATAAAATGTGGATGTGCAGTACATATACTACCAAAATAACATGAGGATGTAAAAAATGTACAGTAGAAAAGTAAAAAACAAATGAAAAAAAAAAAAGAGTTCTGTGTAATGACAAGTAAATGCTGTGGGGAGGAGAAAAAATGGACGCCCTTGGAAAAAGCCTCCTGGCAAAACATGTATCGGGCTCTTTTTTTGGTAAATATGCACCTGAACATATAATGTAATACATAGGTAAATTCATTTGAAACCTGCTTCATCCATGTAATTTTATGCTGATATCTTGTTTGCAGTGTATCATTCAGGATACACTGAAAGCGTGTTGACTACAGACCTTGGCTTTAATTAGCAATAAACAGGTACAGATATGAAGGGCTTTGTGGAAACAGGAATATACATCTTAAATGTCCCTTTGCAGCATCAGCAAGCTGCTGTGCTTCTCTTCACATGCACAGACACAGGAAACTGGTTATAATCACATGGTATTTCCTGTGTGTCAGCCTCGGCGAGTGTTCCTCTTTTTTTTTCTTTAAACTAACTTTACTGACAATGCACAAACTTAGCAATATAACACTTACATACAGGATTGGAGTTGTTGCACTTAACATATATTCCAACACCTCTACTCAGCAATCACTTATCCTGTTAGTCCCATTGCGGTCCTGAAGTCCTCAAACTTGGCTCTAGGCAATGGTTTTGTCATACCATCTGCTAACATCTTGTCAGACTAGCAATACACAAACTTTAGTACATCACGTTCCACTAAGTCACGTAAGTGGTGATGCTTAACGTCAATGTGCTTAGTCCTTGCACTGATATTCTTACTGCTGGCAAGTCCAATACATCCTTGGTTGTCCTTATATACAGAAGTGCACCCACTGCTTGGCTGTAACTCTCATTGGCCATGTTCACACACATGCGTTTTTTTTGCCCATCCCTGCGTTTTTTGGGCTGTTAAAAAAAACGCAGGTGCATTAACGCAGGGTACATTTGAGTGTACATGCGTTTTTCAGCCCCACTTGCGTTTTTTTTCCCCCAGTCCAAAAAACACTGCATGCAGCGTTTTTGGGTGCTGTAAAAAAACGCATGTGCGTTTTCCCAAAAACGCATGCGTTTTTTTAACATGGTCCCCTATGGGAGACGCATGCGTTAACGCAGGTGCCTATATGTGCCCTGCGTTAACGCATGCGTTTCCCATAGGGGCCCATGTTAAAAAAACGTTTGTATAACATGGGGCCCAATGGGAAACGCATGCGTTTTTAAAAGGCACATTTATGCACTGCGTTTTTGAGGAAAAAATTACAAAGTCCAAAAAGGCTGTATTTCCTTTCAGACACACAAGAGACGTTTTTTAGCACTCCTAAAAAAACGCATGTAGTTTTAGGAGTGCTAAAAAAAAACGCAAATTGTGTGTGAACAATGCCATTGCTGGAGTTTTGACAAATCTTTGGCTTCTGAGGGCTCTTTTTCCTTGCCATCACTGTGGCTCTGATTCAGGAAGTGTTCTGTCCCTATAAGAAAGGTGTCTAGCTGGAATACCTTTGTTTGGTCTTTTTGATCTCCTGACTGGAGGTTGACTTGGTTCTTCTGTTTCTTCCTTCCTGGTTTCAGAGCTTATCCAAATTTCACTGTTTTCTTTTTCAGTGTTTGGACTTGGTGACTCATTTTTCTTCTTGTTCCTTTGCTTGAATAACTGGTGCAACTTCATGAAATTTGAACAAAACAGAGTTCTCATCAATCACTACATCTCCGCTGATTGTTACTGTGTCTCTGGGTGCAGGATTCTGTATCCCTTTTGAGTTTCACTATAGCCTACCAGGACTACTTGCTTTGCATGTGATTTCCACTTGGAACGTTTTTCTTTGGGAACATACACAAACGTTTTGCTTCCAAATATCCTGAGGTGCTTCAGGTTAGGCTTCTTGCAGTTCCATAGCTCATATGGAGTTTTATTTGTGGTTTTGCCTGGCACTCTGTTTTGAAGATAGAAAGCTGTCATGATGGCTTCCCCCCAATATGTTGTAGGTAGATTGGCATCAAACAACATACTTTTCCACTTTCACAGAGAGTGCGGTTCTTTCTTTCTGAAATGCCATTCTGTTCTGGGTTGCACTGTACATACACACACATACACTCAGCTTTATATATTAGATATACTGCACATCCACATTTTCACATTTTATTTTATACTCTGTTATTACACAGCAGCATTCATTTTATTTTTAATATTGTTAGGGTTATTTGTGGGTTGACATCATAAATTTTACATACTGTATGTATTATTTTATGTGTATTACATATTTACTTGTGTTTTCTATCTGTGCTACATGTTCATATATATCATTTAAGTTATAGATTTATTTTATTCTTTTTGTTGGACTACATCCCTTTAGTTGTAATTATTACTAATGTACATCTTGCCGCATGTATGCAATCCTTGAACAGCCGGTCGAGGGTGCATACTGCTGTGCAAGATGTGAGCATGTTGTGCATTTGGAAGCCCAGATACTGGATTTAAATGAACAGCTGGCAACACTGAGATCCATAGACAATATGGAAAGGAGTCTGCTGCTCACTGAACAGCTGTTCACTGGGATAGATGTGGGGGAGGATGGTAGCATGGAGCTGCAAGACAGTGAGGCATCTAGCTGGGTGACAGAAGGTGGGATAGAGGGAAGAGTGCCAGGGAGGCTAGCCCTGATTTGGCACACCCCAATAAATTTGCTAAGTTGACAGATGAGGGGTGTGTCAATACACAAGCCGGAGAAGTGTCAGCTCCAGTAAGGGGGAAATAGGAGAGCAGGGCAAGCCAGACAGGTGCTGGCAGTGGGGGACTCAATTATTAGGGGAACAGATAGGGCTATGTGTTACAAAGACAGGGATCGTCAAACAGTGTGCTGCCTACCTGGTGCTCGAGTCCGGCACATCGCTGATCGGGTTGACAGATTACTGGGAGGGGCTGGTGAGGACCCAGCGGTCGTGGTGCACATTGGCACAAATGACAAAGTTAGTGGTAGGTGGAAGGTCCTTAACTCCTTCCCGACCTTTGAAGTTGCACAATGTCATGGCGGTTACCACGGCACAGTTGCCACATTAACCGCCATTGGCCCCCAGTGCCCTGTGATTCCTATCACAAAGCACCGAGGCTCGAGGTCGGGGGGTGGATTACCCACCCCATCCCCAGGATCACTGTGATTGGCTGTTAAAACAATCAATCACAGTGATACTGTCTCCACCTATAGAAAGGGTGATCAGAGCCCCTTCTATAGGCTGGAGCGCTGGAGGGGGCGGGAATTGCCCCCTCCAGCACTGATGGGGAGTGATCTGATCATTCCCCATCATCTTCACCAACATGGTGGTGGTGCAGATACTTTTGCTGACCGCCACCACTGCTTCCCCCCGCCACCAGGTAAGCCACCGCTTCTCTGCAGTTCGATCCCCCATGCAAGGGGATCAGGCTGCAGAATAGTGATCTGGAAGCCCAGGGACTGTGATCCATTTAGTGGATCACTGTGCCTGGGCTGTCAGATCGCTTTCTGCAGCTCGATTCCCCCATGCAGGGTGATCGGGCTGCAGAGTAGGTGCAGATCTGGCAGCCTGGACTGCAGTGATCCACTTAGTGGATCACTGTGCCCGTTCTGTCAGATTGCTTCTCTGCAGCCCGATCTCCTATGCCTGGGGGATCGGGCTGCAGAATAGTGATCTGGAAGCCCAGGCACTGTGATCCACTTAGTGGATCACTGCACCTGGGCTGTCAGATTGCTTTCTGCAGCTCGATCTCCATGCAGGGGAATAGGACTGCAGAGTAGTGATCTGACAGCCCGGGCTCAGTGATCCAATTTGGACGGTGGATGTAGCAGAGGCGATCGAGCGTCGTGGGACCTTCGTTGTCGACTACTTCGGAGGCGATCGAGTGTCGTGGGACCTTCATTGTGGACTACATCGGATCTTTATAATACACTGTGTTCCAAATTATTATGCAAATGTTCTTTTTTCTGATTCTCCTAAATGGTCAGTGCAAATGACAGTCAGTGTAATAAAAGTCATCACTTGTTAGAGTATACATCGAATTTTAATGAAGAAACCTCCCAATGATAACAGTATAATTTTAAAAATTTTAAAAACTCTAAATGCACTGTTCCAAATTATTAGGCACAGTAGAGTTTCTAAACATTTGATATGTTTGAAATAACTGAAAATACTCATTTGTTGAATTTGCAGCATTAGGAGGTCACATTCACTGAAATAAAAAGCTATTTAACTCCAAAACATCCTAACAGGTCAAGTGACATGTTAACATAGGAACCCTACTTTGATCTCACCTTCACAATTCTTGCATCCATTGAACTTGAGTTTCTGGAGAGTTTCTGCTTGTATTTCTTTGCATGATGTCAGAATAGCCTCCCAGAGCTGCTGTTTTGATGTGAACTGCCTCCCACCCTCATAGATCTTTTGCTTGATTATACTCCAAAGGTTCTCTATAGGGTTGAGGTCAGGGGAAGATGGACACACCATGAGTTTATCTCCCCTTTATGCCCATAGCAGCCAATGACACAGAGGTATTTTTTGCAGCACGAGATGGTGCATTGTCATGCATGAAGATGATTTTGCTCCTGAAGGCACGTTTCTGCTTTTTGTACTATGGAAGAAAATTCTGTCAGAAACTCTATATAGTTTGCAGAGATCATTTTCACACCTTCAGGAACCTTAAAGGAGCCTACCAGCTGTTTCACCATGATTCCAACCCAAAACATGACGACTCCGCCTCCTTGCTGACGTCGCAGCCTTCTTGGAACATGGTAGCCATCCACCAACCATCCACTACTCCATCCATCTGGACCTTCCAGGGTTGCTCTTGGACTGGTCTCTCTGAGATCAGTGAATGTTTTGTGATGTTCCAGGGTTGCTCGGCACTCATCAGTAAACAAGACTGGTTGAAAATTAGTCTTCATGTATGTCTGGGTCCCCTGCAACCGTTTCTGCTTGTGAGCGCTGTTTAGGCATGGCCGAATAGTAGGTTTATGCACCACCGCAAGCCTTTGAAGGATCCTACACCTTGAGGTTCGAGGGAATCCAGAGGCACCAGCAGCTTCAAATATCTGTTTGCTGGTTTGTAAGGCTTTTTTAGCAACTGCTCTCTTAATCCGATGAACTTGCCTGGCAGAAACCTTCCTCATTCTGCCTTTATCTGCATGACCACATCTGTGCTCAGAATCAGCCACAAATCTCTTCACAGTACGATGATCACGCTTAAGTTTCCGTGAAATGTATAATGTTTTCATCCCTTGTAGTTTATGCACCACCGCAAGCCTTTGAAGGATCCTACACCTTGAGGTTCGAGGGAATCCAGAGGCACCAGCAGCTCAAATATCTGTTGCTGGTTTGTAGCTTTTTTAGCAACTGCTCTCTTAATCCGATGAACTTGCTGCAGAAACCTTCCTCATTCTGCCTTATCTGCATGACCACTCTGTGCTCAGAATCAGCCACAATCTCTTCACAGTACGATGATCACGCTAAGTTTCCGTGAAATGTATAATGTTTTCATCCCTTGGTCAAGGCAGTGCACTATTTGTTGCTTTTTGGCAGCAGAGAGATCCTTTTTCTTTCTCATGCTACTTGAAAACTGTGGCCTGCGTAATATTGTGGAACATCCAGTTTTCCTTTTATTGGGCTCACTGCCAAACTAATTTTCACGGGTATCTGAGATTGATTTCAGTGATCCAAATAACTCTGATACACAATCCCATCAATGGGTTTCATTAAAAAAGAAAAAAAACCTATGACACTTAAAACCAATTTGCATAATAATTTGGAACACAGTGTAAAGCTGGAGTTTGAATTTTTTTTTTTTTTTTTTTTCCAAATAACATTTTTTTTCTCTCTATGGTGTATTTTTTTTTTTTACTATTTACTAGAGATTCCTAATGGCCGGGTCTAACATTGGCCCGACATTATGAATCTCGAGCTTAGTGCCATCTGCCAATAAAAAAAAGCTGGCATTAACCCCTTTATTACCCAGCTTGCCACCGGCACCAGGGCAACTGGAGGAGTCTGGGTACAGCGCCAGAAAATGGCGCTTCAATGAATGCATCATTTTCTGGGGGGGCTGCAATTTGCAGCATGGGGGGCCTAGAACACTTGGGCCTCTCCATGCTGAGGATTCTAGCCCCCAGGTGCCTAGTTATACCTGTCTGGACCAAAAATATGGCGGAGCCCCACATCATTTTTTTTCTAGAATTAGTTCTAGAAATAAAAAAAAAAAAAGGGCTTCGCTATATTTTTGGTTGCCAGCCAGGTACAATGAGGCAGATGGGGGTTGGTGGCAGTCCGTAGCTGCCGAGTTGTACCTGGCTGGACCAAAAATATGGCGGAGCCCTATGTAATTTTGTTTTCTAGAATTAGTTCTAGAAATAAAAAAAAAGGGCTTCGCTATATTTTTGGTTGCCAGCCAGGTACAATGAGGCAGCTGGGGGTTGGTGGCAGTCCGTAGCTGCCGAGTTGTACCTGGCTGGGCCAAAAATATGGTGAAGCCCCACGTCATTTTTTTTTTTAATTACTTCTACAAATGAAATGACGGAGCTTTGCCGTATTTTTGGTTGCCAGCCAGGTACAACTTGGCATCTGGGGGGCTGGAATCCTCAGAGTGGAAAGACCCAAAAGTTGTGGGCCCCCCACACTGCAAGTTGCAACCCACAGCCACCCCAGAAAACAGCGCATTCATTAGAGGCGCCATTTTCTGGTGCTGTACCCCAACTCTTCCAGTTGCTTTTGTGCTGGTGGCACACAGGGGCTCTCCATACGCGACATGGTGTCCGCTAACAAGTTGAATGGAAAATTAGCTTCAATTGTTAGCGGACACCATGTTGTGTATGGAGACCCCCTGTGTGCCTAAACATTGGAGCTCCCATAAGTGACCCCATTTTGGAAACTACACCCCCCAAGGAACGTATCTAGATGCATAGTGAGCACCTTGAACCCCCAAGTGCGTCACAAATTGATCCGTAAAAATGAAAAAGTACTTTTTTTCCACAAAGTTTCGTTTTTCATTTTTACGGATCAATTTGTGAAGCACCTGGGGATCAAAGTGCTCACTAGGCATCTAGATAAGTTCCCTGGGGCGTCTAGTTTCCAAAATGGGGTCACTTGTGGGGAAGCTCAAATGTTTAGGCACACAGGGGCTCTCAAAATGCTACATGGTGTCCGCTAACAATTCCAATTGTTAGCAGACACCATGTTGCGTATGGAGAGCCCCTGTGTGCCTAAACATTGGAGCTCCCCCACAAGTGACCCCATTTTGGTAACTAGATCCCTCAAGGAATGTATGTAGATGCATAGGGAGCACTTTGAATCCCTAGGTGCTTCACAAATTGATCTGTAAAAATGAAAAAAAAATTTCCACAAAAATGTCTTTTTTCATTTTTACAGATCAATTTGTGAAGCACCTGGGGGTTCAAAGTGCTCACTATGTATCTAGATACATTCCTTGGGTGGGTCTAGTTTCCAAAATGGGGTCACATGTGGGGGAGCTCCAATGTTTAGACACACAGGAGCTCTCCAAACGCGACATGGTGTCTTCTAAAAACTTTAATGGAAAATCAGCTCAGATTGTTAACGGACACCATGTCGCATTTGGAAAGCCCCTGTCTGTGTGCCTAAACATTGGAGCTCCCCCACAAGTGACCCCAATTTGGAAACTAGACCCTCCCAGGGAACTTATCTAGATGGGTGGTGAGCACTTTGAACCCCCAGATGTTTCACAAATTGATCCGTAAAAATGAAAATGTACTTTTTTTTTCACAAAAATTTTCTTTTAGCCTAAATATTTTCATTTTCACATGGGCAACAAGATAAAATTATCCTAAAATCTGTTGGGCAATTTCTCCTGAGTATACCAATACCTCATATGTGGCCATAAACCACTGATGCACGGCAGGGCTCAGAAGTCAAGGAGCGCCATTTCACTTTTTGAACGGAAAATTAGCTCCAAAAGTCAAATTGCGCTCCTTCCCTTCTGAGCCGTGCCGTGCGCCTAAACAGTGGTTTATGACTATGACTACATATGAGGTATCGATGTACTCAGGAGAAATTGCCCAACACATTTTAGGATCGATTTTATCCTGTTGCCCATATGAAAATGAAAGAATTGAGGCTAAAAACATTTTTATTAGAAAAATTAAAATGTTCATTTTTTCATTCCACCTTGCTTTAGTTCTTGTGAAGCACCTGAAGGGTTAACTCATTTTCTTGAATGTAGTTTTGAGTAGCTTGAGGGGTACAGCTTTTGGAATGGTGTTACTTCTGGGTGTTTTCTGTCATGTACACCCCTCAAATGGACTTCAAGTGTGATGTGGTCACTAAAAAAATGGTTTTGTAAATTTTGCTGGAAAAATGAGAATTGCTGATGAACTTTGAACCCTTATAACTTCCTACCCAAAATAAAAAGAAATTTCCAAAATTCTGCTGAGGTAAAGTAGACATGTGGGCAATGTTATTTATGTACTATTTTGTGTCACATAACTCTCTGGTTTAGCAGAATAAAAATTAAAAATTTGAAAATTGCAAAATTTTCAAAATGTATGCCAAATTTTTTATTTTTTCACAAATAAACGCAAAAATTATCGACCTAAATTTAATACTAACATGAAGCCCAATATGTCACGAAAAAATAATCTCAGAATCGCTAGGATTCGTTGAAGCGTTCCAAAGTTATTACCTCATAAAGGGACACTGGTAAGAATTGACAAAAATGCCAAGGTCTTTAGGGTCAAAATAGGCTGGGTCATGAAGGGGTTAAAGATGATTTCAAGGAATAAGGCTGCAAGCTTAAAGCAAGGACCTCCAAGGTAGTATTCTCTGAAATACTGCCTGTGTCATGCCAGAGAGGCAACGGGAGATTAGGGAAATAAATAAGTGGCTCAGGAATTGGTGTAGGAAGGAGGGGTTTGGGTTCCTGGAGAACTGGGCCGACTTCTCTGTTGGCTACAGGTTCTATGGGTTGGAGGTCACTTGGGTAATGGTGATCACAAAATAACAAGTTTTCAAGTATCCTTTAAAAAGATGTGTAGTAGAGGGGCTACAAAGACACTAAACTTCAAGAAGGCAAATTTCCAATGGTTGAGAGATGATCTTAGGCAATATGGATGGAAAAAGGAGACAGGAGGGGCGCTCATGGTGAAACCCTAGTGGTTAGTAGAGGAATCCTCAGGTGATGGGTACTCACCTGACAGGGTTATGCTCCTAGCATAACCTAGTGGCTTCGCTTCTAGTGCTTCACGCGCACCCAGCGCTGAATCCGGGATTTGGGTTGATGGCTGGTCACGTGAGTGATCACGTGGGCGTGATGTCACCACAGGTCCTTCGGTCTTCAGCACCGGCAGGTCCTGTTGTTTGGATTAATCCCTGCTGCTTCCAATTCTGTGCAGCACACACCGCACGCCAAGGGGGTGTGGGTACAAGAGTGAGAAGATGGTATTCAGCGGTTGTTGGGACGCTCAGATCTTAGTACAATAAACTGGGATGTTATCCTGAGACATAAAAGTACACAAAGCAAATGGGAGATGTTTATTAGCATCCTGAATAGGACCTGTGCACAATATATACCCTATCGGAATAAACATGCTAGAAATAGGAGGAAACCACTATGGCTAAATATAGCTGTAAGGGGCGCAATAAGTGACAAAAAAAAAGCATTTAGGGAATTAACACTAGAACTACTGAGGTAGTTATTTTGACTACTTTGCACTATGTGTTCCTATGTAGGTGTCACGAGTGCAGTAGTTCTAGTGTTAAAGCAAGTAGGTAGTGATGAGACATTATATAAATGCAGAAAATTAAATAACATCTGTAAAAAACAAATCAAGGCAGCAAAGATTAAGGCAGAGAGAATCGTTGCCAGAGAAAGTAAAAAAAATTCTCAAAATATTTTTTAATTACATAAATAGTAATAAACTAAAAAATGATTGTGTTGGCCCCTTAAAAATAGTTCGGGTGCAATGGTGGATGCGGATGAGGAAAAAGCCAATATGCTAAATGACTTTTTTTTCAACAGTATTTACAGAAAAAAATCCCACGACAGACAACATGATCAGTGATGACAAAAATTCTCCATTAAATGTCACCTGCTTAACCCAGCAGATAGGAACGGCACTGCCTAAAAATCACTAAAATTGACAAATACCCAGACCCTGATGGGATACACCCAAGAGTACTGCAGGAATTAAGTACCGTCATAGATAGACCATTATTTTTAATATTTAAATATTCTATAATAATAGGGTTTGTACCACAGGACTGGCGTATAGCAAATGTGGCGCCAATATTCAACAAGGGACAAAAACTGAACCTGGAAATTATAGGCCAGTAACCTCTACTGTGGGTAAAATCCTAGAGGGTTTTCTAAGAGATGCTATACTGGAGTATCTGAAGAAAAATAACCTCATGACCCAATATCAACATGGGTTTACGAGGGACTGTTCCTGTTAAACTAATCTGATAAGCTTCTATGAAGAGGTAAATTATGGACTGGACCAAAGAAATGCAGTGGACGTGGTGTATATGGACTTTTCAAAAGGTTTTTGATACGGTGCCACACAAAAGGTTGGATACATAAAATGAGAGCAATGGGGATAGGGAAAAATATGTGTAAGTGTGTTAAGAACTGGCTTAGTGATAGGAAGCAAAGGGTGGTTATTGATGGAACACACTCAGAATGGGTCACAGTTAACAGTGGGGTACCACAGGGGTCAGTATTGGGCCCACTTCTTTTTAACATATTTATTAATGACCTTGTAGGGGGTATACAGAGTAGAATCTCAATATTTGCAGATGACACTAAACTCTGCAGGGTAATCAACACAGATGAGGACAATTTTATATTACAGGAGGATTTATGTAAACTAGAAGCATGGGCTGATCAATGGCAAATGAGCTTTAATGGGGATAAATATAAGGTCATAACACTTGGGCAGAGGAAATGAAAGGTGTGCTTAATTGTAAAACACTGGGCAAAACTGTCACTGAAAAATACCTGGGTGTATGGGTAGATGACAAAATCACATTTAGTGGCCAGTGTCAGACAGCTGCTGCAAAGGCAAATAAAATAATGGGATGTATTAAAAGAGGCATAGATGCTCATGAGGACAACATAATTTTACTTCTATACAAGTCACTAGTGTGACCACACTTAGAATACTGTGTACAATTCTGGTCTCCAGTGCATAAGGAAGACATAGCTGAACTAAAGCAGAGAAGAGCGACCAAGGATATTAGAGGACTTGGGGGTCTGCAATACCAAGACAAGTTATTAAACTTGGGGTTATTTAGTTTGGAAAAACGAAGGCTTAGGGGTGATCTTATAATAATGTATAAATATATGAGGGGACAGTACAGAGACCTTTTTAATGATCTTTTTACTCTTAGGCCTGAGACGGGGACAAGGGGGCATCCTCTACATCTGGAGGAAAGAAGGTTTAATCAAAATCACAGAGACAGATTGTTTACTGTAAGAGCAGAAACTGAAAGAAAACAGAAAAGCGCACATAGGGTCTTATCCGAGTGTGAACGGGATATGTGCGTGTAATTGCACTTACCTTATGTTGTTGTGAAAGTCACAACAACTATTATGCAGAAAAGCGGCTTGCAGCACTCCGCTCAATGCTAACGATTAAAGCAGTGGAAGAAAGGGAGGTTGTTATGCGCTGCCGTTTATTCAATAGATCCAAAGATTCCAAGGAGTCGCAGGAATGTTAATGGCAAACCTTTATTGTTCTTACGCGTTTCGTGGTACTACAGACCACTCCTTTTCTAGGATCTCTGATGAAATGGTCTGTAGTACCACAAAACGCGTAAGAACAATAAAAGTGTTGCCATTAACATTCCTGCGACTCCTTGGAATATTTGGATCTATTGAATAAACGGCAGTGCATTTACAACCTCCTTTTCTTCCACTGTTTTACTGTAAGAGCAGTGAGACTATGGAACTCTCTGCCACATGATGTTGTAATGAGTTAGTCACTACTAACATTTAAGAAGGGCCTAGATGCCTTTCTTGAAAACTATAATATTACCAGTTATATATACTAGATTCTTTGATAGGGCGTTGATCCAGGGAACTAGTCTGATTGCCATATGTGGAGTCAGGAAGGAATGTTTTTCCCCAATGTGGAGCTTAGGGTTGGCACATGTTTTTTTGTCTTCCTCTGGATCAACATGTTAGGCTACGGGTTGAACTAGATGGACTTAAAGTCTTCCTTCAACCTTATAAACTATGTTACTATGTTACTATTATACCCCTTATGGCCCCGTGATTTCTCTGGCAACCATAAATATAGGTATTTTATTTATTTTGTATTCTTTCATTTAACTTTTTGTAACTAATAAATACATTTACTTGAGAAAAATATCCAGCTCTACACTTTCTGATACTACAAGCTGACAGCGCCTGATAGAACCTCATTCTTCACCTACTGGCTTGTCTTTGGAAAGGTTTGTTTGCTACAGTTTTCATGAATGAGTCAGTTTTGCTTATGGTTTTAGAAATCAGGAAGTATTATTTTCCTGTAGAGTTACAATAGGTTGACAATAGTGGTAGCAGAACAGAAAAAGGAGCTTGTGCAGAATATGGATGCATCCAGATTTTGATTCCTAGTGGTTTAATGAAATTAAAAAGGGTAGCATGCTGGGCTTTTCTTCTTACAAACTACCATACATACTTTCGACTTAGTTTCGTAACAGAGCATAGATTGCAATAGCAATAAAGCCTAAGTCTTTGTATGTCCTGACAAGTTTTTTTTTTTTGCTTTGCTTTTGTGTTCAAACAGAAATTACAATACATTTTATGCTTAATTTTTAGTATTGCTATGTTTGAAAATTAATTATACCTTTTATTTTAATTGCATTTTTAAGGTCACAGAGGATCAAATCAAATTGCTAAGAACTCAGCGTTCTCTTCAAGAAAAACTTGATAAACCTTATTTAGACCATTCAGTACATGACACCATCTATAAACTGATATTTGATGGTATGCACAAAAAAGCTGAGCAACTTTATAAAGAGTTAAGAATCCCTGATAAAAGGTAACTAAGTAAAAATTATATTGTTTTCTTCTGTTGTGAAATTAGAAGTTTGACATAATTAATAGTGATGGACGACACCGAACTGTAAAGTCCGGGTCCATACCGAACACCTGGTGTTCGGGCACGTACCCCAAAAATGGACTTCCCTGAGATGTCAGTGTTACTGTTCAGGTTCGGCTCTGGGGCTGTAAAAATAAGCAAAATGGTAAATGAAAGAGCAGCATTATACTTACCGAGTCTGCGGTAGCTGCAGGCACACCACCTCCAGGCTGCTCATTAACTTTCTGATTATTCACTTTACTCCGCCTCCAACACCCAATTACAGACGGTTACTCTCTGGAACCGTGTCTGTATTTGGCAGTTGCGTAACCAACGATTGTGCCAGTGTCTGTGATTGGTTGCCATTGGCAACAAACTTGCCGTCATAGGGGAGTAAAAATAAATAATTGAAAAAAATATTGTGGGGCTTTCCCGAATTTTTGATTCTCAGCGCAGATAACGCAAGCAGCTATGGGCTGCCTCCCCCAGCTGCCTGACTTTAAGTTGACTGGCATTCAAAAATACAGGGGAGCCCATTATTTTTTTATTAATTATTTAAATACTTAAAAAATTTGTGGACTTCGCCCTCTTTTGATTGCCAGCTAGGGCAAATCCAGGTAGCTGGGGGCTTCCATTTTCAGGATGGTTTTGCTCATAGTGATTGGATTCCCCAAGCAACAGACTAGTAGCCCGCAGCTGCACCAGAAATTGGCACATTCATTAGAATCGCCAATTCCTGATGCTTTACATGGCTCTTCCCGATGTCCTGGTGCGGTGGCATTGGGATGATAGAAGGGGTTAATGACAGCTGAGAAATCACATTCCAGTGTCACCTCAACAGGGCATCGGGAACAGCCAGGTAAAGCCCCAGGAATTGGCGCTTCTAATAAATGCACCAATATCCGTAAAGTAGACAGCACATTTTAAGTTTAGCCCCCTACCACTCCTCCGCCACCTTCCCCCAACCACCTTTCCTCTCCCCAGGTCACGCAAAAAAAAAAAAAAAGCATAAACCTTGTGTCCCAAGTATTACTCCAACCCAATAGGAATTCTACCAGCAATTTGCTCCCTCATCTACCAATCTGTAAATTGAAAACATTCATGATGCACCACCTGGCATGTGGATAGTGGCTTGACATTAATAAAAGAATACCATGCAAGAAAAAAGCATTTAGTGAGTTTTTCTTTAAGTAAGGACTCTATCCAGTCCATTTTAAAATGATAGGCTACCTTTGTGCTAATCAAACTAGGAGTAGGGATTGCGTCCT
This sequence comes from Allobates femoralis, assembly GCA_033576535.1. NCBI lineage: Eukaryota > Metazoa > Chordata > Amphibia > Anura > Aromobatidae > Allobates > Allobates femoralis. The sequence goes on from JARQOC010000011.1 coordinate 130,412,911, forward strand.
GCACCCAGAAATGTAAGATACTTTTGCAGGTGGCTGCCACCCAGATGAATACAGTGCAACGCTTATGGGCAGGAAGCCTATTTAGCTGATCTTGTGGAAGAATATTGAAGAGAAATAAAAAGATCAAAGGTACTAGTGAGATTTTGTGAGAGTAGACCTCCTGTATCCTCGGGCAATCCCAGAAATAGTGGAAAATGTTGGCCGGGGAATGCATGCATTACCAGAGGGGGACATTCTAGATTTAATGTGCTTTATGAAAAATCATGAGTGCCATGGTTTTTGTAACTATCATATGGCAACATGGACACAATAAGTAACGTGGCCTCTGAGAGATCTTTTACATGACAATCCATTAACTGAGACCAGGGCCGCACCGTCTGGAGTAAGAGGGCGTTGTTTGTCCGACAGCATATCACAAACTAATCGACAATCATTATCTCCAAGCACATGGTAAACAGGATGTGACCTACCCTGCAAAAAGTAAGGATTGCTCTGAAAGGGAAGAATAACTCTGATATGGGCATTGAGTCCACTAAGTCGTCTTGCGCCATCTAAAAACCACTGACCACAGCAGGTGATTTTCTTTAACCTCTATAGGAACATCAACTGGTCGTAGGTGGAGCAAGGAGACTAAAGGGTCCACACATAGCTTCATATATTGGGGTATTAATAAATTGAGTGGAAGTACTGATTTAATCAAGGGGAATGTCAAAAGATGGCTGCTATAATGTAAATTCATACACTCGGGAGATTAAGGCCACCTAAGAATTTATTTTGTTGCAACTTAAAAATACTTATCCTGGCACCCCATTCTGAATCCCAAATAAATTGACGGAAGGCTCTTGTTAGAAACTGGTCATTGGCCTTAGAGAGCAAAACCGGCAATGTTTGCAAGGGAAAAAGAAGTTTGGGGAAAGAAATCATTTTAATAAGATGGGCCTTACCCACAAAGGACAGTTTAAAGGATTTCCAGGATTGAATCTCCTGAACAACTATAGAGATAAGTGGATGGATATTCAATTTATATAAATTATAAGGGTTTGAGGGCAGTGGATTCTCAAGATAAAGTAGGGAATCTCCCCTCCGCTGAAGGGAAAAGGGAATGGCCACCTTTTCTGAGCAGTTTTGAATATTGCTAGAGCATGAAATTGTGTGAAGAATATACGAAACTCCGAAACCGCTCCAAACTCGCTGCCATCCATTACAGAAGAAATAGACTCGTTAAGGTTGGCTATCATGAGTAAGATATCATCAGCAAATCCCTACAAAGGAAAGGGATCATCTCCAAGTATCACAGTAAGGGGTCCACTGCAATATTAAATAGTAAGGGTGATAAGGGACAGCCTTGTCTCATGCCCCTAATAATGGGGAAAGTGTCAGTTTTTATGCCACTAAGCCAAATCGAGGTTTGGAGATTAGCACAGATTGCCCGCACAAAGTTGAATAAAGTAAAGCCAAACAGTCTTGATCAAAGGCTTTATCTGCATCAAGGCTGACCAGTATATTTTGTTTGGCCCCAGTTCAACGACTATTTGTGATTGCAGCCAATGCTGTCCCGATATAAAAGGTAATAGATTGGTCATGAACAAACCCTGTTTGAGATGGAGTAAGAATATCAGGAAGCATGGACTGCAGCCTATTAGCCATGATTTTAGTAAGCACTTTAAAATCAACATTTAGGAGGGAGATTGCGCGATAGGAGACAGGGAGAAGTGGGTCTTTGTCTGGCTTTAACAACAAGGAAAACAAAGCCTTGTTAAATCAGTCAGGCAAAGAACCAGAATTAACAATATCATTAAAAAGGGAGGTGAGGTGTGAGTAAGAGTTGCAGTACCTTATAAAATTTGACAAATTAAAAGACTGCTTTAACATAAATGATAATAACTCCACCTCAGACGAAGTGGTATGGTCAGCCCTCAAGGCATACATAAGAGGTATTTTTATTAAGATGGCAGCAGTAGAAAAAAAAAATAAGAGAGGCGGCAGTGTCAGACCTATTAACTCAAATTAACAATTTGGAACAAATCAACAAGAAAAACCCAACCCCACAGTTCTCCCAAAAAAATAACAGAACATAGAATGAGGCTGCGCACTCTACTTTTATTCCAGTACGAAAAAGCATTTAAAAAGTCCAAAACAAAATATTATGCAATGGGAGATAGAGCAGGGAAAATTTTAGCTAGAAGAATCAAAAAAGGGAGATAAGAAATAAGATTGCATACTTGAATAAACCTGATGGGACTAAAGTACTAAATCCGATCTGCATAGCTAAAGAATTTAGGCGATTCTATTATTCACTGTGCAACCTAAAAGAGGATTCCAATATAGCCCAGCCCAACCCACAAGAAATTGGTAACTTCCTAGAAAAAATCTCACTCCCCAAAGTATCAGTGGCTCAGCTAAATGATCTAAATACTCCCATATCTATCACTGAAATAGAAGAAATAATCCGTTCTACTAAAAAGTCCTCTGCTCGGGGCCCAGGCGGTTTTTCTAACACCTACTATCATTGTTTCGTCAAACCTTTAGCTCCTTACCTCCTAAAAGCTTTACATTTTTGGAAATGTAGGTCTTCAATAAGCCATGAAAACCTTGAGGCAGTAATCACAACCATTCCTAAACCTGAGAAACCCCCGAACACTCCTGATAATTTTAGGCCTATCTCCTTAATCAACTGTGACCTAAAAATATTCTCTAAAATCCTTTCATCCAGAATAATGTTTGTCCTTCCCTCTCTGATAGCACCTAACCAGGTTGAGTTTGTCCCTGGAGACAAGCCAAGGACGGCACTAGAAGAGTAATAGATTTGTTGGAGATAATGGAGACTAATAAACTCCCCAGTGTACTGCTATCTCTTGATGCCAAGAGGGCGTTTGACAGAGTGCACTGGGGTTATATGGGTGACACCACTTAAGTGGCATCAATTGCCCCAGAGTTTGCAAGCTTAAAATGGTTGGTGAGGTGATCTTCATGCAGCACATTCAAAAATCCACAAGCCTTTAGTCTCCCCAAGTTATCTTCTAACGAAGAAAAGTAGTAAACACTTATATATCCAACAAAGGTGATTTTATTAAACTGACTTGGAGGGCAAAGTGAGGACAGTGGGTAGTGCCCATCACAGTTAGTACAGTGGTATACAAAAGTCCCTAAGGACTGTACATCGTATGCAATATAGGTAAATGGTTCACCACATTCAAAAGATTTAAGTCCCTAAGGACTGTACAGCTATGGTTACTCACAATTCACCAGATCTTTTGTGCTATCTAGTATGTGTCCCGTAGGACCTGGACCACATATAGAGCCTACAACATGCCATTAGAAACATTCATGCTTTCCATTACAGAGAGTTGTTTACCCTCAATACTGTTTTTACATATTGTAATCAGAGTATATATACATAAATTCTCCAGTTTACCTCACATAACATATGTTGTTAAAAACAGGGTTAACACAAAGCATGTAGTTAAATTGCCTCAGATGTCGACAGCACAGGTTGAAAAGTAAACCAATAATTACCACTGAGACCAACGGTGGGGTGCACCTTGGGCAGGGGAAAGTTGGGGCTGCGGACCCCGGCGACATTTCGTGGCCTAAGTGCCACCTATAGCCATTTCATCAGGGAAGGTGTCATTAGGCAGTCTGAGCCCCCTCTCTTTATACCGCCGCTGGATTGCGTTAATGCGAACCGGAAGTGACGGCATGCAAGCGGTCACATGACTGGAAATGACGTGCTGGCCCTAACCGCGTGACCGCGGGAGGGCCGTATGCGTCACGTGACCGCATTAGCCATGTTGCCGTGGCAACCACATACCGCCCGCCCCCACCTGGCTTGTCGGTCCTGCTGCTCAGTATAATCCTGGGATGCGTCGCCAGACAAACTCACACTTAGTGGCCAGTGTCAGGTAGCTGCTGCAAAGGCAAATAAAATAATGGGATGCATTAAAAGAGGCTAGATGCTCATGAGGAGAACATAATTTTACCTCTATACAAGTCACTAGTGCGACCACACTTAGAATATGTGTACAATTCTGGTCTCCGGTGTATAAGAAAGACATAGCTGAACTAGAGCGGTCCAGAGAAGAGCGAAAAAAAAAAATTAGAGGACTGAGGGGTCTGCAATACAGGTTATTAAACTTGGGGTTATTTAGCTTGGAAAAACGAAGGCTTAGGGGTGATCTTATAATAATGTATAAATATATGAGGGGACAGTACAGAGACCTTTTTAATGATCTTTTTACTCTTAGGCCTGTGACTGGGACAAGGGAGCATCCTCTACGTCTGGAGGAAAGAAGGTTTAATCATAATCACAGACGCGGATTCTTTACTATAAGAGCAGTGAGACTATGGAACACTCTGCCACATGATGGTGTAATGAGTGACTCACTACTAACATTTAAGAAGGGCCTGGATGCCTTTCTTGAAAACTATAATATTACCAGTTATATATACTAGATTCTTTGATAGGGCATTGATCCAGGGAACCAGTCTGATTGCCGTATCTGGAGTCAGGAAGGAATTTTTTTCCCCAATGTGGAGCTTAGTGTTGCCACATGGTTTTTTTTTTGCCTTCCTCTGGATCAACATGTTAGGCTAGGGGTTGAACTAGATGGACTTAAAGTCTTCCTTCAACCTTAAAAACTATCTTACTATGTTAACGAGCGGCGGGCGGAAGGACTACCTGGTGGGGCAAGCGGCGGGCAGCGACATTGCGGCACCAGTATCAATAGGACCATACCCGATTCAAGTATATAATGCATAGTACAATCAGACAGTACAAGTCTCTATCAATATCCTTGATCCTCCGGGTTCTTTATGATTCACTCTTTCCAGAGATTGATACATCATGCAATTGTTTTGCATATCCTTTACGTTCCGGGTAACAATGTCCAATTAGAAAAATAATCATAGCGGCGGCAAAGGGGTTCCCCCGGGCAAAGATCAGCCTGTAAACCACAGAATAAATATCCATAATCTAATATATAAAGCTGAATGTGTGTATGTGTGTGTGTGTATGTCCGGAATTGGCATCTACACCGTCGCAACTACAGCAATAACATTTTGCATAGTCACACGTCTGGATCTCGAGAGCATCATAGGCTATGTTGTGAGGCGAAATTTTAATCCCGCACATTCCAATTCACCAAACAATTTTGGTCCTACCTACATAATGGAGAGAAAGTGACAGTTACCAGTTGACAGTTGTGAATGAGAGGGACTTAATGATAGCGCCAAAGACTAACAGCATATACCAGCATACAGTCACTAAGGTGGGGCCCTGACATGGAATATTCACCACGCATGGGGGCATGTATACACACCACATGCACACAAAGAGTAACAGGTAAGGTGGAGCCCCAACATTGGATACTCACCACGCACCCGAACACAAACACACACCACAAAGAGACACACACAATACAGAGACACACACCACACAGACACCCCCCCACAGGGACACACACATATACACACCCTATAGGGACACATGCACTCAAACCACAGGAACACACACACCACAGGGACATACACACATACACACCCCACAGGGATACAGAGAAACACACACACCCGACAGGAACACACAGACCGGGTATGGTCCTATTGATAGTGGTGCCGCAATGCCGCTGCCTGCCACTCGCCCCACCAGGTAGTCCTTTCGCCCGCCGCTCGTTACCCTGGTGAGGCGTCCCAGGATTATACTGAGCAGCAGGACCGACAAGCCAGGTGGGGGCGGGCGGTATGTGGTTGCTGCAGCAACCCGGCTAATGCAGTCACGTGATCCGGTGTGACGCATACGGCCCGCCCGCTTGTGTGACCGCTTGTGTGCGCGTCATTTCTGGTTCGCGTTAACTGGTGGCTCAGACTGCCTAATGACACCTCCCCTGATGAAGTGGCTATAGGTGGCACCTAGGCCACAAAAAGTCGTCGAGGTCTGCAGCCCCAACTTTTCCCTGCCGCAGGTGCTTCCCACCGTTGATCTCAGTGGTAACTGTTGGTTTACTTTTCAATCTGTGCTGTTGACATCTGTGGCAATTTAACTACATGCTTTGTGTTAACCCTTTTTTTTTTGTTTTTTGAACCATCTTTTTTATTAGGAAAATTTTTAACAGTTTTCATATAAAACAACGATACATAGATTACATAAGCCTCTCTTAAAATTAAGAAATAGATAATCTCCAATAGCAAATTGACGACCTATGTATATGAACATAAAACAAAAAACAACAAAAATCAACAGAGGTTTAGTTACGTTGAATCAAAGATAGCATAGAAATAGAATTTTAACCTCTGCACCCAATTGCCTTCATTTTTCCCAACCATACCCTTCCAAACCTGTCCATCTACCACTTAAGATGTTATAAAGAGTTATAGATGTCAGCACTATCACCTAATCATTACATTTTAATGTACCCAAAGTACCTCCTAATTCTTCTAGTGCATACCATTCTGTGTTTTTATAGATTAACATAAACCTTGCTATGTCCGTAGCCATGAACGTTTTCAAAATATATGGTCTCCATTTGTTAAAGAATTTTTTTGTCAATTTGGAAGGGTTTCTAAGTGTTTCAATGGAATCAAGGTCTAGCGTTTTTCTGAGGGTGTTATGCATCATCTCCATTGAAGGAATGGAATCTTTAATCCAATGTTGCAGCAATAGTCTCTTTGCCACTAGGGAAACTGTATGAAACAACACATGTATCCGGTTGTTAGTGACCGCACCATTTAGGTAATGAAACAACCATAGCATCGGATCTATTCTGCTCTCGTTGAGATATAGCCCCGAGGCCAAATCTCCAACCTCATTCCAAAACTTTTGTGTCTTTGTACAGGACCATATCCCATGTTCGAGGTCAGTCACAGAGGCTTTGCATTTAGGACAATGGACCCATCTTTCTCTATTGGTCGGTGTTGGGGGAATATTAAAGCCTTTAATGGTACCGTGTAATAATCTATATTGGGAATCTCTCCATTTTTCATTTAGAATTGACTTCCTTACTGAACCCCACCCTTCCAGTAGCTTTGGAGTTAATTCTGAATCATCTATGTGCTTTTTCCACAGGGAGAATAATTTATGGGTAATTAGTGGTCTAAGGGAGTTTTGAAGTTTACTGTACATGGAAGATATAGAGATATCTGTCACAGGGGTTTTTACCAGGTCATCCCATTCCCTCCCGTCTATTTCAGCCGAAACATCCTGCAACCGGGACAAAAGATGGTGTCTAATCTGCAAATATTGCAACCAATGAGAGGCAGGAAGGTTAAATTTATTTAGAATTTCCGTACCAGTCAACCATCTGTTCTCCCTCGTGTGCATGAGGTCTCCCAGGGTCTCCATCCCTCTCTCTTTCCATAAACGGAACAACGAATTCTCAATCCCCTGTGGAAAGGTCGGGCTGGCCCAGGGATTTAGAATTTTAGAAATTCTCCATGATAAATTCAATTTTTTCCTAACCGCCTTCCAAGTTATCACCGTGTCTCTGTAAATAAATGTAGCATTGCTTTTCTAATGTTCGTGACCGTCAATCGTCCTCTGATAAAGCCCGCTTGATGAGGTTGAATCAACCTGGGTAATATTGTTGCCAATCTGTCTGCAAGAATTTTCGAAAGAAGTTTCAAGTCTTGGTTTATCAGAGAAATTAATCTATAGCTAGCTGGGTCAGATAATGGTTTACCAGGTTTGGGTATCAGTTTAATATGGGCCATATTCATTCTCTCGGGGATCGGAACACCTCTCAAAATAGAGTTGTATAGCTCCATCAATACTGGGGATATCTGTTCTCTCAATATTTTAAAAAAACTTCCATTAAAACCATCCGGACCTGGCGCTTTGCCCGGGCTCAGGGATTTAATTGCCATGTCTATTTCGCCTATGGAGATGGGGCTATTTAGAAAGTTTTTCTCATCTTCAGTTAAGCCGGGCAGTTTAATGTGATTGAACCAATCCTCCCCCTCTATTCTACCTGTATCCTGTTCTTTATACAGAGTGGCATAGTGTTTCCCTATTATCTGAGCAATTTTATTAGGGACAGACCAAAGCTTTCCGCCATTATCACTGATTGTTAAAATAGGAGTGAAAGATCTCCTACCCTTCGCTAATCTTGCCAATAGGCGTCCCGCTTTGTCTCCGAATCTATTTAATTCTATCTCTAGATGACTTCTATACATGTCCTCTCTTCTAGTTGCCCAATCATCAAAGCATTTTTTGGCCGATATCCAATTCTCCCTATCTAAATATGACATGGTTTGTTTATATAGTGAATACTTCTCTACGTACTGTAGCGCTGACTAGTAGGTATTTTTCTTTGACTTTCTTTTTTAATTTAATGCTATAGGCCATTATACAGTTAGGGCCAGAAATATTTGGACAGTGACACAAGTTTTGTTATTTTAGCTGTTTACAAAAACATGTTCAGAAATACAATTATATATATAATATGGGCTGAAAGTGCACACTCCCAGCTGCAATATGAGAGTTTCCACATCAAAATCGGAGAAAGGGTTTAGGAATCATAGCTCTGTAATGCATAGCCTCCTCTTTTTCAAGGGACCAAAAGTAATTGGACAATGGACTCTAAGGGCTGCAATTAACTCTGAAGGCGTCTCCCTCGTTAACCTGTAATCAATGAAGTAGTTAAAAGGTCAGGGGTGTATTCCAGGTGTGTGGTTTTGCATTTGGAACCTGTTGCTGTGACCAGACAACATGCTGTCAAAGGAACTCTCAATTGAGGTGAAGCAGAACATCCTGAGGCTGAAAAAAAAGAAAAAATCCATCAGAGAGATAGCAGACATGCTTGGAGTAGCAAAATCAACAGTTGGGTACATTCTGAGAAAAAAGGAATTGACTGGTGAGCTTGGGAACTCAAAAAGGCCTGGGCGTCCACGGATGACAACAGTGGTGGATGATCGCCGCATACTTTATTTGGTGAAGAAGAACCCGTTCACAACATCAACTGAAGTCCAGAACACTCTCAGTGAAGTAGGTGTATCTGTCTCTAAGTCAACAGTAAAGAGAAGACTCCATGACAGTAAATACAAAGGGTTCACATCTAGATGCAAACCATTCATCAATTCCAAAAATAGACAGGCCAGAGTTAAATTTGCAGAAAAACACCTCAAGAAGCCAGCTCAGTTCTGGAAAAGTACACTATGGACAGATGAGACAAAGATTAACCTGTACCAGAATGATGGGAAGAAAAAAGTTTGGAGAAGAAAGGGAACGGCACATGATCCAAGGCACACCACATCCTCTGTAAAACATGGTGGAGGCAACGTGATGGCATGGGCATGCATGGCTTTCAATGGCACTGGGTCACTTGTGTTTATTGATGACATAACAGCAGACAAGAGTAGCCAGATGAATTCTGAAGTGTACCGGGATATACTTTCAGCCCAGATTCAGCCAAATGCTGCAAAGTTGATTGGACGGCGCTTCATAGTACAGATGGACAATAACCCCAAGCATACAGCCAAAGCTACCCAGGAGTTCATGAGTGCAAAAAAGTGGAACATTCTGCAATGGCCAAGTCAATCACCAGATCTAAACCCAATTGAGCATGCATTTTACTTGCTCAAATCCAGACTTAAGACGGAAAGACCCACAAACAAGCAAGACCTGAAGGCTGCGGCTGTAAAGGCCTGGCAAAGCATTAAGAAGGAGGAAACCCAGCGTTTGGTGATGTCCATGGGTTCTAGACTTGAGGCAGTGATTGCGTCCAAAGGATTCGCAACAAAATATTGAAAATAAAAAGAAGGGGCAGGTGCTCCGAAACGGAATCCGTCACCTGTGTGTCTCCTCACTCCCTCCCCCAACGCAGAGAAACCATGTAAAGAGGACTCTGAAATAAAAAAGGAAAAAGCTTTGCTCGGTAATAATTTTTTCTTATCCATTGATATTGCTGTCTAGTAAGCGTGCACCCGGGCACATGAACCTGCTTTACTCGCACCCTTACATGTGTAAGTAGCACCGGTCCCTGTAGCACAGCAGTGCCCAGTATATATCTGCAAAACCTTTTAAAAATATTTTGTTTGGGTTATGTTTATTTGTCCAATTACTTTTGACCTCCTAAAATGTGGAGTGTTTGTAAAGAAATGTGTACAATTCCTACATTTTCTATCAGATATTTTTGTTCAACCCTTCAAATTAAACGTTACAATCTGCACTTGAATTCTGTTGTAGAGGTTTCATTTCAAATCCAATGTGGTGGCATGCAGAGCCCAACTCGCGAAAATTGTGTCACTGTCCAAATATTTCTGGCCCTAACTGTATTACCGCGTAAGACCGTCTTTGCCACTTCCCAGAACAATCCCGGAGACGAGAGGTGTTCTGCATTATTGTAGCATATTCCACCCACCATTCTTTTAGCAGTTTACCAAAATTTTCCTCTCTGGTCAGCACATCGGGGAATCTCCATAGTAGTCGGTTCCATTTGGAAACACATCTTTGGTTTCTAATATCATCGGGCTATGGTCAGAAATAACATGTCCCCCATTTTTGAGTCAAGTACTCTTTGAAATAATGAGGATGAGGTGAAAAACATACCCAGTCTCGACCATGATCTATGTACATGGGAGAAGTGGGTATATTCCCTGTCCAGTGGGTGTAGCGTGCGCTATGTATCAACCAAACCGCAGTCAATCAATAGGTTTTCCAAAGGGTTTGACTCAGGGGGGAGCACCACATTTTTCCCCGAAAAACTCCAGAGGTCCCCTCCTTTTCTATCTTCTAACTCGTTAAGCACCCAATTAAAGTCTCCTCCCAATAATTTGTTGCATTCCTGATCCATCAGGAGGCGGCATGATAACTTCTGGAAAAAGGCTTTTTGTGATGAGTTCGGGGCATAAATATTATATAAACTATAATTTACATTTTGTATTTCAATATTCATTTGAAACAACCGACCTTCACCATCCGAATTTGACGACCAAATCTTATGGGCTAGAGATTTGCTACTGAGTACCATAACCCCTGCTTTTTTATCAACTGCTCCTGAACCGTAGACCTCCCCCACCCATAATTTTTTAAGTCTAAAAAAATCGGATTGTTCAAGGTGTATCTCCTGAAGCAAGGCTATGTCCGTTCCAAGTCTTTTGAGGTGGCGGAGAACCATCATTCGCTTCGCCGGGGAGCGAAAACCTTGAACATTTTATGAAACCCATTTTACCATTAGTATTTCTGATAGAAGGATTTGACTGGTGACTTGGTGGTGCGTGGCTAACATAACTAGTAACCCTAGAATTGAAAGCAATGGTTGATAGAGTCATAGCATAAAAGTATGTTAAGAAAGACACTATTAGTAAGGCAATTTTCCCTTTCCATCCCCCCTCCCCCCAACCCTTTTCCCCCCTCCTCCTCCCCTGTCCATCTTCAAGTCTGTTGACTTCACTTTTTTCCTCCTTGGCTGAGGCGTGAAAGAGTAAGCCTCCTCCCCCCTCCATCCCCGCATTTTTAAATATATAACACAAAATTAACAATAAAATTCCCAGACCCCATAAAAGTAACGAAATAATTAACCATTGTCTCCTTGGACGAGGAGAGCAGGCGTCTCAGTTCACGGCCGAGTAAAGCTACAAAGTGCATCATGGTTTCATCATGAGATTTGTGTCCCTCATATCTTGAACTGTAAGCATATATTTTTATACTTATGTTATTGTATATAATGCATCAAGAATAATAACAGAAATATCTCTCTAAACAGGAGGGGGGAGAGAGAAAAAAAAAAGGGGGGAAGGGGGAAAGGGAAGAGGGAGCTTTTGCAGCTGAGTGTAGAAACATGGATGCAGTCTAAAATAGCGCATTACTGTAGCTGAACCGGGTTAGGACCCTCGTCCTAATACAGGAACAAAAGTGCCATCAGGTCACGATTTCCAGTCAAGTGAGTTGTCCTGCATTTTTCTTTGTAGTCCATCTAGGCGTCGGTTGGCGCTGCTGTCTAGGTGTCAGATTCTTCTCCTGGGAGTGGTCCATCAGGACTCTGACCGCAGTGTATACGATCTCGAGGATGGCACGTTACCTATGGCTTCTGTGCCAGTTCCAGGGGCTCCATCCATTTCGTGCGGGCTGTTTGGTTTCGATCCGTTTTCGTCAGAAGATACGTTCTTATTATTGATTAACCTCAATGCTTCTGTAGGATCGGTGAAAGCTACCAGGTCACCTTTTTGTGACCTAAATCTTTAGGTGGCTGGATAGTTAAGTTGAAAACGGATGTTCTTTTTAAACAGTAGGGTACAAACTTCGCTGAATGCCCTTCTACGTCTGGTCACCTCAATAGAATAGTCTGCAAATAAGAGGGCTTTGTAACCCAGGATCATAAGGGGACGTTTTCGCGCTTTGTAGGCACGCAATATTTCCTCTTTGTCCCTGTGGTTAAGGTATTTGGCAATGGCGTGTCTTGGTTTATCAGAGTCTGTATCACGTGCAGAGCCCTTTTTAGGATCACTTTTGGTGGAAATCTTGGGGAGGACCTATTCTATGAGTACGTTCGGTCCTGCATTTATGAGTAAGACCTAGTTCTTTAGGCAGCTCTACTTCAAAAATTTCATCCAGCTGGGCAGGGGAGACAGACTCAGGGAGACCCACAATTTTCAAATTGCTTCTGCGGGATCTGTTCTCTATATCATCAAGTTTATTTATAGCATAAAAGGATTGCTTTTGTAGATCTTGCACCTGCTGCTCCAGCTCCAACACTCTGTCTTCTGCTGCTGCAGTTCTGGCTTCAGCTTTCTGCAGTCTGTGTGCATGTTGACCCATCTCAGATCTCAGATCTTTTGTACTGGCTGCCACCAACTCTGTAACTGCCTGCCTGAACTCCTCTGCGAGGTGGGTTGCCATTTCTTTTGCCAGCCTCTTATAATCGATCTGCTGTGTCTCCCCTGTTACTATATCAGCTCTGTCTTACTGCCATGTTTCCCCCTCATTCTGTATCTGGCTCTGGCTGCAGTGTGTGTCTTCATCATCCCTTTCAGGCGACCCCTCACTTATAGGGGCATTCATCTTAGCTTGTGGCTCCAACCTCTCTCCGCTCTCTATTGCATTAGAAGCGGTGTGGTTTTGCCTCCCCTCAGGCGCCATTACTCGCTTCCCGCGCTTATCCTCCGGTCCCTGCGCCGCAGCTCCTATCTCCACATCTCCCCCCACTGGTCACGTACAGGTCCATTGTGACCGCTGTCACATTCTTTCTGACGCTCATTTTGTTGAGTTTGCTCGTCCCGGGGTCTGGGGATGATCATGCAGGGTGAGGAGGGTTGCGGAGCCTCTCTAGCCCGTCTGCTCATGGGGGCGCCGGAACCGGAAGTCGTTAACCCTGTTTTTAACAACATATGTTATGTGAGGTAAACTGGAGAATTTATGTATATATACTTTGATTACAATATGTAAAAACAGTATTGAGGGTAAACAACTCTCTGTAATGGAAAGCATGAATGTTTCTAATGGCCTGTTGTAGGCTCTATATGTGGTCCTAGTCCTACGGGACACATACTAGATAGCACAAAAAAATCTGGTGAATTGTGAGTAACGATATATATATATGTATAGATGTACAGTCCTTAGGGACTTAAATCTGTTGAATTTGGTGAACCATTTACAGTGTTGGCCAAAAGTATTGACACCCCTGCAATTCTATCAGATAATACTCAGTATCTTCCTGAAAATGATTGCAATCACAAATTCTTTGTTATTATTAGTTCATTTAATTTGTCTTAAATGAAAAAACACAAAAGAGAATGAAGCAAAAAGCAAAACATTGATCATTTCACACAAAACTCCAAAAATGGGTCGGACAAAAGTATTGGCACCCTCAGCCTAATACTTGGTTGCACAATCTTTAGTCAAAATAACTGCGATCAACCGCTTCCAGTAACCATCAATGAGTTTCTTACAATGCTCTGCTGGAATTTTAGACCATTCTTCTTTGGCAAACTGCTCCAAGTCCCTGATATTTGAAGGGTGCCTTCTCCAAACTGCCATTTTTAGATCTCTCCATAGGTGTTCTATGGGATTCAGATCTGGACTCATTGCTGGCCACCTTAGAAGTCTCCAGTGCTTTCTCTCAAAACATTTTCAAGTGCTTTTTGAAGTGTGTTTTGGGTCATTGTCCTGCTGGAAGACCCATGACCTCTGAGGGAGACCCAGCTTTCTCACACTGGGCCCTACATTATGCTGCAAAATTTGTTGGTAGTCTTCAGACTTCATAATGCCATGCACACGGTCAAGCAGTCCAGTGCCAGAGGCAGCAAAGCAACCCCAAAACATCAGGGAACCTCCGCCATGTTTGACTGTAGGGACCGTGTTCTTTTCTTTGAATGCCTCTTTTTTTCTCCTGTAAACTCTATGTTGATGCCTTTGCCCAAAAAGAGAAAACATTTTTCCAAAACATTTTAGGCTTTCTCAGGTAAGTTTTGGCAAACTCCAGCCTGGCTTTTTTATGTCTCGGGGTAAGAAGTGGGGTCTCCCTGGGTATCCTACCATACTGTCCCTTTTCATTCAGACGCCGACGGATAGTACGGGTTGACACTGTTGTTCCATCAGACTGCAGGGCAGCTTGAACTTGTTTGGATGTTAGACGAGGTTCTTTATCCACCATCCGCACAATCTTGCATTGAAATCTCTTGTCAATTTTTCTTTTCCGTCCACATGTAGGGAAGTTAGCCACAGTGCCATGGTCTTTAAACGTCTTGATGACACTGTGCACGGTAGACACAGGAACATTCAGGTCTTTGGAGATGAACTTGTAGCCTTGAGATTGCTTATGCTTTCTCACAATTTGGTTTCTCAAGTCCTCAGACAGTTCTTTGGTCTTCTTTCTTTTCTCCATGCTCAATGTGGTACACACAAGGACACAGGACAGAGGTTGAGTCAACTTTAATCCATGTCAACTGGCTGCAAGTGTGAATAAGTTATTGCCAACACCTGTTAGGTGCCACAGGTAAGTTACAGGTGCTGTTAATTACTCAAATTAGTGAAGCATCACATGATTTTTCTAACAGTGCCAATACTTTTGTCCACCCCCTTTTTTATGTTTGGTGTGGAATTATATCCAATTTCGCTTTAGGACAGTTCTTTTTGTGTTTTTTTTAATATTAGACAAATTAAATGAAGATAATAATACCAAAGAATTTGTGAATGCAATCATTTTCAGGAAGAAACTGAGTATTATCTGACAGAATTGCAGGGGTGTCAATACTTTTGGCCAACACTGTACATATATTGTATACGATGTACAGTCCTTAGGGACTTATCTGTACCACTGTACTAACTGTGACGGGGAACTACCCACTGTCTTCACATTGCCCTTCAAGTCATTTTAATAAAATCACCTTTGTTGGATATATAAGCGTTTACTCCTTTTCTTCGTTAGAAACTGTCTTTAGTAGCTGGCGGAGCACTAATTTCCCCAATGGGTGCTCTGTTATTTATGGAAATTTCTATACTAATCCCCAAGTTATCTGTAAGATTTGTCACCAAAATCTAAGTAGAGGCCGAAAAATCAATAGTTTGAGTACTTTATTCATGAACCGTCACATGGATATGAAGCAAAAGTCGCAGTGGGAAGCTCACTGTGCTATAATGCGGCCTAGCGGGCTGGGCCAACCACCGTCTGCCCCATCAAGTGCATCCGCGGCCTCTCCATCCTCTGTGACTGTGGGGACAGCAGTCACATATGCTTTTGCATTCAGACCTTCCACCTCTTTGTGGCACCCTGGTTAGGGCACCACAGGAACTCTTAGGACATGGATGGAAAGTACACAGCAAGCAGACCCCACTAACTAACAACACCTTTCACCTCAGACCTGTAGGGGGAGCTCCACTGGTTGCCTTAAGCCAGTTTCCCCTATAAATACGGGTCCTGGAGGGAGAGGCACCAGAGTGTGCAGTCACTAGAGAACTGTAAGCAGCTGAGAGAGCTGACCTGGTACTGGAGCCATGCTAGGCCCATACCAGAGACACCTGGAAAGTGGTAGATCCTCAGAGTCAGGGTCACAGGAACAGGAGAGAAGCAAGTACTAAATAGGGGCAGAGGAGTCATCCCAACTCACCCTGACATAGTTCCTGTCACTGGGTCCGAGCTACAAGGACGCAGTACAGACTTTGTAGAGAAACCAGCACCAAAATAGGAGGTCTAGCTCCCCGAACACCCGAAGCACCACCAAATGAGAGCCCGGAGTCAGAGCTCCACAGGAATCCCTTAAAGTGCCCTCAGTGCCGCAAATCCGGGTGTGAAGAGTCACACAGAAAGTGCAGTTAACGGTTTGGTCAGGTTTCGTACATGCTAGACTCCGGCAGAACAACGTTTACCAGAAAGCCTACAACACTGCTTGCTGTGGAAAATCCAGAAGTGTTTACCTCATCTCCGATCGAGTGTACCCGTCAACACCAGTAAAAGGTACTAAAAGACTGTATGTGTGCGTGTCCCTCCTTCCAGTCGTACTACACCGACCGCCTACCCTATTCCCTACAATTCTACTAACTGCCCCGGGGAGCGGTTCCATCTAGCTGCCGTACATCACCCCGGAGGTCTGGGCAGCGCCGGTGCCATCTCCGGACACCTACAGGTGGCGTCACGAAACAAACTTTATTTTCTACCTAACCGTGCATTGACCACCAGGCATTTGCAGCCTCAGGCACAGAACCATGACCGCAGCCAGTGCCTGAGACCTGAGAACCCATCAATGGTGAGTCAATTTTGGCGTCACGAACAGGATGCGAATAGTCCCGTTTCCCAACGGGTATCGTGTGCTATTTAATGACTGTGATTGTTGAACTGTAAATTTGAATCGCCATTGCTGCGCGGAGATCGGGAAAAGAATGGGTGTTACTGCGCAAAAGGGCGCGAAGATAGGCCGCGCCCCACGCTCTGACGAGTTCCGCCGAACGTAGCAGGAACCGGAAACTCCCGTGATGCCTCACTCCCCACCGCTGGGCCGACAACTTCCGTTGATTTGAAAGAGACTGGCCGCGATTAACTAAGGTGGGGCAAGGATGAGTAACCCGGATCCGAGCAACGCGGTAGCCCCGCAAGTAAACCAACCGGTTGCCCCACCGGGGCCCCAGAACGTACAGCCCCCGGTCGTTCAACCACCCGGCGGCGCCATGCTGCCACTGCCGCCCGCATCGGCGGCCCCGATAATGCCGACCCGAATGCAGCCTGGTTATCAAAGTACAGCGTCAAGCCCGGCACCCTAGATGCGTTCCAGAGGAAGATATGCACCGTGCTGGATATGTACGTGATGACCGGTAAGCAGAGAGCGTCAGTAGTAATGGGACAGTTAACAGATGCAGCAGAGCTGGAAACCCGAAACTGTTCTGTGGAAGATCAGGAGTCTGTTGACAGATATTCATAAAGCTAAAGAGAGTCTTTGAGCATCACACTGAATCTCTCCCCCTCCCTGCATCATGTCTTGGCAACCCCAATAAAGGACCGTTTTTCATCATCTCTGGTGAGTGCAGCTTTTCTTCATTTTTAACTGAATCTGAGTTAAGACTGTTGTTTTATCATTGTAAACAAGGGGCACAGGAGAGTGTCCTTGACTATTCACTGCGCCTGCAAGAGGCACTGAGACTGTTAAAACAGGCCTATCCTGGTGGTGTCCGAGATGAAGATAAAACACTGATTGAACAATTTATCAGCCTCAGATTACCTGATGATAGAAAGCAAGCACGCTGGTGGGTTCTGCAAAATCCTGATGCAGAGTTTGCTTCACTGAAAGAGTTAACGGTTCGGGGACAGCAGCTCCCTGCAGTACCAGATTTAACCCCACAGCCGCAGTGGGCTAAAACCCCTTCCGTGCTGGAAGCACCTCCTTCATCCCCTGCAGTCCAATCTAGTGCACAGACTATAACATCTGACCGGTTTGACAAATTGTGATGTGCAGCAGCTGACCAAAGAGGTGGCGAGGCTCCGAGGTGCGAGAAGACCCAAGACAGAAGCAAGGCCATCAGACAAGATCCAGCTCGCTGACAGCCCCGACGACGTTCCGTGGATGAAAAAGAGGACAACGACCGCTGCGAGAGAGACCTATAGATCGCTACAGTGCCGACGGACATCCCATCTGTCGCAAGTGCTACAAAGAAGGACATGTCTACCGTTCCTGTCCTTTAAACGATCAATCCCTGGGAGAGGAGGGCCAACCCCAGGAGTAGACAGTCCAGGCCCGACCAACTGTGAGCACAAGTACATGGGAGATCGTCCATACTTGTCCATCATCATTGATGGCACCGCTACAACCACATTGATAGACACTGGATCCCAGGTGACAACCATCCCGAGTATCCTTTACAAACGGTTCTGGTCCGATGTCAAACTAGAACCCCCAAACCCTGACTTGAACATTGAGGCAACCAATGGGTTGCTAGTTACAATAGAGGGGCAATGGGAGGCAACAGTAAAGGTGGGGAGGGTGAAGTTAAAGAACCAGGGCATCATAGTGGTTCGGAACAAACCATATGAGCGGGATCCACATGTGATACTGGGTACCAATGTGATGGTTAAATGCCTAGATGAAGTGTTGTTTTTGCTCCAACAGAGTGCAGATACCGCTAAGCCAAGAGAGAGAAGAGCTCTTCAGAGGGAGATCCGAGCTCTGGTGTACCAACAGCAGGTAACAATGTCAAATGGTGAAATTGGCAGTGTACGGGTGACAGATCCAATTCCAATTGTAGTACCACCAAGAAGTGAGATGATGATCTGGTGTCGGGCAGCAGTAGGCCTCAGAGGGCAGGACTACCAGGCAGTAGTGGAGCGTGTGATGTTTGACAGTAGTCCTACACTCCTGACAGCCAGGGGGGTGGTTGATGTAAGGAAAGGAAGAGTCCCTATACGTGTACTGTTAGAGCTGTCAATCGGGCTTCAATGCTTATGCTAACCAGAATAGACTGATTTGTAAAATAATAAAGTAGGATCGGCACTGATCTACCGTGTACCTGGACACTCAGTAAAAGACACAGCAGTCAGGTCTTCCAAGAGAGAGTCACACTCTTTAATAGAGAGGCGAGATTATATATCATAATCAAGGACACCATAACAATGGAGCATTACCTAGTAGGGTGATACGTGGCAAGATGGCGGGGACATAGTCATACAAAAATATACAAAAATGCAAGTAATGTGCTAGAGACAGATGTAAATCTATCAACACCTTTATCGAGATATGACACCTAATTAAGGAATGTCTTATTCACAGATCATAAATCATTTGCTACATCCATTTAGACATCTGTTTGCTGCTCTTTATGCTCATAGGGTCACAGTCCGCTTGACTCCATGCTGATTCCATGACTATTATTCTTATACGGGAAGACAAGGCGACAGTATAGGAAATGTTTACCTATACTCCCATACCCATGTCTGCATATTTTTCTATGTTCTCAGCCCTCAATCATTGCCATATTACATTCCTACTAAGGGTATATGAAGTTCAGAAGGAATAGCCATGATAAACTAAAATGGCTGAAAGGACAAAATGGCTGCCAATATAGAGTCAATATAAGTAACAGGCAACTTCTTTAACAGTACTGAATTATGGTGATGATGAAGTAAAACTGCCAAGGTATTCCACTGTTGCAAAACTGTACCATGTTGATAACAATGCAATACATGAAGTTTAAATCATTTTCACAGACAGTAACTGATATACCCCCTCACTCCAAAGGTCAGCTAGAGAAATGGTTTCAGGAGCTCAGTGTAGGAACTGACAACACACCTTCTCACCAGAAAAATGGAGTCTATCGGGTAGTTTGAGAGTATGAGCAGGTGTTTAGCAAACATCCACTTGATTTTGGGAGAATTAAAGGGGTACAACATCATATACCCACAGGTGACCATGCACCCATCAAAGAAAGGTACAGGCCTATACCACCAGCACACTACCAAAAAGCAAAAGAGATGCTACAGGACATGAAGAATGCAGGGGTCATTAGAGACAGTTGTAGTCCCTGGGCAGCACCACTGGTCCTGGTTAAAAAGAAAGATGGTAGTATGAGGATGTGCGTAGACTATAGGCAGATCAACAGAGTAACACACAAGGATGCATACCCGTTACCTCGCATAGAAGAGTCACTAGCTGCACTTAAGTCTGCCAATTACTTCTCCACATTGGATCTTACTAGTGGGTACTGGCAGGTCTCCGTTGCAGAAGAAGATCGTGAGAAGACCGCCTTCACGACGCCGATGGGGTTATGCGAGTTCAACAGTATGCCATTCGGGTTATGCAATGCACCAGGAACATTCCAAAGACTGATGGAGTGTTGCCTAGGCCACAGAAACTTCGAGACTGTGCTGCTGTACCAGGACGATGTCATAGTATACTCACAGACCTATGAAGATCACCTACAACATCTGAGTGAAGTGTTTGAGTCGTTGTCCAAGTATGGTATGAAGCTGAAACCATCCAAGTGTCACTTGCTAAAACCCAAAGTCCAGTACCTGGAACATGTGGTCAGTGGAGAAGGCGTAGCACCTGATCCGGACAAAGTTACAGTCATCAAGAACTGGCCAGCGCCAACCACCTTCAAAGAGGTACGTCAATTCTTAGGACTGGTCGGGTACTACAGCAGGTTTATTAAGGGCTACACGAAGATAGCAGCGCCCATGCAAGATCTTCTGGTAGGTCAATCCAAGAAAGGCAAGATCAGGGGTCCTCCGGTCCAGTGGGCATCAGAACAAGAACAGTCGTTCCAGAAGTTGAAAGATGCCTTAACGGGAGAAGAGATCCTGACCTACCCCGATCACAATCTACCATTTCTGTTATACACAGATGCAAGCAATGAAGGCTTGGGAGCAGTCTTATCGCAGAGACAGCAAGGTAAAGAGAAGGTGATAGCTTATGCCAGCAGAAAGCTCCGTCCAACAGAGAGGAACCCTGAAAATTACAGTTCTTTCAAGTTGGAGTTCCTAGCCCTGGTCTGGGCAATAACAGAACGTTTCAAGCACTACCTGGCATCCTCCCCGTTCATAGCTTTCACTGACAACAACCCTCTAACCCATTTAGAGACTGCAAAGCTGGGAGCCCTGGAGCAGCGTTGGATGGCAAGATTGTCAAACTATGACTTCACTGTCAAGTACCGGGCAGGTCACAAAAATGGCAATGCAGATGCCCTGTCCAGAATGCCTAACCTCCCAGAAGGAGAAGATATAGATGACTTGGAAGAAATAGAATTGCCAGCTTTCCACTGTACAGGTACAGCCTCATGTCATCAGGCCAGTCAAAGGCGTAAAGAGAAAGCCGTGAACCCGTTACCGCACCACGACTGGAAAGAAACTCAAGCCAATGATCCCGATGTTAGCTTGATCAAAGAGTTGATAACCCAAGAACACTCCAGTCTGGATTCAAATGCTTCACAAGATGAAAAACGCCTGTGGAAGGAGAAAGGAAAATTATTCGTCTACCAAGGAAAGCTATGCAGACGTTACCTGAACCCCAGAACTCATGAACTTATCTGGCAGATAGTAGTTCCGAAACCAGACATCAAAATGATCCTAGAAGCTTACCATGATGATGCAGGACACTTTGGTTTTAAGAAACTAGAGATGCTGTTAAAAGACCGTTTCTACTGGGTCGGCATGAGAGGTTCAATTGAGAGATGGTGCAAGAACTGTGGACCGTGTCACCTGAGAAAAAAAGACCAGCAAAGTCAAAAAGCACCATTGCAGCCCATAATTACCAAGAGACCTCTTGAAATAGTTGCTCTTGACCATGTGAAGTTAACCCCAGAGATCAGTACACTACGCACTACATGGTTATCATACTCAAGATTCCTCGTAGTAGTACCAGTCAAGGACTTAACCGCAGAAGTAGCAGCTAAAGCATTCCAGAGTTACTTTTGTCGCCCACATGGGTATCCAGATCAAGTTTTGACAGATCAAGGACCAGCATTCGAGTCAGAACTATTCCATGCGTTCTTAGGATTGTATGGGTGTAAAAAGATAAGGACCACACCGTATCATCCGCAGACAAATGGTCTATGCGAAAAGATGAATAACATAGTCATCGACATGCTGAAGACTTTACCGCTCGATGAAAGAAACCAATGGCCAGAAAAGCTACCTGACCTTGTGGATATCTACAATCATATCCCAGTTAATTCTACCAGCTACGCACCAGCTTATTTAATGCGAGCAAGACCGGGAAAACTTCCAATTGACTTAGAGATGGGAACAGTCGAACCAACCCAAGATTCTCCAGATGAAGATTGGAATCATCAACGCCAAGAACAATACAGGAAAGTCCAAGAGAGTGTTGAAAGAAATCTGAATCAGAGCAGAAGCCAACAAGAACATGATTTCAATAATCATGCCTCAGCAGAACCACTAGCATCAGGTGAACTAGTACTTAAGAGAAAAAGAAAAACCATCAAACTAGATGACAATTGGGAATCGGAACCATACACAGTAATGCCATCTAATTATGACAACTCCAAAACGTGTGTAATCAGCAGAGATCAAGGAAGAACAATTGCAACCATATCCAGAGACCATCTAAAGAGATGCCCTGATCAGTTGAAACCCCAACAAACAGTTTATCCTTCAGTAACAGTTGAAGAACCTAAAGAAGATTTAGTCCATACTGAAATTGGAGATTTACCAGCAGACTGGCCTCAATGAAATGGCGCATTCCTAATACCAGTTATTTCATTCTATCAACCTGTAGAAGATCAAGTACCAATTCAACCCGTTCAAGAAGAACCTGTTCAATTTTAAGAAATGCAGCCTGTTATACCGGAACCTGAGATTCCTGTAATCGGTGAACTTGCTAGTCTCACAGTAAGACCAAGAATTTGCAGACAGCTACCTGCATTACCACCACTAACAGAAGTCAGTACACATGCAACACCTAGCCTACGTAGGTCATGTCACAGTACACAAGGACAGGCCCCACATAGATATTGAGAGTGGGTTTAAAATGTAAAGTATCATAGTACCCGTTATTTAAGTGTAAATAAGTGACCTTAGTCCGCAAGTGTAAAAAGTAGTGTACAGAAGGGTGGAGGAACTGTGCGCAGCCCCAAGAAAATTAAGTTGGGAATAGAAAGTGCCTGGGTAGAGAAAGAAAGTTAGACCCGGCCTCCTAAGCAGAGACACCCATAGGAAATTTGTGTAAAGAAGTGTGTACCTGTAAATGTGTTTAAGCCATCAGAGACTTTACTGCTGGACTTTACCCTTTTTCCCCGTTTACTTGAACCCGGACTATGGTCACAGGACTAGTGTGACAAGAACTGCTTTTTCCCTTTCCCCAGCCTGCGGCAGATGGACTAGTGCCGTATGGACTGCTTTTCCAATTTTTCTCTTTCTTTTTCAGTGATTTTTGTGAATTTTAAAACTCAGTAAATACCGGTTATCAAATGTATATAAAATGTTTAAGTTGTAAAGAAAAACTTTTGCTCAGTCCGGGAGAACTGAAGTTAACTAAGGGAGAATGTGGCACCCTGGTAAGGGCAACTCAGGAACTCTTAGGACATGGATGGAAAGTACACAGCAAGCAGACCCCACTAACTAACAACACCTTTCACCCCAGACCTGTATGGGGAGCTCCACTGGTTGCCTTAAGCCAGTTCCACCTATAAATACGGGTCCTGGAGGGAGAGGCACCAGAATGTGAACTGTAAGCAGCTGAGAGAGCTGACCTGGTACTGGAGCCATGCTAGGCCCATACCAGAGACACCTGGAAAGTGGTAGATCCTCAGAGTCAGGGTCACAGGAACAGGAGAGAAGCAAGTACTAAATAGGGGCAGAGGAGTCATCCCGACTCACCCTGACAGAGTTCCTGTCACTGGGTCCGAGCTACAAGGACGCAGTACAGACTTTGTAGAAAAACCAGCACCAAAGTAGGGGGTCTAGCTCCCCGAACACACGAAGCACCTCCAAATGAGAGCCCGAAGTCAGAACTCGGCAGGAATCCCTTAGAGTGCCCTCAGTGCAGCAAATCCGGGTGTGAAGAATCACACAAAGTGCAGTTAACGGTTTGGTCAGGTTTCATACCTGCCAGACTCCGGCAGAACAACGTTTACCAGGAAGCCTACAACACTGCTTGCTGTGGAAAATCCAGAAGTGTTTACCTCATCTCTGGTCGAGTGTACCCGTCAACACCAGTAAAAGGTACCAAAAGACTGTATGTGTGCGTGTCCCTCCTTCCAGTCACACTACACCGACCGCGCTACCCTATTTTCTACAATTCCTAACTGCCCCGGGGAACCCCCGCTCGCCCTGTAGGGAGCAGTTCCATCTAGATGCCTACATCACCCCGGAGGTCTGGGCAGCGCCGGTGCCATCACCGGACACCTACAGGTGGCGTCACGAAACAAACTTTATTTTCTACCTAACCGTGCATTGACCACTGGGCCTTTGCAGCCTCAGGCACAGAACCGTGACCGCAGCCAGCGCCTGAGACCTGAGAACCCGGCAACGGTGAGTCATCTTTACCCGCAACTGCCAGTGTGATTGGTAGGTCGTCAGTTCTTTTTGGAATTGGAAACACCTGCTGGTGTTGAGCACTGTCAGACATCGAGAGCACCACCTTTGGATGAAGCAACATAATATCTCCACCTGCACCTCCCTCACAGACAGCAGTTTCCGGGGACACCCTACTCAACCCCGTCTCAGCACAGCAGCCAGCCCTCGGTCCCTCAGATGTGGACAAGTAAAAGACCATTTCCTCCTAGCCATGACAAAGCTAAGAGGTTGAATTTCACCATTTGCAAGCTGTTGGCTACAGAAATGCTGCCTTTCCGCCTGGTGGACACAGAGGATTTTCAAGACCTTATGTCAGTCGCAGTGCCCCAGTACCAGATACCCAGTCACCACTACTTCTCAAAGAAAGCTGTGCCTGCGCTACACCAGCATGTTGCACACAACACCGCTTCCTTGAGAAACTCTGTGTGTGACGGTGCATTTCACCACAGACACTTGGACCAGTAAGCATGGACAGGGGCGTTACATGTCGCTGACTGGGCACTGGGTAACTATGGTGACAGCAGGAGAAGGGGCTGCTGTCAAAGTCTTGCCATCCCCACGAGTTGTGGGTCAATCCTCTGTATGTAGAAGTTCCTCCACTGCTTCTGCCTCCTCAACCTCGTCTTGGTCCTCCACCTGCACCCAAAGCCTGTCTGGTAATGCCACCCACATTCTAACTGCGCAGAAGGAATCCTCCACACCTCCTTACTATGCTGGCAGCAGAGCTCAACGGCATCAGGCGGTGTTTACGTTGAAATGTCTGGGAAATGTGAGTCACACAGCTGAGGAGTTGTGGTCAGCTGTGGAGACCGAGTTTCATCAATGGTTGTCTCCACTGATCCAACAGCCAGAAAGGCCGTGTGCGACAATGCTGCAATGCTGGGTGCAGCCCTTCGCCAAGGCAATGTGACACGTGCCTTGTTTGGCTCACGTCTAGAACCTGGTTGTCCAGCAATTTTTAGCCCACTATCCCAGCCTAGATGAGCTTCTGCAGAGGGCATGGTCGCTGTGTGCTTGCGTTCGCATCTCGCAGCTCAACGACTTGCATCTCTACAGAAGTCGTTAGGCCTGCCAGTTCTCCGGCTGAAATGCGATGAGCCGACATGATGGAATTCAACTCTGCACATGTTGCAGAAACTGTGGCAGCACCGACGAGCCCTGGTGCAATACGTTAGATGTATAACCTGGGCCAATGAGATCCAGAGGTGGGGCAAATCACGCTGCTGGAGTGGTCCCAGATCAAGGACCTATGCACCCTTCTGCACAGTTTTGAAATGGCGACAAAGATGTTTAGTGCTGACGATGCCATTATCTGCATGACTATTTTGGTCATTTATATGCTGGAGCACACTTTAAACAGTATTTGGAGTCAGGTGGTGGAACAAGAAGAGGGGGAGGAAGTACAAGAGGAGTCGTATGTGAAAGAGATAACAAGATCTCCAAGGTCCAGACGGTCGGCAGCAGCAAGGCGGCAGGCATGGAAGGTTGGGGGGATGAAGGATTAACAAGGGCGCATGGTAGCAGCCAAACTGCTGAGGAAGGTGCAGGAGCCGAGTAACAAATGGAGGACGAACTGGTGATGGGCATGGAAGACTCATCAGATGAGGGAGACCTTGTTCACATTTCTGTTGTGCAAGCTTGAGGGGAGAGGACAGAGGAAGGAAGCATGATTCCTACCTCGTCACCACCAACACAACAAGTACTTGGGCCTCCTGGATGCACAAGATATGAGTGCCTTCTTGCTGCACTACCTGCAACATGACCCTCGGATTGTCAGAATTTGAAGTAATGCCGACTACTGGGTTGCCACACTCTTAGATCCCCAGTACAAGAGTAAATTTGGCAAAATAATTCCTGCCATAGAAAGGGATTCATGCATGCAGGAGTATCAGCAGAAGCTGTTACAGAATCTTAGATCTGCTTTTCCACAAAACACCAGTGGTGCACATAGTGAATCTCACAGGAGTATCTCCAAGTGAACATCGATGCCATGACTGGTGAACTAGCTCACACCCGTCGATCTCAGAGTCAACCTCTTCCTGCCCTGACCGAAAAATCAAGTAGTCAATCCAATCAGGTATATCAGTCTCATCAGCATCTTCCTCATTGTCCCCACCAAAAGGACTTACAGTTTGGGAATGAGGGTCTACATTATGCTTGCTCAGAACCTTCTTCATCTGGGCCTGGATCCGACTCCCATAGCTTCTGGGCATCAGTGCAGATGATTTCCTCATGTGGACTCACAGAAGCTTTGGAGCAGACCTCTGATTCCCAGGCTATAGTATAAGTGAACATCTCTGCATACTCATCCATCTGTCTTACCCCATACTCAGACGGGCGGCTGGAGACTTGGGAGCTGTGAGGAAGCAAGTGTGATTGGGTTGACACCTCTGAGGACTGGTGTATTTGGAATGTTGAAGTTGAGGTGGAGGAGAGCCCACTTGATGAAACGCCTTTTACCCATTCAAGTGCCTGCTCTTTTTGTGCCTCATCTACAATTGGTAGCGATCGTCGTGTGACTAGTGTCTATAAGAAAGGGATCATATCAGATTGTCCTCGGAAAGAAGTAGACATCTTACTTTGGCTGGAAGTTGGTCTTTCTTCAGCAGATGTTACTGTTGCTTTACCACCTACCCCTCAGAAACAAACTTTTTTTCCCTTTCCACCATGCCCATTTCCCTTTCCACCAGCAGCAGGCCTTTTGCCACTCATTTTGTATGTGAACAAATTTGCAATTCTGCAGTTGTTGCAAAAAAAAATTCGAGCAGAGTGCAGTGGCCAAACAGTGCTACCAGGCCCAAACTATTACCTGGGCTAGATGCAGTTAAAAATTACTATAAAATAGACAGGCAGTGTTGCTTGCTTCACAGCTGGGCTACACCGCTTACTACCAGACACAGATACTAAGCCAAAAGGATTGACTGGGCTAGCTGAAGTAAAAAATTGGCTACGGAAAACAGGTGGTGTAGCTTTCTTCACAGCAGTGCTACACTACCTGCTCAAAAGGATTGCCTGAGCTAGATTTGGCCAGATGCTGTGAAAAACAGTTGCACAGCACTGGCACACACCTGCCTGGCAAAAACTAATAGCAACTGCTCTAACCTAGCCCTCAAAAGGGCTGAAATTACAATTAGTCCCTACTCCCTACTTGTCTGAAGTTGCTCTCAAAAGGGCTGATATTCAAACTAGTCCCTACTCCCTAAACCTATCTGTCTATCTGACTTGATATTCGTTCACTATCTGTCTAAGTCACACTTTATAGCAGCCACAGCAGCAGTAGTGGTGCCTGACTGACACACAACTGCAGCACTGAGGTAATGGTGGCGATGGGGAAAATGTCTGGGTCTTATATGGCAAGGACATGTGACATACACAGCCAATGACACATGCCCTTGCTTGTGTGCAAAAAATGCTGTGTATGTGTGTGATTGGCTGACAGCCTGCACCACCCCACTGTATATGCAGTTAGGAGAAAAAAAAATGGAGATCGGCATTATTTCAGCAGCACTGATCTAAACCCCGCCCCCTCCCTATCCCGCACACTATACAATCGAGTGACCGGATCTCATAGGGGGGGGAAGATGTCGGAATATTGTTAGTCTGGACCCCACAAAACGATTCCCCTTTCCAGATACTGAGATAGCCAAAATTTGAGCTCGATCAAACGACGTTAACCCGTGCCGCTCTTCGCTCAAAGTTTGAAAAAATCAAAATTTTTGGCCAAAAAGCTGATATATGGAGCCATAACTCCAGAACGGTAAA
Source organism: Allobates femoralis (assembly GCA_033576535.1). Lineage (NCBI taxonomy): Eukaryota > Metazoa > Chordata > Amphibia > Anura > Aromobatidae > Allobates > Allobates femoralis. The sequence continues at coordinate 130,441,116 of JARQOC010000011.1, forward strand.
TAATAAAAACACGCTTAATATCTCAAAAGAAAGCTAATGTTGTTCTTCAAAATTTATATTTTATACATAATTGTTGTTATTTTAAGTCAAACTGAGTTACAACAGCTTTTAGCCCCAAGAATGTGACCTGGTACCACTAGGAGCATATTTCGTATATTTTGTTATTAAGTGATACATTTTGGTTTTTTTTGGTATATTTTTGAGTTTAAAGTAGAAATATAATAAAAAAACAAGTACTACTGATAAGTCTAATGACATTTTTTATTTAAAATATAAAAATGAGGTATATAATACATACAAAACAGACACAGAAAAGATACAGACGTAGTACCTACATGGGTTGATAATTTTACATAGTTATCTAATCTATTCTAGAGCTTTTGTTAAAGTAGTTTTTGAAACGTCAGAATATAATGCTTGGCATTTGCTTACAACTTGCAGGACATATTGCTTTTGTTCTTCATCTTTTGTCAGAAGGTCGTTAAAGTCGGTTACTAATTTAACACCACGCTCAGCCATATCATTAAGTACTTTTAATGTTTTGACAATTTTCAATCCTTCTTGGAAGTCATTATTTTGAGGCCAGGTGTTTGGATTTTGTCTTAGGAAGTCTGTTTTTATATTAACTCGGTCAAAGAATGTAAAGTAAATTTACTTACCAAAGAAACGTTTACTTTCTTTGACCAGCGGGTTAGCAACAGATGAGCATGTGTAAACCGCCAGTGTGTGCACAGCGGGTGTCGGTTTACATAGGTTTTAATGTTAATCCAAAAGCCGGTTTGGATTAGCATAAATTTACATAAAACTTATGTAAACCGACCGGCGGTTTACACAGCTAAACCGACCCTAACCCGGCATATGTGCACATACCCTTAATTCACCAGCAGAGTCAGTCAAACTCCCTTATATGCATTTAAGGGAATAAAGTTGGTGCAACACTGAACACATTATGAAAGGGAAGAGCTTAATGGCTATAACATGAAATGCAGGATTGTCTGTGCAGCTAAGAAATGTATATGTGATAAGTGAACTCAGTAAATACTGTTCTGGAATAAATTAATTGAGAGAATTAGCTTCATCACTGACGTCACTGCAAAGAGCCCAGTAACTGCACCAAAGTGCTCTCAAACTCACCGGGTCCTACTCTGACACTATGTGCAAAATACATTGCTGGGATGAGGTTTATGTGCATGTGTTCTGCAATTAAAAAACAAGTGGAAGTGGTATGTTTCAGGACCGGGGTTACAGCAAGATGGAGGTGTGGGCGAAGCTACAGGGCGGGGGAACGCTAATGATCTATGTGTGACGGTGCTTTTGGGGTACCATTACACGTAGCGACGCTACAGTGATCCCGACAGTGATACGACCTGGCCGGGATCGCTGGAGCATCGCTACGTGGTCGCTGGTGAGATGTCAAACAGTCACATCTCACTAGTGACACAGCAATGATCTGGAATGATACGGAGGTCATTGGGAATGTGTCACTCTCGGGCGTAGTATTAAGAGTGCCGGTCATTGTCCCTCTCAAACACAGCGATGCAGCATTTCCAGCAGGAGCGCAACAACCAAATAATGATCCAGAACACTTTGTAACAATCAGCGACCTCACAGCAGAGGCCTGATCGCTGCTAAGTGTCAAACAGCGACATCGCTGGCGAGGTCACTGTTACGTCACAAAACCAGTGACATATCATAGTAACATAGTAACATAGTTTTTAAGGTTGAAGGAAGACTTTAAGTCCATCTAGTTCAACCCATAGCCTAACATGTTGATCCAGAGGAAGGCAAAAAAAACCATGTGGCAACACTAGCTTCACATTGGGGGAAAAAATTCCTTCCTGACTCCAGATATAGCAATCAGACTAATTCCCTGGATCAACGCCCTATCAAAGGATCTAGTATATATAACTGGTAATATTATAGTTTTCAAGAAAGGCATCCAGGCCCATCTTAAATGTTAATAGTGAGTCACTCATTACAACATCATGTGGCAGAGAGTTCCATGTTCTCACTGCTCTTACAGTACAGAATCCATGTCTGTGATTATGATTAAACCTTCTTTCCTCCAGACGTAGAGGATGCCCCCTTGTCCCCGTCTCAGGCCTAAGAGTAAAGAGATCATTAGAAAGTTCTCTGTACTGTCCCCTCATATATTTATACATTATTATAAGATCACCCCTAAGTCTTCGTTTTTCCAAGCTATATAATCCCAAGTTTAATAACCCGTCTTGGTATTGGAGACCCCTCAGTCCTCTAATAACCTTGGTCGCTCTTCTCAGGACCCGCTCTAGTTCAGCTATGTCTTTCTTATACACCGGAGACCAGAATTGTACACAGTATTCTAAGTGTGGTCGCACTTGTGACTTGTATAGAGGTAAAATTATGTTCTCCTCATGAGCATCTATGCCTCTTTTAATGCATCCCATTATTTTATTTGCCTTTGCAGCAGCTGCCTGACACTGGCCACTAAATATGAGTTTGTCATCTACCCATACACCCAGGTCTTTTTCAGTGCCAGTTTTGCCCAGTGTTTTACAATTAAGCACATACCGTATATACTCGCGTATAAGCCGAGTTTTTCAGCCCAAAAATTGGGCTGAAAAGTACCCCCCTCGGCTTATACGCGAGTCAGTGCGGGGGCTGCTGTATACAGCGGTATACAGCAGCCCCCGCATCCCCAGTAATGCAGGGCCCCCCCCTCATGCTCCGGTCACCTGTAAAGCAAGTTATACTTATCAGTGCCCGCTGCCGTCCGCGCCCGCCGCTGCCGACATGCGATCCTCCATCTTCATTCATCTTCTTCCTGCTTCTGTGCGCGTCACAGGCAATGACGTCATTACCGGCGACGCGCACAGGAAACAGGAAGAAGATGCATGAAGACGGAGGATCGGGATGTCGGCAGATGCGGGCGCGGACGGCAGCGGGCACTGATAAGTATAATTTGCTTTACAGGAGACCGGAGCATGAGGGGGGGGCCCTGCATTACTGGGGCTGCCTGTATACTACCACTGGGGCTGCTGTATATAGGGGCCCTGCATTACTGGGGCTGCAATACCACTGGGGCTGCTGTATATAGGGGCCCTGCATTACTGGGGCTGCAATACCACTGGGGCTGCTGTATATAGGGGCTGCAATACCACTGGGGCTGCAATACCACGGGGGGTGCTGTATATAGGGGCTGCAATACCACTGGGGCTGCAATACCACTGGGGCTGCTGTATATAGGGGCTGCAATACCACTGGGGCTGCAATACCACTGGGGCTGCTGTATATAGGGGCTGCAGTACCACTGGGGCTGCAATACCACTGGGGCTGCTGTATATAGGGGCTGCTGTATACACCACTGGGGCTGCAATACCACTGGGGCTGCTGTATATAGGGGCTGCAATACCACTGGGGCTGCAATACCACTGGGGCTGCTGTATATAGGGGCTGCAATACCACTGGGGCTGCAATACCACTGGGGTTGCTGTATATAGGGGCCCTGCATTACTGGGGCTGCAATACCACTGTGGCTGCTGTATATAGGGGCTGCAATACCACTGGGGCTGCAATACCACTGGGGCTGCTGTATATAGGGGCTGCAATACCACTGGGGCTGCAATACCCCTGGGGTTGCTGTATATAGGGGCCCTGCATTACTGGGGCTGCAATACCACTGGGGCTGCTGTATATAGGGCTGCAATACCACTGGGGCTGCAATACCACTGGGGCTGCTGTATATAGGGGCTGCAATACCACTGGGGCTGCAATACCACTGGGGTTGCTGTATATAGGGGCCCTGCATTACTGGGGCTGCAATACCACTGGGGCTGCTGTATATATATGGGGCTGCAATACCACTGGGGCTGCTGTATATAGGGGCTGCAATACCACTGGGCTGCAATACCACTGAGCTGCTGTATATAGGGGCTGCTGTATACACCACTGGGGCTGCAATACCACTGGGGCTGCTGTATATAGGGGCTGCAATACCACTGGGGCTGCTGTATATAGGGGCTGCAATACCACTGGGGCTGCAATACCACTGGGGCTGCTGTATATTGGGGCTGCTGTATACACCTCTGGGGCTGCATATACCTCTGGGGCTGCTGTATACTACCACTGGGGCTGCTGCTGTATACTACCACTGGGGAGGCTGCTGTATACTACCACTGGGGAGGCTGCTGTATACCTCACTGCTGGGGGTTGTATACCTGTGCTGGAGTCCACCCTCGGCTTATACGCGAGTCAATAGATTTTCCCAGGTTTTGGGGGCAAAAGTAGGGGGGTCGGCTTATACACGGGTCGGCTTATACACGAGTATATACGGTAATTATACCTTTTGTTTCCTCTTCCCAAGTGCATGACCTTACATTTATCCCCATTAAAGCTCATTTGCCATTTATCAGCCCAAGCTTCTAGTTTACATAAATCCTCCTGTAATATAAAATTGTCCTCCTCTGTATTGATTACTCTGCAGAGTTTAGTGTCATCTGCAAATATTGAGGTTCTACTCTGTATGCCCCCTACAAGGTCATTAATAAATATATTAAAAAGAAGCGGGCCCAACACTGACCCCTGTGGTACCCCACTGTTAACTGTGACCCATTCTGAGTGTGTTCCATTAATGACCACCCTTTGTTTCCTATCGCTAAGCCAGTTTTTAACCCACTTACACATATTTTCCCCTATCCCCATTGCTCTCATTTTATGTATCAACCTTTTGTGTGGCACCGTATCAAAAGCTTTTGAAATGTCCATATACACCACGTCCACTGCATTTCTTTGGTCCAGTCCAGAACTTACTTCTTCATAGAAGCTTATCAGATTAGTTTGACAGGAACGGTCCCTCGTAAAACCATGTAGATATTGGGTCATGAGTAGTGATGAGCAGTACTAAAATGCTCGGGTGCTCGAAGCTCGGGCTGAGCATCCCGAGATACTCGTGTACTCGGCCCGAGTAACGAGCCCAATGTTATCCTATGGGAGACACGAGTATTTTTATGAAATGACTGCCGGCTGCCTGGAAAAACCATAAAAATGTCACAAAAGTCTCAGAAGAGTGCTGAAATGACATGGCAACACCATGGGGAAGACCCCTGGAAGCATTTCTCACTCAAAAGTCACAGCTCTGAACAATGTTGTCCAAGTTTCACGCCAATTTTACGGAGTCTCCAGAAAACCTTCCAAAATGGCACCAAAATGAATATTTAGGTTGGAAATGTTAAGGGCACATACCCAATAGTGAGATGCAGCTGTTGTATGTCACTTTTTGTGATTACATAAAAGATTTTACGTGAAAACATTGTGCGACACTCCGATGACCCTGACGAGACGTACATGAAGCCCTGTCTTGAAATAAAGTGCCCATTTTGAGGAACTGGGTCTATTGTAGTATCTTCCTTTGCAAGGGTAGTCAAAAATTGGGAGGTTCACCAATGCCCCTGGATACAGACATGCAGGATGGCCTGTAAACAAGAACTGGGTGTATTTTAGTATAGCCCTTTGGTCAGGGCAGCCAAAAATTGGGAGGCTCCTCTTTGTCCCTGGATAGAGATGTGCAGGAGGGCCTGTAACCCTCAAGTGGGTGTATTTTAGTATAGCCCTTTGGTCAGGGCAGCCAAAAATTGGGAGGTTCAACAATGACCCATGCTTACAGACATGTAGTAGGGCCTGTAACCCTCAAGTGGGTGTATTTTACTATAGCCCTTTGGTCAGGGCAGCCAAAAATTGGGAGGTTCAAACAATGACCCATGCTTACAGACATGTAGTAGGGCCTGTAACCCTGAAGTGGGTGTATTTTACTATAGCCCTTTGGTCAGGGCAGCCAAAAATGGGGAGGTTCAACAATGACCCATGCTTACAGACATGTAGTAGGGCCTGTAACCCTCAAGTGGGTGTATTATAGTATAGCCCTTTGGTCAGGGCAGCCAAAAATTGGGAGTTTCAACAATGACCCATGCTTACAGACATGTAGTAGGGCCTGTAACCCTCAAGTGGGTGTATTTTAGTATAGCCCTTTGGTCAGGGCAGCCAAAAATTGGGAGGCTCCTCTTTGTCCCTGGATAGAGACGTGCAGGAGGCCTGTTAAGAACTGGGTGTATTGTAGTATAGCCCTTTTGTCAGGGCAGCCAAAAATTGGGAGCTCCTCTTTGTCCCTGGATTGAGACGTGCAGGAGGGCCTGTTAAGAAGAACATGTGTATGTAGTATAGCCCTTTTGTCAGGGCAGCCAAAAATTGGGAGGCTCCTCTTTGTCCCTGGATAGAGACAGTGCAGGAGGGCCTGTTAAGAACTGGGTGTATATGTAGTATAGCCCTTTTGTCAGGGCAGCCAAAAATTGGGAGGTTCAACAATGACCCATGCTTACAGACATGTAGTAGGGCCTGTAACCCTCAAGTGGTGTGTATTTACTATAGCCCTTTGGTCAGGGCAGCCAAAAATTTGGGAGGCTCCTCTTTGTCCCTGGATAGAGATGTGCAGGAGGGCCTGTAACACTCAAGTGGGTGTATTATAGTATAGCCCTTTGGTCAGGGCAGCCAAAAATGGAGTTCAACAAGACCCATGCTTACAGACAGTAGTAGGGCCTGTAACCCTGAATGGGTGTATTTATATAGCCCTTTGTCAGGCAGCCAAAAATGGGAGTTTCAACATGCCCATGCTTACAGACATGTAGTAGGGCCTGTAACCCTCAAGTGGGTGTATTTAGTATAGCCCTTTGGTCAGGGCAGCCAAAAATTGGAGCTCTTCTCTTGTCCCTGGATAAGACTGCAGTAGGGCCTGTTAAGAACCTAGGGTGTATTGTAGTATAGCCCTTTGTGTCAGGGCAGCCAAAAATTGGGAGGCTCTCATCATGTCCCTGATTAACTGCAGAGAGGGCCTGTTACAGAACAGGGTGTATTGTAGTATAGCCCTTTTGTCAGGGCAGCCAAAAATTGGGAGGCTCTACTATTGCCCATGTTAGCAGACGTGTATAGTAGGCCTGTTAAAACCCACAGCTGGTGTTATTGTATTAGTATAGCCCTTTGGTCAGGGCAGCCAAAAATTGGGAGGTCACATGCCCTGCATTAAGACATGCTAGAGGGCCTGTAAACCTCAATGGGTGTATTTTAGTATAGCCCTTTGGTCAGGGCAGCCAAAAATTGGGAGGCTCCTCTTTTCCTGGATGAGACGTGCAGGAGGGCCTGTTAACAACAATGGTGTATTTTAGTATAGCCCTTTTGTCAGGGCAGCCAAAAATTGGGAGGCTCCTCTTTGTCCTGGATAGAGACTGCAGAGGGCCTGTAAGAACTGGGTGTATTGTAGTATAGCCCTTTGTCAGGCAGCCAAAAATTGGAGGTTCAACAATGACCCATGCTACAGACATGTAGTAGGCCTGTAACCCTCAAGTGGTGTATTTACTATAGCCCTTTGGTCAGGGCAGCCAAAAATTGGGAGGCTCCTCTTTGTCCCTGGATAGAGATGTGCAGAGGGCCTGTAACCTCAAGTGGGTGTATTTAGTATAGCCCTTTGTCAGGGCAGCCAAAATTGGGAGTCCTATTGACCCTGATTAAGATGAGAGGGCCTGTAACGAATGGGTGTATTTTAGTATAGCCCTTTGGTCAGGGCAGCCAAAAATTGGGAGTTCAACAATGCCCATGCTTACAGACATGTAGTAGGCCTGTAACCCTAAGTGGGTGTATTTTAGTATAGCCCTTTGGTCAGGGCAGCCAAAAATTGGGAGGTTCACATTGCCCATGCATAGAGACAGGTAGGGCCTGTAACCTAAGATGGGTGTATTTTAGTATAGCCCTTTTGTCAGGGCAGCCAAAAATTGGAGGCTCCTCTTTGTCCCTGGATAGAGACGTGCAGAGGGCCTGTTAAGAACAGGATGTGTATAGTATTGTAGTATAGCCCTTTTGTCAGGGCAGCCAAAAATTGGGAGGCTCCTCTTTGTCCCTGGATAGAGACATGCAGGAGGGCCTGTTAAGAACTGGGTGTATTGTAGTATAGCCCTTTTGTCAGGGCAGCCAAAAATTGGGAGGTTCAACAATGACCCATGCTTACAGACATGTAGTAGGGCCTGTAACCCTCAAGTGGGTGATATTTTACTATAGCCCTTTGGTCAGGGCAGCCAAAAATTTGGAGGCTCCACTTGTCCCCTGGACTAGAATGTGCAGGAGGGCCTGTAACCTCAAGTGGGTGTATTATAGTATAGCCCTTTGGTCAGGGCAGCCAAAAATTGGGAGTTCCAATCATTGACCCATGTATACAGACATGTAGTAGGGCCTGTAACCCTGAATGGGTGTATTTTATTATAGCCCTTTGGTCAGGGCAGCCAAAAATGGGAGGTTCAATAATGCCCATGCTTACAGACATGTAGTAGGGCCTGTAACCCTCAAGTGGGTGTATTTTAGTATAGCCCTTTGGTCAGGGCAGCCAAAAATTGGGAGGTTCAACAATTGACCCATGCTTACAGACATGTAGTAGGGCCTGTAACCCTCAATGGGTGTATTTTAGTATAGCCCTTTGGTCAGGGCAGCCAAAAATTGGGAGGCTCCTCTTTGTCCCTGGATTAGAGACGTGCAGGAGGGCCTGTTAACATCAGGGTGTATTGTAGTATAGCCCTTTTGTCAGGGCAGCCAAAAATTGGGAGGTCCTCTTTGTCCCTGGATTAAGACTGCAGGAGGGCCTGTTAAGAACTGGGTGTATTGTAGTATAGCCCTTTTGTCAGGGCAGCCAAAAATTGGGAGGTTCAACATGACCCATGCTTACAGACATGTAGTAGGGCCTGTAACCCTCAAGTGGGTGTATTTAGTATAGCCCTTTGGTCAGGGCAGCCAAAAATTGGGAGTTTCAACAATGACCCATGCTTACAGACATGTAGTAGGGCCTGTAACCCTCAAGTGGGTGTATTTTAGTATAGCCCTTTGGTCAGGGCAGCCAAAAATTGGGAGACTCCTCTTTGTCCCTGGATAGAGACTTGCAGAGGGCCTGTTAAGAACTGGGTGTATTGTAGTATAGCCCTTTTGTCAGGGCAGCCAAAAATTGGGAGGCTCCTCTTTGTCCCTGGATTGAGACGTGCAGGAGGGCCTGTTTAAGAAAACAGGGTGTATTGTAGCATAGCCCTTTTGTCAGGGCAGCCAATAATTGGTAGGCTCCTCTTTGTCCCTGGATAGAGACTGCAGGAGGGCCTGTTAAGAACTGGGTGTATTGTAGTATAGCCCTTTTGTCAGGGCAGCCAAAAATTGGGAGGTTCAACAATGACCCATGCTTACAGACATGTAGTAGGGCCTGTAACCCTCAAGTGGGTGTATTTTACTATAGCCCTTTGGTCAGGGCAGCCAAAAATTGGGAGGCTCTTCTTTGTCCCTGGATAAGATGTGCAGGAGGGCCTGTAACCCTCAAGTGGGTGTATTTTAGTATAGCCCTTTGGTCAGGGCAGCCAAAAATTGGGAGTTTCAACAATGACCCATGATTAAAGACATGTAGTAGGGCCTGTAACCCTCAAGTGGGTGTATTTTAGTATAGCCCTTTGGTCAGGGCAGCCAAAAATTGGGAGTTTTCAACAATGACCCATGCTTACAGACATGTAGTAGGGCCTGTAACCCTCAAGTGGGTGTATTATAGTATAGCCCTTTGGTCAGGGCAGCCAAAAATTGGGAGTTTCAACAATGACCCATGCTTACAGACATGTAGTAGGGCCTGTAACCCTCAAGTGGGTGTATTTTAGTATAGCCCTTTGGTCAGGGCAGCCAAAAATTGGGAGGCTCCTCTTTGTCCCTGGATAGAGACGTGCAGGAGGGCCTGTTAAGAACTGGGTGTATTGTAGTATAGCCCTTTTGTCAGGGCAGCCAAAAATTGGGAGGCTCCTCTTTGTCCCTGGATTGAGACGTGCAGGAGGGCCTGTTAAGAATAACAGGGTGTATTGTAGTATAGCCCTTTTGTCAGGGCAGCCAAAAATTGGGAGGCTCCTCTTTGTCCCTGGATAGAGACGTGCAGGAGGGCCTGTTAAGAAGAACAGGGTGTATTGTAGTATAGCCCTTTTGTCAGGGCAACCAAAAATTGGGAGGTTCAACAATGACCCATGCTTACAGACATGTAGTAGGGCCTGTAACCCTCAATGTGGTGTATTTTACTATAGCCCTTTGGTCAGGGCAGCCAAAAATTTGGGAGGCTCCTTTGTCCCTGGATAGAGATGTGCAGGAGGGCCTGTAACCCTCAAGTGGGTGTATTTTTAGTATAGCCCTTTGGTCAGGGCAGCCAAAAATTGGGAGTTTCAACAATGACCCATGCTTACAGACATGTAGTAGGGCCTGTAACCCTAAGTGGGTGTATTTTACTATAGCCCTTTGGTCAGGGCAGCCAAAAATTGGGAGATTTCAACAATGACCCATGCTTACAGACATGTAGTAGGGCCTGTAACCCTCAAGTGGGTGTATTTTATATAGCCCTTTGGTCAGGGCAGCCAAAAATTGGGAGGCTCCTCTTTGTCCCTGGATAGAGACTGTGCAGGAGGGCCTGTAAGAACTAGGTGTTATTTTAGTATAGCCCTTTTGGTCAGGGCAGCCAAAAATTGGGAGGCTCACTTTGTCCCTGGATTGCAGACTGTAGGAGGGCCTGTTAAATGAAGGGTGTATTTTTAGTATAGCCCTTTGTCAGGGCAGCCAAAAATTGGGAGGTCCATCAATGTCCCTGGCTTACAGACGTGTAGTAGGGCCTGTTAAAACACAAGGGTGTATTTAGTATAGCCCTTTGGTCAGGGCAACCAAAAATTGGGAGGTTCACTATGCCCTGCTAAGAGATGTAGTAGGGCCTGTAACCCTCAAGTGGGTGTATTTTATATAGCCCTTTGGTCAGGGCAGCCAAAAATTGGGAGGCTCAACATTGTACCCATGATTAAAGAATGTCAGAGGGCCTGTAACCCTCAAGTGGGTGTATTATAGTATAGCCCTTTGGTCAGGCAGCCAAAAATTGGGAAATTTCAACAATGACCCATGATTAAGACATGTAGTAGGGCCTGTAACCCTCAAGTGGGTGTATTTTTACTAAGCCCTTTGGTCAGGGCAGCCAAAAATTGGGAGGTTTCAACAATGACCCATACTTACAGACATGTAGTACGGCCTGTAACCCTGAAGTGGGTGTATTTTACTATAGCCCTTTGGTCAGGGCAGCCAAAAATTGGGAGGTTCACTATGTCCCATCTTACTAGAGATGTGAGTAGGGCCTGTAACCCTCAAGTGGGTGTATTTTACTATAGCCCTTTGGTCAGGGCAGCCAAAAATTTGGGAGGCTTCCTCCATGTCTCTGATAGAATGTCAGTAGGGCCTGTAACCCTCAAGTGGGTGTATTTTAGTATAGCCCTTTGGTCAGGGCAGCCAAAAATGGGAGGTTCATCAATGACCCATGCTTACAGACATGTAGTAGGGCCTGTAACCCTGAAATGGGTGTATTTTACTATAGCCCTTTGGTCAGGGCAGCCAAAAATTGGGGAGGTTCAACAATGACCCATGCTTACAGACATGTAGTAGGGCCTGTAACCCTCAAATGGGTGTATTTAGTATAGCCTCTTTGGTCAGGGCAGCCAAAAATTGGGAGGTTCACTTTGACCCTGCTTAAGACTGCAGGTAGGGCCTGTTAAAATGGGTGTATTTTAGTATAGCCCTTTGGTCAGGGCAGCCAAAAATTGGGAGGCTCCTCTTTGTCCCTGATATGAGACGTGCAGTAGGGCCTGTTAAGAAACAGGGTGTATTGTAGTATAGCCCTTTTGTCAGGGCAGCCAAAAATTGGGGGGCTTCACTATGACCCTGGCTTACAGACATGCAGTAGGGCCTGTTAAGACCAGGGGTTATTGTAGTATAGCCCTTTGGTCAGGGCAGCCAAAAATGGGGAGGTTCAACAATGACCCATGCTTACAGACATGTAGTAGGGCCTGTAACCCTCAAGTGGGTGTATTTTACTATAGCCCTTTGGTCAGGGCAGCCAAAAATGGGGAGGTTCAACAATGACCCATGCTTACAGACATGTAGTAGGGCCTGTAACCCTCAAATGGGTGTATTTTACTATAGCCCTTTGGTCAGGGCAGCCAAAAATTGGGAGGTTCAACCGTGACCCATGCTTACAGACATGTAGTAGGGCCTGTAACCCTCAAGTGGGTGTATTATAGTATAGCCCTTTGGTCAGGGCAGCCAAAAATTGGGAGGCTCCTCTTTGTCCCTGGATAGAGACGTGCAGGAGGGCCTGTTAAGAAGAACAGGGTGTATTGTAGTATAGCCCTTTTGTCAGGGCAGCCAAAAATTGGGAGGCTCCTCTTTGTCCTTGGATAGAGACGTGTAGGAGTGCCTAAAAACATTTTTCCATTGAAAAGGAGCGGGTCTCCTGTCATTGTAATGCCCATTCTAACAGAATGGGCTAAAAAATTTACCACTGCGGGTATACCTCAAACAAGAGCCTAACTATTCTAACGCTCATCATGGTGTCACATGAGGAGAAGGAGTAGCAGTCCAGCGATTAGCCAAAGTACGGAAGTGTGTACCCATGGGTGAGTGGAGGTACATGTCAAATTCAAATAACAAAATTAAATTCAGTTGTCATTTGCTGGTGGTGTGGTGAAGTCTGGCCCAATCCAACCCTTGTTCATCTTGATCAGAGTGAGCCTGTCCGCATTTTCAGTTGACAGGCGGGTGCGTTTATCAGTGATTATTCCACCTGCTGCACTGAAAACACGCTCTGATAAAACGCTAGCGGCAGGGCAGGCCAGGACTTCTAAGGCGTAGAGAGCCAATTCATGCCACGTGTCGAGCTTGGAGACCCAATAATTGAAAGGCACCGATGAATCTCGCAGTACAGTTGTTCGATCTGCAAGGTACTCCTTCAGCATCTGCCCAAACTTAGCATTTCTGGTGGCACTACCCCGCACCTCAGGGGCTGTGGTACGTGAGGGGCTGAGAAAACTGTCCCACATCGTAAAGACAGTTCCCCTGCCTCTGGCGGATTGGACTTGTGCCCCTCTCGGCCGTACGCCTTGGTTGTCCATCGAATCCTGACCTATGCCGCTAGCGTTTTGTGAGGGGAAGGATTTCACAACTTCCGTGACTATGGCCCTCTGGAACTGCAGCATTTTGGCTGACCTCTCCGCCTCAGGAATGAGAGACATAAAGTTCTCCTTGTAGCGTGGGTCTAAGAGTGTTGCCAACCAGTACTGATTGTCGGCCAAGATGTTCTGAACGCGAGGGTCACGAGACAGGCAGCTTACCATAAAGTCAGCCATGTGCGCCAGACTCTTAACAGCCATCACTTCAGTATCCAGACCAACACGATGACTGAACATGCTGTCCTCCTCCTCCTCCTCCTCCTCATCTCCCCTGTCCTCTGGCCAGCCACACTGAATCGAGGGTATGACTGGTGTGCATGTCATATCCCCAATTTGGCCTGACAGTTGCTCCATGTCTTCATCGTCCTCCTCCTCCTCGTCATAGTCCTCCACTACACGTTGTGATGACATGAGGCTGGGCTGTGTGTTTTCACCCACACCCACTACAGTTTCTTGCTCTAAGTCATCGCGCTCGGCCTGCAATGCATCCTCTTTTATTTTCAGCAGAGACCGTTTTAGAAGGCAGAGTAGTGGTATGGTGACGCTAATAATGGCGTCATCGCCGCTCACCATCTTGGTGGAGTCCTCAAAGTTTTGGAGGACGGTGCATAGGTCCGACATCCATCTCCACTCCTCAGGTGTTATGTGTGGAGTTTGACCAATTTCCCGACGGCTTAGGTGATGCAGGTAGTCCACAACTGCCCTCTTCTGCTCACATATCCTGACCAACATGTGCAGCGTTGAATTCCAACGCGTGGGGACATCACACACCAGTCTGTGGGCCGGAAGACGCAAACGGCGCTGAAAGCTGGCAAGGCCGGCTGAAGCAGCAGGTGACTTGCGAAAATGTGCTGACAGACGCCGAACTTTTACCAGCAGGTCAGACACCTCCGGGTATGACTTCACAAACCTCTGAACCACCAGGTTGAGCACATGGGCCACGCATGGAACATGCGTCAGCTGCCCTCGCCTCAAAGCTGCCACCAGGTTCCGGCCATTGTCACACACGACCTTTCCTGGCTTTAGGTTCAGAGGTGTGAGCCAGTGATCTGCCTGCTGTTTCAGAGCTGTCCACACCTCTTCTGCATTGTGTGGTTTGTCACCTATGCAGACTAGCTTCAGCACAGCCTGTTGACGCTTTGCAGAGGCAGTGCTGCAGTGCTTCCAGCTTGGGACTGGTGTGGAGGGTACAGTGGATGAGGATGCGCAGGTGGAGGAGGAGGAGGCTGAAGAGCATGACATTCCGGAGCTGTAGAGTGTCGGTGAAACCATGACAGAGGTAGGGCCTGCTATCCTTGGTGTGGGAAGGACGTGTTCCGTCCCTCGCTCAGACTGGGTCCCAGCCTCCACAATATTAATCCAGTGTGCCGTCAAGGAGATGTAGCGGCCTTGCCCACAAGCACTTGTCCACGTGTCAGTGGTTAGGTGGACTTTGGCTGAAACAGCATTGTTCAGGGCACGTGTGATGCTGTTGGACACGTGGTTATGCAATGCGGGGACGGCACATCTGGAGAAATAGTGTCGGCTGGGGACCGAGTAACGTGGGACAGCAGCCGCCATCAGGTCGCGGAATGCGTCCGTCTCCACCAGACGGAAAGGCAACATTTCTAGCGCTATGAGTCGCGAAATGTGAGCATTGAGGACTGTGGCATGTGGGGCATTGGCAGCGTATTTGCGCCTGCGTTCAAATGTTTGCTGAATGGATAATTGAACGCTGCGCTGGGACAAGGACGTGCTTGATGGTGGTGTAATTTGTGCTTCAGCAACTTCAGGTGCTGGACCGGAGGCTTGTTCGCGGCCAGCATGGACAGGGGATTGGCTTGCATGCACAACAGCGGAAGACGTAGCAGTGACATCAGCACGCACCACTCCTCGACTCTGTGGTACTTCCCACAAAGTCGGGTGCTTGGCTGACATGTGCCTGATCATGCTGGTGGTGGTCAGGCTGCTAGTTTTCGTACCCCTGCTGATAGTGGCATGGCAGGTGTGGCAAATGGCCTTTTTAGAGTCTTCTGGAGCCAACTTAAAAAACTCCCAGACTCGGGAAGACCGAACATTTGCACAGGCACCTTGAGTCGTGTTGTTGTCCCGGGGAACGGTTGCCTGCCTTCTGCCTGCGGACGCAACCCTGCTTCGTACTGGCTGTTGGGATGCTACGCCTCCCTCCCCCTGTGCACTGCTGTCCTCGCTCTGCATATCCTCCTGCCATGTAGGGTCAGCTACTGGATCATCCACCACGTCGTCTTCCTCTTCCGCACCCTGATCCTCCTCCTGACTTCCTGGCAATTGTGTCTCATCATCGTCCACCCCTTGTTGAGACACTTTGACAACGTTCCGTTCATCATAACGCGGCTGCTCAAATATTTGGGCATCTGTACATACCATCTCCTCATGACCCACTTCAAGAGGAGGTGGCGACAGGCCAGATTCTGCGAATGGATACGTGAACAGCTCTTCCGAGTGTCCTAGTGTGGGATCTGAAATGTCCGTGGACGTGTACTCGGCCAGGTGGTAGGAAGGAGGATCAGGTTGGGAAATGTGCGGTGCAGTATCACGGCTACTGACAGTTGACCGTGCGGAAGACAGGGTATTTGTGGAGGTGCCCATTTGACTTGAAGCATTATCCGCTATCCAAGTAACAATCTGTTGACACTGGTCTTGGTTCAACAGTGGTGTACTGCTGCGGACCCCAAGAATTTGGGACAGGACGTGCGAGCGAGGAGATGTGGCCCTTTGTTGTTGCGAAATGAGTGCTTGCACACGACCTCGGCCTCTGCCTGCACCACCATCACGTCCACTTCCTTGTTCCTTGCCAACGCCCTTGCCAACGCCTTTGCGCATTTTGCCTGTATAGAGCGACAACTGTCTGGTGACTGTGGAGGTCACAGGAGATTAGGATTTTAGTTCCCTAACCTGTAGAAAGGTATGACGTACAACATGTGTGACTGTTGAGATGACAAGAGTTAGGATTTTAGTTCCCTAACCTGTATAAACGTATGACGTACAACAGTGTGGTGACTGTTGAGATGACAAGAGTTAGATTTTAGTTCCCTAACCTGTATGAACGTATGACGTACAACAGTGTGGTGACTGTTGAGATGACAAGAGTTAGGATTTTAGTTCCCTAACCTGTATGAACGTATGACGTACAACAGTGTGGTGACTGTTGAGATGACAAGAGTTAGGATTTTAGTTCCCTAACCTGTATAAACGTATGACGTACAACAGTGTGGTGACTGTTGAGATGACAAGAGTTAGGATTCTAGTTCCCTAACCTGTATGAACGTATGACGTACAACAGTGTGGTGACTGTTGAGATGACAAGAGTTAGGATTTTAGTTCCCTAACCTGTATGAACGTATGACGTACAACAGTGTGGTGACTGTTGAGATGACAAGAGTTAGGATTTTAGTTCCCTAACCTGTATAAACGTATGACGTACAACAGTGTGGTGACTGTTGAGATGACAAGAGTTAGGATTTAGTTCCCTAACCTGTATGAACGTATGACGTACAACAGTGTGGTGACTGTTGAGATGACAAGAGTTAGGATTTTTAGTTCCCTAACCTGTATGAACGTATGACGTACAACAGTGTGGTGACTGTTGAGATGACAAGAGTTAGGATTTTAGTTCCCTAACCTGTATGAACGTATGACGTACAACAGTGTGGTGACTGTTGAGATGACAAGAGTTAGGATTTTAGTTTCCCTAACCTGTATGAACGTATGACGTACAACAGTGTGGTGACTGTTGAGATGACAAGAGTTAGGATTTTAGTTCCCTAACCTGTATGAACGTATGACGTACAACAGTGTGGTGACTGTTGAGATGACAAGAGTTAGGATTTTAGTTCCCTAACCTGTATGAAACGTATGACGTACAACAGTGTGGTGACTGTTGAGATGACAAGAGTTAGGATTTTAGTTCCCTAACCTGTATGAACGTATGACGTACAACAGTGTGGTGACTGTTGAGATGACAAGAGTTAGGATTTTAGTTCCCTAACCTGTATGAACGTATGACGTACAACAGTGTGGTGACTGTTGAGATGACAAGAGTTAGGATTTTAGTTCCCTAACCTGTATAACGTATGACGTACAACAGTGTGGTGACTGTTGAGATGACAAGAGTTAGGATTTTAGTTCCCTAACCTGTATGAACGTATGACGTACAACAGTGTGGTGACTGTTGAGATGACAAGAGTTAGGATTTTAGTTCCCTAACCTGTATGAACGTATGACGTACAACAGTGTGGTGACTGTTGAGATGACAAGAGTTAGGATTTTAGTTCCCTAACCTGTATGAACGTATGACGTACAACAGTGTGGTGACTGTTGAGATGACAAGAGTTAGGATTTTAGTTCCCTAACCTGTATAACGTATGACGTACAACAGTGTGGTGACTGTTGAGATGACAAGAGTTAGGATTTTAGTTCCCTAACCTGTATAAACGTATGACGTACAACAGTGTGGTGACTGTTGAGATGACAAGAGTTAGGATTTTAGTTCCCTAACCTGTATTAACGGTATGTACGTACAACATGTGGTGACTGTTGTGACAGAGTAGGATTTTAGTCCCTAACCTGTATAAGTATGACTACACCGTGTGGTGACTGTAATGGTTTGAAGAAGGATTTTAGTCCCTAACCTGTATTAAGGTAGTACGTACACCTGTCTGGTGACTGTAATGTTGAAGAGAGGATTTTAGTTCCCTAACCTGTATTAAGGTAGTACGTACACCTGTCTGGTGACTGTAATGGTTTGAAGAGAGGATTTTAGTCCCTAACCTGTATTAAGGTAGTACTACACCTGTCTGGTGACTGTAATGGTTTGAAGAGAGGATTTTAGTCCCTAACCTGTATTAAGGTAGTACGTACACCTGTCTGGTGACTGTAATGGTTTGAAGAGAGGATTTTAGTTCCCTAACCTGTATTAAGGTAGTACGTACACCTGTCTGGTGACTGTAATGGTTTGAAGAGAGGATTTTAGTCCCTAACCTGTATTAAGGTAGTACGTACACCTGTCTGGTGACTGTAATGGTTTGAAGAGAGGATTTTAGTCCCTAACCTGTATTAAGGTAGTATGTACACCTGTCTGGTGACTGTTTTGATGACAAGAGTTAGGGTTTTAGTTCCCTAACCTGTATTAAGGTAGTACGTACACCTGTCTGGTGACTGTAATGGTTTGAAGAGAGGATTTTAGTCCCTAACCTGTATTAAGGTAGTATGTACACCTGTCTGGTGACTGTTTTGATGACAAGAGTTAGGGTTTTAGTTCCCTAACCTGTATTAAGGTAGTACGTACACCTGTCTGGTGACTGTAATGGTTTGAAGAGAGGATTTTAGTCCCTAACCTCTATTAAGGTACTAAGTACAAGAGTGTGGTGACTCTAATGGTCACTGAAAAGCTTGGATTCCAATCTGTATCACCCTGTCTATATCCTCCTACATTAGTCCTGAGAAGGACTGTTCTGGTCACTGGAAATCTTGGACTCCGATCTGGATCACCCTGCCTATGTCCTCCTACATTAGTCCTGAGAAGGACTGTTGTGGTCAGCAGCAGTTTGCAGCCCTGATCCGGATCTACCTATGAGGGCCGCAAATCTGTCCCTAATCAGCAGCAGATACTCTCCCTACACTCACTGTCTGGATGGCTGTGTGCCGAGCACAGTGCGCCGGGAGTTATAAAGGCTCGGTGACGCTGTGCAGGGCGGCCAATCACTGCTATGTCACAACTAACAGGGCTGTGGCATTGCAGTGGTCTGTCAGCCAATCCCTGGTGGGCTGGCTCTCAAAAGAGCGCCAACATGGAGAGATGACGACCACGAGCACAGCACGAGTATCGCGAGATTACTCGGTGCTCGGCGAGTCGCCCGAGTACAGTGATACTCGTGCGAGTACCGAGTAGTGGCGAGCATGCTCGCTCATCACTAGTCATGAGGTTATTTTTCCTCAGATACTCCAGTATAGCATCTCTTAGAAAACCCTCTAGGATTTTACCCACAGTAGAGGTTAAGCTTACTGGCCTATAATTTCCAAGTTCAGTTTTTGTTCCCTTTTTGAATATTGGCACCACATTTGCTATACACCAGTCCTGTGGTACAAACCTTGTTATTATGGAATCTTTAAAGATTAAAAATAATGGTCTATCTATGACAGTACTTAATTCCTGCAGCACTCTGGGGTGTATCCCATCCGGGCCCGGGGATTTGTCAATTTTAGTGATTTTTAGACGATGCCGTACTTACTGCTGGGTTAAGCAGGTGACATTTAATTGACAGTTTTTGTTATCACTGATCATATTGTCTGTCATGGGATTTTCTTGTGTAAATACTGTTGAAAAAAAAGTAATTTAGCATATTGGCTTTTTCCTCATCCTCATCCACCATTTTACCCAGATTATTTTTAAAGGGGCCAACACAATCATTTTTTAGTTTCTTACTATTTATGTAGTTAAAAAATATTTTGGGATTATTTTTACTTTCTCTGGCAATGAGTCTCTCTGTCTCAGTCTTTGCTGCCTTGATTTGCTTTTTAGAAATGTTATTTAATTTTCTATATTTATTTAATGCCTCATCACTACCTACTTGCTTTAATTCCCTAAATGCTTTCTATTTGTCATTTATTGCACCCCTTGCAGCCTTATTTAGCCATAGTGGTTTCCTCCTATTTCTAGTATGCTTATTCCCATTGGGTATATATGGTACACAGGCCCTATTCAGGATGCCAATAAACGTCTCCCACTTGCTTTGTGTACGTTTATGTCTCAGGACATCATCCCAGTTTATTGCACTAAGATCATCTCTCAACCATTGGAAATTTGCCTTCCTGACGTTTAGTGTCCTTGTAGCCCCTCTACTACACATCTTATTAAAGGATACTTGAAAAGGTATTATTTTATGATCACTATTACCCAAGTGATCTCCAACCCGTATATTTGATATGCTGTCTGGCCTGTTAATATTAGGTCCAGCAGTGCCCCCTTCTTGTTGGGTCCTGAACCAGTTGTGAAAAGTAATTGTCTCTCATAGTTGTCAAAAACCTATTACCTTTGCTAGAACTGCAGGTTTTTGTTCCCCAATGTATTTCGCTATGTGTGATTGGGGCTTATAACACTTATAAACAGGGAGGAAATTGTTGAGGAGGCAAGAGTGGCTGGAACCCAAATTCATGCAGTCATAGAATTTTGGATAACTAGAGAAGGAAGACCTGTGAAGTCTGACTTCAAGGTTAGATTTCAGAAAGGCGTATTTTAAGGGACTCAGAAAGAGGATGTGAGGGATCCAATGGCTGAATGTCCTTAAGGACAGAAATGTCCAGGAAGGATGGGAAATTTTGAAAAATGAGATTCTCAAAGCACAATTGTTAACAATCCCTAAAAGAGAGAAGAATAGGAAACATTTAAGGAAACCAGGATGGATGAATTCAGAACTTAAAGGGAAGGTGCCATAAAAAATTAAAAAAATTCAACAATTGCAAAAATGTAAAGTATTAATGTTTTCATTTGTTTTTCCAATGTTGTCATATTTTTTTTAATGGAGTAAAATATAAAAAATAATCTAAAAAGTTTGATATGTTCCACTTTGGAACACGAGGAGGAGCAGCTGCTGAAATTAGGCATGAAAACCTAGTGTACAACAGGCATGCATTGACTTCTGAAAATCTGGGCTGAATTTGTTTGTGATGTCTCCTGACCCCGTCCCTTTCTGGGTGTTAACAAATGGATAAGAGACAATGAAGCTTAAGGTCCTGTCACACATAACGAGATCCTTAACGAGATCGTTTTAACGTCACAGATTTTGTGACATAACAACGATCCCGCTAACGATGTCGTTATGTGAGACACGTACCAACGATCTGACCCCTGCTTTGAGATCATTGATTGTTACCTACTGCTCTGGGTCATTTCTACGTTGTTGTGCTCCGACTGGGAGCGCTACATCGTTGTGTTTCAAAGGGACAATGACCAACGATCTCATTGCTACGCTATGGAGTGACAATTCCCAACAACCTCGGTATAATTCTGGATGGTTGCTGAAGTTGTTGGTGACATCGCTGGTGAAATACCTGTTTGACATCTTACCAGCGATGTGAAAACGACGCACCAGCGATCCCGGCCAGGTTGTATCGTTATCGGTATCACTGGTGCGTCGTTATGCGTGATGGGGACTTTAGGGTCAATCACAATGAGGAGCCATTTTGTTGTAGAAGCAAAGTGATACCAAGACACAACTACATGCAGATCCTAATGCAACAAGGTCTGATATTAGAGTGTCAGCTCTGCAGCCCAGGCCTGGATATACAGGAGTATATAGTCCAGAGTGAACACTGAGGTCTGATATTCGAGTGTCAGATCTGTGGCTCAGACCTGGACCGAATATTGTCCTTGTGTTGTTACTATTTATTTTGTATATAATGTAAAATGTTTCAGTTGTATTTAGTAATTAGTATTTTCACTATTGATGCAAACATAAAGGGTCGCCAGTCATATGACATCTTATGTTATGCATTAGGTACCAGTGACATGTAACAGCAGAATAGTGACTGCATCTTTGAAGGTGTTTTGAGGATAAGACACAATGTAACGGCAGAATAGTGACTGCAGCTCTGGAGGTGACTGTCTCTCTCTCCCCATGTGTGCTCTCTATCCCTCTGTGCCTGGTGTCTCTCCCCATATGCACTCTCCCCCTGGTTTCTCTCCACATATGCACTCTCCATCCCCCTGCGTGTCTCTCTACCTATATGTACTCTCCAGCCCCCTGCGTGTCTCTCTCCCCATATGCACTCTCCATCCCCCTGCGTGTGTCTCTCCCCATATGCACTCTCCATCCCCTTGTGTGTGTCTACCCCCCTCTTTCTCCCCCATCGGGCGCTCGTTCACTCTCTCCATCGGGCGCTCGTTCACTCTCTCTTTCCCCATCGGGCCTCGTTTTCGCTTCTCTCTCCCCATCGGGCTCTCGTTTTCTCTTTCTCTCTCCCCATTGGGCATTCGTTCACTCTCACTATTAATGAAAACGTAAAGGGTTGGTGTTAGGTACCAGTGACATGTAACAACAGAATAGTGACTGCAGCTTTGGAGGATAAGATATGATCGAGTATAAGACACGATGTAACAGCAGAATAGTGACTGCAGCCCTGGAGGTGACTGGAGTATAAGACATGATGTAACAGCAGAATAATGACTGCAGCTCTGGAGGTGACTGGAGTATAAGATGACTCACCGTGGGCCAGGGGACTCAGATCTCAGGCGCAGTCTGTAGGTCACGGTCTCGGTGCCTGAGGCTGTGGGCCCGGTGGTCAATAAAAAGGGGCTTAATAAAATAATAAAAAGGGAATAAAGTTTTTGTTCGTGACGCCACTTGTAGGTTCCGGTGATGGCACCGGTGCTGCTTGATCCTCCGGGGTGATGGGTGGCAGCAAGATGGAGTCGCTCCCTACAGGACGAGCGGGTTCCCCGGAGCTGTGATGGTGGAATAGGGCAGCTCGGTTGTTTCTGGAAAGCAATGCAAGTGAAGAGCTCAAACACGATGCTCACTGTGAATGGGTATTTACTCGGTATTCTGCAGCATACAGAGTAACGGAGTTCTTATTGCCAGGTAGTGAACCGGGTGGTTCTTGCAATGAATAGTGTCCCTCTGAAGCTCCACAGGTGTCTTTCTCTTTCTCTGTCTGTCCCTTCTTCTCGCTGCTCTGTTATACCCCAAACAGGAGCACTGAGGGCCTTAGGTTGGGTCACCGTTTAACGCCTCGCGTTCCCTGGCCTCCAATGGTGGGTGCTCCCGGTATAGCTGCGGTAGTTGGTGTTTTGTGTGTCGATCTCCTATAAAGTCTATGTCCATTCCGGGTTTTGTGATTCAGGGCTGAACCTGCTGGACCACGTCTGAGCCGGTACTCCAGGTTTTGGACCGGGCTCGGGTCTGAATCACCCGCTCTAACTTTGCCCCTCTCTGTCTCTTCTGGGTCACCAGGTTGAGGTGCCCTCTCTGTTAGCTGTCTCCGTTCTTTACTGTTCTTCTCCCACTCCGCTGCATCTGCTGCACAGCTCTGTACAGCTCCTGTCTCGACTTGACTGTTACACTGTTCTGTCCTCAACTTCCTGGTGTTCTCTCAACTCCTTCACTAACTCCTTGCTGCTTTCCCCACTGCTATATAACCTAGCCTCTCCTCCCACCAGGATCGGTTACCCTAGTAACAGGTGCCTAATTGGTCCTCTAACACTAGGTGTTGCATGTGGTGGATGGAGCATCAGAATTATCCTACTCATTGCTAGAACAGAGAATATGACACCTTCAGTCAGGGGTCTAGTACCCTCTTGTGACGCACTCTTAGTTAGGCGCCACATAAGAAACGATGTAACAGCAGAATAGTGACAGCAGCTCTGGAGGTGACTGGAGTATAAAACATGATGTAACAGCAGAATAGTGACTGCAGCTCTGGAGGTGACTGGAGTTTAAGACACGATGCAACAGCAGAATAGTGACTGCAGCTCTGCAGGTGACTGTGAGGTTTCTCACCCCATGCTCTCTGCCCCGTGTCTCATCCCCTGTGAAGGTTCTGATTAAGTCTGCCACTCGATTCCAGAATTCTCCTATCTTGGGGCACCACCACCACACATGACCCAGATCCCCTTTACCACCACATCCCTTCCAGCATAATGGGGAATATGATTTGTTAAATTTGGAAATTTTATAAGGGGTCAGATACCAGTTCAAATGTATTTTCTTTAGTTGTTCTAGATCAGTGATGGCGAACCTATGGCACGCGTGCCAGCGGTGGCACGCAGAGCCGCCTCCGCTGGCACGCAGCCTCGCCACCACACTGCCGGTTTGATCTGCCGGCGTGCGCCGCGCCGCCGGCAGATCTAAGCTGTATCTGAGCAGAGGAGACATTTCTCCTCTCTCACACACTTCTAGGCCCGCCCTCCCGGCCAGCGTCATGTGACAGCGGTCACGTGACGCGCCCGGCATCACGTGACCGCCCTTAGCGCTGGAGACAGGATGCAAGCTGCAGCAGCGGTGAAGGAAGAGAGGTGAGTATGAAATTTTTTTTTTTTTACCAGCAGCCAGAATGCGGCCATACAAGGAGGAGGATGATGATGGGGCAATACCTGGAGGAGGAGGATGGGCAATACAAGGAGGATGATGATGGGGCAATACCTGGAGGAGGAGGATGATGGGGCAATACAAGGAGGAGGAGGATGATGGGGCAATACAAGGAGGAGGATGATGGGGCAATACAAGGAGGAGGATGATGGGGCAATACAAGGAGGAGGATGATGGGGCAATACCTGGAGGAGGAGGAGGATGGGGCAATACAAGGAGGAGGATGATGGGGCAATACCTGGAGGAGGAGGATGATGGGGCAATACAAGGAGGAGGAGGATGATGGGGCAATACCTGGAGGAGGAGGAGGATGGGGCAATACAAGGAGGAGGATGATGGGGCAATACCTGGAGGAGGAGGATGATGGGGCAATACAAGGAGGAGGAGGATGATGGGGCAATACAAGGAGGAGGATGATGGGGCAATACCTGGAGGAGGAGGATAATGGGGCAATACAAGGAAGGGGAAAGGATGATGGCGCAATACCTGGAGGAGGAGGATGATGGGGCAATACAAGGAAGATGATGATGGGGCAATACAAGGAGGAGGAGGATGATGGGGCAATACTTGGAGGAGATGATGGGGCAATACAAGGAGGAGGAGGATGATGGGGGCAATACAAGGAGGAGGATGATGATGGGGCAATACAAGGAGGAGGAGGAGGATGGGGCAATACCTGGAGGAGGAGGAGGATGGGGCAATACAAGGAGGAGGATGATGGGGCAATACCTGGAGGAGGAGGATGATGGGACAATACAAGGAGGAGGATGATGGAGCAATACCTGGAGGAGGAGGATGATGGGGCAATACAAGGAGGAGGATGATGGGGCAATACCTGGAGGAGGAGGATGATGGGGCAATACCTGGAGGAGGAGGATGATAGGGGCAATACACGGAGGAGGATGATGGGGCAATACAAGGAGGAGGAGGAGGATGATGGGGCAATACAAGGAGGAGGATGATGGGGCAATACCTGGAGGAGGAGGATGATGAGGCAATACAAGGAGGAGGAGGATGATGGGGCAATACCTGGAGGAGGAGGATGATGGGGCAATACAAGGAGGAGGATGATGGGGCAATACCTGGAGGAGGAGGATGATGGGGCAATACAAGGAGGAGGAGGAGGATGGGGCAATACCTGGAGGAGGAGGATGATGGGGCAATACCTGGAGGAGGATGATGGGGCAATACCTGGAGGAGGAGGATGATGGGGCAATACAAGGAGGAGGAGGATGATGGGCAATACCTGGAGGAGGAGGATGATGGGGCAATACAAGGAGGAGGATGATGGGCAATACAAGGAGGAGGAGGATGATGGGGCAATACAAGGAGGAGGAGGAGGATGATGGGGCAATACCTGGAGGAGGAGGATGATGGGGCAATACCTGGAGGAGGAGGATGATGGGGCAATACAAGGAGGAGGATGATGGAGCAATACCTGGAGGAGGATGATGATGGGGCAATACTAAGAGGAGGATGGATGGATGGATGGATGGATGGGGCAATACTAAGAGGAGGATGGATGGATGGGGCAATACTAAGAGGAGGATGGATGGATGGATGGGGCAATACTAAGAGGAGGATAGATGGATGGATGGATGGATGGGGCAATACTAGGAGGAGGATGGATGGATGGGGCAATACAAAGAGGAGGCAGGATGGATGGGGCAATACTAAGAGGATGATGGATGGATGGGGCAATACTAGTAGGGGGCAGGATGGGGCATATTATTATGTCATGGGGCAGGATGGGGCATATTGTTATGTGATGGGGCAGGATGGGGCAATACTAACAGGGGGCAGGATGGGGCATATTGTTATGTGATGGCAGGATGGGGCATATTATTATGTGATGGGGACAAGGATGGGGCAGATTACTATGTAATGGAGGCAAGAATAGGGCAATACTACCAGGGGGCAAGTTGGGGCATATTATTATGTGATGGGGACAATGGTGGTGCAATAATACCAAGGGACAAGGATGGGGCACATTACTGCTGGATGGGGCATATTACTACATGGGGACAAGGATGAGACACATTACTGCAGGATGGGGCATATTACTTCAAGGGGACACGGATGGGGCATATTACTACAAGGGGAGAAGGATAGGGCATTACTGCAGGATGGGGAATATTGCTGCAAGAGGACAAGGATAGGGCATTACAACAGAATGGGGCATTACTACATGATGGAGCAGGATAGGGACATTACCACAAGGGGACAAGGATGGGACATTACCGAAGGGGACAAGGATGGGGCATACTACAAGGGGATAAGGATGAAGACATTACTACAAGAAGGGGGTCAGGATAGGAACATTACTGCCAGGAGAGGGTCAGGATGGAGCACAACTGCAAGGAGAGGGTCAGGATGGAACATATAGCTAGGAGAGGATCAGAATGCAGCTAAAAGCTAGAAGGAGAGGATCAGGATGGAGAACATTGCTAGAAGGAGGTGGTAAGGATGGAGCACATAACTACAAGGAGAGGGTCAGGATGGAGCACATTACTACAAGGAGAGGATCTGGATGGAGCCCGTAACTAGAAGGAGAGGGTCAGGATGGAGCACATAGCTAGAAGGGGAAGGACAAGATGGAGCACATAACTACAATGGGAAGGTCAGGATGGGAAACATTACTACATGGAGAGAGTCAGGATGGAGCACATAGCTACAAGGAGAGGGTCAGGATGGGGACACATTACTGCAAGGAGAGGGTCAGGATGGGACACATTACTGCAAGGAGAGGGTCATGATGGAGATATTACTACAAGATGAGGACCATGATTTCAGTATGAAATCTGCTTGTATTCCATGATAAAATCTATCTCCTATCTGTCTAATATTCTGCATTTTTTCCATACAGATCAGTCCACCTGCTGTTCCTAGAAAGGGCAGTGGCAGTGGCTCAGCTTCAATGTGCAGTACACATGAGCTGTCTGACCACTGCCGAAGAGAAGAGAAGACTGCAAAGGTAAGTTTAAAATCAATTAATTGTTAAAATAATTAAATTGATCATCAATGTTTCAGGACTACAAGCCCTGTACAGGGAAGAGAGTTAGCATCTGCTGGCTCTCCCCCTGTCCAGCGCTTGTGATTACCACTCCTGCTGTAATTTAGGTTATATTATCGTTTTGGCACTTCGCCATAAATAATTTTGTTTTAGGTTGCAGTTTGGGCACTCGGCCTCAGAAAGGTTTGCCATCACTGTTCTAGATGATTAATGCAGGAGGAGTGCCTTTGAGTAAATGTGGCCGCAGTCCACCAGTGTTCGAGGGTGGATGAGAAAGAGAGTGCCTCCTCACAGGTAGTCATATAAGGGAGTTTATTTATTATTACATTATAAAGGACTGGCATCACCTTAATGTGCATTTGCAAGCAAAAAAATATGTGTATGCACTTAAGGGAATAAAGTTGCTGCAACACCGAAGACATTATGAAAGGGAAGAGCTTAATGGCTATAACATGAAATGCAGGATTGTCTGTGCAGCTAAGAAATGCATATGTGATAAGTGAACTCAATTAATTTATTCCAGCACAGTATTTACTGAGTTCACTTATCACATATGCATTTCTTAAGTGCATACACATATTTTTTTGCTTGCACCTGCACATTAAGGTGATGCCAGTCCTTTATAATATAATAATAATAAACTCCCTTATCTGACTGCCTGGGAGGAGGCACTCTCTTTTCTCATCCCGAATGGTGGAACATCGTATATGGTATATCGTTTTGTTTGACACCATGACAACGATGTCATTTACGACTTCGCCCATTCACAGCAATGAGCAGGGATCGTTTGATGGTTGTGCGAACGATACCTGCTGACAACATCGTTGGTGAGTTGTTCACGATATCTAGACATGTGACATCTCACCAACAATGTCTGATACGACCGCGCACCCACGAGATCGTTGCCGACATCGTTCCAACGTTGTGCCATGTAACGGGGCCTTTATAAAGAAGTGCAGACCATGACAGGCTGTTTACCCAAAATGATCTCCAATGTTTTAAAATGAAAAGCAAAACCAAAGAAGAAGAAAACATAAGACTACCATTCACTTCCCTTCCGGCGCCTCCATGACCGGCCGCATCTAACGGAGCTCCGGGACCCACTGGTACGATCTGCCGCCATCCCCAGGCCCCAGGGCGCTAGGAGGCCTGAAAGTCCCCAGGAGAAAGTTAGGAGATGACGGCAACGCTAGACCGGTACTTCATTAGGCTGGGGGAAGTAGAGGCGAGCGGGGCGCTCCTCATGGCGGCGAATGATGGCGGGAGCCCACCGGAAGTGATGGAGAACAGGAGGGAGATGAATCCTCCAAGGGGCACCGCACACTTGATGGAGCAGCAGGATGCACAGGTGATGGGGCAAGACCTGGCTCCCATACACCGACAACAGGTACAGAAGCGGGAGAGACTGAAATGGCGGGAAATAGCAGAGACAGAGACAGCAACGAGTTGGGGACATAACAGGAGGATTACATCAGGTGGACTATAAGCCCCTAGCAAAGTAGATGGCTGAGTACTTGGCATCAGATTTTAAAGCAGCAGTTGCAGACTTGGTAGAAGCCACGACACAAGAATTTAACAATAGGCTGTGCCAACATGATGTGCAGCTGCAGGAGGCTGAAACCAGAATTGCGACAGCAGAGGGGAGGGTGGAGGAGGTGGAGCAGCAGTTACAGGCTCTGCAGCAGCGTTCTGCATATGCACTGAGTAAAATGGATGATATTGAGAATAGAGAGCGGAGGAACAACCTGAAGATAGTAGGCCTCCCGGAGACCATCCTCCCTGCTCAGCTTGTTGATATCTTTGAAGTAGACCGCCCGAAAACCCTGGGCCTGATGCACAGATGTCCCACCGAACGTACTCACAGAATTGGTCCCCCCAGGGATCCCCTCCCCGTGGTGCAAAAAACTCTAATGCTTGAGGTGACAAGACGGCTAACAAATGACACCATGCAATAGAGAGATATCTCAATCATAGAGATAAGGAGGAAATACTGCGGGCCTATAAAGCCAGAAAGATACCCCTTACCATCAGGGAACATAAAGTATTAGTGTTTGCAGACTATTCTATTGAAGTTACTAATAGGCGCTTGGCGGTTAGCGAAGCTTGCACTATTCTCCACAGACGCAATATTCGTTTTCAATTGGCCTATCCGGCTACCCTGAGATTCCGTTTTTAGAGAGGGCGCTATGGTCTCCTTTACTGAGCCAGACGAGGCCATGTCTGTGGTGATGGAGGGGGAAAGATCCCCTGCTCGTGCTGATACTAACCGCTCTGTAACAAACAGCCCCAAAGATAACACTGCATTATCAGATGTGGGAGGTTCTCAGGATTCTACTGGTGCGGTGACACATGTCCTGGACTCTGGGAGACATTATAGGCTATGCTTTGATGACTTACAAGAAAGTAACTCTCAGAAGACAATGACGCCTCGCCAACATCACCAATCAGTGTCCAAATGGAACAAAAAAAGAGTGGGCTGAGTCACGCATTTTTCTTTCTTTAACTGCTACAAATCTCAATCAGTTAATGTGGGCAAGTAGCAATAAAGAAAGTTTGTTTGTATCTAGGGGCTATTAGCTAGGTTGGGAGGTGGGCTTTGGCCGGGAGGTTGGTGGTGAGGTGGTATAATATGCTTACCGAACTTCTAACTCTGACTTTGAGAATCAGTGACTCCGGGGGAGGATTAGGCCCTGCGGTACAGGACCATTAGTTAACCTCTCGGCGAAGGAGACACGGCCACTGTTTCTGTTTCTGTTCCAGATTGGTTGATTTGGGATTCCTGTATGAAGGGGCCTGGGATATGTTTATAATTGATGACAGTTATACGTGAGAAAAGGCGGGTCACCAGCGACCTATTCTAGAGGCGATCTATGCCATGGAGGAAAAAAGAGGAGTCTTTAAAAAGAGGTTGTTGGTGGGGTTGGGGGAGGGTTCGTTCAATTTAGGGGGAAAAGCCTTGGGAATAATTTGTATGTACCTATTAAGATTTGTTTTCCACAGGTGTGCTCTTACAAGTTGCCTTGATGACGGTAACATGCTCAGTGCCTGCATTTACTTTCAATGCCAGATAAGGAGTAGTTCAATTTGTGATTTTAAGCCCATTTGCTGTGTTAGATATGGTTAGGTGGGTCTCCTGGAATGTAAAGGGCCTGCGCTCTCCGTCAAAGCGCATGATGGTCCTACGACACCTTAACAGGCTTCATGCTGATGTGGCATTGCTCCAGGAGACCGACTTGGCCACTGAAGATTTCTTCCGTCTTGAAAAACTTTGGGTGGGAGAGATTTATGGTTCAGGAGCGGTAGGAAGGAAGGCGGGAGTCCTAATAC
The DNA here is from genome assembly GCA_033576535.1 of Allobates femoralis. NCBI lineage: Eukaryota > Metazoa > Chordata > Amphibia > Anura > Aromobatidae > Allobates > Allobates femoralis. Next base: position 130,471,610 of record JARQOC010000011.1, read on the forward strand.
TGGTGTGAAAGACCTTGGCTCATACGCTTCTCTCAGCTGAAACAGACCTGGAGGGCAGACTGATCCATCTCACCCTACAGATAGAGGAGGATACTTTCAGTGTATACAACGTATATGCCCTAACACTGCACAGGGCCAGTTCTTTCAGTCCCTCCAGAATTGCTTGCTAACTGACCAACTCGGCCTTTCTGTAGTGGGGGGAGACTTTAATAGGGTGGTACGTGAACACGAAGACAGACGTCACTCGACCCCTCAGGTCACTGGTGTTGGGGAGGGTACCGGCCCTGACCGAGATAGTTATCTTGAGAAACTATTTAATCACTGTAATCTGACTGATATATGGCGTGTGATGCACCCTTTGGAGAGGGAATTCACCCATTTTTCACACCCCCACGGGTCTTGGTCGAGAATTGACATGTTCTTTGCTTTGTCCTTGATATTTCAGAGGACCATTGAATCCATAATTGAGAACATGGTCGTCTCAGACCACAGCCCAGTGGTGATGGAAAAAGAGATGTGCACCAGAAAGGTTCGGACTATCTCTGGAGATTCCCTGATACCCTGACGCGAGATGAGAACTTCATTACTATGCTTAAGGAATGGTGGACTGACTACGTATCTAATAATGAGGGACATCGAACTGACCCAGGTCTTTATTGGGAGGCAGCAAAATCAGTGCCAAGAGGGAATGTAATGGCTTATAGTGCAAGATTTAAAAAAACAGATCAAGGAGCAATATTTGAGGTCTAGCACTACGGTACGAGGTGCCTACTCTATCTATAAGCGGTCAATGACAGAGGAAGATAAGGAAATATGGTTAGCGGCAAAGATCAGCTTAATGTGAGCCACATTCATCCTGTCAGGTATGGTGTTACCCTGCAGTATGGAGTTATACAAATCTCGTAATATTGGAGAGACTTCTTCCCTGAGTGATTTGAAAAAAGCCCCATTAAAACCGTCAGGGCCTGGAGCCTTGCCAGCCGTCAGTTGCCGTATTGCCAGTTCTATATCTTCTACAGAAACGGGCACACCTGGAAAACCGCCTACAGATCCAGCCAGCTACAGACCCATTTCTTTGATTAACTGATAAGCTTGCCACCATTCTCCCCAGACTGATTCATCCCAACCAGGCAGGATTTGCCAAGGGACGCTCGACCAATGTTAGGAAAGCGATGCTCCTTTTGGATGTGACGGGAAGAGGGGGAGCAGGAGGGGGAGGGGATCCAGCCATGATCACTTTAGACGCTGAAAAAGCATTTGACAATGTTAGGTGGTCATGGTTGGATCTGGTTCTGACTGCTGTTGGGATAGTCAGCCCCTTTCGCCAATACCTATCTTCCCTTTATAACACCCCGAAGGCATGTGTTAGCACACCTGGCTTCTTATCTGATACATTCAGACTGCACAAGGGACGAGGCAGGGATGCCCGTTGTCCCCTTTGCTCTTCAACCTTGCCTTAGAACCGTTGCGGCTTAACGGTATTTTGATACAATCAATGGTTTTAGTAGTGTATTGAAGGTCTAGGAAAATCGGGAAAAGGGAGGTGAAACTCTCCCTTTTTGCCAATGACATCATACTCTTCATGCGGAATCCGGAACGGGATCTCTCAACTGTTTTGGACACTATTGAAAGAGTGGGAGCCTTTTCTGGTCTCCGCCTGAACAGAGACAAATTTGAAATCTTTTTTGTTCATAAACATTGTGAGTCACGCAACACAGAAGCTTTGGGTGGTATCCGTGTCATGCAGGATAGTGTCAAATACCTGGGGATCCACCTGGCAAGATCAGCGGGTATGATGTATAGACTTAACTTCACTCCCATTGTAGCCAAGATAGAACAAGAGTTAGAAAGTTGGAGGGGACTTCCTCTGTCATTGATGGGCCGTGGACACCTTATTAAAATGGTGAGCTTCCCGAGACTGCTATACCCACTCCAGACACTCCCTCTACTACTGAAGCATTTAGATGTTCGAAGATTGAACGCGGCCTTCTCCAAATTCATCTGGAGAGGTAAAAAGACCAGAATGGCTTTTGCTACTCTGATGCAGTCCAAAGAGAGGGGGGCTTTCACCTGCCGGATGCCAGAGGTTATAACCTAGCGTGTATTATGCGAAATGTATTGGACTGGGTTAGAGGTACAAGCAGATTCTCGGATGCGGTGCTGGAGGGTGAATTTGCGAAGCCATGGGACTTGACATCATTACTACATACACCGTTATCGCATATGCCATGTAATATTAAACTCACAGCGATATATAAAGACACGGCCATGACCTGGAAAAAAGTACGGACCAAACTGGGCCTCTCATGGAGGATTTTGGGGCCACATAACCCATGGGCATATCCAGCTTTCCCTCTGGGGCGAGAGAATGCTCTGTTCAGAAGCTGGAGAGATGGGGGAGTCAGGACTCTAAGCGATCTCATGCATATGGGGGAGAAGAGATGGCTGACGGGGGTGGAGGTGTTGGCTAAATTTAACCTCCCACACACTCATATCCTGAAATATCAGCAAATACACCATCATCTCCTGGCCCACTTGAAGGACATCGCTGGGGAACTTGAGAGTGAGACCTGGAGAGACTTGATGCAAGGAGAAAGTGAAAATACGTCCATTTCCATGTTATATTCTAGTCTACAGTCTATCCTCAGACCTAGTGGGCCACAGAAATTATTCTCCAGGTGGAAAAACCACTTTAATGATCCTGTACTGAAAGGAAAGATTCTGGTAGGGTGGCAGCTGGTCAGAAAGGTCATTACTAATGAAAGATGGAGGGATACACAGTATAGGGTTATTCACGGAGCTATTCAAGAGTTTAATATTCCGCCCTTGACATCTAACCAAAATAGGTGGACGACCTGCCCTAAATGTGGAGGCTCAATGGCTGACTTGGAGCACGGTCTATAGTCATGTAGATTAACGGTACAGTTCTGGGAGCATGTGGGGGGCTTGGCGGAGGGCCTTTTTGTCAACGAAGGGAGACTCAATCCCATGATGTGGTTATTCCACTATTATAAGGATATGGCTAATCCGCGCCCTCCCAACGTTCTATTTCACACCATTGCGCTAGAGGCAAAGAGATTGCTCTTAAGACATTGGCTAGATGACATTATACCAGGGGTGGAGGCACTTCGTAATTCATTAAAAAAGATTATTTCTCTGGAAGCGATAGAAACATTAAGGGCTTCGACCCTACTCTCAAAGAAATTCTTTTCAAAGTGGAGAATCTTCATTGAAAGGGAATTCTCAGAGGCAGAAATAGCAGCATTCATGTCCCCCTTTAGAAAGACATCTTGGTATGCTATGGAAGACCTGGGGGGCACACTGGGCAGGTTACGCTATGGAGTGTAACAAATGCACTGGTTTCACATAAGGTGCTAATTATTGGACCAGCCTATTTTGGTGGGCATGTGTAAATGGCTCAAGGTGGGGAAGGGAGGGGTTTGGTTTTTGTAAGCTGGGCTTTGGCCCTAAGGGTGTTTTGTGGTTATTGAATATTGATATAGGGGGTTATGTTTTCAAATTTAGTAACACGCGGATGGATCTAGTGGTAGAGTGTACCTGGTTTAATTTGTCTTTTTGTTTGACAAGAAATTGATGTGATGTACCTGATGATATTGTACAATATGCAAGTATCTATGTCTTACTTTTTTTCAAAAATAATAAAAGTAAAAAAATTATGGTTCAAAAAAAAAAAAAAAAAAAGACTACCATTCAAATGGAATCGCCAAAATGGCAAAGGCTCAGCCAATGATCAGCTCCAGGATGATCAAAAACAGTCTCAAGTTATATGCGAGTACTGTTCAGCAATAGTAGGAGGGCACCATAGAATACAGTAAACAAGATTCAAAACCAATCATACCAGTTACACACACCAAGACTTTGAATAAAGAAACATTAAGTAAAGAGGTGTATATAATAACAAGGATTACCTTATAATTCAAAAACAAATTCACAATTTTGTTAAGCCAATGTAATGCAAGAAACGACAGACCAATATAAAAACGTTTAAAACAGCCGTAGCTGTACAATAAGTGTGCTACTGGTGTGTACAATGACTATACACCAGTTCTCCCCACAAAATTCAGACCAAACCCTAGAGAATAATAACACATACGGTAAATGCAGGTATAGCAATGCCCCGATACAAATACAATGAGCTCATAGATAACACTTAATAATGTACAAATTCATTGTAATAGTGCATATAACAATATAAAGCCTCCTGATGCAGTGTGAAAGATCTTCTCTGGTAAAGATTCTATAAGCCCAAAGATTACATATATGGTTGCCCCTCTTGTCAATGCGTTCTACCATGGTATTGAAGAAGAAGCAATTGGAGCAGATTATACCAAATAACCCAAAGTATCAGGAAAAGAGATGATGCACCTAGAGCAAACAGCCACCAGTGTGCCCAGTGGACCTGAAAACTACTGACAGTCAGTTCCACTAGGCAAACTCTTAAAACTTGAAACTTAATTTATTAGCCCGCTATTCCCTCTATTGCAACTATGTTAATCACTGTCACTTCTTGGATAACTTTTGTGAATGCAAATATGTCTAAGATCTCAATCAAGTATTTTGAATCACATTTTAAATCTATCAATATGGGAGAAAAATGGTCTGCAGGTATTAGCAAAGATTCCTTGCTTCTATCATTTGACATACATGCTAACAAGAATCTTTACCAACATTGATTTCTCATTCTCTCTTTAACCCTTCCGCCATTATCTCCTTGAGGCAGGGATGGGGAACGTCCAGCCCCCAGGCCGGATCCGGCCCGCGATGTGATCTGATCCGGCCCATGGCCACTCTGCCCATTATGTGACCACGGGCTCATTAATTCCTCAGAGGTATGTGCCGGAATTATGTCCAACATGCAACATTGCCAGCGTGTGAGAGTTCAGTGTGGGAGGAGCTGCTGTGCTCTCCAGCTCCCTGCTAAAGCCACTGAAGTGTGCTGCAATCAGCTCCTGCCGACATCCTAAGGCCACAAGACCTTCCACCTCCTCCTAGGCAGGGGCTGGCTGGTGGCTCTGGCCCCGGGTGGCAGTTTTGGTCTGCCAGCCCTGAGTTGAGGACCGGGGGGGGTGCTATCAGAATTTTTTGATGCCCGAGGGGAGTGGGGGGGTGGTTTGTGCTATCAGAATTCTTTGATGCTCGGGGGGGGGGAGGGTTATCAGGACCCCGCAGATCACTTACCATGTTGCATCGCTGCGCCGGCCGTGTAGTGCCGCCGGCCCATTTCTGTGGGGGGGTGGCCCTAGATGTGGGCTATACCACCAGCTCAGGGGGCACTTGCCCCTCTGCCACCTGGGCCAGTCCGTCCCTGCTCCTAGGTCAGTAAAGATTTAGGGGACTAAATAAAAGCTTTGTGTTCTGTGCTGAATGATGATCTCCTGGCAGTGCAGGGACAAGGAGTGTTAGTAGCAAAAGAGAGATGCATCCAAAAGCAGGACTGCCAAGGGACGGAGATACAAATAATGTTAAAATCATATATGACATATTGATTTTTATCTACCTTCCCTTGGATATGCTGCTTAATGCATCTCCTTTTTGCTCTGGCCCTGTGTACCACTCATGCGCTGTATTTCTTACACTCCGTGTACTCCTGTGCTGTATTATTCCTAAGGCTCTGTGTACTTCTGTGCTGTATTCTTCAGTCTCCATGTACCATTCATGCGCTGTATTCCTTAGGCTCTGTGTACCACTGATGCGTTGTATGACTCAGGCTCCGTGTACTCATGAGCTGTATTCCTCAGGCTTCGTGTATCACTCATGCGCTGTATTCCTCAGGCTCCATGTACCACTCATGCACTGTATTCCTCAGGCTCCGTGTACCACTCATGCACTGTATTCCTTAGGCTCCATGTACCACTCATGTTCTGTATTCCTTAGACTCCGTGTACCACTCATGCGCTGTATGCCTCTTTCTCCGTGTACTCATGCGTTGTATGCCTCAGGTTCTGAGTGCTCTATACTGTATTCCTCAGGCTGCGTGTACCCATGTCCTGTATACCTTTGCTTTCGTATACCCATGTCCTGTATACCTCTGGGTTCGTATACCCATGCGCTGTATGCTTCTGGCTCTGTGTACCCATGTGCTGTATTCCTCAGGCTCCGTGTATACATCCGCTGTATGCTTCTGGCTCTGTATACCCATGTGCTGTATGGTTCAGGCTCTGTGTACACATGTGCTGTATACTTCAGGCTCCATGAACTCATGTGCTGTATAGCTCAGGCTCCATCTGTCACCCTTGTGCTGTATACCTAACACCGTGTACCACCCATGTGCTGCTTACCTCAGACTGTGTACCACCCATGTGCTGCTTACCTCAGACCATGTACCACCCATGTACTGTATACGTCAGGCTATATGTTCACTTCTGAATGCTGTGTGCTTACCAGCATGAGATTTAGGCACACTTTGTAGTTGGGGTCAGCGCAAAAATGTGCCCTGGTCCCACAAAGGAGGAGCAGCTGCCACAGCATCCAAATTAATGTATGTGCCCCCAGTGATGCCTGTGCCCCCAGTACTGTATTGTATGTGTGTTGTATATTTCCTCCAATACTGTCTGTGCCCACCAATGATGTATTTACCCTCCAGTGCTGCCTTTGCTCCCCAGTACTGCCTGTGCCCCCTATTGCTGTATATGCCACCAGAATCTCCTGTGATGTATATGCCCCCATGTCTCCAATGATGTATATACAGCAGTCCCAGTGTCTCCTATGTGATGTATATGATTTTCAAAAATTATTATCACTAACAATTGAGTGTACTCCAGGCTGACATAAACCTGGAAAGGCAGTTGTGAGCAGCAACAAAATCAGAATTGTCCAACATCACAACCGCACTAAAGAGCACCAGCTCATACACCACAGTAGGGGTGAGTTAACGAATTGTTTGACATAGCTGGATAATTTTTAACAGGATAACTTTGGGCAGCCCTCGAGGATGGTAGAAATTTCCAAATGGCCCTCGACAGGAAAATTGTTCCCCACCCCTGCCTTAAGGAAAAAGATTAAAAAAAGCATAGCAACTATTTTTAAGATGCTGAATGCCCACCCCCATATTCTGATAAAATGTTATCTTGAGGTGTCATATAAGAGGAATAATTGTCCCTCTCCATTCTATTAAATCTCAGAAAACTACTTTATCAATTCATCATTTCGAGCCATTAAAGAGAAAACATGAAATGGTATTCTGCTCTTGTAAGACAAGCTCATTGTATCACAGGTTATTCTTTTTGTTGGAAAGGTTTTCACTTGGGTACCCTTAATCATATTTGGTGTTTCTGCCCAATGGTTAATGTTTTTTCTTTTTTTCTGAGGTCTTTAAAGTTATTTGTACAATCACTAAGGTTAATCTTAGGGTTGACCCAGGTATGGTGGTACTGAATATTGGCATTAAAGATATATCCATTTGATCTCAAATGGACAGTTGCACATATTCTCACCTCAGCGAGACAATGTTTAGCTGTCAAATAGAAGTCTCTTTTAGTATCTTAATCATCTGAGCTTTATGGAATAATAAATTCCTATTTCCACCATAAAAGTGTTCTAGCTACCAATCTCCATTAAAAAAAAAACAACAAATAAATCCATCAGAATTTGTCCTTGCAATATTCCTGCTCCTTAGCTGTCATTATTATTGTGTGACCTCATTTCCCAACCCTCCCTGCATCTCATATCGTCCTATTATTTACATATTTAGACATTTTGTGCATTTTAGTTTCAATGCTATGTTAAATGACATTTTAAATTTGTCTGTACATGTGAGCTGGCCTGCATGACCCATCCATAGTTGATATTTCCAAATTGTTCTATTTAAAACTTACTAAAAATAAAAAAGAAATTATGCAGATGTTGTGTTGCAGAAGATCTGAGAACTTCCGTCTGCCGATAGTAACAGCTGATCAGCAGATATTTAACTGATGGAAATGTGACGTCCAGGATATTATTATTGGCCTATCCTCTGGATAGGCTATAAATAAAAAAAAGTATTTTCTAACCTCTTTAAAGGGATCCTGTCACCTCCAAAACGCCACCTAAGCTTCAAAATCATGTCCCTGCAGCATCCCATCACTAATCTCACACTGCTTTTGTCTCTGAAAAGCATCCTGTGAAAGTGCAAAGAAACATTTTATAACTTACTCATAATGGTAACTTTACACGCCGATACCGAAGGTAGCAACAGGTAGGCACCGCACGTGCACACGCCCATTTTCAACGGTTGCTAACGGTACCTAATACCGCAAATACACGCCGCCACAAGGTGCTCCACAGAAGGTATTTTCGATCCCTGGAAGTGCCGACGGGTGCCGCTGTTTACCTTCTGTGGAGCACCTTCCCTGATTTACACGCCGCCACCACAAGGGAATCTGGGCGTACATATTGTGCACCGTAACTACATAGACGTGACAGAGTTGGGTATTACGCGGCGCTCGTACGGGGATTGGACAATGCAATAACATCATGATTAGCCAGCCAGCGCAGGGAGGCTGGCTAATACATGACGCTATAGCAAATGTGTAGTGACTGGTCATCTCGTTAAATATGCCGCCCTGTACAGGGACAGCCAATGAGTACACAGTAGTCCCCACCAATGATAGCTGATGGGGCGTGGTATACATGACGCTGTAGCACGCCCCAGGTAACTCAAATACCGTAGGAGGCCCTGCATAGACCATGAATAGAAGATCACGCCCATTAGGGCATGATCTTATGACAAAGAGGACACGCCCTAAGGGCTAAATAATTAACATAACTAATGAGTAAGTTATAAAACGTATTTCTGCACTTTAACAGGATGCTTTTCAGAGACAAAAGGAGTGTGATATTAGTGATGGGATGCTGCAGGGACATGATTTTGAAGCTTAGGTGGCGTTTTGGAGGTGACAGGATGCCTTTAAAGGGTTAACAGAAAGTGCTGGGTTTCATAGATCCACCACGCTGACCTCAAGTGAAGACAAACAGAGTGATATATAAAACTCTGTTTAATGGGTAATTTGCCTACCGGTTTCGTGATTTCAGTTATCACTTCATCAGGGCATCAAGAGCAGCAGTATTTACAAGATATATATACACACAACAACATTACATGACCCCACCCTTCAATTGTGATGGTGTTTCCTGTGGAAACACCCCCTTCACACATGCAGGGTGGATAACATCTATTAAAAGACATATCAATAACAATAATTCATTAAAAACACCACATCTATTACAAAAACACTCTCCAATTCACAAATTAGATAAATATGCACCAAGATCCACATGGGATTCGATCCGGCACCTCCAAAACTAAAAGTTCATAGAGTCAGCATTAGATCACTAAGCTATTCATATATATAGAAAAACTCACCAAGTGTATGTAGGGAGAACATACCTACTGGGGAGTTAGAAAAGATATATCCATTATATGACCCCACCGATTCAGGTATGAAGGTAGCTCCACTAGGAACGCCACCCTCAAACCCGCTGGTGGACAACATCCATTAAAAGGCATATAAATACAAAATAATATAATCTATATAACATTAAAACACCACACATGAAGAAAACATAAAAACCTCTCTAAATCATAAAATTAAAAAATAGTATAAAAATGCACAATGATCCACAGGGGATTCAATCCGGCGTTTCCAAAACTATAAATTCACAGGGCAAGCATTAGACCACTTGGCCATTTAAGTTGATAGAAAACTTATCTCAGTCATAATATGTGAAGAGAACCTACCTATTAGGAGTTTGACTATTTATTATTAAAGGGGACCTGTTTTCTATTATGATTCCCCATTATCTGATGGGCTTATGACTTAAAAAAAAAAAAAAAAAAAATTTTTCTTTTTTTAAAATACATGTATCCATATAGTATCACCATTCTATCATACCCCTATATATATATATAAGTATATATATATATATATATATATATATATACACATACACTAGTAACGTGCACATAATGAGACAATTTTTATTAGACTGATTAGAATAGGTCACTCACCTCATTCAAACCACCCGGCTGGAGGGTCTTTAGTTTGAATATCCAGTAAGTCTCCCTCTTTGCCAGCCGGTCTAATCTATTTGTGTTATTAAATGGTATATGATCTATGGGTGTGATTGTAAACTTCATCTCACCCCCATGTATTTCCGTACAATGTCTAGACCAGGGGTCTCAAACTCGGCTTGGTTGGTGGGCCGCACATAGGAAAAAATTTATATTGGGGGGCCACATCCCTTGTAGGACTAAACGATATTTTTAGCAACACCAGAACTTTTTGCTCAATGTAGTAAACTACAAATCCTGATCCCCTTCTTGTAGTAATGTCCCCATTCTGTAGTAATGTCTCCATCCTGGTCCTCATCATGTAGTACTGCCCCCGATTCTGATCTCCTTTTCTAGTGATGTCCCCATCCTGATCCCCTTTTCTAGTGATGTCCTCAATCCTGATCCCCTTTTGTAGTGATGTCCCTCATCCTGATCCCCTTTTGTAGTGATGTCCCTCATCCTGATCCCCTTTTGTAGTGATGTCCCTCATCCTGATCCCCTTTTCTATTGATGTCCCCCATCCCGATCCCCTTTAGTGGTGATGTCCCCCATCCCGATCCCCTTTAGTAGTGATGTCCCTTATCCTGATCCCCTTTTCTATTGATGTCCCCTATCCTGATATACTTTTATAGTGATGCCACCCATCCTGGTTTACCTTCTTTGTACACACGTACACCCACCCTCATATATAAACACTCATTCACACTCACACCGTCACACACACCCTCACACATGTACTCTCACACACATCCTCACACACACACACACACCTCACACATCCTCATCCACACATCCTTACTCACAACACACACACACACAACACACACATACACACACACATACACACACACACACACATACTCTCATACACACACTGACACTCACACACACCCTCATACACACTCTCACACACCCTTTCTTATACACATACTCACACTCATCCTCTCACACACACTCACACTTTTCTCACTTTAATGATGCATCGCTCCAGTGCAGGGGGCCGCTGCGATCCCCGCTGTCCTATGACTACCTCCAGCCGCCACTTAAACAAGCTCTGTTGCTCAGCAAGATCAATGCAATCTGCCAGCCAGAGGCCCGCAGGTGACGTCATACGCCACTGTCAGCTGTGGGCCTCTCATTGGCTGACAGCTTGCATTGAACTTTGCTAGTGGCAGAGCTTGTTAGTGTCGCAACCGGAAGTCATAACACAGTAGGGACTGCAGCGGCCCACTGCACTGGGGCAATGCATCATTAAGTTGTCCAAGGTGCCGCGGGCCGCACAATGGTGCCCCAGGGGCCGCATGCGGCCCTCGGGCCGCGTGTTTGAGACCCATGGTCTAGACAATCCATTGTGAAGCAATCCTTTATTAATATTATACCTATGTGAATTTAACCGTTTGTGTAACTCCTGAGAAGTTCTACCCACATACTGTTTGTGGCATATACATTGGATAAGGTATATGACATAATCAGTCTGGCAAGTTAGTCTGAATGCAATCTTGTATTCTTTTTGATCATCGTTTTGAGCATGAAAGGTCACCAGGTGACTTTATGTCCTATTATTTGGCAGCATTTACAACCCCTTTTATGACATTTATAGGAGCCTTTCTTTCCAGATATAGTCTCCACAATATTATTTTTTGGGTGGAGAGATCTCAAGACACTAGGGGCCAATACATTTTTTATAGTTGGAGCTCTCCTATAGGTGATTATAGGTTTAGGGGGCACCACTTTTTTTAATATGGGATCATTTAAACAATCTTCCAATGTTTTTGTAGGATGTATATGATGGTGTTGTACTGAAAACATGGTTATAAAGCTGACTTCATTCTTAATTTCCATGTCCCTCTTGTTATTGTATTCAATAAGGCCGTTCTGGGTCATTCCCTTGGCAGATTGATAGGCACGTTTTACCAAAGTTGAAGGATATTTTCTCTCACTAAATCTTCCCTGCAAAATTTTGTTTGCTCTCTATAATCACGAGTATAGGTACAGTTTCTCCTGATGCGTAAATATTGATTCTTGGAATGTTACGTAGCCATGGCTTATAATGCCCACTGTGATAGTGCACATAGCCATTGGCATCTATTTTCTTAAAGAAATTTTTTGTATTAATTTTTCCAGCTTCATCAATATAGATGTTTAGATCAAGGAAGTTCAACGATCTTTCTTCTATAGTAGGAAGTAACTCAATACCCCAAGAGTTATTCAGTATAGGGTCCAAAAACTCATCAACTGTCCAGTCCCTATTATCATAAATAATAATTATGTCATCTATAAAGCGACGATACATAATTAAATTCTCTCTATGTTTATTATTCAAAAAGTGCCAAGTTTCAAAGACTGCCATAAATAAGTTTGCATACGTTGGCGCCACCCTCGACCCCATAGCAGTTCCCCTTATCTGCTGGTATATGACATTATCAAATTTGAAGAAATTGTTCTCTAAAATGAATCTCATACTTTGTATCAAAAAGTTTTTTTGGGGGGGAGGGAGGTCAAAAACCCTGTCTACATATAGCTGAAAGCATTGTATTCCAATGTCGTGCTGGATATTGGAATAAAGGCCAGTAACATCTAAACTAATAAAAATATAGTTAGTCTTCCACTCAATCTTATGTAACAATTGGATAAGATGTACAGAATCCCTAAGAAATGATCCCAAATTCTTAACGACTGGATTCATAAAAGTATCCACATAGGCTGCTAAATTGGCAGTGAGCGAGTTAATTCCCGCTATGATGGGGCTCCAGGTGGATCAAAAATCTGTTTATGGATCTTCGGTAAATGATAAAACGTTGCCATTTGGGGGTCTTTAATTCTTAAATAACATTTCTCATTTTTATTTAGAATCCCCAATTTCTCTGCCGTGTCCAATAATGTCCCATATTTAACGATGGAGTCCCTATATTCATTTAAATTCGAAATTCTGTATGTAGCTCTATCCGAAAGGATTCTATCTGCTTCTTTAAGATAGATCTCTCGATCTTGCAGAACAGAAGTGGTCTAATGCTTGCCCTGTGAATTTATAGTTTTGGAAACGCCGGATTGAATCCCCTGTGGATCATTGTGCATTTTTATACTATTTTTTAATTTTATGATTTAGAGAGGTTTTTATGTTTTCTTTATGTGTGGTGTTTTAATGTTATATAGATTATATTATTTTGTATTTATATGCCTTTTAATGGATGTTGTCCACCCAGCGGGTTTGAGGGTGGCGTTCCTAGTGGAGCTACCTTCATACCTGAATGGGTGGGGTCATATAATGGATATATCTTTTCTAACTCCCCAGTAGGTATGTTCTCCCTACATACACTTGGTGAGTTTTTCCATATATATGAATAGCTTAGTGATCTAATGCTGACTCTATGAACTTTTAGTTTTGGAGGTGCCGGATCGAATCCCATGTGGATCTTGGTGCATATTTATCTAATTTGTGAATTGGAGAGTGTTTTTGTAATAGATGTGGTGTTTTTAATGAATTATTGTTATTGATATGTCTTTTAATAGATGTTATCCACCCTGCATGTGTGAAGGGGGTGTTTCCACAGGAAACACCATCACAATTGAAGGGTGGGGTCATATAATGTTGTTGTGTGTATATATATCTTGTTAATACTGCTGCTCTTGATGCCCTGATGAAGTGATAACTGAAATCACGAAACCGGTAGACAAATTACCCATTAAACAGAGTTTTATATATCACTCTGTTTGTCTTCACTGGAGGTCAGCGCGGTGGATCTATGAAACCCAGCACTTTCTGTTAACCCTTTGGATCCTTACTCTGGGCACCTGCTGCGACCATAAGAGAGAGCAAAGTTAGTTGGTTGTGACTTGCACAACCAAATCAGGTGAGTCCTTCCACTAAAGGGGGGCACTGAGGTTATTGTGCAAAAGGAAATGACTCTATGTGCGCTCCATTTCCCTTTTTATTGAGGATCCCTTTAAGGCTTTTTGTATTCGTGCATGTTTACAATCAAAATTAAAATGTCTGTTTTGTATTTGTGTAACCCAAATTTGAATAGTGTTATGATACTGGATCAGTACATGAAGAATTTATTTAAAAAACTGATATAAAAAATTCTGCTTATCTTCTGTCTGATGTAATATTTGTTTCTTAACTTCAGGTACTGGTGGCTGAAGATATCTGCACTGGCAGAAAAGGAAGATTGGGAAGAGTTGGAGAATTTTTCGAAAAGTAAGAAATCTCCAATAGGATACCTGGTAATTATTTTTTTTAATCCTAAATTTGTGTCACATTCTTCAATATCTTCTCTTTTTCACTTTGCTTTAGACAAGTGGTAAAACTTTCCACTTGGTGTTTAACTTAACAAATGTGTAAAGGAAGTATTCACATTCCTGCTTTTATTATTCTCTAACATTTGTTTATAAGGATTACTAGTAGGCCATAAAGCTGAATATTTGACTTTTTTTTTAATTTACAGCATTTTAAAACACAGACCCTTCAATATATTATTGCTTGCAAAAGACAATCAAAAGTTAAGTTTCAAGATTATGGATCCCACCATAAGAATAATGGCAGTGAACCAGTATGAATATTGATAGATCAAAAAACTTAAAGGAAGTTAGTCACAGTAGCTCCGCATAAACCTTTGCTCATATTTATCTACTGATATTAGGTGAACTTTGTATGAATAACACGTTCTCCAATAGTTATACTATGAAATATTGGCTTGAACTGTTGAGCTTTAGGTCATTGAACCATTACTTCAAAAACAAATCTTATACGTATTACTTCTAAATTGCTACTATATGTTGTAACAATGTACAGACATTATGATTTTTTTTTTTAAGTCAATTGATTTTTATTGATTATAAACAATTATACAAACATTGAGGGTAAATGCCCCAAAAGAGAAAAGGAACAAATATATCTAACATACCAGGGGGAAGGAAAGGGAAAGGGGAAAAAGGGAGGGGAAGGGGCAGGATCCATTCATCATTGATGAAAGTGATGAAGAATCCCATGTTATAAGTAGAGTACTTAGCATTAATAAGGCTGCCTTCACATTTGCGTATGGGAACGCAGCGTATGCTGCGTTCCCATAAGCATTCAAACGCATGCGCACTGCGTTCCTATGTTTAACATAGGAACGCATAGTGCCTGCGTTTGCTGCGTTCGGGTGCGGATGCGGACGATATCTGCTCCTTCCGGTGTCCAGCATCCGCACCCGGGACGCAGCTTGCAGCATTTTTTTGTGCGTTTGGGGATCTTGGAAGATCAGCAAGCGTCCCCAAGCGTACAAAAAATGCATTGCCGTCAATGGATCCGCAGTGTTCAGCGCTTGACAGCGCGGGAGAACGCTGCGGACCCATTGAAAAATCTCCCGGTGGCCGCCGGTGATGTCACAGGAGCTCACCGACGGCCACCGGGAGATCAGCTGACCCTCTGCTGTCCTCCTTCTCCCCGCCGCCTGTAATCTCCTAGCGATGTCGGCGGGGAGAACAGCTGATGTGACCGCTGTTTGAATCTTCCCGCGCCGACATCTCCTCACAGTGTCGGCGCGGGAAGATTCAAACAGCTCTCAGATCAGCTGTTCTCCCCGCCGACAGTCCCGGAGCTTACCGGCGGCCGGGGGGCGGAGATCTCCGGCGCTGATCTCCGCCCCGGTCCGCCCCTGGACAGCGCCGATTGGCTGCCGGGCTCCATAGTGATGTGTCCGCAGGCGGACATTATCCGCTGCGGACACATCATTTGGACCCTGCTTCTGACAGCGTTTGTGTCTGCATGCCATCAGCATGCAGACACAAACGCTAATGTGAAGCCAGCCTAACTTACACAAAATAAACATACAATGCAGTGGTGACAGAAAAAAAACAAAAAAAAACAGGATCAATGGAATACACCAAACATAGCCAAGTGAAAGTCCATGCGTCTCCAAGGAAGAGGGACTGCATCAGGCCGGATCAGGACCAACTTACCGTATATACTCGCGTATAAGCCGAGTTTTTCAGCCCAAAAATTGGGCTGAAAAGTTACCCCCTCGGCTTATACGCGAGTCACTACACGGGCGCCCCCCCCCAGAGGTATACAGGCCCCCCATCAGTATACAGGCCCCCCCCATGCTCCGTAAACCTGTAAAGGAAGATGATTATACTTATCACTGTCCCGGTGCCATCCCCGCTCTGCATCGCGCTCCTCCATCTGCATCGCGCTCCTCCATCTTCCGGCTTCCTGTCGGCCCCGACAATGACGTCATTGTCGGCGCAGAACACAGGAAGTCGGAAGCCGGTGAATGAAGATGGAGGAGCGCGAAGCAGAGCGGGGATGGCAGCGGGACAGTGATAAGTATAATCATCTTCCTTTACAGGTTTACGGAGCATGGGGGGGGCCTGTATACCTCGGGCTGCTGCTGTATATACCCTGGGGCTGCTGCTGTATGTACCCTGGGGCTGCTGCTGTATATACCCTGGGGCTGCTGCTGTATGTACCATGGGGCTGCTGCTGTATATACCCTGGGGCTGCTGCTGTATATACCATGGGGCTGCTGCTGTATATACCCTGGGGCTGCTGCTGTATGTACCATGGGTCTGCTGCTGTATATACCCTGGGGCTGCTGCTGTATATACCATGGGGCTGCTGCTGTATATACCATGGGGCTGCTGCTGTATATACCATGGGGCTGCTGCTGTATATACCATGGGGCTGCTGCTGTATATCCCCTGGGGCTGCTGCTGTATATACCCTGGGGCTGCTGCTGTATGTACCATGGGGCTGCTGCTGTATATACCCTGAGGCTGCTGCTGTATGTACCATGGGGCTGCTGCTGTATATACCCTGGGGCTGCTGCTGTATATACCCTGGGGCTGCTGCTGTATATACCATGGGGCTGCTGCTGTATATACCCTGGGGCTGCTGCTGTATATACTCTGGGGCTGCTGCTGTATATACCCTGGGAAGGCTGCTGTAACACTGCTGGGGCCTGTATATACCACTGGGGAGGCTGCTGTATACCACACTGCTGGGGGCTGTATACTACCACTGGGGAGGCCTGTATACCATCGGGGGGGCCTGTATACCACACTGCTGGGGGCTGTATACCTGTGCTGGGGTCCACCCTCGGCTTATACATGAGTCAATAGTTTTTCCCAGATTTTGGGGGCAAAAGTAGGGGGGTCGGCTTATACACGGGTCGGCTTATACACGAGTATATACGGTAATCTTTTAGATTTGATGGCCAGGTCGTGTGCCAAAATAGTCTCGTGTTGGAGATGCAACCTGATCCTCGACACCAGTTCTGCCCTAGAGGGGATGGTATGTAGTTTCCAATGTTTGGTTAGGCAAAATCTGGCCGCTATTAATATGTTAGATACGATGGGGCGGACCATTCTAGGGACACCCTCTAGACCCAGACCCAGCAACACCATGGGTCCATCCAAAGAGAACGGAAACCCAAGTACCTCAGCAATTAGTAGTTCCACCATTCTCCAGAATCCCTGAACCCGCGGACAAGACCACCACACATGTTCCATAGACCCCATTTTGAGATGACACTTCCAACAGGATGGATCTGCCAATTGTTGAAACTGCACGAGTCGAAGGGGGTCAGGTACCAGTTTAACTGGATTTTTTTCGCCTGTTCTAGATGCAAGATACAGGACGAAAATTTGGAAGTGTGATTTGCGGCCCTAAGCCATGAGTCCAGAGAAGCCGAGAAAGAGAGCCTACGTTCCCAGATTGTCATGTATGGTAGTTTAGTCAACAGGGACTAGCAAGGCTTTGTATACAATTGAAACTCCATGAGAAGCAGAGCATTGGGGCTTAAAATATCTCTGTAACGGTTCATGTATGGGAGATTCAGACCAACGCAGTAAATGACAATGAGACAGGAAGTGACGAATCTGGAGGTATTGGTAGAATACTATGTGTGGGAGAGCGAAGAGGTTGTGGAGCTCAGAAAATGAACGGAGTACCGAGCCGGAAAAAAGGTCATACAGAGTCCTTATATTTTGGGTCTTCCAGCGGGAAAGAGACAAATCAGGTATGGCATGCTCCAGGGCATCCAGTGTGATGAACCTGAACAAAAAGGTGAAGTGGGATTTGCTCACAGGAGACCAAATATTTAATAATGCAATCATAGATCTAAAAAGGCCGCAAGAAGGGGGGGGACCGGAGCAAGCCCAGTTCCAGCAGGATGCGAAGAGAACCAGATGGGGCGTGATGCGCCTCGATCTGTAGCCAAGGAATCGGGAGAATAGTTTCGGACCACCAGATCTTCACATACTCCAAATGGGCTGCTTTATAGTATGTTAGTACAACCGGGACTCCCAAACCTCCCGCGGCACTTGGGAGAACCACGACCTTATATTTCTTATTCCAAATGAAGGAGTTGATTAGGCGTTGGAAGCTGGAGATGCATGTGTGAGGGAATAGTAAAGCAAGGCAATGGAAAAGGTAGATTAATTTCGGGAGAATAGTCATTTTAAAGGGAACCAACCACCTCAGATCACCCTAATACACAGTTAGTACATGTCCCTGCACCCAAAGGATACCTTTCCAGCACTGTTTTTGTGTAAAATCTTGCATTAGTATAACTGATAAAAAGAGTTTATAAAGTTACTAGCCTGGAGACTTTTGGGCGTATCCCTCCTTCTGTTATACTTCAGGGCTGTGCATTGCATGTCTGTGCTCCCCCTCCCTCCGTGCCTGCTGCCCTGCCCTGATGGGTGTGATCGTTATCTCCTCTGCACAGAGGGAGGGGGAGCACAGCCATGCAATGAATGCACAGCCCTGAAGTATAACAGAAGAAGGGATACGCCCAGAAGTCTCCAGGCTAGTAAGTTTATAAACTCTTTTTATCAGTTATACTAATGCAAGATCTTACACAAAAACAGTGCTGGAAAGGTATCCTTAGGGTGCAGGGACATGTACTAACTGTGTATTAGGGTGATCTGAGGTGGTTGGTTCCCTTTAATGATATGAATGCGGGGGGTCCAGGAGAGAACTAGCGGGGACATTCTTTCTAGTTCTCATGAGATTTCTCGGTGTAGTCTATCGAAATTTTTCTTGACTATAGAGTGTAAATGGGTAACATAGATCCCAAGGTACATAAAGCCATCAGTGGACCAAGAAAATGCAAATTGCTATTGGAGATGGGCCGGACACCAGAGGGTATATTAACCGGGAACAGAACTGATTTGGACATATTAAGCTTATAGAAGGACACCTTTGAAAATTCTGTAAGAAGGGACATGATTTCATTTAAAGAGGTTGAGACATATGTGCATGAGAAGACCACGTCATCAGCATATAGTCCGATTTTGTGTTCCTGCCTACCTATAACGACTCCGTGAATGTTAAGATTGGCCCTCACAGCTGCAGCCAAAGGCTCCATAGCTAGCGCAAATATCATGGGGGAAAGAGGGCAACCCTGCCGTGTCCCGTTAGCAATATTGAAGCTGCTAGAGAGGAATCCCGAGGCTCGGACGGAAACAGAGGGAAGAGAGTATAAGCCCATGATGGCCGACTTGACCCGGCCCGTTATGCCAAATTTGTCAAGTACTCTCCAATGTACCCCCAGTGGACCCTGTCAAATGCCTTTTCAGCATCAAGTGACAGGAGAGCACTGGGGGTCCCAGACATCTCCAGGACGTCCAGGATATTAATCAAACGTCTGGTTCCGTCTCGAGACTGCCCACCAGGGACAAAGCCAACCTGATCAGCACCTATAATGGCCGGAAGTACCTCCAAGAGCCTATTTGCCCATATTTTGGCATATATTTTCGTATCGCAGTTCAATAACGCTATTGGGCGGAAATTTCCAGGAGAGTCAGGGGGCTTCCCCGGCTAATGTAGGGTGGTGATAATTGCCTCTAGACCCTCCCGACTTACAGTCCCCCTGGACCGCCAGCACTCAAAGAGCCTTAATAAGTATGGTGAAAGAACGGGGGAAAATTGATCGTAGTAAGAGAATGGAAAACCGTCGGGGCCGGGAGCAGAGAGTTTTTTAGCGGATCTGATTACTTGTGTTATTTCTGGGAGGGTAATAGGGGTGTCTAGAAAAGATAGGTGCTGCTGTGACAATTTAGGGAGAGTGACCTTATTGAGGAACGTTGAAATAAGTTCAGGATTGGGTTGTGGTGTATCACGGTCTGTGTTCAGGTTATAGAGGGATTCGTAGAAGTGGTGGAATTCCTCCACTATTTTAATAGGGTGCCTGATCTGATGGCCAGAGGGTCCGACAAGATGTGAGATCCTAGATTGTGCCATCTTTTTCCTTACCCGTCTAGCCAGCAGAGCCCCAGCCCTGTCACCCATACCATAGGATTTACCGTGGAGGATCTTAAGATGTTTTTCAGTCTTATGGAGGAGTAGGGTACGGAGGTGATCCTTTGCCTCAAGCAGTGAAGTCAAGACTGCGTGAGAAGGGGACTTTTTATGTTGTTCTCCTCATTCAAGCTCCGCTGCATGTCGTTTTTTAACGAGTGAAGCCGTTTTGATCAAAAGACCCCGGAGAACAGCCTTATGGGAATACCACAAAGTGTCGTCCTGCACCGCACCATCATCATTCAGAGAGAAAAATTCCGTCAGTTGAACGGAAATCTCATCTGAAATCTGAGGGTCGGCAAGGAGGTGAGCGTTAAGTCTCCAAAGAAAGGGAGATCTAATCGCCAAAGGGTCGGCAATCTGTAGGGAGGTGGGTGCGTGGTCCGACCATGTAATACTGTCTATGGAGGCAGCAGTACACTCCTATAATAAGGCATCATTAACTAATAGGTAGTCGATTCTACTATATGTCCTATATCGAGGAGATAGAAAGGTATAATCCCGCTCCATACCATGAAAGTACCGCCAAACGTCATGAAGGCCGTATTCCGTCATTAAAGAGCCCATCTCACCCTTTGGAGCGGACATATCAGAGCAGTCAAGGGACTTGTTCATAGGCATGTTAAAGTCACCACCTATTATTGTGCGGCAACGGCTAAAGGGCTCCAGTCGATCCAAGAGTGAGGTCAGGAAGGTCTTTTGTCCCACATTGGGGGCATATAATGAGACTAAGATATAGGGAACATTATTAATCGAGCACGAGAGGATTAGGAATCTCCCCTCCTCATCTGAGATGGTGCTGGTTAGTTGAAAGGAAACTGACTGTCCAATGAGTATCGCTACTCCCGCTTTTTTTAAGGTGCCATTGGCGAAAAATTGAGTGGGGAAGGTTTTGTTTTGTAATCTAAAATGGTCTGCCGCAAGCAAGTGAGTTTCTTGGACAAAGATCACGTCACTCCTGGATCTGACAAACTGACATAAGGCCATCGACCGTTTAATAGGCGAGTTAAGTCCATTGACATTTAAAGATAGGATACTAAAACTCATAATAACCAGATATAAATTCACAGCAGATATGGCCTGGCTTGCACCAGCCAAACATAGGACAAAAAAACATTGTAGGGACCTAGAAGGTGAAGGAAAGGAAGTGTGGGAAAAATGAGGGTAGGATAACGGAAACAGACCTCCCGCCAAAATAGCCAAAACATATTGAGCCTATGGCAGGGGGTTAAATGAACAAGCAAAAAAGAAAAAAGGTAGAAACCTAAAGATCCTAAAAAGGAAAAAAACAAAACAAAAAAAAAACATTCAAGTCCAGAGGCTTTACGCCTACAAAGAGTGACCAAAACACACTCAGGGGGCAGAGTTCTCGGACCACACGCAGTCCGAAAATAAAAATTGAGAGAAATAAAAAGAAAGATCAAAAGAAAAAAGGAGCAAAAAAAAGGAACCGGCGAAGTCCAAAACCTAGGACCGGAGCCGGGCCCTATGAGCCACAACCACCGAGCGTTGCCGGGTAGTCAAAGTCACACGGTCTTCTCCCACTCCTTGGAGAGTTTACGCAGTGTTTTGTTGGGGCTGGAACATGGTGGGGAAGCACCCGAAGCTGGGCCCAGACCCCATTCCTTAAAGGCCTTTCCCAGACGGCTAGGAGAGCGGAAAATCTGTACCGATCCCTTATAGCGGAACCAGACGTGGACTGGAGAACCCCATGAGTACATCATGCCATGATCCCGAAGGGTTTTGCAATACGGGGCGAACTCCCTCCGCCTAGCAAGAGTGCCAGCAGAGAGATCCGGGAAATGGAGATTCCTGTGAAAGGAGGCTGGAGTGTAGGGTTCTTTCGCATGGCCTGCAGTGTCGCATCAGCAATGGCGGGCCTAGCGAATTGAACTAAAATGTCTCTGGGAAGTGCCTTGTCAACATGCGAGGGCTTAGCAATCCTGAAGGCCCTGTCAATTTCCTGATACTTTTTCTGTGAATCTGGTAGCAGTTGAGGAAGTAATGAGTGGATTAACTCTTGAAAGTCCTCCCGATCCTGACCTTCCGAGATACCACGGATCCTGATGTTACTTATCCTCTAAGCTGCAAATCCTGAGCTGGGCCTGTTTTAGGTCTTCTGCCATCAAGCTGTAGTCAGAGGCTAGCTCATTGTGAGCATCTGCGTACTCAGCCATTTTGTCTTCGATGTGATCTGTTCTCTCTCCCAGGGACGAGAGATCTTTTCGCATCTCCTCTATGATGTTGCGCATGTCGTCCTGAAGAGATCACCTGAGCGATCCCAAAAAGTCTCTCAGCCCCCGACGCGACGCAGGAGCGTCGTCATCGGCGTCGCTACCAGCGTTTTGCCCGTAGCTGCGAGAGGAGCGGGAGGGAGAGGAGGCAGGAGCCGGCACCATCTTGGGCTGAGGAGGCTGAGGCAGATCAGAGCTGAAGAAGTCTGTTACCTTTTTTGCAGAAGCCTGCTGTCTGGAGGAGTTTCTGGGCATACCGGGAGGTGCAAGGTAGGTTCCGCCAGTGAATGAAGTAGGAATGGGGGTCTTGGGACCACTATAAAGTGCCGTTAGCTCGGGTGGTTGGAGGAGCTCAGGGAGACACGTCTAGCACCATGAGCTCTCAGGCCACGCCCCCGACATTATGATTTTTCACATCAGACCCAGTCTCCAGTGTCCACTGAAGTGTTACCAAGAATACAGGGTGGGCCATTTATATGGATGCACCTAAATAAAATGGGAATGGTTGGTGATATCAACTTCCTGTTTGTGGCACATTAGTATATGGAAGGGGGAGAACTTTTCGAGATAGGTGGTGACCATGGTGGCATTTTAAAGTCGGCAATTTTGGATCCACCTTTATTTTTTTCAATGGGAAGAGGGTCATGTGACACATCATACTTATTTAGAATTTCATCAGAAAAACAATGGAGTGCTTGGTTTTAACGTAACCTTATTATTTCATGAGTTATTTACAAGTTTATGACCACTTATAAAATGTGTTCAAAGTGCTGCCCATTGTGTTGGATTGTCAATGCAACCCTCTTCTCCCACTCTTGACACACTGATAGCAACATCGCAGAAGAAATGCTAGCGCAGGCTTCCAGTATCCATTGTTTCTGATGCTGCACATCTTGTATCTTCACAGCATAGAAAATTGCCTTCAGATGAGTGATGAGACAAACTTTTTTGTGAATGGTGAAGTCAACAAACAAAACTACCGCTATTGGTCTGTCACTATCCCACAGTGGATAGATCCCTCCAAGACTGTTGGAACACAAAAATTGATGGTATTGTGTGGTATCTGGGGTACAAAGATAGTGGGGGCCATTCTTCATCAATGGAAACCTCGATGCCACTGGATAGCTGAATCATGTACCAATTTCAGATATGGGCGATCCAAAATGGCTGACTTCAAAATGGCCACCATGGTCACCACCCATCTGGAAAAGTTTTCGCCCTCCCATATATTAATGTGCCACAAATAGGAAGTTGAATCACCAACTATTCCCATTTTATTTAGGTGCATCCATATTAGTACAATACTGTGCAACAGAGTTTACTGAGACCTTTCAAGAGACTAGATTTTTGTACATACAATCTATTTTTATTTAGAATAAAGGTTATAGTAAAAGAGAAAAGTCAAATAAAAGATATATCAGGAAAACAATCATATCATATGAAACTGCAGCGGCACAGGGTCTGTAATTGCTACCAAAGTGCATTCGCAAAAAAATTATTCTTTTAACTTATTGACTGAATTCTGTAAGTCTCTGTTTATTCTTAGGTGTCTGAAATCCCTGGTGCCTGAGTGGCTTATATACCCCAGTGTCTGCATCATTAGCCCTTCTATCTATGGGGGCATAAACAAGAAGGCCATCAAACAAGGGAACTAGCATACCCAGTTAGTGAGTGAAATTTACAGAGAATATATCAAAAATATAAAAGTATGAGAGAAAATAAGTATGAACACCGGAAAAGAGAAGTAGAAAAGGTCTTGGAAACATTAAAGAAAGTTGGACAGTGATATAGGTGAGATAGTAAAAGGGGGAGGGGGGATAAAGAGATTGTGAAGTAAAGAATAGGAAGAAAGAGGATAAGGCCCCATCCCCTCCTGGGCCTCGACCCCACACCACAGATAGATTAAGAATTTTACTCAAATATTCTATGAAAATCAGGACTCTCTTTGAAAATAATCCACAGTTGCCACGTGCGGAGCAATAGGGAGTTGTCCCCAATAGCTTCAGACATCAACTCCCTCATATGGTAAGTATCAGAGATTTCTGTAACTCATTCCGATATTGTTGGGAGCGTATCAGAGCGCCAATGTCGCGATATAACCATCCTCACAGCAGCGATGCAAAAGTAGAGGATGCTGTGCTTCTGTTTTGCAAAGGAACCAGGAAAATGGACAACAGAGCAATTTGTGGGGAGGGGGTCACTCGGTCTCCTGTGATAGTTTCATAGGCTGAAAACACATTGTCCCAGAATACATGAATTCTTAAGCATTGCCACCAGATATGGAACAATGTACCCCTCGCTGTAACGGGTACTGGTACCATCTAGCCAGGATCTTAAAGTTCTTTTCCTGGGCGTAGCCAGCAGAAGACATTTTATGAGTAAACACAAAGGCCTTTGAGAGGTCCTCTTCTGAAAATGTGCATGTCATTTCACCCTCCCAAGCTTTGATATATCCCAGAACAGTTCCCTGTAGGGTCGCGTTCCATTCTATATATAGGAGGTGCATAGAAGGGAGCCTCCTGTAGAAATTTTTTTTCTAAATGAGTTACTGAAAGTCTATGATCCCGTTTGTGGTGACACCCCTCCCCTTCCCGCTCGCAAAGGATCTTAACCTCTCATATGCCATCTGATGCAGGACTCTGTGAGGATGATTCTCCTGTAATTCGGCCAACGTAAGGAAGCCACGAGCCGTCTCTATTTGCCCTAATTTTAGATCTGAACTAAAACCATTCGCGATATCTTCCCAGAGGGAAATCAGGGTTTTGAAACACCAGAGCCAAGGGGTTATGAGAACTGATCAAGCCCTTTCTCCATTTCAAGCTGTCCCCATCTCTCAACACTTCTTTTACTAGAAAACCGATGGGGCCTCCGTCTCCTCTAGCATTGTCTCCCCCCTACTCACCCATGGCAAAAAGCGTAAGGGGATATCAAACCCTTCCTACTCCATCTGTACCCATTGCTTGGACCAAAACAGGAACTGCCAATCAAACATACGGAGAATTAAGGATGCCTGATGGTATGTCTGCAGGTCCAGAAGTCCCACTCCACCCGAAGTCTTAGATGTAGTCATGGTCTGATACTTCAATCTAGGTCTCGAATGTGTCCATATAAATCTAATCAGAGCAGAACGTATAGTCTTAGAGAAATTATTTGGTGGAGTAATCGGGACCACCTGAAACAAATATAAAAACCTCGGCAGGATATCCATTTTTAACTCATTCATACACCCAAACCATGACAGCTGTTTCTGGTTATAATTTTTAAGATCCTTCAGGGTCTTATTCAGAAGGGGGAGGTAATTGTTTTGGTAGAAGTTAGTCGAGTTAATAGGGATCTGGACACCCAAATATTGTATGGCCTTAGACTTCCGACACTAGATTTTTTTTAATGTCCCTATTCTTTCTGTGTTTTGTGGTGTTTATTGACAAGTTTTTCAATATGGTGCACATGGTTCATTCATTTTGCACAAAAATGCTCTCTGTTTGTCCTTCTTTATATATGCAACTTTTTAGAGCAAAGTCATGTGTTCTAAAATGTCTTTAAAATTTATGATAAAATTAAAGGTAGCAATAAAATCAATTTTTTGAGAGGAAATTACAACACATTTGCATGAAAATAAATTGCCTTTATAAAGAGTTGTAAATGGTAAATCAGCCAAAAACATCTGGAAACCCATATGCTGCCCAAAATGGCCAACAAAAATACTGACAGACATAAAATAAAGTTAACAAAATTTTGAATTAAAGGAATACGACACAAATGAAAAAACACAGAAAACTAAAGATACGGTGTAAGTGCAATAATGAATAGGGCCCATATTGTTTACCATAAAGCAATTAACTGACCCGCAGAGAACAGCAGCTCAAACAAAATGCCATAGTTGTGTACAGAGAGTAGAACAATCTCTCTGCCAATACTGCTTTGACGTCTGCAGTTTTGGCCTCTAAACTCTAAAGAAGCACATCCATGAATATTTAATTTTTTTTATTTAATGTGTGCACATATGTTGTGTGTTTAGTGTAAATATATTTAACTAGCTGTGAGCCCGATGCAAATGCATCGGGATTCTAGAACGTGCATTAATTTGATTATAGTAGTTATAGCTGTTAGCCTGATGCAAATGCATCGGGTATCTAAAATATGTTTGTTTTTTTAAAGATTTTTAAATAATAATTGCATCATCAATAGCAATAATATAAGCCATAGCATTATTATTAGCAGTAATAGCAGTATTAATAGCATTATTAGCAGTATTATGAGCATTAATAACAGTATTAATAGCATTAATAGCATTATTATTAGCATTAATAGCATTATTAATAGAATTATTAGCATTAAAATTGCATTAATAACATTATTAATAGCATTAATAGCATTATTATTAGCATTAATAGCATTAATAATAGCATTATTAGCATTAATAATAGCATTAATAACATTATTAATAGCATTAATAGCATTATTATTAGCATTAATAGCATTAATAATATTATTAGCATTAATAATAGCATTAATAACATTATTAATAGCATTAATAGTATTATTATTAGCATTAATAGCATTAATAATAGCATTATTAGCATTAATAATAGCATTAATAACATTATTAATAGCATTAATAGCATTATTAATAGCATTAATAGCATTATTATTAGCATTAATAGCATATAATAAAAATTAGCATTAATAAGCAAATAGCATTAATAGCATTAATAGCAAAATAGCATTTTAGAAATAAAATAGCATAATAGAAATAGCATTAATAGCATTATTAATAGCATATAATAGCATTAATAATAGATAAATATAGCATTAAGATTAGCATTATTAATAGCATTAATAGCATTAATAGATAAATATTTGCATTAATAGCATTATAGCATTATAATAGCATTAATAGCATTATTAATAGCATTATAGCATTAATAGCATTAATAGCATTAATAATAGCATTAATAGCATTATTAATAGCATTAATAGCATTAATACTATAGCATTAATAGCATATAATAATAGCATTAATACATTATTATAGCATAATAAGCATTTTTAGCATTAATAGACATTAATAGCTATATAATAGCATTAATAGCATTATAATACATTAATAGCATTATTATTAGCATAATAGCATTATAATAGCATTAATAGATAATAGCATTATATAGCATTATTAATAGCATTAATAGCATATTATTAGCATAAATAGCATTAATAATAGCATTATTAGCATTAATAATAGCATTAATAACATTATTAATAGCATTAATAGCATTATTATTAGCATTAATAGCATTAATAATAGCATTATTAGCATTAATAAATAGCATTAATAACATTATTAATAGCATTAATAGCATTATTATGAGCATATAATAGCATTAATATAGTATTATTAATAGCATGAATAGCATTATTAATAGCATTAATAGGATTATATAGCATTATTAATAGCATTATTAATAGCATTAATAGCTTTAATAATATGATATTAATATAGCATTAAAAAATAGCATTAATAGCATTAGTATTAGCATAAAGAGCATTAATAAGCAATATTATTAGCATAATAGCATTATTAATAGCATTAATAGCATTAATAGGATAAATATTAGCATTAATAGCATAATTAATAGCATTAATAGCATTATTAATAGCATTAATAGCATTATTAATAGCATTAATAGCAATAATAGCATTATTAGCATTAATAATAGCATTAATAACATTAATAGCATTAATAGCATTATTATTAGCATTAATAGCATTAATAGCATTATTATTAGCATTAATAGCATTAATAATACCATTAATAGGATAAATATTAGCATTAATAGCATAAATAATAGCATTAATAGCATTTTATTAATAGCATTAATAGCATTATTATTTAGCATAAATAGCATTAATAAATAGAATTATTAGCATTAATAATAGCATTAATAACATTATTAATAGCATTAATAGCATTATTATTAGCATTAATAGCATTAATAATAGCATTAATAGGAATAAATATTAGCATTAATAGCATTAATAGCATAAATAATAGCATTAATAGCATTATTAATAGCATTAATAGCATTATTATTAGCATAAATAGCATTAATAATAGCATTATTAGCATTAATAATAGCATTAATAACATTATTAATAGCATTAATAGCATTATTATTAGCATTAATAGCATTAATAATAGCATTATTAGCATTAATAATAGCATTAATAACATTATTAATAGCATTAATAGCATTATTATGAGCATTAATAGCATTAATAGTATTATTAATAGCATGAATAGCATTATTAATAGCATTAATAGGATTAATAGCATTATTAATAGCATTATTAATAGCATTAATAGCATAAATAATAGAATTAATAGCATAAAAAATAGCATTAATAGCATTAGTATTAGCATAAAGAGCATTAATAGCAATATTATTAGCATGAATAGCATTATTAATAGCATTAATAGCATTAATAGGATAAATATTAGCATTAATAGCATAATTAATAGCATTAATAGCATTATTAATAGCATTAATAGCATTATTATTAGCATTAATAGCAATAATAGCATTATTAGCATTAATAATAGCATTAATAACATTAATAGCATTAATAGCATTATTATTAGCATTAATAGCATTAATAGCATTATTATTAGCATTAATAGCATTAATAATACCATTAATAGGATAAATATTAGCATTAATAGCATAAATAATAGCATTAATAGCATTATTAATAGCATTAATAGCATTATTATTAGCATAAATAGCATTAATAATAGCATTATTAGCATTAATAATAGCATTAATAACATTATTAATAGCATTAATAGCATTATTATTAGCATTAATAGCATTAATAATAGCATTAATAGGATAAATATTAGCATTAATAGCATTAATAGCATAAATAATAGCATTAATAGCATAATTATTAGCATTAATAGCATTATTATTAGCAGTAATATCATTATTATTAGCATTTTTTTTTTTAATTATTATTTTTTATGTAATTATTTATTATTTTTTATTTATTTATTTATTATTTTTTAATTATTTTTTAATGATTTTTTTTATTATTAAATTTATTATTTAGGCTGAGACCCAGTTCTCTTTCAGGTCCGCTGAAAGGGCTGATATAATTAGCATATATTTAATTTTTTTATTATTATTTTTATTGAATTATTTATTATTTTTTATTTATTTATTTATTATTTTTTAATTATTTTTTAATTATTTTTTTTATTATTAAATTTATTATTCAGGCTGAGACCCAGTTCTCTTTCAGGTCCGCTGAAAGGGCTGACATAATTAGCATATATTTAATTTTTTTATTATTATTTTTATTGAATTATTTATTATTTTTTATTTATTTATTTATTTTTTAATTATTTTTTTTATTATTAAATTTATTATTTAGGCTGAGACCCAGTTCTCTTTCAGGTCCGCTGAAAGGGCTGATATAATTAGCATATATTTAATTTTTTTATTATTATTTTTATTGAATTATTTATTATTTTTTATTTATTTATTTATTATTTTTTAATTATTTTTTTATTATTAAATTTATTATTTAGGCTGAGACCCAGTTCTCTTTCAGGTCCGCTGAAAGGGCTGATATAATTAGCATATATTTAATTTTTTTATTATTATTTTTATTGAATTATTTATTATTTTTTATTTATTTATTTATTATTTTTTAATTATTTTTTAATTATTTTTTTTATTATTAAATTTATTATTTAGGCTGAGACCCAGTTCTCTTTCAGGTCCGCTGAAAGGGCTGATATAATTAGCATATATTAAATTTTTTTATTATTATTTTTATTGAATTATTTATTATTTTTAATTTATTTTTTAATTATTTTTTAATTATTTTTTAATTATTTTTTTTATTATTAAATTTATTATTTAGGCTGAGACCCAGTTCTCTTTCAGGTCCGCTGAAAGGGCTGATATAATTAGCATATATTTAATTTTTTTATTATTATTTTTATTGAATTATTTATTATTTTTTATTTATTTTTGTATTATTTTTTAATTATTTTTTAATTATTTGTTTTATTATTAAATTTATTATTTAGGCTGAGACCCAGTTCTCTTTCAGGTCCGCTGAAAGGGCTGATATAATTAGCATATATTTAATTTTTTTATTATTATTTTTATTGAATTATTTATTTTTTAATTTATTTTTTAATTATTTTTTAATTATTTTTTTTATTATTAAATTTATTATTTAGGCTGAGACCCAGTTCTCTTTCAGGTCCGCTGAAAGGGCTGATATTATTAGCATATATTTAATTTTTTTATTATTATTTTTATTGAATTATTTATTATTTTTTATTTATTTTTTTATTATTTTTTAATTATTTTTTTTATTATTAAATTTATTATTTAGGCTGAGACCCAGTTCTCTTTCAGGTCCGCTGAAAGGGCTGATATAATTAGCATATATTTAATTTTTTTATTATTATTTTTATTGAATTATTTATTATTTTTTATTTATTTATTATTTTTTAATTATTTTTTAATTATTTTTTTTATTATTAAATTTAATATTTAGGCTGAGACCCAGTTCTCTTTCAGGTCCGCTGAAAGGGCTGATATAATTAGCATATATTTAATTTTTTTATTATTATTTTTATAGAATTATTTATTATTTTTTATTTATTTATTTATTATTTTTTAATTATTTTTTTTATTATTAAATTTATTATTTAGGCTGAGACCCAGTTCTCTTTCAGGTCCGCTGAAAGGGCTGATATAATTAGCATATATTTAATTTTTTTATTATTATTTTTATTGAATTATTTTATTCTTTTTTATTTATTTATTTATTATTTTTTAATTATTTTTTTTATTATTAAATTTATTATTTAGGCTGAGACCCAGTTCTCTTTCAGGTCCGCTGAAAGGGCTGATATAATTAGCATATATTTAATTTTTTTATTATTATTTTTATTGAATTATTTATTCTTTTTTATTTATTTTTTTATTATTTTTTAATTATTTTTTAATTATTTTTTTTATTATTAAATGTATTATTTAGGCTGAGACCCAGTTCTCTTTCAGGTCCGCTGAAAGGGCTGATATAATTAGCATATATTTAATTTTTTTATTATTATTTTTATTGAATTATTTATTATTTTTTATTTATTTTTTTATTATTTTTTTATTATTTTTTAATTATTTTTTTATTATTAAATTTATTTGTTCCCATTGAAATACATTAGCGGTGTGTCGGCGATTTTATGGCCGCCGACCTGGTTCTATTTGTCGGCCCTAAAATCGCGGACACACCGCTAATGCATGTCTATGGGCAGTGAGCTCGAATTCTGATTGGTCGGCGACCAATCCGAAATCGAGCTGACTGGCCATAGAGATGCATTAGCGGTGTGTCCGCGATTTTAGGGCCGACAAACAGAACCAGGTGGCCGGCCATAAAATCGGCGACACACCGCTAATGTATTTCAATGGAAAATGAGGGGCTCTTCTGATTGGCTGAGGGCAGTAGACAGCGACCAATCAGAAGAGCCCCTCACATCTCATTAAGATATAATGGCGGATTTGTCGTCCATTCTATGTTAATGATAACTGAAGAGGACGTCGGAGCTGGAAGTTGGCGGAAAGAAGACAGAAGATCCCCGGGGCCGGACGAAGAGGCGGAGATGGCGGAAAGAAGAGAGAAGACCCCCGGGGCCGGAGGAAGAGGACTTGTGGATCGGACGGACGATCAGATGACTAAGAAGGCATGTGAGTGATCGACGGGGACGTTAGGGTAGGGGACGGCGGGGGCTTCGGGTGTAGGGCTTTAGGTGTTAGCGACAGTGGCGGGAGCATAGGAGGCGGCGGGGCTTAGGGGGTAGGGGCTTAGGTGCGGCGGGGCTTAGAGGGTAGGGGGTTAGATGCGACGGGGCTTACGGGGTAGGGGCATAGGTGCGGCGGGTCGGGGCTTAGGGTGTAGGGGTGCGGCGGACTTAGGGGGTAGGGGTTTAGGTGCGGCGGGTGGGGGCTTGGCGGCGGGAGCTTAGGAGGCGGCGGGGCTTAGGGGGTAGGGGCTTAGGTGCGGCGGGGCTTAGAGGGTAGGGGGTTAGGTGCGGCGGGGCTTACGGGGTAGGGGCATAGGTGCGGCGGGTTGGGGCTTAGGGTGTAGTGGGTGCGGCGGACTTAGGGGTAGGGGCTTAGGTGCGGGCGGGTCGGGGCTTAGGGTGTAGGGGTGCGGCGGACTTAGGGGGTAGGGGTTTAGGTGCGGCGGGTCGGGGCTTAGGGTGTAGGGGTGCGGCGGACTTAGGGGGTAGGGGTTTAGGTGCGGCGGGTGGGGGCTTGGCGGCGGACGGTAGGGGCTTAGGTGCGGCGGGTGTTAGGGGGTAGGGGCTTAGGTGCGGGGGGGCTTAGAGGGTAGGGGCTTCGGCGCCGGGGTAGTGGCTTAGGGGTTAGGTGCGGCAGAGGGTAGTGGCTGCGGCGGGGTAGTGGCTTAGGGCGGCAGGGGGCTGTAGTGTACAGCGCGATGGTATACTACAGTCCCATGGCGCTTATGGGCATGGGACTGTAGTATACTATAGCGGTGTACACTACAGTCGTATGGGCTTAGGGCGGCAGGGGGCTGTAGTGTACAGCGCGATGGTATACTACAGTCCCATGGCGCTTATGGTCATGGGACTGTAGTATACTATAGCGGTGTACACTACAGTCGTATGCCCTTGGCAGGGGGCTGTAGTGTACCGGCGCTTATGGGCATGGGACTGTAGTATACTATAGCGGTGTACACTACAGTCGTATGCCCTTGGCAGGGGGCTGTAGTGTACCGGCGCTTATGGCATGGACTGTAGATACTATAGCGGTGTACACTACAGTCGTATGCCCTTGGCAGGGCTGTAGTGTACAGCGCGATGGTATACTACAGTCCCATGGCGCTTATGGCATGGACTGTAGTGGTGTTAGGGTAGGGGCTTAGGTGCGGGGGGGCTTAGAGGGTAGGGGCTTCGGCGGCGGGGTAGTGGCTTAGGGGTTAGGTGCGGCAGAGGGTAGTGGCTGCGGCGGGGTAGTGGCTTAGGGCGGCAGGGGGCTGTAGTGTACAGCGCGATGGTATACTACAGTCCCATGGCGCTTATGGGCATGGGACTGTAGTATACTATAGCGGTGTACACTACAGTCGTATGGGCTTAGGGCGGCAGGGGGCTGTAGTGTACAGCGCGATGGTATACTACAGTCCCATGGCGCTTATGGGCATGGGACTGTAGTATACTATAGCGGTGTACACTACAGTCGTATGCCCTTGGCAGGGGGCTGTAGTGTACCGGCGCTTATGGGCATGGGACTGTAGTATACTATAGCGGTGTACACTACAGTCGTATGCCCTTGGCAGGGGGCTGTAGTGTACAGCGCGATGGTATACTACAGTTCCATGGCGCTTATGGGCATGGGACTGTAGTATACTATAGCGGTATGGGCTTAGGGCGGCAGGGGGCTGTAGTGTACAGCGCGATGGTATACTACAGTCCCATGGCGCTTATGGGCATGGGACTGTAGTATACTATAGCGGTGTACACTACAGTAGTATGGGCTTCTGTGGCTTGGTTAGTGTGGGTGTCAGCGACTCGCAATGCCCGCTCGCGGGCATTGCTTCGCGAGGCTGGAACGACTCACAATGCCTGCTTTGCAGGCATTGCTTCGGGAGTCGCCGTGGCCGCCACGCGCCACGGACAGAGTCCAGGAGAAAGAAACAGCTCGCTAACCAAGCCACCGGAAGTTGCGCCGCTCCGACGGAAGTCAGTTACGGCAATTATATAATAGATGTACTCATGAACCATTGTTCTGCTCCTCTTCTCAGTGGCGTAATCACTCTTCAGACTAGCCTGCACACTCTATGCTCCGTGTGAGCTGCAAATAACTTCTACAATGTAAGTATATAGATCCTCATTCTGAAGCTCCATAGACTAGCATTGTAAAAGCCAGTTTCGTGTCAGCCAGAGTGAGGTGTGATCTGAAGACTCTGCAGAGTGGTGACGTCCCTGAGAAAAGTAGCAGAAAATACTGGATCACGGAGAAGACGGTTACATTAATACACTCACATACTACATGCACATACACACATTTAATGAAAAAAAAAAATAGTCATGGGAGGACTTTTTTAAAAAGACCTCAATCTTTCACTTGGCTGAAAAGAATGCATGAGGTGCAATTTAACATCAACATAACAATATTAATGCTTAAAGCAGATCTATTACTTTAGTTCACATATGTTATTGAATAGACCTCTTAGACCTGATGAGATTGGTGTACTTATCTTGAAAAACGATGTCAAAATGCTTGAATAGTGCTTTATAAAAAATGTCAATATAAGCCCACCTAGCCTAATTGATAAGCTCTTCAATATCCCTCCTCCATACCAAAATTGTACCCATCTACTAGTGCATCTCAATGAATTAGATGCTGACTTTAAAGAGGTATTTCCTTCTCCAAGATCCTATCCCAATACGTAGTAGGTGTAATAATAATTATATTTGCAAATAAGTCTAATTAGCAATGTAGTATAGCCAATCAAAAAAAAGACAGGCATGTTCTTTAAAGAGGTTGCAAATTGACATGTAACCTATAGAGACTTACCGTATATCATTACACGGGCAGTTTCAGCATCCTGCAATAAATAGAAGTGGGTCAGGGGAAATCTTTAAAGAGGACCTGTAACCCCCCCCACACACCCCCAGGATTGCAATCTGAATGCAGCACTGAATACAGTATATATGCTACATTCAGGCAAGGGTCCCCCATGTGTCTGGCTGCTCTGTACCCCAAAATATTTTGTTAGGAAAACTCACTGCTAGAAGTCAGGAGGGCATTCCCTGGTTCTGGTGTCAGCTCAATTCACGGTCATGCCTCCTGCCCCTGACGTCAGCGACTTTGCCTGCTCTACTCCGTGTTTTGCTGTATACATACAGCAGGGTGGGAATCTGGCGCTTGCTGTATGTATACAGCATAACACGGAGCAGGGCGGGCATAGGTGCTGATGTCAGGGGCAGAGGTGGGACAGGGGAGCTATCCTCGCCTGTCCCACCTCCTTCCCCTAATGTCAGCGCCTTTGCCCGCCCTGGTCCATGTCATGCTGTATACATACAGGAGAGGATGGCTCCACATACATGAGGGAGGTGGTGAGGAGAAGCAAGGAGGCGACACAAAGAGGCAGGGGCCGGAATGGCCCCCGTGAATTGAGCTGACTCCAGCACCAGGGAATGCCCTCCTGACTTCTAGCAGTGAGTTTTCCTAGCAAAATATATTTCGGTACAGAGCAGCCAGACACATGGGGGACCCCTTGCCTGAATGCTGCATTCAGTGCTGCATTTAGATTGCAATCCTTGCGGGAAGTGACAGGTCCTCTTTAAATATTTCCCCTTACCCACTTCTATTTATTGCAGGATGCTGAAACTGCACGTGTAATGATATAAGTCTCTATAGGTTACATGTCAATTTTCAACTCTGAACTGATAATGGCCTTTCTTTAATAGGTGCTTAGGTGGTATCAGGTGTGATAATGGACCCAGTGGAATACAGAGCAGTCAAGTTCCTTTACTTGAAAGGTGTGTTCATCAATAGCGGAATGGGGTCGCCCTGGAATTGGAGCTGTTTCCACCGAAGTTCAATCACATTTGAAATGACGATGCGAGTTCTTGACTACATCATATGATGGGAAATGGTCACCATAAACCTCTTTCATCTCATCGATTGTCTCCCTTGGTGTGACGCCTTTCAAGTAAAGGAAGTTGATGACTGCTTTGTATTCCACTGCAGTATGTGATTTTCTGGATTTTATTTTTTATATTCTATCCCTCACTGTTAAAATTAACCTACCCTTAAAATTATAGACTGTTCATGTCTTTGTCAGTGAACAAACTTACAAAATCAGCAAGGAATCAAATACTTATTTCCTTTACTGTAAATACCTGCCCACCACAATTGTGCAGAAATAGAAAATAGTCAGATCAAAACAAATGTATACACCTCTCTGTTGGAAGGGTTGCGGTCAAGTGGGAACTGAAATATACTCTTGGTGGGATTGCTCGACGGTTCTATCTTTCTGGAGACGAGTAGAGTCTCTCCTCTCCTGCCTTACAGGCCTCCCACTGACATTAAGTGCCCCTCTGGCTCTCCTAGGGATAGGACTAAACTCTTTTCCTTCCCCACTAAGGCCAATAATTTCAAATGTAATAATTGCTGCCCGACTATGCATAGCTGCTCATTGGCGGACTCCCTCTACTCCCACCCTTGACGAATTACTAGCTCGACTTAACCTACATTTCACATATGAAGTAATCTTAGCACACGATGTAGCTCGTAAAACCAGAATATTAAACTGGTAGGACCCTTGGGTAACTTCACAATACAACACGGTTGGGATTCCTCCCTATGAGTACTCCCCTGATGGTTGACTAATTGCTGTGTACTCTTAAATTATTGGTGTATTCTGTGGATTTGTACAATTTCACTTCTGAATGGTCAAGTATTTACAATCTTGATGCTTCTCCTTGGTAACCCCCCTATTTTTCCTTTGTTTGAATTATTCCATGTTTGTAAATGTTTTTTGTGTTAATGGAAACCTTCACTAATGCATAAAATCAATAAAAATCTATTGGTTTAAAAAAACAAATGTATAATATAATGCAAACCAGCACTCTACTAGTACTAAACATAAAACCATTACACAAAAAGCAGAAGTCATTTTTGTCATTAAGATCAAGCGGGCCTTGAGCTTTAGTTTTAATTATCCACTTACCTTCTTGTCCTTGTAACATAGGGGTCTAAAGGTACCATCACACGCGGCATTATTGCTAGCAATTTCACTGGCAATTTGCTGGTTTCTGTCAAATCATGGACACATTGTTCCATTTGTACACGGCAACAAAATAGAACAATGTGTCCATGATTTCACTGCAACCAGCAAATTGCCAGTGAAATCGCTAGCAATAATGCTGCGTGTGATGGTATCTTTGGACTCCAGACCTCGAGGGACTCACACAGTGCAGGTTTTCAGGATTTCCTTAGAATTTGACAGTTGGTAATTTGATTACCAACTGTCAAATGCTATGGAAATCCTGAAAACCTGCACTGTGTGCGGCCCTTGAGGCCTGGAGATTGAGACCCTGGTGTAAAGGCCTCGTCAGACACTTCAATTTAATGAACGATGTTATTAGCGATCACATGCATGCGCGATCGCTAATAACATCGTTCACATCGCTGGTGAGCTGTCACACAGGCAGACTCACCAGCGATGTGGACCAGCGAGAACGCTGGTAACCATGGTACACATCGGGTTACTAGGTGCTGTGCGGCGCTTAGTAACCCGATGTGTACCATGGTTACCATCTCCCAGCATAGGCTGTGCTACTGGGAGATCGTTCATCGCGGTGTCACACACCACGATGCTGCAGATCGTTCAACGGATTATCGCTTGATTTGAGGTCCTGCTCACAAATCTTCCACCAAACAATCAAGCGATTTTTCGTTGACAGATCGCTCGGTTACACGCAATGACGCACAAACGATATTGCTTAAGCGATCAAAATTCCGGATCACTTAAGCCAGTGTTTCCCAACTCCAGTCCTCAAGGCACACCAACAGGTCATGTTTTCAGGATTTCCTTATCATTAGACAGATGATGGAATTATCCCCTGTGCAAGTGATTAAATTATCACCTATGCAATCCTAAGGAAATCCTGAAAACATGACCTGTTGGTGTGCCTTGAGGACTGGAGTTGGGAAACACTGACTTAAGCGATATCGTTCACCAGATTGAAGCGTCTGACGTGGCCTTAACTCATTTTTGTGGTCACCTCCTCTTTGCATATGTTTCACTATTTCTAACCCCATAAAACGTAACACTTTAGCATCAGAAATGTATGTCTCTATAACCTGTTGAATTAGTCTAGGGAACCTTTCCCAGTTGTAATAGAGTGAGAATGTTCTCTAAAGTGTGTGAGCATGTGCCTAATTGACTTGCCCCCACATGGGCAAGAAAATAACAAATTTAATATTGCATGATATGAAATGTTTGATCTCATGTGTTATATGTCCTAATCTGATGGGATTGTCAGTGATATGTTGTTTACTAAAGGAACAATATATTGTGTTATGAAGCCAATTTTCATCACAATAGTTCTTTTGCACTATCTGATTTTTAACTAGCGCTTCTTTTAGGTTTTGGTCGCGTCTATAAGTGAATAATGGTCTCAAGGCTTTGATTTCTTAAGTCAGGATTCGTCTCCAATATGTGCCAGTGAATTTTTTTTTTAAATCTTTATTTTAATTTAGTCAAACAAAAGCACATATTGATATGCGTGATTTTTGTTTATCATGGATTTGATTTTTCTATCCATACCATTAAAAGCAATGTTTTTTCATATCACTTTGTCCTGCTTTTTTCTGGGCAAAAGGATATCATGTTGACTTAAAGAATTTGCTTTATTAACCCCTTCATGACTAAGGGCGTATCTGTACATCCTTGGTCATGTCCCTCTTTGACCAAGCTCACGTGCTGAGCTCGCATCATTCCCCAACTTGTCAACTGATCTAATCTAATCACCCTGTCTAGTGTCAAGACTGATAAGGGTATGTCACACGCGTCAATATCGCCTGCACGATCACGGTTGCACGTGACGTTGCAGCGATATTGACGCGTGTGACATACTGAATCAACCAGCGATAAATCGCTGGTTGATGATCACCAGGTTTTAGAATCTGTCCTAAAACCTGGCGATGGTCGCCCGGTGGACACGCAGCATCGCTGCGTGTGACACCGGGAGTAGCGATATTCCAGCTCCCAGCGCCTCTCACAAGCGCTGGGAGCTGGAATCCAAGGTAAACTGCGGGTATCTAGGCAGCGCGCGCTGCCTAGATACCCGATGTGTACCTTAGTTACCAGCCTCCTCTGCTCACGGCTGGTATCTAAGGTACACAGCGGGTAACTAGGGACCCTAGTTACCCGCTGTGTACCTTGGATACCAGCCGGTGAGTGGAGGAGGCTGGTAACTAAGGTACACATCGGGTATCTAGGCAGCGCGCGCTGCCTAGATACCCGCAGTTTACCTTGGAGACCAGCCTGCTCCCGCTTCCAGCAGGCTGGCAGCGGGAGCAAGACATCGTGGAAACGATATTTAAATCATTTCCACGATGTCTCTGGTCCACTGATTGCTGGTGAGTCTGTCTGTGTGACAGCTCACCAGCAATCATCCGTCAATGTCGTCAGCGATCATCTCACTGACGACATTGACGCGTGTGACTCCCCCTTTAAGCACATAGCCTACACCACTGATGTACTCTGGGGTTAGATACACAGACTGGAGACAAGCCAAAAAAAATACAACAACTAGAAAGCTCTAGCCAAACACCAGAGGCTACAGCTGAAACCGCTCCAAATAGGACTCCAGAAACAACAAGTCACCTTCTCAATCCACTGAGGTCACCATAGAATGGGATCTTTTATAACTGGCGTCAGGTGATGGGTCATGTGACTATTTAAAGTGAGGTGGGTGTGGTCACCAACCAGCCTCACCTGGCCCTGCAACTTCCAGAAGCTTTCAGCACTGAAATTGACAATCTCTCACTGCGCCAAAGGAAAGAAAACACATTTAAAATCAACCAGATCCAGAACTGTCACAAATCTCCTACTGACTCATGACAATACCCCTCTTTCTACGAGGGGCCTCAGGACCCTCGGATTCGTACTTGTCTGGAAAGGACCTGCAGCAGAGATGCACCAACACTTGTATTCATCTATGCAGTCATCTTAACCCTCCTGATTATCAAAAACGCAGATAGAGGGTGGCAGTAACAAAGATAGCTCCAGAGACACAGGGTTGGGTTGAGAATGGCAATCACCCTATATGGACTGATAACATAAGAGTCCAGAGCTCAAGTTGTGCTCTTCCACCTGATGCGTTTAGTAGACACCCATACATAGTCATCCACACACCGTTCCCGACCTAAATGTTTATTACCACACACGCATTTGATGGTAATTGGTATTCTCCTAGAAGGACAGACATCACAGGTGTCCCCCTGTGTCCTAAACTTTTTACCATCTGGATACTCAGTGGGAAACACCACCCTCCCCCAACCAACTTTCCTGGGATGGCACCAAGGCCTAGTATTAACCTGGGGTGCATTTAGAGTCTCTCCAATATTCTCCGGTAGCACCTTTGCCGAAGAGGAAGGTGTAGACTTTACAAAGAAGCTCCCAGGACACAGTACCTCGAGGTCCGCGCTGCCACTTCAGAAAAGGAACAAAAGAAGCCAGTACAAGGGAATGTCTGGATCAACGATTCTTCTTTATTATCCAACGCGTTTCAGAGTTATCTCCCAACTCCTTCATCAGGGAATGTCATGATCACAATGAACTTCCACATATTTATAGCGAAAAAGTGCAGAGTCATTCAATTAATGATGTCACACAGAGGGCGGAACTCCAGTGACGTCACTATATTTTGACAACAGAGAAACGTAGTGAAAAATAACAATGGACATTAATGACTAGCAAGAATTAATACAAAGTGCAATGTATAGTCTCCTAAAAACACATTATAAAATGATTTTTCAAGTTTAAAATGAAAATAGAAAAAAAGAAGAAAAGAAAAGAAAAATACTAATTGGTCTTAGGAAGAGAACTAAAAAAATATAGAACTCAAAAAATATATAGTGAGAAGTCACATTTCTCCATCAGTGGGATAATCAATGTGAGCCACATGTATTGGTAAGACAAGGAGTGAATAAGAAAGAGGTAGAGGACACCATGGTGAAGGTGAAAAAAAGGGGGGGGGTGATATACCATTAAAAGCAAATTTGGTGTGTTTTAATAAATTAAGTGTATTTTAATAAATTATAAATATATATTTATTGTATTGGAGTTTACATTGATGCACTGCTAATGAATTTATTTTATTTTTTTAAGTAATAAAAGAATCAATGATCAGATTTCAAGAAGAAAAATATTTTTATTCATGTTTTGTTTAAAAAATCTGGATAAAATCATCACTCTATTTATATAATAAAGGATTTTTTATAAAATTATTTGTTCAAATTATTTAGGGATTTCATTGGGCATATATTTAATAATGATTGTAATTTCAAAAGTGGTCACTTATCTAGGACACACTCCACTAAATCACTGGCACACTTCTCCAATTAACAGACGCGTGCTATTTATTTGAACCTAGATACAATGTTTCCAAATCCCAGTCAGCTATTGAATACTGAGCACGATCATTTCTGGGCTGAGACTGCCATCTAGTGACCACTTTTGAAATTACAATCATTATTAAATATATGCCCAATGAAATCCCTAAATAATTTGAACAAATAATTTTATAAAAAATCCTTTATTATATAAATAGAGTGATGATTTTATCCAGATTTTTTAAACAAAACATTAATAAAAATATTTTTCTTCTTGAAATCTGATCATTGATTCTTTTATTACCTAAAAAAATAAAATAAATTCATTAGTAGTGCATCAATGTAAACTCCAATACAATAAATATATATTTTTAATTTATTAAAATACACTTAATTTATTAAAACACACCAAATTTGTTTTTAATGGTATATCACCCCCCCCCCCCCTTTTTTTCACCTTCACCATGGTGTCCTCTACCTCTTTCTTATTCACTCCTTGTCTTACCAATACATGTGGCTCACATTGATTATCCCACTGATGGAGAAATGTGACTTCTCACTATATATTTTTTGAGTTCTATATTTTTTTAGTTCTCTTCCTAAGACCAATTAGTATTTTTCTTTTCTTTTCTTCTTTTTTTCTATTTTCATCTTAAACTTGAAAAATCATTTTATAATGTGTTTTTAGGAGACTATACATTGCACTTTGTATTAATTCTTGCTAGTCATTAATGTCCATTGTTATTTTTCACTACGTTTCTCTGTTGTCAAAATATAGTGACGTCACTGGAGTTCCGCCCTCTGTGTGACGTCATTAATTGAATGACTCTGCACTTTTTCGCTATAAATATGTGGAAGTTCATTGTGATCATGACATTCCCTGATGAAGGAGTTGGGAGATAACTCTGAAACGCGTTGGATAATAAAGAAGAATCGTTGATCCAGACATTCCCTTGTACTGGCTTCTTTTGTTCCTTTTCTGAAGTGGCAGCGCGGACCTCGAGGTACTGTCTCCTGGGACATGGGCGTACCCAGGATCAAAACTAGGGGGGGGCAAGCTATGGTCATTCCCGCCTCCTGTGGTACTCTGACATGCCGGCCGGAATGTCATATCCGGCCCGATGCATTGTGGAGGCAGATCACGTGTTCGGCACGGCTCGGGCACATGCGCAGTGCACATATTGAAGCTGCCTGTACACGTCATAAGCCCCCACAATGCACTGGACCAGATATGACGTTCCAGCCGGCGTGTTAGAATACCACAGGAGGCGGGAATTTCAAAAAGAGGTGGAAACAAGAGATGGAACGCTGACACCCTTTAAAGGGAACCTATACAGGACAACACATGCTCATTACATACACATCATACATATTTTTGACATAGAGACACAAGCCACAC
The DNA here is from genome assembly GCA_033576535.1 of Allobates femoralis. Classification (NCBI taxonomy): domain Eukaryota; kingdom Metazoa; phylum Chordata; class Amphibia; order Anura; family Aromobatidae; genus Allobates; species Allobates femoralis. Next base: position 130,514,757 of record JARQOC010000011.1, read on the forward strand.
ACATAGAAACACAAGCCACACACACACATACACAGACAAAATACACACACACACAGACAAAAGCCACACACAGGCAAGCCATAAACCACACCCAGGACACACACAGAGACATAAGCCACACACACACAGAGACAAGCCACACACAGACACAAGCCACACACCACAGAGACAAGCCACACACACAGATACAAGCCACACACACAGATACAAGCCACACACACAGATACAAGCCACACACACAGATACAAGCCACACACACAAGATACAAGCCACACACAGAGACAAGCCACACACACAGAGACAAGCCACACACACAGAGACACAAGCCACAGAGACACAAGCCACAGACACAGAGAGAAGCCACACGCACACAGAGACAAGCCACACGCACACAGAGACAAGCCACACGCACACAGAGACAAGCCACACGCACACAGAGAGAAGCCACACGCACACAGAGACAAGCCACACGCACACAGAGACAAGCCACACGCACACAGAGACAAGCCACACGCAGAGACAAGCCACACGCAGAGACAAGCCACACGCAGAGACAAGCCACACATAGAGACAAGCCACACACAGACAGATACAAGCCACACACAGAGACAAGCCACGCACAGAGACAAGCCACGCACAGAGACAAGCCACGCACAGAGACAAGCCACACACAGACAGACACAAGCCACATACAGAGACAAGCCACACACAGACAGACACAAGCCACACACAGACAGACACAAGCCACACACAGACAGACACAAGCCACACACAGACAGACACAAGCCACACACAGACAGACACAAGCCACACACACACAATCCACACAGACAACCCCGCCATAGGGCACCCAAATCATATTCAGCCCCCTCATAGGGCTCCTGTATCATATACAGCCCCTCCATAGGGCTCCCATCATGAGAGCCCTATGGGGGGTTGTATATGATACAGGAGCCCTATGAGGGGGCTGAATATGATATGGGAGCCTTATGGGGGGGCTGCATATGATATTGGAGTCCCATCTCATATACAGCCCCCCAATACACCATACAGTCCTCATATCATATACAACAGCCCCCCATAGGGCTTCTATATCATAGGCTGCATATGTTATGGGAGCCCTATGGGGGGCTGTATATAATATGGGAGTCCCATATCATATACAGTCCCCCTAATGCCCTATAGGGCTCCTATATCACGTATAGCCCCATAGGGCCCCCATGTCATATACAGCCCCCCATAGGGCTCCAATAATGGGAACCCTTTAGGTGTCATATATATGAATGATATAGGAACCCTATAGAGATGCTGTATATGATATGGGAGCCTATGGGGGGCAGGGCTGTCTATGAGATGGAAGTACATGTCATCTCATATACAGCGCGCAGCCCCCACATAAGGCTCCCATATACAACCCTCTGGGCTCCCATCACTCCCACCCCCCACATCACTTTTTTTCCATACATTTATTCTTTACCAGTGTCAGTTACTGTTGTCCATTACTTGTCCTCCTGTGATGTCTCTGACTTCACTCTTCACTCTTGTAGCTCTCCTCGAGCTCCTGGCTCCAGCCTCCCTCCTCACCAGCAGTGTCCTCAGACAGTCCCCACTCCAGCTTGCACCGCAGCCGCAGGGACTCAGCCTCAGCACTCAGTGGTGATGTCACTTATGACATCACTTCTGGTGAGTCCCCCTGCAGGCCTGCCTGCCGAGCTGATCATCATCTGCAGTCGACTCGGCACACACCGCCTTAGGCTAAGTCTGAGGGCCAGATGATGATCCATCCTGTGCCCCTGCTTGCTGGCCTGCCCCCCATGTCAGACGCTGCGGCTGTCATGTCACTGAGACACTGGCTGAGCTGAGCGGTGCTGACTGAGTACGGAGGTAAACTAGCCGGCCGCGCGGTGCCAGGTGGAGGCTGTGCAGAGGTGCGGTGGCTGCCTCAGCTCAGCAGCCTCAGCCGCCGAGTGTGACTAACATACTACCACAGTAGGTGCGCGCGGCGCGCACACAGTGCCGCGCCACCCCTTCCTCATGGGGGGGGCAGGCTCTTGGGGGGGGGCAGCTGCCCCCCCCTGCCCCACGCTGGGTACGCCCATGTCCTGGGAGCTGATTAAACCACAGGGATCTGTGGAAAGTACGGTCCTGCAGCAGCTACTTGTATCTGAGCGATCATTACCAGTTGTGGGTTTTCACAACTGTATCAGGTGAGCAGCCTCTTTGTATAAACGTCTTTGCTCTTCTTTAAAGAAGATATCACCCTATGTGCGCATTCTTGAATTTTATAGACTTTACAAAGAAGGCAGAACTAGTAGCATCCAGGCAATTAGTTTAACAGATATTGCCCCAGCTGACTACTTCTCTGGATTGCCAATACATCGCCGGATTGTGGTTTCTCAGCCAGGGAAGGCCTAAAATGATGGGAGTAGGCAAGGCCCTTCAAGTTGTAGCGTGACAGAAACTCTTTGTGAAGAGTCCCTTTGCACAAGTTAACATTATGTACGACTTGGGACAAACTCTTCCGGCTAAGAGGAATGGCTAGTATAGGAATGGGTCTTGCTTAAGCACTACAGGCCCGACAATGGGTCTGAGCAAAATGAGAATCCACCATATTGACTTTTGCTCCACTATCCACAAGAATCAGGATAGTCTATGTTTTTGTGCCAATCACCACCACCAAATATGATGAACTGAGATGTAAATATGGAGGAAATGCACAAATCCCTGTCAACCTCCACACAACCAGTGGGACGAGGCTTATGAAATGATGTTACATGTTTGGGGATAGATGGATAGACTCCAATAAAATGACCCTTAAGGCCGCAGTAGAAACATGCATCTGTCCCTTGATAAACCGCAGGTGAGCTAGTATGAGGGGAAGCAACTCTCAACTGCATGGGTTAGTCAGACTGTACCTGTCATACCTCCTCCCTTGGGAGAACAACAGGGGGCAGGGTCAGTATAGCTACCTCCCAGAGGTGTCTATCTAGCCTGATGGCAAAGGCCATGACCTTTGACTCTGGAGTAACATATTGGGCCAGAGAGTCTTGAAGCCTGGCTGTCACACTGCCAAAAATAACATCTGAGGGCAGGGTGTGTACTGTTCACTGTGTGTCAGTGACCCATGCTTGAGCTTAGGAACAACTGCGAAGGATACAAAAGCGCATATATAGTCTTATCTTTATAACACACTGATGTTGAGACAAATGTCACCGCTCACCTGGGTTGGTTGTGTGACACAAAACCAGTTTTAAATGCATTAAACGGCTGCTGCAGGATCCACAATCCACAAAAGTATATCAAATAATTTTGGCTTTATTCATTCTACGCGTTTTCAAGCATTATCCTTGCTCCTTCTTCAGGAACCAACCATATCACATACATTAACATGAGGCACCGATTAAGTAGACAGTAAGGACGCTGAACACAGCACGTGATTGTGACATAGGACGTGAGGTTACAATTATGTCATGTATAAACCGATCCTCAAACAGACTACATTCAAATCACCAAAAGAAAGAAAATTGAAATGGCTGAAAAGAGAAAAGATAATGAAAGAGAGATTTGCTTTATTCATACAGCAGGGCGAGAATCTGGCACTGATGTCACGCAATGCACCTTACAGCCGCTAACACCAAGCTCTATGCAGCAGCGTGATTGACACAGAGCAGGAGAAGAGGAGGGCAGACCCAGAAGAAGAGGAGGTGGCAGCAGACACATAGACACATAGAGGGGATGGAACACACAAGGAGGAGGCAGGGTAGATTGTGCCAGCAACGAGGACCTCTTAATCAGATCCAACCCAGGGGACCTCTTAACTGTAAGGTTTCTAAAGTCTAGGGACCCTAGTTACCTGCTGTGTACATTGGATACCAGCCGGTGAGCAGAGAAGACTGGTAACCAAGGTATACATCGGGTATCTAGGCAGTGCGCGCTGCCTAGATACCCGCAATTTACCTTGGAGACCAGCCTGTTCCTGCTTACCGTAGCCTAGCAGCGGGAGCAAGACATCATGGAAACGATATTTAAATCATTTCCACGATGTCGCTGGTCCACTGATTGTTGGTGGGTCTGCCTGTGTGACAGCTCACCAGTGATCAGCCTTAAATGTTGCCAGTGATGAGATCGCTGACGGCATTGACGCGGTGTGAGAGCCCCATTACACAATTAATCGCCTCAATTATGCACTTTGATCTTTTAAATTCTTTACATTTTATGACAAACATCCACATATTCTCACATGTCATTAGAGTCTCACAATATTTTTGGCATCTTACATGGCATCTAATATAGCACACTGGTAGATCATGAGGTCACATGTATATATAGTTTACATTCCACAAGCAATCATAGTTCGATTAGATAACACATAGAATTTATCTTCTTTTATTTATATTTTCATTCATTTCTTACCAATTTACATTACTTATTTGTATTCACCATTTATGTCCTCATTTCTTTAATCTCTCTTTCATTATCTCTACTCTTTTTAGCCATTTCAGTTTTCTTGTGGTGATTTGAATGTAATCTGTTTGAGGATCGGGTTACACATGATGTAATTTTAACCCCCGAGTCCTATGTCACAATCATGTGCTTTGTTCAGCGACCTTACTGTGTATTTAATCGGTGCCTCGTGCGAATGTATGTAACATGGTTGGTTTCCTGAAGGAGTGAGGATAACACTCCAAAATGCGTAGAATGAGTAAAGCCACCATTGTTTGATATTCTTCTGTGGTCCCTTCATGACATGGCAGCGCGGGTGATATACACAATTTTCCTTTGGGCTCGTTTATGCTTGAGCTTAGACTCAGCAAGGGATACACCAACAGGATACACCAGGGCAAGAGCTGCAAAAAACTTGTCTACCAATTGCAAAGATGGAAAATCGATCAGTAGAGAGAAGGCCCAGGAATGGGGATGCCGCCTTAAGAAGTGAGACTACAATCCCCACTCACTGTTCCTCAATCCCTGAAGAACGAGGGTGGAACCTGAAATATAATTTGTAGGCCTCACTGAAGACAACAAATTTGTCTCTCCCCCCAGAAAACTTGGCAGGGAGGTCCATTTGGTGTTCCGGCTGTGTCTGGGCATGAGCAGAGACCAGAAACCCCCAATTTGCTGTAGCTGTTGCAGCACCTGAGACTGCAGATCTGTAACCTTCTCCATGAAAGTCTGGATCAGGCATACAAAAACTGCAACCTGAGCCATCAAGGCTCAGAAAATGCTGTGGCCCAGTTATAACATCATGCTGAGAAATATGACTCAGACTGATCGGCGCAACACAAAGGGTACAATGTGGTGGATATGTGGGAGGCATGCCTTCAATAGTTGGGGCCGAGGAATGGGACACCTCCTAACACTAACCCGTGTCTCTCCTTAAGATGACCCAGCAGCCCTATGCGGGTCCTTCAACCACCATCACATGCCTAGTCCCTGGCTCTTGCCTATGCTGACCCAGTCTAGTGCCAAGATCGGTGAATACATTAGACTGCACCACTGTTGTAATTCAATACAAGGATAGGTAGACAGACTGGGGACAAGACATAAAGGATTCAACAACTAGAAATCTGTAGTCAAACACCAGAGGCTTCAGCCGACACTGCTCCAAACAGGATTTGGGTCATTCCATATCAAGTGAACCAATGATTTTTACCTCTATATTTTTAATTCTTTTGAGATATTGTTATTTGCATGTCAGAAAATTCTAAATGTGAAGATAAAAAAATTCAAATTTTTTTTTATTTTTAATTGATTTTCAAAGTTTGGAAAAAGTGTGAATTTTGGTGTTGCCTGCCTTTACATTTCTCCTCATAACTCGGGCTAGAAATTAGATAGAGAAACAAAATAAACACCATTCTACTCAGAACTGAACAGGCCTTACCCAGATATGTCACAAGAGGATCTTTGTTAACCCATGTAAATGCAAAATTTTAAAACGCATTTCCGAAAAAAAACTTCAAAAATGCACATGTGTCTGCTATGCTCTTAGCCACATCTGTACCAAAATTTGAGTTGGGATCGCAATGGGATCATATTTTAAAATATTTAACTATTATAGCATCAATGGGTCATTCCATATCAAGTGATCTAAATATGAATATTATTTTTACCTGACGTCTTTAGATTTTTTAATTTTTTTTTCTATATGAAGTACAACTTTAGTTAATTACAAATTAAAGGTTTTGATTTTTTTTTTCTTCATCAGTTAATTTTTTACAGATTTTTAAAGTTTTGAAAAAGCGTGAATTTTTGCCTGGTATGGCTTTACATTTTTTTTAACACATTTTATTGATTTTAGATAACATACAGTGTTAAATGACATTGCCATAGTTAAAGTCTTATTGGTATATTAGCATAAAAAGATTTCCATAACAAAAAACATTGTGGTAAATTAAACCGTATCTTAATTTAAGTCCCTTCCTCCCCCTAACTTCCTTATCCCCTCTGTCTGCAACCAGTAATACATGCTTTTATGGTATTGGGGTGTTGCCTCCAATCCTTTCCAATAAATACCATCGAGTGGTCACAAACTGACCCTTAAGCTGAGTTCTTATCTCCTCAGGCATTGTTGGGAGAAGCACCGACCAGGTATTCAGGAATTTCCCCATCAGTTTCTCTTTATCAGTCAGTGTATTAAGCCAGTCCATACGAAAAAGAAACATCAGCTTGGATTGTATCAGGGCCTTGGTCGGTGATTCTGGACTTAGCCATTGTTGTAAAATACTCTTCCTAACTGCTGATGCCCACATTGTTAGCATGGCTTTTACTTTTTTTGGGAATGTGTCTGAGTTTTTATCTAGGATGTTAAAGATTGCTCATTGTGGGGTCAGCGGGAACCGTACTACACATATCCTCTGAATGAATTTCGTCATGTGTTGATCTCCAGAGTCTATTGATTTTCCTACACTCCCACAGATGGTGTAGAATATCTGTGTTTTCCGCACAGCATTTTATACATCTGAACCTTTCCAGGGGAGACATTTTGGATTTAATGAGTGGTGTAATGTACGCTCTATGTAAGATTAGCATAGCCATGTCCGTGTAGCTGCTAGACCCGACAATCTGTCTTTGTTTGTCAGTGGCGCTCACCATGTCCTCGACTGTCACATCCTCCAGTTCCGTCGCCTATTTTGCTGGTTCCGTGGCCTTCCCCTCCCATGACCACTCTCGTCTTAATACTGTGTAAATGCAGCTGATCGTCACCGGCCTCGTCATAGCACTTCTGAAAAAGCCATTAATCTTATTTCCCCTGTGTCCTGTTTGTCTGTCTGGTTTGCCTTTTTGAGCTAAGCGTCTTGCCTGTAGGAATAGGAATGGTATGGTCTATTCGTAAAGAATTGCTGTGTTGTAAGTTAGTATGGAGAATTTATTGTCCATCAAATCTACTGCCATTGTACAACCCTGCCTCGCCAGCTGTACATAAATTGGGGATGGTCTTCCTCCCAGAAATTCTGGGTTATCCAGAAATGGCATAAATGGCGACGCCCCAGTTCCCACTTCCTCCAAGCCTTTATTGTTTGCCATATAGTCGGAAAGTGGTCTATGTTGGCAGGAAGCTTTTCATTACTTAAATGCATCAGTGCAGTCAATGAGACAAACGGATTTAGAGCCTGGTCCAGTTCCACATTAGTGTAGTGTGATGTCCCTCTCATCCAGTCAGTAATGTATCTTAAGTTTGCTGCCAAGTTATACCGTCCTATATCTGGAAAATTTATGCCACCCTCTTCCCTTCGAGCTTGCAGCTTCGTCAGTCCTATTCTTGATCTCTTCCCCGTACCCCAGATAAACATCCTGAAAGCTTTGCTTAGCGTGTGTCCTCTTTACGTAGTAATAAGGGAAGTGTTTGGAACACGTACATTAATTTAGGGAAGACGACCATTTTAATTAAGTGGCAGCGACCTGAAAAAGACAACGAAATTTTTTCCAAGATGTTAATAGTTGGAGTATTGATGCTATAAGGGGTTTAATGTTAATTTTGTATAATGTGGATAAATCTGCCGGAATACGGACACCCAGATACTTTATGGAAGACGCACTCCACCTAAAAGGGACAGCCCCGATCATTTTCCCCTTCTCCCTGAGTGCCAGAGCTTCTGATTTGTTGTAGTTTATTTTAAAACCAGAGCATTTACTGTATTTCTCTATGATTTCCATTATTATAGGGATATCAACCTCTGGGTCGGAAATAAACAACAGGATATCGTCCGCAAAGGCTGCTATTTTGTACAGTACCTCTCCAATTTTAATGCCTCTGTATTCTACTGAGTTCTGCAGGGTTCTAACTAGTGGGTCTAAGGCTAGGTTAAACAGTAAGGGTGACAGAGGGCAACCCTGTCTTGTGCCTCTTTGGATCCGGAAAGGTGTTGTAAAGGTACCATTTATGGCCAGCCTGGACACCGGCACACTGTAAATGCTGTAATGCCATTATAAAACCATGATCCAAACTCTCTCAGAGCCAAGATCTCAAATAAGTAATCCCATGACACTCGATCAAATGCTTTATCAGCGTCCAGGCTGGCCACCACTGCTCGCCCACCCCCCTCTGATTCTCCCATATGAGATTACTCCCAGCGCTGTATGTATATTTTATGTGATATATTTACCGTGGACGAAGCCAATTTGTTGAGGTGAAATGATTGAGGGGAATATCTATTGAACTCTGTTTGCTAGTAATTTTGTGAGTGTTTTAAAGTCCAAGTTCAGCAGTGAGATCGGTCTATAACCTTCAACTTTTAATGGGTCTTTGCCTGGTTTCGGGAGCACTATCATATCCGCATCCGTGAATCTGTCTGGAGCGTGCCCCTCCTCCACCAGCTGGTTAAAAATATCACACAGGTGTGGGCTAACCATTCTTCCAATGAATCTGTAGTATTCATTTCTATACCCATCTGGGCCAGGTGCCTTGGAAGTCTTCAATGTACTAATAGTCTGCGACACCTCCGCTATTGTCACCCTGCAGTTAAGCAAACTTCTCTGTTCCTCCGTCAGACTGGGTACTGTCTCAGGTGTCAGAAAATCAGAGATAGCATCTGCTTCCTTCGGTTCCTTCGGTTCTGCCCTGTAGAGTGTCTCAAAGAATGTCTTAAACTCCGCATTAATTCCCTCATCACTAGTCTGGGCAACACCATGTTTATTTAGGATTTTATGAACTCTAGTCGCTTTGCGATATGGCCTTGTGAGCGACGCCAGTAATTTACATGGTTTGTTTCCCCATCTAAAATAGTTTTGTCTCTGGAAATCCACATTATAGGCAGCCGTTTCATGAGCTAAGACGTCTGCCGACTCCTTTGTCTCTAGATATTTCTTTTTTGTAAGTGGCGTATTGTTGGTTTTGAATTGTTTATATGCCTCTGTGAGCAATGATTGTGAATTCAAAATTCTTTGCATTAGATTTTTCTTATTATTGCTCACATATGATATGGCCTCTCATTACCGCTTTGAAGGTATCCCAAAAAAGTTGGGGTGTTACTGTGTGTTCTATATTATCTACTATATAATTGTCTAAGGGTTTTTTGAGTGTGTCTGTAACCGATATCGCGCGCCACACAGAGGCAGCTCATTGGCCAATGACCTCAGAGTGTAAATAGCGCGTGCTGAACATTTGAATTTCGCGCCAAATTGCAGACCGCAGGTATGCACGATCCGGCAAACGGTGGACCACAGTGCGCGCGAGCCAGCCGGGAGATGACCAGCGTTAGCCGGTCATTTCCTGGCTGGCGAGCCGTTGATCTCTGTGCCGCGGCTGAGCTCCGGTGGTGCACTTCGCAGCGGTGGTGCACTTCGCAGCATTCAAACCGCGCACCAAGCCGCAGTACTCTTCTAATTGGTCGCCGCAGTCGACCAATTAGAGGAGCGGAATTCAAACCACTTGACGAGCGGTTTGAATGCAAACCCCATCCTTGCAGCCTCCTCCATCCCCTCAGCCTCCTCTGTCCTCACAGCCTCCTCCATCCCCTCAGCCTCCTCCATCCTCACAGCCTCCTCCATCCTCACAGCCTACTCCATTCCCTCAGCCTTCCCATCCTCACAGCCTCCTCCATCCCGTCAGCCTCCTCCATCCACACTACCTCCTCAATCCTCACTGCCTCCTCCATCCTCACTGCCTCCTCAATCCCCTCAATCTCCCCATCCTCACAGCCTCCCCATCCTCACAGCCTCCTCCATCCTTACAGCCTCCCCATCCTCACAGCCTCCACCATTCTCACAGCCTCTCCATCCTCACAGCCTCCCCATCCACACAGCCTCCCCATCCTCACAGCCTCCTCCATCCCCTCAGCCACCTCCATCCTCACAGCCTCCCCATCCTCACAGCCTCCTCCATCCCCTCAGCCTCCTCCATTCTCATAGCCTCCCCATCCTCAAAGCCTCCCCATCTCCTTAGCCTCCACCAACCTCAAAGTCTCCTCCAACCCCTCAGCCTCCTCTTCCTCACAGCCTCCTCCAACCCCTCAGCCTCCTCCATCCTCAGAGCCTCCTCCAACCCCTCAGCCTCCCCATCCTCACAGCCTCCCCATCCTCCTCCACCCTCATAGCCTCCCCATCCTCACAGCCTTCCCATCCCCTCAGCCTCCTCCATCCCCTCAGCCTCCTCCTTCCTCACAGTCTCCTCCAACCCTTCAGCCTCCCCATCCTCACAGCCTCCTCCATCCTCCCAGCCTCCCCATTCTCACAGCCTCCTCATTCTCACTCCTTACTCCTGTTTATTAGGTCTGTCATTCAGTGTGACACAGTTTACTCCTGTCTACAAGGTCTGTCAGTCAGTGTGATAAACTTCACTCCTGTATACAAGGCTGTCAGTCAGTGTCACGACCTTTACTCCTGTCTACAAGGCTGTCAGTCAGTGTGATGAACTTTTCTCCTGTCTATAAGGCTGTCAGTCAGTGTGACACACTTCACTCCTGTCTATAAGGCTGTCAGTCAGTGTGACGCATTTCACTCCTGTCTACAAGGCTGTAAGTCAGTGTGACGCACTTCACTCCTGTCTACAAGGCTGTCAGTCAGTGTCATGAACTTTACTCCTGTCTACAAGGCTGTCAGTCAGTGTGACAAAAATCACTCCAGTCTACAAGGCTGTTAGTCAGTGTGACGAACTTCACTCCTGTCTACAACGCTGTCAGTCAGTGTGACGCATTTCACTCCTGTTTACAAAGTATTCTAGAATACCCGATGTGTTAGAATCGGGCCACCATCTAGTTGTTTTTATAATTGTTCCATTCCAAATGAAGATAATTTTTAAAGTCTTCCTTTTGATATAGGTACGAGGGGAACCTCCATCTCTTATTAAAATTGATGGGCTGTCTCAGTCAAATATGCATAGTGATCGGTGCGTGGTCAGAGATATATATGTCTAAAATTCTTGTTCGTTGGACAGAGGGCATCAGTGCAGAGCTCACCAGCCAGTAGTCTATCCTGCATGGGAGTCTTGGGCATGTGAGTAATGTGAGAAGTCTCTCTCCAATGGGTGCTGTGTTCTCCAAGCATCTACCAAATCCAAGCCGCCTGACAGGGACCGCAATAATTTTCCGGGGGCCCGTGTTGTTGGCTGTTGGGGATTAGACGAGTTCATAACATTATCATATATTTCATTAAAGTCTCCCCCCACAATCAATGAGTGTGTGCCCGATTCTGCGATTTGTTCCAGTATGGAAGTCTGGAATTGAGTGTCCAGTATATTTGGTGCATAAATGTTAACCACCTTATATGGTGTTCCCTCAATTACAAGATTAGCGCATACATATCTGCCTGCTGGGTCCGCCATCACATCCACCACCTCATGTCTGATATTGTTATTAATTAGAATGACTACCCATCATTGTTTCTTGGAATATGAGGCCTCAGCACATACCGTAAATTTTTTGCTACAAAGCAACGGATGATTACCCCTCATCCAGTGAGTCTCCTGGAGGAGGATTATATGAAAGTTTTTTTGATGCAGATAATTCAAGATCTTTTTTCTTTTTATTGGGGAGTTTAACCCGTTAACATTCCACGAGCACCACTGGACAGACGTCAGCTCATCCACCCCATTGCTCTGTTTAGTGGCCATTATCTCACCCCGGTTAGATTAGACAAGATAAATGTTTTTATGAAGTTTAGTTGGGACCCTCGCCCATCCCAGCGAGTAGGCCTTTGGGTCACCAGAGTTGGCCGATGTCTTTGCCTGCTGCAGAGAGTTTCACCCTTTTCCTCCCCCTCCCGTAACTTTCTCAATATTAACATTATAAACATCAACATAGAAAACATTAAAACATCATGAAACTTGAAGACAGATCAGACTCATCTGGACATCACCTTCCTGTGTTCCTTATATATTCCGGCCACTCATGGCCAGTATTTCAAGGTGGCTTGATTGCCTCCTGCAAACAGCTCAGAGCCTTTTGGGGGTCAGTAAAGACCCTATTTTCCCTGCCAATAAGAATCTCAGCGTTGCCGGGTAGTTTAGGCTAAAACGAATATCATTATCTAACAACATTTTACAAGCTGTTTGAAATGCTCTTCACTTGGCCGTCACCGAATAGTCTTGGAACATTAAGATTCTGTGGTTTTGATAAAGGAGTTTCTTTTTTTTCCTGTAGGCATTTAATAAACGAAGCTTGTCTTGATAGTCTAAGACTTTGAATAAGACGGGTCTCAGGCCATCTTTCTCTCCCGTCTTCTGTGGTCCCAGTCTATGTTCTCTGCAATCTTTGCAGCGTCTTACGGGATATCCAGAGCCTGCGGTAGCCATTGACACGTTGGCTGTATCAGTTCTGCAGGTTGAATCGACTCCGGCAAGCCCACCAATTTCAGGTTATTGCATCGAGACCTGTTTTCTAGATCGTCCATTTTGTCATATAGCTCTGTAATTATCTTGTCTTTGCCCTCCAAATTCTCTCTCATGACACCAACTGTATCCTCCAGGTCGGAAATGTGTTGTTCGGCTTCTGACAATCTAGTGCTCTGGGTTGCTAATTGGGAGAGTAGGGAGTCTAGTGCCGTCTGGAATGTGACAAGTTGGGTGTCTATTTCGGGCATGAGACGTGCAAGTATAATGTCAGCTATAGATTGCAGATTGTTTTTGTCTGATTTTGGTCTGGAGTTGGCGATGGCGGAGTCGTCTGGCTCCTGGAAGATGCACGATTGCCCTTCTGCTGTTTGCCCATAAATGTTTCCATTTTATCAATGTCTAGGAGGCTATCAATATGATCGGTGATGTCCTCAATTATGAGGTTTTACATTGTCAGCAGTCTCAAAACAGAATGTTCATTTCTTTATCCTCATGTAATTATCCTGCAGTTTTAAGTCACTAGATGGCACTGTTGCACTAGAGTCACAGTGCTGTACAGTGTAAGATTTCCAGTGTCTATAATATCAGGGGCATAACAATAGTTAATGCTCTCCTTTCGGTAGTTTCTGTGGTTCTACTTTCCCCTTTTTTATGTGGTGATCAGTCACAGATTATATTTACTCCCCTGCACAGCAGGTACTCATTAAAATGTCTTTCCAGGGGTCAATCTCTTCCCTCTATACTGTCAGGGGAGTCAGCACCTCTCACCCCATGGAGCACCTAGACAAGAGCGCAGACTACACTGTAGCATGGCCCAAAGTGTCGCCCACCACACAATGTCTCCGTGAGACAAGGGGTGTGATGCAGCACAACCTCCCCTCTTTCCTGTCCATCACTCACCGTGTGCAGTGCTGTCAGATCTCCCTCCTCACTGCGCGTTCTGCCACCCGGGACTTCTGGCTCTCTCAAGCCTCGGCGCTCCTCTGTGTCTCGGTGCCTCTGCTCCCTCCGGTCTCTGGCGTCCACCGCTCACCGCGTGCCGCGCTGCCAGATCTTCCTCTTCACTGCGCGCTCTGCCTCCCGGGACTTCTGGTGTTCTCAAGCCTTGGTGCTCCTCTGTGTCCCGTTGTCTCTGCTCCCACCGGTCTCCGGTGTTTTCCCTGCTCCTCCGCCTCTAGCCTCTATGTATAAGCGGCTCTTTATGCAGGCTTTTTCATCACCTGCACGTGGTGTCAGTACTCCCGAGGCCTCTCTCCACTCCCTGCATTTTCAGACTTGTGGCGTCCTCTGCCTCTATTAGGGCCAATTGCCCTGGTCTTCCGGGGTCTCAGGCGCCCAGATATCTCCAGCTGGGTCTTCACAACGAGCTACTCCCCAAAATTCAGCACCAGTGGCCTGCCACTGTCCGGATGGCTGCTGATTGTATCAGGCCCTGGGATAGCTTCTCTAACAAGCGGCCATTCTCTAGGCCCGCCTCCCGGAAGTCTTCGGCTTTACATTTTTTTATCATATCTCGGGCTAGAATTAAGATAATGAGGTGGGAGAGGCATCCTTTTTCTCAGAACGGTACGGGTTTTCATTTGATATGTCACAAGACTATGTTTCTTAATATTTTGTTGATCATTTTGTTATATTTTGTTAATAATCTGCATATTCATAAAGGGTCATCAACATAAACTGGTCTATGACTCGCTGAATGTCTATCACCTATACAATCTGACAAGATAATAGTAATGTATAAAACCATTACTAATGCTCCACAGCTCAGACCACTTTGTGCTGCAAAGTACAGTATACATATTATTAACAAAATATAACAAAATTATTAACAAAATATTAAGAAACATAGTCTTGTGACATATCAATGAAAGCCCATACCGTTCTGATGCCTCTCTCACCTCATTATCTTAATTCTCTTCGATATTAGAAAGTGATTTATTCAAATACTCTATTGTTAAATTAGGATTTAAAAATCCTCTGTGTTGGAAATTACAGGTTCTTCAAAATGTTGTGCCTGCAGAGTATTTTTCTCTTTTGCAAGTTGCTTTCTACAACAGCCACAAATGTTTATGCCTGCATTGAATGATGGATTTAAATCAAACATACAATCTTGGACCGGCCTAAGATTTTTTCTAGTCGTATGTCCAGTTTTTTAAAGGGATTGCAACAGTGTATTTTATAAAATGCTGTTCTTTGAGAAGCAGCAGCCATTGCTCTGTGAGAAAAATACAGTTAATATTAAGTAAGATAGGTAAGAAAAATAAAGATTTACAGTATACTTGAGATATAACTGTCTTACTATATATATATATATATATATATATATATATGTATATATATATATATATATATTATATATATATATATATATAAAGTGAGTATTAGGGCTAGAGCACACACAACCTTTTCTGTCTGCGGATAAACGCTTTGGTTTTGGCATCTTTTTTCTACTGAGTTTTCACTATATCTGCATTAGTTTTTTTAATTCCTAGTGAAAACGATTGCAGATTTTTTTTATATAAATAGTGATAAATGCTGCGTTTATTGCAGCAATCAAAAAGTAGTGCAAGCAGTGATTTACTCACTCTTAGTGTTTCAAAAAACATTGCATGTATTTAACCCCCGTTATTTCTAGCCTGAGATCTAAAAAATGTAAAGCCATACCAGGTCAAAATTTGCGCTTTTTTAAAACTTAAAAAATCTGTAAAAAATTAATTGATGAAGAAAAAAAATTCTAAACTTTTAATTTGTAATTACCGTATATACTCGTGTATAAGCCGACCTGTGTATAAGCCGACCCCCCTACTTTTGCCCCAAAAATCTGGAAAAACCTATTGACTCGTGTATAAGCCGAGGGTGGACCCCAGCACAGGTATACAGCCCCCAGCAGTGTGGTATACAGGCCCCCCCCAGTGGTATACAGGCCTCCCCAGTGGTAGTATACAGCAGCCCCAGTGGTAGTATACAGCAGCCCCAGTGGTAGTATATAGTAGCCCCAGCAGTAGTATACAGCAGCCCCAGTGGTAGTATATAGCAGCCCCAGTGGTAGTATACAGCAGCCCCAGTGGTAGTATATAGCAGCCCCAGTGGTAGTATATAGCAGCCCCAGTGGTAGTATACAGCAGCCCCAGTGGTAGTATATAGCAGCCCCAGCAGCCCCAGTGGTAGTATACAGCAGCTCCAGTGGTAGTATATAGCAGCCCCAGTGGTAGTATACAGCAGCCCCAGCATCCCCAGTGGTAGTATATAGCAACCCCAGTGGTAGTATACAGCAGCCCCAGTGGTAGTATACAGCAGCCCCAGTGGTAGTATATAGCAGCCCCAGCAGCCCCAGTGGTAGTATACAGCAGCTCCAGTGGTATACAGCAGGCCCCCAGGGGTATTCAGCAGGCCCCCAGGGGTATATACAGCAGCCCCCAGGGGGTACCCAGCAGCCCCCAGGGGGTACCCAGCAGCCCCAGGGGGTACCCAGCAGCCCCCAGGGGGTACCCAGCAGCCCCCAGGGGGTATCCAGCAGCCCCCTGGGGGTACCCAGCTGCCCCCAAATGCTGGCACTCGCCCCCCCTTGCAAGGCCCCCCCCCGCTGCTTCTCTTACCATCCCGGTCTTCTGCTCAGCGCTGCTCCTCGATGCTCCGTCCTCGCTGCTCCCGTCCTGCTACATCCGGGATCCCCGACCGTCGCGCGATGACGTCATATGCCTGCGACGGCCGGAGATCCCGGATGTAGCAGGACGGAGCACCGAGGACGGAGCATCGAGGAGCAGCGCTGATAAGAAGACCGGGATGGTAATATAAGCAGCGGGGGGGCCCTTACAAGGGGGGGCGAGTGCCAGCATTTGGGGGCTTATATGCACTGCTTCCCCCTGCCGCTGATTGACAGGGGGAAGCAGTGCATATTTAATGAGCGGCCCCACTGATGAAGAAAAAAAATTCAAAACTTTTTATTTGTAATTAACTAAAGTTGTACTTCATATAGAAAAAAAAAAATCTAAAGACGTCAGGGAAAAAAAAAATTGGATCACTTGATATGGAATGACCCATTCCAGAATCCGCAATGCACTTCACTCTACCCAGGTCAGAGTAGAATGGGATCTTCTATAACCAGCATCAGGTGACTGTTTAAAGGGAAGTAGGTGTGGTCACTAACCATCATCACCTGACCATGTAACGTCCGGAAGCTACCAGCAAGGAAACTAACATTAATTCTCACTGCTCCAAAGGATAGAAAACACATTTTAAATCAACCAGACACAGAGTTGTCACAAGTCTCCTACTGACTCGTGGCTACATGGCCACATGCTTTAGAGAACATTGTCGCTCTATTACATCTGGGAAAGGTTCCCCTAAACTAATTCAACATGTTAGAGAGAAACATAATTCTGATGCTATAGACTGTTACATTTTATGGGGTTAGAAATAGTGAAACTTATGCAAAGAGAAGGTGACCGCAAAAAAGAGTTACTCAGACAAGAAACTACCATAAGTGGATGAGTAAAAGTAAAGCTAAGACTTGCTGTGTTTTGTTTTTTTTTTTTTTTTTAATAGTTTAGTGTTTAGTCCTAGTAGAGCACTGATTTGCATTATATTATACATTTGTTTTGACCGTTGTTATCTATTTCTGCACAATTGTTAGTCATGAAATTGTATATTTAATGCACACCTGCTATGGGTGGGTGTTTAACTTACCTGCTGATAACACCAGGGAATCAGACTTGTGAAAGCACGTTGTGAGGTAGCAAGGGGAATGGTGGTAGAGGGACGCTATGTTTCCCCAAGGATGGTGAGCTACTGCATGTATGGGACAGGAGATGCTTACATGAGCATAGGTGAGGTAGGTGTGGCCACAGTTACTTAGAACGGTGGCTGTTGGTAGAGCCTGTTATGGGACCTCATCTATGAGGAATGGGGGAAGGTGTTGGGCGGGCCTCCATTCCTCATCTCCCACCCCAGGCTTTTGAAGTAGCTGGGAGGGAAAGACAGGTGGGAGAGATTAGGCCGGTGGAGACGGCTGTCAAGGTGTTGTGAAAGGAGATCAGACTGCAGAGGAGTGCAGCCTGTGGGAAAGTAGCCTGTGAGAGCACAGGGAGTGTGTACTGGACCCCAAGGTGGGGTAGGACCCCTAGGCGAGCTCCAGGAGGAGTAGGTTTAGCGCCGACGCTGTTATCCTGATGAAAGGACTATTTCTGTTGTTTTGCCATTGTGTGCAATAAAACACACTTGTTTTGGACTGAGCCTGAGTGTCACTGCCTTACTTGCTGCTTCTATAGAGACTGATCCCTACAACGTGTATGTATGTGCAAAATGGCCCCCATCTGACATGCATCTGCTTTCTCCGTGCCTGGCTCCCTCTTCCCCACTGCCACAACTTATTTTGTGAAGTTGTATTTTTTTTAAAAGATGATGGAATAAAGATTGTTTTTATCTTCTAAGAGGTGAGTGCCGCTAAACTTTATATACCTGCAGAAATGTAGTATAATCCTCCTTATATTTCAGCTTTGGTATCCATGGTTACAACCACGAGCAACTAAGTAACTGCACTTTCAATATATGAGTTGACGTAACCATGGATATCTAAGCTGTAATGCTCTTTACATGTGGTAACAGACATAGTTATACAAAGAAAACCGTACTACAATTCTAATTGAAGGTATTTGCTAATATTATCGTGGAGGGGATTTGAATAGATTGTTAACGCAGCGTGAAGCTTTATAAATATCTACACAAAAGCGCAATACTCCTTAGGATTTAATGAAAAGAATCACATCCATTTTCTTGTGATTTGTACGTTTGCCTGCAACTCTAACGTATCTGTATATATAATAGTATTCAAAATAATAGCAGTCCAAATTATTCACTGTTTTTGGTAGAACTTATATTACCACATGCTAAACAATTTACCAGTTGGTGCAATAGATTTTTAGAAAACCAACAGACACTGCATTCATAATCTGCATGTTTTTGAGTCTTTGTGTATTTGATTAATTAATTGAAAGGTTGTGTTGACAAGAATAGTGTGGAGTACAATTAGTGAGATCAATCATTCTGTGAAGAAACAGGTGTGAATCAGATGGGTCTATTTACCGCATACTAGAAATCATGGACCAGTTTGCATATTTCAAAATACTCGAGGTCATTATGCCTTACACTGAATAGGAAATGCCTTTGACATGGGTGTTTCAACAAGACAATGACCCTAAAAACACTAGAAAAAACAAGCAAACTCTTGGTTCCAGTCCAACAAAATTGAGGTTATGGAGTGACCAGCCCAATTCCTGGACCTTAGTTCAATAGAACACTTGTGGGATGACATCAAAAATGACATTTCTCAGGCAAAGCCAACAAATGCAAATACAATGTGGGATGTAGTCAAAGCATCCTGGGCTTGAATAACAATTGACAGGTGCCACAAGTTCGTTGACTCTATGCCACATAGATGTGAAGCCATTCTAAGAAAAAACTGTGGTTATACAACAAATATTAGGTTAGTGATTCACAGGGATGCTAAATCCTAATTTTTTAAAAAAATACACGTTTTGAGTTTGTAAAGACAAATACAGACACTGCTATTTTTTTTGAGCAGCCCAATGTTCATTTTTTGTTATTTTCTATGAAGTTTGAATACAATTTCATGTTTTGATTTAGAAAGCAGTGTCCAATGTTCCCAATGCATGGAAATAAAAACTATTCTAAAGATTTGGGGCTTAACTCATGTTTTTGAACATACTACTGCTATTATTTTTGAACACACCTGTATATGTAGATAATTGTTTTTAATTAAGTGTGGTTGTAATGACATTTCAGGCTGTAGAAGTATACGCTCTCAAGTAGGGTGAGTAAGCGGGACTGGTAGAAGTCGACAGTGGCCGTGAAACAGGCGTCCCTGCACCCTGCGTATGTCCCTGATGATGTTTTACTTTTGCAAATAAAGTTTGGAGAAGTTTTAAGGAATCCGCACTATTGCTGTTTCTATCTTCTAAGTAATTGCTATAATTATTATTATTATTACACCTACTACATTTTGGGCTAGGATCTTGGAGATGGGAATAACCCTTTAATATCAAGATTATACAGCCACTCAAAGTATACCAGCCTTATGTCTGAGATCTACTTTCTAATGTAGACAGCTTGTATTGTGAAATTTGATGACCGATTTTTTAAATTTTAGCTTTTATGGAATTTCACTAACTTAGGAGAATCTGTATATTTACATATCAATTAGCAAAATTAAGCAAACAATTTGCGTTTGTACAGTTATTCTTATATATGATGGTATTTACATATCAAGTAAACATTAAAGAGAACCTGTCACCATTAAAATGCAGTCAAATCTGCAGACACCATGTTAAAGAGCAATTTTAAGGAAAAAGATTCAGTATAACATGTATTTTAATTTAATTCTGCTCTTTTTGGGGTTTTAGGGCCGGTGGGTGGTTCTAACAGTGATTGATAAATTGATGATTGCATACACTTCTTCGAGGTGCTAGTTTAGTGGGAGTGGTTTCCCTAGTCATGAGAGTAGATATATATGCTGCACACGCTTGAGATGCAAAGAAAAACATTTATTGATGTACCAAAACAAGAAGATAAATACAGCAGGATGCTTAACTATATCAACAAAGTATTTGTGAGATTTTACGGCTGTCTTTTTCAAACAGTCACTGAATATAAATAGCCGGGGAGCTAGAAAATAGATAATAGTCTAGTCCATATGGGACCAAAGATGGTGATACACCGGACTGAGGACAGGTACTGGAACAGGCAAAATTACTGAAAGTAGTGCTAATGGAGTGCAAGACTCATTTGGTGCGGTACAGCACCCTGTATGTAAGGAGAGGCTGGAAGTTGCCTTGGTGGGGCATGGGTCTCAAATGGTGCAGTGCAACACCTTTCTAATCAAATCGATACCTTTGGTGAATATTTCCTCTTCTTTAATCATCATTTGAACTTTATACTAATTAAATTTTGGTGCACAATGCACAGCGTCTTCTTCCAGTCTGTGATTACCCAGCTCCTCCTCCTGCCTCTTCTGTTTGAAATCCTAGCAGTGACCTGTCATTCAGAGACTGGAGGTCGAGGGGACAGGGAATCACAGACAGGGAGAAGAGATAATTAGTAGAAAACTTCTAATGAATGCTGATTACAGAAGAATAACAAAGCAGATTTCATCAAACATATCAATGTAATCAGTATTGCAGGATCATTAAAGCCATGTCTTTATTTTAAATTACAAAATTGTGCTGACATGTTGTTTTCAAAAAACATTTTTTTTAAACAGCCATATGTTGAAATTTGTATGAAGCACCAAAACAAAACTGAAGCAAAGAAATACCTAGCACGTGTGAGCCCTGAGCAAAGGGCAAAGGCTTTTCTGTCAATTGGGTAAGAATGTACCGTATTTCATTTTTGGAATAAAACATAAAGTATTAAAACTAAAATAAAGCACTGTTAAAAAAAATATTTAAATGAGCTTACTCAACTTACTTTAGTGGAGGTCCCTATTTTTTTCCTAAGTATTTGGTTAGTTTATCAGCATCATTAGCAGCTGTAGTTTTATATAAATAAAAATAAATATGGGCCTGGTAATACTAATAATCTTTATTTATATAGCGCCAACATATTCCACAGCACTTTACAATTCAGAGATTCATATACTTTCATAAGAAACGGTTATAAAAAAAAATACAATAATTAAAGCAAAAAATGATGACCCTGCTCGTAAGAGCTTACACTCTACAAGGATTTGGGGGTGACACAATGTACAGGTGCTTATTTACAGTGATGGCCCAGCTAAATTGAGGATATGGGGAGTAGATTAGAGCTGCATAAGTGGCCACCAGCCAATCTGTGTAGTGCTTTTGGGTCCCTGTTAAGCAGTCTATGCATGGTTACAATTTTGACAGCTTGGTTGATTGGTAATTCTGTTAATTTGCTCCTGTTGTGGTGTTATTGTTATTTATTTGTATAGCGCCATTAGATTCCATGGCGCTTTACATGAGGATAAGGGAGATGAGCACAAGTACACTGATTCTAGACATTCAGGACATACAGGTACAGGGGGAGAACGGACCCTGTCCACGAGGGCTCACGGTCTACGGGGACAGGTGGGAATACAGTAGGATGGGGGAATGTCAGTTATGGGGTGGTCACCTGGTTCTCATGGCAGGTTGTAGGCTTGACAGAATAGGTGAGTCTTCTGGTGACACTTCAAGCTTCTCAGGATCGGAGAGTGTCTGACATGTTGGGGCAGGGAGTTCCAGAGTATGGCAGATGCCCGGGAGAAGTCCTGGACGCGGTTGTGTGAGAAGACATGAGGGGGGAGCAGAGGAGGAGTTCTTGGGAGGAACGGAGGTTGCGTGCGGGTAGGTATCATGAGACCAGGTCGGAGATGTATGGTGGGGACAGGTTGTGTATGGCTTTGTATCACATGGTTAATGTTTTGAACTGGGATCTCTTGGAGGCGGGGAGCCAGTGAAGGGCTTGGCCGAGGGGGAAGACAGGAGAGTAGTGGGAGGTCAGATGGATTAGTCGGGCAGCGGAATTGAGGATAGATTGGAGAGGTGTAAGGGAGTTAGCCGGGAGGCTAATGAGAAGGAGGTTGCAGTAGTCAAGGCGAAAGATAAGAGCATGAATAAGTGTTTTAGCGGTGTTGTGGGTAAGGAAGGAGCGGATCCGTGAGATGTTTCTAAGCTGGAGCCAGAGGGATGTGGTGAGGGCCTCGATGTGGGGCTTCAAGGATAGGGAGGAGTCAAGGATTACCCAGAGGCATTTGGCTTGGAGGACTGGGGAGAGGGCGCAGTCATTGACGCAGATGGGAAGTGGGGGGGAATTTCTTGAGGGGAAGACTATGAATTCAGTTTTGTCCATGTTGAGTTTAAGGAAGCGAGCAGACAAAAAGGGAGATGGTGGAAAGGCATTGTGGGATTTTGGACAGTAGGGAGGTGAAGTCGGGGCCGGACAGGTAGATTTGGGTGTCGTCGGCGTAGAAGTGGTACTGGAGGCCATGGGACTCAATGAGTCGCCCTAGGCCGAGAGTGTATATGGAGGAAAGTAGCGGTCCCAGGACCGAACCTTGGGGGACTCCGACAGGAAGGGGGTAGGGCGAGGAGGAGGTGTGGGAGTGGGAGATGCTGAAGGTCCGGTCCTCTAGATATGAGGAGATCCAAGAGAGGGCAAGGTGGGTGATGCTGAGGGATTCCAGGATCCGGAGAAGAAGGGAGTGGTCAACCGTGTCAAAGGCGGCAGACAGGTCGAGGAGGAGGAGGATGGAGTAGTGGCGTTTGTTCTTGGCAGTCAGTAGGTCGTTGGTGACTTTGGTCAGGGCTGTTTCGGTGTAGTGGAGGGGTCGGAAGCCACACTGTAGGCAGTTGAAGTGGGAGCAGGAGGAGAGGTGAGAGGACAGTTCGGAGTGGACATGCTGTTCAAGTAGCTTAGAGGCGAATGGGAGAAGAGATATGGGGCGATAGGTAGAGACAGAGGTGGGGTCGAGGGAGGGTTTTTTAACGATGGGCGTGATTAGGGCATGTTTGGCCGAGGGGAAGGCGCCAGTGGTAAGTGATAGGTTGAAGAGGTGGGTGAGGGCTGTGATGAAAATGGAGGTGTGGTTGGGAATGAGGTGGGATGGGAGCGGGTCGCGGGTGCTGGTGGTGAGGTGTGATTTCGACAGGAGGGAGGAGAGTTGGTCTTCAGTTATGGGGGGAAGAGGCTAATGGAGGAGGAGGGCAGTGTAGGTGAGAGGGGGCGTTGTGGGGATAGTGGGCCAAAGCTGTTTCTGATCTTGTCGATCTTCTCCTTGAAGAACGGTCGCAAAATCTTCAGCAGAGATGAGGGAAGAAGAGTTAGGAGCGGGCGGGTGGAGTAAGGAGTTGAAGTTTTGAAGAGCTGTTTGGGGATGCGGGACAGAGAGGTTATTAGGGTGAGAAGAAGGCTTGCTTGGCAGTAGTAAGTGCCGTCTTGAAGTCAGTGAGGGATTGTTTGAATAGAGCAAAGTGCTCGGAGGTGCGGGACTTTTTCCATCTCCTCTCGGCGACCCTGGACGCCCGTCTTAGGTTTTTAGTGAGAGTGGTGTGCCAGGGTTGCCTGTTAGTGTGTGGAGCATGGAGTGTGAGGGGGGCGGCTAGGTCGAGGGCATTCGTTATTGTGGTGTTGTATAGGGTGGTGGCAATGTCTATGTCAGATGATGAAAGGGTTCCTTATGATATTCAGGTCGCCCGTATTGTGAGTTCTGGTCCCAGGTTACTTCCCTACTGTCACAAACTCTGTTGCCCTTGGTAGGATGATTCTATGTCCCTTGGTAAAAGTAGATGGTCTTAGTGTCAGATAGATGTTTGTTATGGTCACAAGAAGCTCCAGTTGTCTCCTTTTATCTAGGTCCTTTTATCCTTCTTATATTAAAGCCAAACGGATTCTGTCTCTTCTCTGTGGAGACTTTTATCCTGGGTGGCCAGCTTCACAATGTAGCCTGTGGCGCGGTTAACATCCTCACCTCCAGTGATAGATGACATCTAGAAGGCTAAAAGGACATCTATCTGACACTAAGACCATCTACTTTTACCAAGGAACATAGAATAATCCTACCAAGGGCAGCAGAGTTTGTGACAGTAGGAGCCTGGATTCTTGGGGGACTATTGAAACATCTGGAGGTTTCTTTGAGACTCATCAAGATCCAAATTGATCATTTATCCTTTGAAAGGAAAGGTGGAATATGGTGATGTGATAGAAAAGAACTCTCTGTGGAAGTGAGATCCTCACATATACATATAGGATCAACATCCAAAATCTATACTCCATCTGAGATAAGGGAAGTAACCTGGGACCAGAACTCACAATACAGGCCACCTGAATATCATAAGGAACCCGTTCATCATCTGATGTATTTTACCATATATCCTGATGCATAAGCCCCTGAAGAGCCTTTAAGTAACAAGAAAGGCGAAAAGCGTCGGGCGTTAAAAGACCACAACCTGTGGTCATATATGTTTATACATCGTCTACTGTATAATGTGGATGTTAAATGCATGATAATAGATGTTATTTATCACTTGGAGACCTGACCTTATACACGTTTAATTAGGGGACTCCGCATGTGATACATACTAACAGTGACTGAAAGTGACAGACGGACTACTAATACCTATGTGGTTTTGTGTCTGGAGACTTTGCGTCCAGGCAACCTATTAGGAATTATACATGACATCAGCACTGTCTAGGTGACATTTATGGAATCACCATTTCTTCCATAATACAATAGATACTGTGTTTTATTGGGTGTGGGGGAGGGTTGTATGTATTGTGTATGTTAAACACTAAAACACTGTGACACTAGTCCACACAGGACATTTTAATATGTAATAAAAACTATCCGCTAAAGAGAAAATCCTGTAGTATATTGAGTTAAATAGATTGTATATCTCCGTATCTACAGAAATCGGTGAAAACAATGTCTATGTCACCAGTGGAGGGTATGCCGGTGAGAGAGAGGAGGGATTCAGAGAATAAAGGAAGATCAAGATCTTTTAGGTTTCGGTGAGGGTGATCAAGTTTGCGGAGAGGGGGTAGCGTGGCAGGGGAGGAGAGGACGGAGAAGGTCAAGAGATGGTGGTCAGACGGGGAGTTCCGAGGTTGTGAGGTTAGAGAGGGAGCAAAGGCGGGTAAAGTGTGTGGCCTTGTTCGTAGGTGGTAGAGGAGGACCTTTGGGAGAGCCCTAGGGAAGTGGTCAGGGAAAGAAGGTTGGAGGCGGCTGGGCGGGAGAGTCAATGGGGATATTGAAGTCGCCCATGATGATGGTGGGGATTTCAGCGGAGAGGAAGTGAAGTAGCCAGGTGGTGAAGTGGTCAAGTAAGGAGGCGATAGGTCCAGGGGGGCGGTAGATGATGGCTAGCTGGAGGTTGCAGGGGGAAAAGATTCGGACCGAGTGGGCTTCGAAGGGGACAGTGATGGAGGGGGCGGGGGAATAGGGCTGAAGGCGCAGGAGTTGGACAATAGTATGCCGACACCACCGCCGTGTTTGCCAGAGGGACGGGGTGTGTGGGACAGGCTGAAGCCGCCATAAGATAGTGCAGCGGGGGAGGCCGTGTCGGAGGGGGTGAGCCAGGTTTCGGTGATGCCAAGGAATGATAGTTTCTTGGAAATAAAGAGTTCGTGGATGTCTGGGAGTTTATTGCACACTGAGCGGGCATTCCAGAGTGCGCGCGGGTAGAACGGTAGGGGGGGCACGTTGGGGGAATGGGTCTAAGGTTGGTGGGGTTGCGAGGGTTAGTGGTGGTGAGGTTGCGAGGGTTGGCGATGGGTCGTGGGTGTGGGATGAAGATATGGTTGTGGGGATGTGGTGGGGGGGGCCAGGATTGGGGTAGATGTCACCGGCAAGGAGGAGGAGTAGGCAGAGGGTTAGCAGGTTGGGAGCAGGAGAGCTTATATGGCGGGCGTGCTTGTTTGGTGATTGAGGATTGAAAGTGAATGAATAGGTCGGAGAAGTGGGTGAGGTGGTTAGGCAGGATGGAGGGTGAGAGCAGTGTTTTGTTGCTGGGAGGGGATAAGTGGTGGTAGTAGGAAGTGGAGAAGGATGGGAGTGAGAGTAAGGAGTAGCGGGAACATTGTGTACGGTGAGCAGGGAGTGAGTGTGGCAGCAGGGGTCAGAAGCAGAGGGGGAAAAGTGGTGCATTTTCTAACCATAGTGCAGAGTTGGAATGACTCTTGTGGCTTTATTTTTTTTGGCTAGTTTCAGTCTTGAGGCTTTCAACCCCTTTGTGACGGAGCTAATGTTCACCTTAATGACCAGACCACATTTTACAATTTTGACCAGTGTCAATTTATGAGGTTATAACTCTGAAACGAGTCAATAGAGTCCAGTGATTCGGAGATTGTTTTCTGTGATGTATTGGACTTCATGTTAGTGGTAAATTTAGAATATTTTTTGCCTTCATTTGTGAAAAAAACTGAATTTTAGCGTAAATTTTAAAAATTTTGCAATTTTCAACTTTTGAATTTTTATTCCATTAAACCAGAGAGTTATTCACACAATGCCGTTAGCCTTTTTGGACATATAATGTACTGGGTACGTGCAAGGAACCTTGCATTCCTGACACTGGATGTATCCAGTACATCATGGCAATCTTGCGGGCACTGTGGCTGTGACTGCATTATTGCCACCGGATCTGCTGATGTGAAAGCTCAGACCCACCTCTCACTGCCAGTAGTGGTACTGCGCCACTCCTGGCAGATTAACCCCCTAAATGCTGTGATCAATGCGATCGCAGCATCTAGGAGGCAGGGAGAAGAATCGTGCTCCTCTCACAAGCGATTGGGTCCGCGTGACGTGATCACAGGGACCCAATCTCTGTCATTGTGACCCGGGGTCGCCTGACTATGGAAAGTCTCACACACCCTGCTGAAGGCATGATGTGTGAGACAGACTGTCAGAGATGCCAAACAGTGTCAGAGCTGTGAGCAGCGGCACACAGCTCTAACACCACATATAATCCATTACATTACTGATGCACTGTATGTGATCAAATCGTCGCAGAGTATCATAGATGGTTATTATGGGTGTAATAAGATGGCAGAAGAGGGCTGTGTCTGTGTTCTTTTTCGAAATAAATAATTTTTCTCTGTGTGTATTATTTATTATTTACTTCATACTGGCTGGGTCTAATATTGGCCTGTCAGTATGAACCTCGGGCTTAGTGCCAGCTAGAAATACATAGCTGGCATTAACCCCCTATTACACAGTCTGCCACTGCTACATGACAGCTGGAAGAGTCGAGTACAGCACCAGAAAATGGCGCTTCTATGAACACGCCATTTTTTGGGGTGGCTGCTGGCTGTAATTCGCAGCATGGGGGCCAACACTTGGACCTCTGCACCCTCAGGATTCCAGCCCACAGCTGCCTAGTTGTACCTGGCTGGAATCCAAAAATACAGCAAAGATATATTTTTTTTTTTTATTATTTCTCAAAATAATTGAAAAAAAGGGGGTCTGCTGTATTTTGATTACCAGCCAGGAAAAAATAGGCAACTAGGGGGTTGATGGCAGCCTATACCTGCCTGCTGTAGCTGGCTGGAAACCAAAAATACGGTGAAGCCCACATATTTTTTTCTTTAATTATTTCAAGAAATATTTTTGTTTTTTAAAAAAAAGAGGTCTCTGCTGTATTTTTGAGTCAGGCAAAACTAGTCAGCTGGGTGTTGGTGGCAGCATGTACCTTTGCAGGTGACCAAAACTACAGCAGAGCCTGACTTCCTGTCTGAGCTGGGATGTGATAACACTTACGGAGCAGCAACTCTCACACCACAAGAATCCTACTGACAAATCTGCGGACATCACCACCCCAACACAAGAGAAAGATGGGCTACCACCAGCTCCCACTCCATACCATCTATAAAGGTCAGTCACTTAAATCCTGAATCATTTCTGAGACCTGGAGGCTCCTGTGGCCTGCTGCCCATGTGTGCACCCAATGGCTGCACTGGCTTGTATTCACATGGCAAAATTCCTCTGCGACTAAAGGTATAATCCTACAAGCCGCACATAGAACCTCCCTTCCCCCCATGGAAACACCGGAGGGATCTACTTTTCAGAGTTCAGGGCAGATTCTACAGGACTTCTCTCCTTCTTTTCAGTTCCCGGTAACACATGTAAAGAGAACTGTGAAGGGGCCCCTAAAAGTGGGGCTGTGATCAGACTAAGCAGAGAGAAAACCGTCTCTCCAGCAACAACACACAGAGCCCCAGGAGGGGGTTGAAGCACATACGACTGGTCATTTCTTTTGGTGCCAGCTCAAAAGGAAAACTGGTGACATCTGGTGGTCGCCATAGTGAACTGAGACACGGAAAAGCTCTGCTGCCACCTAGTGGACAAAAAATAAATATCTACAAGTACCTACTGTGTACTGCAGCACGACATATTTCCATAGCTGCCAAGAAACATAAGAACTGATGGTCTCAGGAGAAAGATTAAGGAAAGTGAAGATTACTGGCTAGGAGCGCTGGGGAGCACAAATAAGGAGATTGCTTATGGGTTAACACGTTTATTTACCACAACGGTTTCCACAATGGATTTTTGTCTTCCTCAGGTGGATTTTGAAGACCTAAATGAGTGTAGCAGGAAAGACCCTTCAAAATTGATATCAATAGACTTTAATAAACTGGCGGCTGATGTGGCAAGTAGCAGAACCTGGAACAGGCTATCAAGAAGGCCCTCGAGCATCTCCAAGATGAAGTAAGCAAACATAAAGAACAGATAGTGGAGCTGGAGCAGAGGGTCTCGCAACAGGACAGCTCTCCTCGCAGCTGAAAGAGACAACTGTGGAAACAAAGCGCCTGTGTGAGAAGGTCGTGGACCTGGAAAATATGTCAAGGCGCAACAACCTAAGGCTAGAGTGGCTCCCCGAGTCAGTCTCTGCAGCTAAACCAAAAAGACTTTGCGAAAGAGACCTACTAATGGCCCTGGGAATTGATCACGGTTGCAGGGTCGAAAGGGTTCAGAGTTGGGCCAGATCTACGATCTCACAATCAAGGATCTGATGACCGGACATCCAGACCACGTCAAGTAATCATGAAATTCCTGGACTATAATGCATATATGCAAATTTGCACTTCACTAAGGAAGTTGAGAAACTCCCGTGCCACATTTAAGCAGCCTCCTCAAAGTCATAATCGCTTTCCTACAAGCTTTTAATATAACTAAGGGATTTGTGCCAGATCAGAACCCCAAACTACAGACGCTGCGTTTCGGGGACTGCCCCGATCATTCAGTAAAGTTTGGGGATATATCTGAATCTGGCAGGTGAGTGGGCTAAGACAAGTTGGGGAACTTGCTCTCAACCTTAAGGAGAGAGCGGAAGTAGGTGAGAGATTGTAAGCCATTCCTCTCTCAGATATATGCAAATTTGCACTTCACTAAGGAAGTTGAGAAACTCCCGTGCCACATTTAAGCAGCCTCCTCAAAGTCATAATCGCTTTCCTACAAGCTTTTAATATAACTAAGGGATTTGTGCCAGATCAGAACCCCAAACTACAGACGCTGCGTTTCGGGGTACCTGCCCCTCATCAGTGTAGTGTGTGGGATATTCTGATCTGGCAGAGTGAGTGGGCTAAGACAAGGTCTGGGAACTTGCTCTCAACCTTATGGAGAGCGAAGTAGGTGAGGAGATTGTAAGCCACTTCCCTCCTCTCAGATATATGCATATATGCAAATTTGCACTTCACTAAGGAAGTTGAGAAACTCCCATGCCACATTTAAGCAGCCTCCTCAAAGTCATAATCGCTTTAGGGGTTCTGATCTGGCACAAATCCCTTAGTTATATTAAAAGCTTGAGCAAAGCGATTATGACTTTGAGGAGGCTGCTTAAATGTGGCACGGGAGTTTCTCAACTTCCTTAGTGAAGTGCAAATTTGCATATATGCATATATCTGAGAGGAGGGAAGTGGCTTACAATCTCCTCACCTACTTCGCTCTCTCCATAAGGTTGAGAGCAAGTTCCCAGACCTTGTCTTAGCCCACTCACTCTGCCAGATCAGAATATCCCACACACTACACTGATGAGGGGCAGGTACCCCGAAACGCAGCGTCTGTAGTTTGGGGTTCTGATCTGGCACAAATCCCTTAGTTATATTAAAAGCTTGTAGGAAAGCGATTATGACTTTGAGGAGGCTGCTTAAATGTGGCACGGGAGTTTCTCAACTTCCTTAGTGAAGTGCAAATTTGCATATATGCATATATCTGAGAGGAGGGAAGTGGCTTACAATCTCCTCACCTACTTCGCTCTCTCCATAAGGTTGAGAGCAAGTTCCCAGACCTGGACTATAATGATAAGTTTTACATAATGAGTGCATATAGAAGATTTCCCCAGCCATTGACTTTGAGGGGGATGAAAGTCCTATTATTTGAAGACTATTCTGCGGAGGTGACAAAACACAGGAGAGCCTTTAGTAAAATATGTACAGCATTCTATCAAGCAAAGAAAAGTTTTGCACTGCAATACCCGGCGACACTGAGTATTTTCCAAAATGACAGTGATAACCTCATCTGCAAATCGGCAAGCGATGCAGAGAAAGACATTGAAAAAATGCTATGCAAAGAGCAGTGAACGAAGAAGAGGTCATAAGGAAGACAGCTTCCCCTCAACACCAAAGCCCGAGAGGGCATCTGGCCAGCGCAGATGAAGCACCATTAAAAAAAAGGACTGCATCTTATACATCTTGCTCTTGATAGGTCTCTCCCACCCCCATCCCCAGACACTTCTACAAACAGGACAGTGTCTCCCCAAGGTGACTGGATGCTGTTGGTAACGTGTTGATTACTGCCAATTGATATATGTTGTGCCTTAATGAAGATGGGTTTTGGTGGAAAGTTCCCATCTGCCCCTTATTTGGGAAAGGGACCCAGGTTGTAAAGGGGAGGAGGACAAAGAGTTATGCAAAGGTATGGATCAGGGCGGAGGAGAAGATGCAGATCACATTTTGACAATTATTTATAATGTGTGGGATATGCTTCTTCCCACATGTTTTTCTTTTTTTATACTTTTTGGTGGTCCTTTTTGGTAGAAAAAAAGCAAATTTCACAAGGCTATTAGTGGTGTAAGAAGCTAGAAATACACTACAGTGTATTGAGAACTCACTATTTGTTTTAAGGTTTAAATCTCTATCCCCTTTCATATCTTTAAATATTTTTTCTTTCTTTTCTACCCTTCTCTAACCTCCTAAGGGTCTTCTTTTAATCACTAGAACCTCATAAGAAAAACAAAGCAAGAGGTAATAGGCTGTAGTGACAGGGACTTTGAAGGTGATCTCTTGGAACGTGAAAGGCCTAAGATCCCCGAATAAAAGAATAAAGATACTGAGACATCTGTATGTTGTATTGCTTCAAGAAACCCATCCAAAGGAAGAGAATTCTTTTAGGCTCAGCAAATTGTGGGTGGGGAAAATAGTGGGCTTGTCAGCTCAAGGAGCATGGAGGAGAAGTCTATTCAATCTACAATGTTTGTGGACCTAATGGTTCAAGTAGAGTCTTCTTTGATGACCTGGAGAGGAGGATTGTCTTGGACAACTTGCCTCTGATAATTACTGGGGGAGACTTGAACACAGTTTGAAACCTGGATTGATAGGAGGGAACAGATGTACGGCGCTAGACAGGAGGTTGAAATTCTGAGATATGCGAACAAAGCGGGGAAATTGCTGGCAAGACTGGCAAAAAGGGCATCTGCAGGCAAATCCAATTGATAGACTACGATACGGCCACGGAACTATAATGTCCGACCCTAGGAAAATCAATAAAATACTGCAAAACTTTTTCAAATAGTTATATAAACCCTCATATACTAATTTGACAGAAGGTAAAAAATTCCTCCAACAAGTCACTCCTCCAAAATTAACACAAGAACAACAAGATGCAATTAATGCAGAAATAACAGAAGGAGAGGTGAGACAAACCAGAAGTCATCTCCAAAATGGGAAAGCACCAGGCCCAGATGGATTTAGCGGGGAGTTTTATAAGGTCCTCAGGGAACATATCTCCACATTGCTAACAAGTTATTACAACACCATCCTCTTAATGGGGGCCATAGCAGAAAGATCTAAAGAAATATATATTAAAGTCATATCCAAACTAGGCAAGGACCCCCTGGAGGCCTGCTCTTATAGACCCATCTCCCTTATTGATGTAGAACAGAAGATTATGTCAAAAATAATGGCGAACAAATTGGCAGCAGTATTACCCCAACTGGTGAACCCTGCACAAGTAGGATTCGTTAAGGGCAGGGCGGCGGTGAAAAACATACGAAAGGTACTATTTGTGTTGGACGGGGTGGGTTGCAGCAGCCAGTCGGGGAAAAAGACTGGCTTTGCTGGCTCTGGATGCAGAGAAAGCTTTGGATAATGTTAGCTGGGACTGGCTAGGGGCAACTCTGGACTCGTTCAAAATAAAGGGCAACTTTAGAATATACCTGGAGGGGGTGTATAGGGACCCGACAGCTACAATACCCACACCAGGCATCCTCTCCGAGCCATTTCACCTATATAAAGGGACCATGCAGGGAAGCCTGATGTCTCCATTGCTGTTCAACTTGGCATTGGAGCCTTTGGAGGCGTTGGACCTTTGCTCGGTATATGGAAGAGTCGGATCTATTTGAGAGAATCAGGGTGGCCGCTAGCAACACTAAAATAGCCTCTTCCTTCTAAAATAACCCTAAAATAACCTCTTCCTTCAAGCCAATAACCCACGCTGAGACCTAATCCGCTGCACCATCTCACCTCTCCCCCTCCTACTGTCTCCCACCCATCCCCTATAGACTGAGCCCTCATGGACAGGATCTCTACCCTAATGTACCTGTGTGATTTATTCGTCATTATTTATGTTCTCGTCCTTGTTCTGGCCTTACACATGTAAAGCGCCATGGAACCAATGGCGCTATGTAAATAAATAATAATAATAATAATTATTATTATTATTATTTGCTGATGATGTCATCTTGTTCTTGTTCCGGCCACTAGAACAATTAGGAAATATCTTTTTGCTTATCCAGAAATATGGGGATACTCAGGCTTTAAGGTCAATATAGCCAAGAGCGAACTCTTAGAATTGGGGGAAAAAATGCCTGCGGAATAATGGAGGAAACTAGGCTACAACTACATATTGCAAAGACACATATCACCTATCTGAGAATTAAGATAGGCAGGCTTCCGGCACAACTATATTCACTAAATTATACACCTATTTTTGATCGCCAGCCAGGGTAAGACGAAGGCTAGAGCCTGCAGACCACAGCTGACAACTTTACCTTGGCTGGTAATCCAAAACAGAGGTTACCCCAAACTATTCTTTCAAATTATTTATTTGTAAACTAGCTGTGAGCCCGATGCGATTGCATCGGGATTCTAGAATGTGATAGATAGATAGAAAAAGATACATAGATAGATAGAAAATAGAAATAGATAGATAGATAGATAGATAGAAAAAGATACATCGATATATAGATACATAGATATATAGATATATAGATAGATAGAAAAAGATAGATAGATAGATAGATAGATAGATAAAGATACATCGATATATAGATAGATAGATAGATAGATAGATAGAAAAAGATACATCGATATATAGATAGATAGATAGATAGATAGAAAAAGATACATAGATATATAGATAGATTGATAGATCAAAACAAATAGATAGATAGAGATAGATAGAAATAGATAGATAGATAGATTGATAAATAGACAGATAGATAGATAGATAGAAAAAGATACATAGATAGATAGATATATAGATAGATACATAGAAATAGATACATAGATAAATAGATAGATATAGATAGATATAAAATAGAGAGAAATAGATAGATAGATAGATAGATAGAAATAAATAGATAGATAGATAGAAAAAGATACATAGATATATAGATAGATAGATAGATAAAAAAGATACATAGATATATAGATAGATAGATACATAGATAGATAGATAGAAATAGATAGGTAGATATAGATAGATTTGTAGAAATAGATAGATATAGATAGATATATAGAAATGATAGATAAATAGATAGATAGATAGAAATAGATAGATTGAAATAGATAGATAGAAAAAGATACATAGATATATAGATAGAAAAAGATAGATAGATAGATATAGATAGAAAAAGATACATAGATATATAGATAGATAGATAGATACATAGATATATAGATAGATAGAAAAAGATACATAGATATATAGATAGATAGATAGATATATAGAAATAGATAGATAGATAGATAGAAATAGATAGATAGATGGATAGAAAGAGCTACATAGATATATAGATAGAAAAAGATAGATAGATATAGATAGATAGAAAAAGATACATAGATATATAGATAGATAGAAAAAGATAGATAGATACATAGATATATAGATAGATAGATAGATAGATAGAAAAAGATACATAGGTATGTAGATATATAGAAATAGATAGATAGATAGAAAAAGATAAATAGATATATAGATAGATAGATATAAATAGATAAATATAGATAGATTTGTAGAAATAGAGAGAAATAGATAGATAGATATATAGATAGATATAGATAGATATATAGAAATAGATAGATAAATAGATAGATAGAAATAGATAGAAGTAGATAGATAGAAATAGATAGATAGATAGAAAAAGATACATCGATATATAGATACATAGATATATAGATAGATAGATAGAAAAAGATAGATAGATAGAAAAAATATACATCGACATATAGATAGATAGATAGATAGATAGAAAAAGATACATAGATATATAGATAGATAGATATATAGATAGATAGATAGGTAGAAAAAGATACATCGATATATAGATAGATAGATAGATAGAAAAAGATACATAGATATATAGATAGATAGATCAAAACAAATAGATAGATAGATATAGATAGATAGATAGATAGAAATAGATAGATAGATAGATAGATAGATAGATTGATAAATAGATAGACAGATAGATACAGACAGACAGACAGACAGATAGATAGATAGATAGAAATAGATACATAGATAAATAGATAGATATAGATAGATAGATATAAATAGATAGAAATAGATAGATAGATATAGATAGATAGATTGATAAATAGATATAATAGATATAGATAGATAGATAAATAGATAAATAGATATAGATAGATAAATAGATAGATATAGATATATAGATAGATATAGATAGATAGATAAATAGATAGATATAGATAGATAAATAGATATAGATAGATAGATAAATAGATAGATATAGATAGATAGTTAAATAGATATAGATAGATAGATATAGATAGATAAATAGATAGATATAGATAGATATAGATAGATAGATAAATAGATAAATAGATATAGATAAATAGATAAATAGATAGACATAGATATAGATAGATAAATAGAGATAAAAAGATAGATAGATAGATAGATAAATAGAGATAGATAGATAGATAAATAGAGATAGATAGATAAATAGAGATAGATAAATAGATATAGATAGATAAATAGATAGATATAGATAGATAGATAGATAGATATACATAGATAGATATAGATAGATAAATAGACAGATAAATAGAGATAGATAAATAGATAGATAGATAGATAAATAGAGATAGATAAAGATAGATAGATAGATATAGATAGATAGATAGATAGATAAATAGATAGATATAAATAGATAGATAGATAAAGATAGATAGAATGATAAAATAGACAAATAGATAGATAGATATAGTTAGATAAACAAATAGATAGATATACATAGATAGTTATAGATAGATAGATAGATAAATAGATAGATAGATAGATAGATATACATAGATAGATAGATATAGATAGATAGATAGATAGATAAAGATACATAGATAGATATAGATAGATAAACAAATAGATAGACATACATAGATATATATATAGATAGATAGATAGATATACATAGATAGATAGATAGATAGATATAGATAGATAGATAGATATAGATAGATAGATATAGATAGATAGATATAGATAGATATAGATAAATAGATAGATAGATATAGATAGATAAATAGATACAATAGATAGATAAAGATAGATAGATACATAGATAGATAGATAGATAGATAGATAAAGATAGATAGATAGATAGATAAAGATAGATAGATAAAGATAGATAGAGATAGATAGATACATAGATAAATAGATAGATAGATAAAGATAGATAAATAGATATAGATAGATAGATAAATAGATAGATATAGATAGATAGATAAGATAGAATAGATTAGATAATAATAGATAGATATAGATAGATAAATGGATATAGATAGATAGATAAATAGATAGATATAGATAGATAGATAATAGATATAGATAAATAGATAGAATAGATAGATAAGATAGATAGTAATAGATACATAGATAGATAGATAAACATAGATAGATAGATATAGATAGATAGATAAATAGACAGATAAATAGAGATAGATAAAGATAGATAGATAGATAAAGATAGATTGCGAGCACCGTCCAAAGACCGACCACAGCCGAGCCCCGTGGCCGAAAATCGAACCAGGGGCTCGGCCATAAATTTCGCGAGATACCGCTAATGTATGTCTATGGGAAGTGAGGGCGAAATCTGATTGGTCGGCGTTAGCAGACAGCGACCAATCAGAATCGTGGCGCCAGTTTTTAAAAATCCCATAGACATACATTAGCGGTGTGTCGGCGATTTTAAGGCCGGGCCCCTGGTTCTATTTTCCGGACCTAAAATCGGTGACACGCCGCTAATGTATGTCTATGGGAAGTGAGGGCGAAATCTGATTGGTCGGCGTTAGCAGACAGCGACCAATCAGAATCGCGGCGCCATTTTTAAAAATCCCATAGACATACATTAGCGGTGTGTCGGTGATTTTAAGGCCGGGCCCCTGGTTCTATTTTCCGGACCTAAAATCGCGGACACGCCGCTAATGTATGTCTATGGGAAGTGAGGGCGAAATTTGATTGGTCGGCGTTAGCAGACAGCGACCAATCAGAATCGCGGCGCCATTTTTAAAAATCCCATAGACATACATTAGCGGTGTGTCGGCGATTTTAAGGCCGGGCCCCTGGTTCTATTTTCTGGACCTAAAATCGCGGACACGCCGCTAATGTATGTCTATGGGAAGTGAGGGCGAAATCTGATTGGTCGGCGTTAGCAGACAGCGACCAATCAGAATCGCGGCGCCATTTTTAAAAATCCCATAGACATACATTAGCGGTGTGTCGGCGATTTTAAGGCCGGGCCCCTGGTTCTATTTTCCGGACCTAAAATCGCGGATACGCCGCTAATGTATGTCTATGGGAAGTGAGGGCGAAATCTGATTGGTCGGCGTTAGCAGACAGCGACCAATCAGAATCGCGGCGCCATTTTTAAAAATCCCATAGACATACATTAGCGGTGTGTCGGCGATTTTATGGCCGGAAAATAGAACCAGGGGCCCGGCCTTAAATTCGCCGACACACCGCTAATGTATCTCTATGAGAAGTGAGGCGCTTTTCTGATTGGCTGACGGCAGTAGACAGCGACCAATCAGAAGAGCGCCTCACATCTCATACAGATAGAATGGAGGATTTTTCGTCCATTCTATCGCAATGAGAAGTGAAGAGGACGTCGGAGCCGGAAGATGGCGGAAAGAAGAAAGAAGACCCCCGGGGCCGGACGAAGAGCCGGAGATGGCGGAAAGAAGAGAGAAGACCCCCGGGGCCGGACGAAGAGGACGCCTGGCCGGACGGAGGACTTGTGGATCGGACGGACGATCAGATGTAGAAGAAGACATGTAAGTGATCGACGGCGGCGTTAGGTTAGGGGACGGCGGGGGCTTAGGGTGTAGGGCCTTAGGTGTTAGCGAGAGCGGCGGGGGACAGCGGCAGGAGCTTAGGAGGCGGCGGGGCTTAGGGAGTAGGGGGTGGGCGGCGGGGCTTAGGGTGTATCGGTGGGGGCTTAGAATGCGGCGGGACTTAGGGGGTAGGGGCTTAAGTGCGGCGGACTTATGGGTAGGCGGCGGGGCTTAGGGGGTATCGGTGGGGGCTTAGGATGCGGCGGGGCTTAGGGGGTAGGGGCTTAGGGGCGGCGGACTTAGGGGGTAGGGGCTTAGGTGCGGCGGACTTAGGGAGTAGGCGGCGGGGCTTAGGGGGTATCGGTGGGGGCTTAGGATGCGGCGGGGCTTAGGGGCGGCGGACTTAGGGGTAGGGGCTTAGGTGCGGCGGACTTAGGGGGTAGGCGGCGGGCTTAGGGGGTATCGGTGGGGGCTTAGGATGCGGCGGGGCTTAGGGGGTAGGGGCTTAGGGGCGGCGGACTTAGGGGGTAGGGGCTTAGGTGCGGCGGACTTAGGGAGTAGACGGCGGGGCTTAGGGGGTATCGGTGGGGGCTTAGGATGCGGCGGGGCTTAGGGGGTAGGGGCGGCGGACTTGGGGGTAGGGGCTTAGGTGCGGCGGACTTAGGGGGTAGGCGGCGGGGCTTAGGGGGTATCGGTGGGGGCTTAGGATGCGGCGGGGCTTAGGGGGTAGGGGCTTAGGGGCAGCGGACTTAGGGGGTAGGGGCTTAGGTGCGGCGGACTTAGGGAGTAGACGGCGGGGCTTAGGGGGTATCGGTGGGGCTTAGGATGCGGCGGGGCTTAGGGGTATAGGTGCGGCGGACTTAGGGGGTAGGGTCTTAGGGGCGGCGGGGCTTGGGGATAGGCGGCGGGGCTTAGGGGGTATCGGTGGGGGCTTAGGATGCGGCGGGGCTTAGGGGGTAGGGACTTAGGTGCGGCGAACTTAGGGGGTAGGGGCTTAGGAGCGGGGCGGACAGGCGTATGTGCATGGGACTGTAGTATACCATAGCGGTGTACACTACAGCCCCATGCTGTGGCTTGCCTCAGGCAGCGACTCGCAATGGCCTCGCGGCCATTGCTCGTGCGCTTTCTGATTGGTCGCTGTGCCGGCGACTCGCTGCCGCCGACCAATCAGAATCTTGCCTCAGGCAGCGACTCGCAATGGCCTCGCGGCCATTGCTCGCCATACATTAGCGGTATCTCGCTAAATTTATGGCCGAGCCTCTGGTTCGATTTTCGGCCAGCGACTCGCAATGGCCGCTTCGCGGCTATTGCTCGCGCTCAAGCAGCGACTCGCAATGGCCTCGCGGCCATTGCTCGCGCAGGCCAACGACTCGCATTGGCCGCTACTGGCAATGCTTCGTGAGTCGCGTGGCTGCAGGGCAGCAACGTCCTCGACGACGGAAGTACTGCCGAATATGACGGAAGTGAGCTACGGCGATTATATATAAGATAAATATTTTGAAAAAACGACAGAGTGTCCTCCCAATTTTGGAAAACCAGCCAAGGTAAAGCGGACAGCTGGGGTATGGTATCATCATGGTGGGAAGGGCCATGTTTATTGGCCCTCCCCAGCCTAAAAATAGCAGGCTGCAGCTGCCCCAGAACTGGCACCTCCATAAAATGTGCCAATCCTGGCACTTACCCCGGTTATTCCCACTGCCCTGGTGCCAGGAGCAGTCGGGGTAATGCTATTTGGGCTTGATGCCAGCTGGGTCGCTGGCATCAAGCCCAGAGGTTAGTAATGTCGAAGCATCAATCAGAAACTCAACATCACTGACCAAATCAGTAAAGACATAAATAAACACAAAAAAAATATTTATTTGAAAAAAACACTCCCCAACACAAACCCTTTTTCCCCAATTTATTGAAATAAAAAAAAGGGTCCAACGTCCAGTAGGAGGTCCCTTAATGAAATCTAAGTCTTACAGCATATGGGGGAATCTCCCATATGCTATAACAGCAGGAACCCTACGCAGAGGGGAATGAGAGGTCTTGAACTCAATTACTTCATGACAGGTCACGATTCTCATGTCACATAGGGTTTAACCTTCGTCAGGCTGCATAATTTTACAACGTTAACAGGCTGCAGAGGTACAATTGTACCTTCATACATACCTCCACTGTGGGAAGACTTTCTCCTTTACTTGATTTCAGAAACTAAAGTTCATTCAGCTACAAATGTTATGCTCATATCTATTGGCCAGTGTTGTTACTGCTCACTTATGTTGCTGTCAATTAAGTTGATTCAAATTGGGAGTGGCTTCTACTTCTCTTCCTTCTTCCCTCCTCTCAGTAGCCATTTTGCTGTTCATCTCATTGCTGTGAGCACACACATTTCTAGGCTTGTGAAGTCTTCAATTTCTTGGATACAAAGGTAGGAAAGTCTCACAGCATCTAACAGCCAGTTATACCTTCATTCGCCTTATGTGGGGACAGAACAGTCAGAAATTGTCTTTGAGCCTGCACAAGTGCAGGCGACATTTGGACTGCTAAGGATAAAACTCAATGGTGTAGTGATCCACTGCCAAATGCACAAACAAAATCTCGTAATGTCATACGACAAAGAGGTGGCCCTGCAGCAATCAGCAACCTGTATATAGTAAAAGAGCTATTCAAGTCAATTATGACTCCCGAGATGTGTGACATCATATTACGAGAAACGAATCGAAAGGTCAAGAGAGTTTGTGATGCTTACAACAACGAACTGGTACAACGTTTTCCTGATTTCTTCTGAACAGCCACCACAAAAAAACATTCAAGCTATTTACTGAAACTGAACTCCATGCATTTTTGGGCATACTGATTGCTGCCGTGCGCACAGAGACAACAAAGAGAATCTGGAGGAAATGTGGAATGTTGCTGCTCTGCCTCTTATACCTGCAGCCATGTCTCGTGACCGCTTCAAGATGACATTCAGATTTATCAGATTTGACAATGAAAATACACGTGCAGAGCGTGTGCAAACAGATAAAGCTGCACCAATACGGGACATCTGGACAATGCTGAACAGAAATCTGGAGAGAGCCTACAAGCCATATAATTGTATCACCTTTCGCCGAGCAATTATTTCCATTTAGAGGCCATACTAAATTTACCCAGGATATACCTTCAAAACCAGCTAAATATTGCATAAAGATTTTCTGGGCTTGTGACTCGTCAAACGCCTACCCATTACAAGGTCAGCTCCACACTGGGAAACCAACTGATGGTCCTCGACAAGTAAACATTGGTGAATGAACAGTATTGGACCTAGTGAGCTCGTATAAAGGCTCTGGAAGAAATGTCACCACCGATAACTTCTTTACAACCATGGAACTAGCTAAGGTATTGAACTCCTGGAACATGACACTAGTTGGTACAGTGAGAAAAAACAAAAGGTTCCTACCTAGCAATATGCAGCCTGCCAAAGAAAGGCCTGTAAACTCGACAAATTTTGCCTACAATCATGATGCAACAGTCTGTTCATATGTACCAAAGAAGAACAAATCAGTCGTGCTTCTATCATCTATGCACATGACGAAGTTGAAGAGACACTAGCAGCCAAGCCAGAGATAATAAAATACTACAACAAAACAAAAGGCGGAGTTGATGTTATGAATAAAATGTTGGGAGAGTACACTGTGAAACGACGAACATTACGTTGGCCTCTGGCATTTTTCTACAATATGATTGACGTCACTGGGTTAGCATCCTACATCATCTACAGAAAACACAATCCAAGCTTCAGGACAAAGGATCAACGAAGAAAGTTCCTGAAAGATCTCGCAAATCAGCTGTGTATGCCTGCAATTGAAGATCGTAGTACAAACCGAATGATGATGAAAAACCATTTTCTTCGAGGTGCAGTAGAAATGGTGCTTGGACGATGCATTCTGGTAGCATCGCAAGCAGCAGCTGGCCCTCAAATACCTCATGGTAGTCGTGGACCCTCCCCTGTTGTTGGTAGTTGCTATGTCTGCCGAGACCTGAGGCGAAAACAACGTAAGACTAGAAAGTCTTGTGTGGTTTGTGTGAAACCCATTTGCGATGAACACTCGGTAGCAAAGACAACATGCATTACTTGCGAAGAAAATCAATAAAAAAAGTTTCTTACATTTTCTTTTATAATGTAAATGAATAGTTTTTTTCCTTGTTTATAATAATAAAATAGCATTATCATTAAAAAAAATATTATTCTTTTTTCCTTGCATTATCTTCATTCAAAATATATGAGGGTACATTTGTACCTATGCAGCTTGTTATGGATGCAAAAATATCTCGACTCCTTATCTCGGAAGGGGGTGGAGATATTTTATTGAAATTTGGCCAATATATTCTGGACCAAAACTGCAGAGATGTCATGAAATTTCAGCCCTCTACGGCTTTTCGAAAAAAAGTTATTGCAAATTTAAAACGGAATACTTACAATTGTACCTACTCAGCCGGACGAAGGTTAACTGTGATGTCATGATGATTTCCAAAGCAGATCACCATGGGATCACAATTGATTCCTGCGTGACCAGAAGATCATGACCTGTCATTCAACTGGGAGCGCAGAGCTGAGACGGCTCTGCGCAGGCATTGGCACTCGCCAACCCAGAATATTTCTCTGACATCTGACATGTTTGATCATGCAGAGAAATATTTTTTTTACCTGTGGTCAGTTTCATTCACATTTTTGCTGGTATGCAGAGTAGACTGGCAATCATGTCATTGATATCGGTAAAAAAATGGCCCGATTCATAATCGCCAAGGTCTTAGCAACCCCCATAGCTGAAACCCTGGAGATTTTCTGACAAAGAGTAGCGCTAGAAGGCTTTGTCTGTTCTCTAGACATAAGAACAGAATAAGTACCCTTATTTTTGGACGTCTAGAGACATTAGGCCGTCAATATAGGGTTAATACAGCTAATATTTGATTTAAAGGGAGGGAAAGTATAAAGCAATAGGTTATATTCCTTCTGTTTTGTATTAACTACTCTATTTGGACTTTCAAACTTCCTGTATTAGGCTGATATGCTGAAAGAGCAAATTGTTTACCTTTTTCGCACCTGATTGTCTATCATTTTTTTTATTGCCTCCTAACATCCTATTAGTATCTATTGTAGTGTCTATGGGTTGTTGCCTAGTTATATTTAATCAAATTTGAATTCTTTAGAATAGAATAATTCTGTTTTTGTTACCTGATTACATATTTTATGTAGTTTTATCTATTTACTAATTATATAGCAATATCATACTGAAAGGTCACTATCTTCAATGAACATTTAAAAGGGTTGTTTCATCTCCCTTAATGTGTAAAACTGCAAAGTGCTTTTAAAAACAAGCAACTTTGCAATTTACTATTTATTTAAACTCCTCTCCATTCTTAATAACCTATGGACTTTTACTGTATTTTTCGGACTATAAGACTCACTTTTTATTCCTGAAATGTTGGGGGAAAGTGGGGAATGCACCTTATAGTTTCAATTTAGTAATATAATATATAATATAATATTTATTCATTTATATAGCGCTATTAATTCCATAGTGCTTTACATACATTTTGCAACACTAAACTTCCTATCAGTATGTCTTTGAAATGTGGGAGGAAACCGGAGTGCCCGGAGGAAACCCAAGCAAACATGGGAAGAACATAAAAACTCCTTGCAGATGTTGTCCTTCGTGAGAATCGAACCCAGGACCTCAGCGCTACAAGTCTGCAGTGCTAACCACTGAGCCACTGTGCCGCCCCAATGCAGACTATGTGACTGTGGGGCTGTGCTGGGGGAAGCTGTGGCTCTGGAGCAGACTGGGAAAAGGCTGCAGGGGTGTTTCTGAGACAGTAGGAGGTCACATGCTCCCGCTCATTATACTCACTTAATATGCACTGCATCCCACTGTCCATCACCTCAGTGCTGAAGCTGTGCTGAGAGATGGGCGAATGGATGCAGTGCATATTAAATTAGAGAAGTGTACACCTCACCATCACTTGATATGGCCCCCCATTGTGGTACATGGCCCTCTCATTTTGAATATGCCCCCCCCTCACATCCTGGATATAGCTCCCCATGCCGCTGCACACAAGAAAATAACAAACAATATAACTCACCCTCCAGCGCTTGCCTTCATCTCTCCCTGCTTGCAGCACTCCCGTTCTGAGTCCTCCTGCGTCTCTGAGGCAGCCAATCATGTGATCAGGGCGCAAAGTGATGATGTCACTCTGCTGTGCCTATCACATGATCAGTTGCCCTGCGGAAGCAGGAGGACTCAGAACGCGAGTGCTGCAAGCAAGGAGAGATGGAGGCAAGCACCGGAGGGTGAGTTATATTGTTTGTTATTTTCTTGTGTGCGATAGCATGCGGGTAATATCTAGGATGAGGGGGGCATATTTAAAATGAGAGGGCCATGTACCACAATGGGGGGGGGGGGCCATATCCAGGATGCATGTACCCAGCTGTTGAGGGCTATATACCAGCATGGTGGACTATATCCCAGGATGGGGAGCCAATATTTTCTCTATTGTCCACCTCTAAACTCTGGGTGTGTCTTATATTCTGGTGTGTCTTATAGTAAAAAAAAAATATGGTTATTCTGTTGTGTACAGCTCATCGCTAGGTGACCAGCCACTTTGAGTATGCAGGGAAATTAGTAGCCTTAGCAACAAGCTGTACAGAACAAAAT
Organism: Allobates femoralis; assembly: GCA_033576535.1. Lineage (NCBI taxonomy): Eukaryota > Metazoa > Chordata > Amphibia > Anura > Aromobatidae > Allobates > Allobates femoralis. The sequence continues at coordinate 130,559,502 of JARQOC010000011.1, forward strand.
AAAAAATCCCTCAGTTCTTGGCAAGGAACATGTGCCATTTGCAGCCTCCATTTCCCTGTGCTTCTCTCACACTCACATGCAAGCCTGCCTTTCCTGGCAGTATATGACGGGGGTCAGCTCAGACCAAGGGTACAACTGCTGTAGTTCTGAACTGTTATCTTTCAGTATTGTATAGCCTTTGAACATAAACATCACAAAGTAAATAGACAGAATATGTACCATAATCAAAATGTAAAGTACCCCCACCTCCCCAACTCGCAACACGCACCCCCTGCCCCTCCTAAAAAAGCCCACACCCGCTTACCCTCACCTCTCAAACCCGCACCCTCCACAAAAAAGTGCCCAACCTGCACCCCCCTACTAAGCCTACACCTCTGCCCCCCAAAAAAGCCCCCTTCACCCACACAAAAAAAATTCCCCCTAAAAAAATACCCCCCCAACTTGCATCCCCATCCCCCTCAACAACCAGCTCCCCTCATGCACCCAAACCCATCCCCCGACTACACCCCTACATGCCCCCTCTCCTCGCTAAACCCACACCCCCTGCCAACCAAAAAAGCCTGCCCCCCAACCTGCATCCCACACCCACCGAACCTGTCCCCCAAATCCGCACGCCCCCAGACCTACCCTCCCAAATCTGCACCCCCAACATGATGGGAGAAGACCGCACACAGGTACTGTCTTGACAGGTAGCCTGCATATTTGTGTTTTGCACATAAGTCATAAGGTAAAAAGAAAATATAGCTGGCTAAGAAGGGCTATGGGGTGTGGCTATGAAGTGGGCATGGCTATAAAGTTGTGTTAATATGAAGGGGCGTGGCTGTAAAGAAGGTGGGGTTATGAAGGGTGGACATACAGTCTATGAAGGGCTATGGGGCATGGCTATGAAAGTGGCGTGGCTATGAAGGGGTGGGGATATGACTGGGCAGAGTTATGTTTGGACATACACATACAGTCAATAGGCCTTTTTTTTGGTGAATGACCGTAAGGCTAGGGGTTAAAACTTCCTCCAAACATAGTGATAAGACGTTCCCTGAATCAAATGGGGTGTGTGCAAAATTTGGTGATAGTAGCAACGGTTGGATTATATATTAGACTAGAAATAGGCCCCATGCTATTGCATCGGGAGTGCGGTGAAATGAACAGGTGCACTAGAAATAGCCCCTGAATAGTACAGTCATGGCCAAAAGTTTTGAGAATGACACCAATATTATATTTTCACATGATCTGCTGCCCTCTGGTTTTTATTTGTGTTTGTCTGATGTTTATATCACATACAGAAATATAATTGCAATCATATTATGAGTACCAAAAGGTTATATTGACAGTTAGAATGAGTTAATGCAGCAAGTCAATATTTGCAGTGTTGACCCTTCTTCTTCAGGACCCCTGCAATTCTCCCTGGCATGCTCTCAATCAACTTCTGGACCAAATCCTGACTGATAGCAGTCCATTCTGCATAATCAATGCTTGTATTTTGCCAGAATTTGTTGGTTTTTGTTTGTCCACCCGTCTCTTGATGATTGACCACAAGTTCTCAATGGGATTAAGATCTGGGGAGTTTCCAGGCCATGTACCCAAAATCTCTGTTTTGTTTCCTGAGCCATTTAGTTATCACCTTTGGTTTATGGCAAGGTGCTCCATCATGCTGGAAAAGGCATTGTTGGACGCCAAACTGCTCTTGGACAGTTGGGAGAAGTTGCTCTTGGAGGACATTCTGGTACCATTCTTTATTCATGGCTGTGTTTTTAGGCAACACTGTGAGTGAGCCAATTCCCTTGGCTGAGAAGCAACCCCACACATGAATGGTTTCAGGATGCTTTACAGTTGGCCTGAGACAAGACTGGTGGTAGCGCTCACCTCTTCTCCGAATAAGCTGTTTTCCAGATGTCCCAAACAATCGAAAAGGGGATTCATCAGAGAAAATGACTTTACCCCAGTCCTCAGCAGTCCACTCCCTGCACCTTTTTCAGAATATCAGTCGGTCCCTGATGTTTTTTCTGGAGAGAAGTGGCTTCTTTGCTGCCCTCCTTGAAACCAGGCCTTGCTCAAAGAGTCTGCGCCTCACAGTGCGTGCAGAAGCACTCACACCAGCCTGCTGCCATTCCTGAGCAAGCTCGGCACTGCTGGTAGTCCGATCCCACAGCTGAAACAGTTTTAAGATACGGTCCTGGCGCTTGCTGGTCTTTCTTGGGCGCCCTGGAGCCTTTTTGACAACAATGGAAGCTCTCTCCTTGAAGTTCTTGATGATGCGATAGATTGTTGACTGAGGTGCAATCTTTGTAGCTGCGATACTCTTCCCTGTTAGGCCATTTTTGTGCAGTGCAATGATGGCTGCACATGTTTCTTTAGAGATAACCATGGTTAACTGAAGAGAAACAATGATACCAAGCACCAGCCTCCTTTTAAAGTGTCCAGTGGTATCATTCTTACTTAATCATGACTGATTGTTCGCCAGCCATGTCCTCATCAACACCCACACCTGTGTTAATGGAACAATCACTAAAACGATGTTAGCTGCTCCTTTTAAGGCAGGACTGCAATAATGTTGAAATGTGTTTTGGGGGTTAAAGTTCATTTTCTAGGCAAATATTGACTTAGCAAGTAATTGCTGTTAAGCTGATCACTCTTTATGACATTCTGGAGTATATGCAAATTGCCATTAGAAAAACTGAAGCAGTAGACTTTGTTAAAATTAATATTTGTATCATTCTCAAAACTTTTGGCCATGACTGTACAGTCCTCTCTCCAGAAAGTATGCTGCTGCTGTGGGATTTATTTGGTGGCTCAGTGGTTAGCACTGTGTATGGTGGCTCAATGGTTAGCACTGTATGGTGGCTCAGTGGTAAGCACTGTATGGTGTCTGAGTGATTAGCATTGTATATGGTGGCTCAGTGGTTAGCATTTTTTTTTAAATATAATTTTTTTTATTTGACATTTTCAAAAGGGTAAGAAATTTATACATAAAAGAAAATTTCAACAAATTACAACCAAAGGCTAGCCTCAATACAGACATATGAACAATACCATTTGGTATAGCATAGGAATCAGCGCTGAGGCATGTATCATCCTTGCAATTAATGTGGTATATGTAATCCCTTCTATCCTGTCTGTCCTTGGTGTATATGCCATATGTTCCTTATAGGAAAAATAACCCCACTATATATCCATAGCTTATATTTTCAACTGATCTAGACTTCCCTCAAGGTCTGTCATCAGGTACCACGTAGACTGTATGAAAGGAGTAATCACCTGAATAATTTCCTCCCTTGTCAACTTACTTTCAATAAATGAGCGCCATTTTTTAATAATTTTTTCTGTTCCTTTATCTTTATTTCTTTTAGCCTCTCTCTTTTCTATTTCCATAATTTTCTTCATGCCGACCAGTAAATCATTCTCTCCTGGTGGAGAGTGTGTCAACCAATTGCGAAGAAGTAGGTGCTTAGCCAGCGAAGAAATATCATGAAATAGACCCGACACCCCCCTCCCTTTCCTTATGCTTTCGGTGTAATGGAGAATCCAGCACATAGGATCAAGGTCTATCACCAACTCACAAGTTTCTGCAGTGATTTTCTGAACCATCTTCCAATAATTCTGGGATACTCGACAACTCCATATACTATGGATCATGTCTGTCTTGTCCTCGTTACATTTAGGACACTGTAACATCCTTTCCGGGTAATTTGCATTTTGGGGAATATTGAATCCGCAAATCATGCCGTGTATCAGGCGAAATTGGCTGTCTCTCCATTTTCGTTAATGATAGCCTTGCGGACCGCCCCCCATCCTTTCAAAATATTGTCCACCATATTCTCTCCCTGAATATAATTTATCCATTTAGTAAAGATTTTAGTTGAACCTGATGGTAACAATAACTCCCTAGTTTGTCTATAAATCGTGGATATGGTGACCTCCCCTATATCCCTATTAACTAGTGTGTCAAAGTCATTAGTGGCAGTTTCTCTAGTGACATCAACTTATTTCTGCATCACATAAAAGTGTATCTGGTTGTATTGTAGTATATGTGTTTTATCAAGTTTGTATTGTTCTAATATATCTGAGTCACGAAACCACCTGCCTTCCGTCCGATGTAATAAGTCGCCCATCTTTGACACCCCTCGTCTCCTCCATGTTATAAAAAGTTTGTTCTCCCATCCAAGCATGAAGTCAGGATGCGCCCATGGGTTAAGATGCTTAGACACCCTCCATGATAGCTTGAATTTCTTCTGAACTGCTTTCCAGGCCATAAGGGTATCTTTGATAACCAGGGAGCTTTTGATGCAGTCTGGCACACTCCGAAGAGAAGCATGCAGGAGCGACATCTTGTCCCATGGCCTGCAAAATTCTGTTTCTAGAGTGCAATATGAGTATCTAGAGATTCCTTTTGCCCAGTCTATTACATGTCGGGTTAAACATGCTAACTTATAGCCTCTCAGATTTGGTAACCCATCCCTCCCTCTTCCTTAGTTAACATCAATGTCCTTGCACGTAGTCTAGGTATTTTCCCTCGCCAAATAAATTGTGAGAAAGCTTTATTTAGTCTATTACAGTCAGAGTGCTTTATCAGGAGAGGAATAGTCTGCATGGGGTACAATAGCCTGGAGAAACTCACCATTTTTAATAAATGGCATCTTCCCGTAAAAGTCAAAGGAAGAGCTTCCCAATTTTTCAGTTCTCTAACAATTTTCTCTATCAAGGGTTTGTAATTAAGAGAGTAAACCATTCCTGGCGTTCTACCGATATGAAGGCCTAGATATTTTAGTGATGTCTTGACTTTTGGGATGTCCAGTATATTGCCTTTATTCCCTAATCCCATTCTTCCTCTTAACATTAATACCTCGCATTTGGTCCTGTTTAGTCTAAACCCTGAGAATGACCCAAATACGGTAGGTCAATTTCTTTTAACAATTTCGGTAAGTCTCTTGTTGGGTTGTTCATAAACAGGATCACATCATCGGCAAATAATGCAGATTTTGTCTCTTTTTTACCTATCATAATCCCCTCATAGATGGCTTTTGTCTCCAGATATCTGACTTAATGGTTCAATTGCTAGGTCGAATAACAAAGGGGATAGTGGACATCCTTGTCTTGTTCCTTTGTTAAGTTTAAAGGCATCCGAGAGGAAGCCTGGCGTACAAACTTTGGCTCGCGGATTCCGATAAAACTCTGTCAAGAAGTCCCTAAACAGCCCTGTTATGCCCACCCTGTCTAATACCTTGCCCAGCATGGCCATCTAACATTGTCAAAAGCTTTTTCAGCATCTAGAGTGACCATGGCTGGGTCATCCTGCGGTCCCAACTTTTTGTTCCTCACCGCATCCATTATCAGCAGAGCCTTTCTGACATTGGTTACTGCTGATCTACCCTTGATGAAACCTGTCTGGTGGGCAGAAATTAATTTTGGCATGATCAAGGCAAGACGATCTGCCATTATCTTAGATAGGATTTTAATGTCTTGATTGATCAGTGAGATGGGCCTAAAACCGGCTGGTGAGACTGTCTTTCTCTCCCTTAAGCAACAATTTAATGTACGCCAAGTTTGTATCGTCAGAAAGACCCTTTCCTCTAAAGGGCCTGTCACACGCGTCAATATCGCCTGCACGATATCGGCTGCACGTGACGTTGCAGCGATATTGACGCGTGTGACATACTGCATCAACCAGCGATAAATCGCTGGTTGATGATCGCCAGGTTTCAGAATCGGTCCTAAAACCTGGCGATTGTCGCCCGGTGGACACGCAGCATCGCTGCGTGTGACACCGGGAGTAGCGATATTCCAGCTCCAGCGCCTCTCAGGAAGCGCTGGGAGCTGGTAACTAAGGTAAACTGCGGGTATCTAGGCAGCGCGCGCTGCCTAGATACCCGACGTGTACCTTAGTTACCAGCCTCCTCCGCTCACCGGTTACCCGCTGTGTACCTTAGATACCAGCCGGTGAGCGGAGGAGGCTGGTAACTAAGGTACACGTCGGGTATCTAGGCAGCGCGCGCTGCCTAGATACCCGCAGTTTACCTTGGAGACCAGCCTGCTCCCGCTTCCAGCAGGCTGGCAGCGGGAGCAAGACATCGTGGAAACGATATTTAAATCGTTTCCACGATGTTTCTGGTCCATTGATCGCTGGTGAGTCTGTCTGTGTGACAGCTCACCAGCGATCAGCCGTCAATGTCGTCAGCGATCATCTCGCTGACGACATTGACGCGTGTGACAGGCCCTTAAGCATGGTGTTAAATGCATTTGTCAGAGTGGGGACTACCTGCTCACATAGGGCTTTATAGAATTCCCCGGTAAAGCCATCTGGGCCAGGAGCCTTATGGGAGCCCAGTTTTTGTATAGTAGAATGTACTTCTTCTTTTGTTATGTCCTCATTCAGGTAGCACCTTTCCTCGTCAGTCAATTAGTCCAGTAGTACTTTCTCCAGCCACCCAGGCCCCCTCCAAATCTCTTTCCTCTCCCCCCTGATATAGACGTGCATAATACTTCCCTAGTAGTGTTTTGATGTCTTTTGGATTAGTCGTCACCACACCATCTTCTCTACTCATGGCCGTTATCAGTGTGTGAGGTATATTGTTTCTTGCCAGATTGGCCAATAATTTGCCTGATTTATCTCCAAATCTGTGTAAGTCTTTTTGCCCCCAAATCATTGATTCTCTTTTTTCCGCCCAACTGTCGAAATGTCTTTTAGCCTCTACCCATTTACATCTATCTGTCTCATCGTGTGTGATCTGAAATGTCATATAGGTGTCTCTTAGTGCAGTGCTTGGCTTAGTATAATGTTCTCTCACTTTATTTTTAAGTGATAATGTGTGTGCCAATATGTTACCTCTTAGTACTGCTTTCCCTGCTTCCCAAATAAGTCTAGGGTTACTTTCATGTTCTGCATTTGTTGACAATTTTCCCGACCACCATTCTCTAAGCTGTTTCCCAAACTCTGCATCTCTCAACAGATAGGTAGGGAATCTCCATAAATAGTCTTTTCCCCTTGGGAATTGGTCTGACAGATCTATTAATACTGGGTTATGATCCGAGATTACCATGTCTGTTATTGTTATATCTATCGTCTTTTGTACAATGGCGTCTGTCCCTAAAATCATATCCAGTCTGGACCATGATCTATGTGGGTGGGAATAGTGTGAATATTCTTTATCTAGAGGGTGTAGCACCCTCCAAATATCTCTGAGACCCAAGTTTGTCACCACTTCTTCCAGGAAGTGGGAATCTGTCATAAAAGTTTGTCGTATATGGTCTTCCTCATCATCCTTCCCTCTCTTTCTGTCCTCGTCTTCTCTCATAACACTATTAAAGTCTCCCCCTATCAGTCTATTTAGTTCCTCGTCCGTTATCAATCGATCCTGTAATTCGCTAAATAATTTTTTTTGCTGTACAGTGGGGGCATAGATGTTGTATATGCTGAATCTTTCGTTTTGACTTTTCATAATCAGGTGGATAAATCTACCGTCATCATCCATCTCCGACGATACTACTTTATGAGCAAAAGATTTGTTTATTAGAATCATCACTCCCGCTTTTCTATTAACAGCTCACGAACTGTACACTTTACCCACCAATAGCTTATTCATTTGAAAAAATTCTTCTCTTAAATGGGTTTTCTGTATAAGTGCCAGATCTACCCGTAGCTTCTTTAAGTGTCTCAAGACCATATTCCTTTTAGTAGGTGCTATCAACCCCTTTACATTCCATGTCACCATACATACCATTTTTGGGAACCCATGTTGTATATATGGGTTACAGTGCCTCAAATTTTTCCTTCCTCTCTCTGTTTGATAGCTAGCCAAACTAATATATGTAAAACATATAAAAGAGTTTAAAATAACCCGAACTTCCAATCAACAAAAAATTTGGGAAAGACCAAGCCAACTCTCCTCTCTCCTCTACTGTATTCTTTCCCTTTTTACAACCCCAATAAACGACTTCTATTTTTTCGGCCATTGGAACGTTCCCACCTTTTCCCCGCCTGATAATATTCGTAACTTAACATTGATTTTCAAAGCAAAGCTATACAATCCATGCTTCCAATTCTTCTTTGCTGGAGCTCCGGAGGACGTATCTGTCCATCCCAGATTGTCTCCGGATTTAGCACAGCACACCCGATCGACTGGAGTGAGTGTCGGCGGTGTTTCAGCGGTGTTTCTAAGGCCGGTATGTGGCGGGGAAGCAGGTGCTTTCTCACCACACTCCTTCCATGGCCGCACTGGATCCGGAAGCTTGTGGTTAGCATTTTATATGGTGGCTCAGTGGTTAGCACAGTATATGGTGGTTCAGTGGTTAGCACTGTATACAGTGGCTCAGTGGTTAGCACTGTATATGGTGGTTCAGTGGTTAGCACAGTATATGGTGGCTCAGTGGTTAGCACTGTATACAGTGGCTCAGTGGTTAGCACTGTATATGGTGGCTCAGTAGTTAGCTGTCACCCCCTGTTCTCTGCCCCTGCCTCCCCTGTTCTCTGCCCCCGCCTCCCCCTGTTCTCTGCCCCCCCTCCCCCTGTTCTCTGCCCCGCCTCCCCTGTTCTCTGCCCCCGCCTCCCCCTGCTCTCTGCCCCCGCCTCCCCCTGCTCTCTGCCCCCGCCTCCCCCTGCTCTCTGCCCCTGCTTCCCCCTGTTCTCTGCCTCTGCCTCCCCTGTTCTCTGCCCCCACATCGCCCTGTTCCCTGCCCCCGCCTCCCCCTGTTCTCTGCCCCATCTTCCTCTGTTCTCTGCTCCTGTGTCCCCTTCTTCTCTGCCCCTGTGTCCCGCTGTCCTCTGCCACTGTGTCTTGCTGTCCTCTGCCTCTTTGTCCCCCTATTCTCTGTCCCTGTCCTCTGCCCCTTTGTCCCCCTGTCCTCTGCCCCTGTGTCCCCCTGTCCTCTGCCCCTGTGTGCCCCTGTTCTCTGCCCCGTCCTCTGCCCCTATGTCCCCCTGTCTTCTGCCCCTGTGTCCCTCTGTCCTCTGCCCCTGTGTCCCCCTGTCCTCTGCCCCGTGTCCCCCTGTCCTCTACCCCTGTGTCCCCCTGTTCTGTGCTCCTGTATCCCCCTGTTCTCTACCCGTCCTCTGTCCCTGTGTCCCCCTGTCCTATGTCCCTGTGTCCCCCTGTTCTCTGCCCCTGTCTTCTGCTGCTGTGTCTCCCTTTTTCTCTGCCCCTGTGTCCCCCTGTCCTCTGCCCCTGTGTCCCCCTGTCCTCTGCCCCTGTGTCCCCCTGTCCTCTGCCCCTGTGTCCCCTGTCCTCTGCCCCATGTCCCCCTGTCCTCTTCCCCTGTGTCCCCCTGTCCTCTGCCCCTGTGTCCCCCTGTCCTCTGCCCCTGTGTCCCCCTGTGCCCCCCTATTCTCTGCCCCTGTCTTCTGCCGCTGAGTCCCCCTTTTCTCTGCCCCTGTGTCCCCTTTCCTCTGCCCCTGTGTTCCCCTGTTCTCTGCCCCTGTCCTCTGCCCCAGTGTCCCCCTGTCCTCTGCCCCAGTGTCCTCCTGTCCTCTCGCCCAGTGTCCCCCTGTCCTCTGCCCAGTGTCCCCCTGTCCTCTGCCCCAGTGTCCCCCTGTCCTCTGCCCCAGTGTCCCCCTGTCCTCTGCCCCAGTGTCCCCCTGTCCTCTGCCCCAGTGTCCCCCTGTCCTCTGCCCCAGTGTCCCCCTGTCCTCTGCTCCTGTGTCCCCCTGTCCTCTGCCCCTGTTCTGTCTGCCCCTGTCCTCTGCCCCTGTGTCCCCCTGTCCTCTGCCCCTGTTTTTTGTCCCTCTGCCCCTGCCCTGTGTGTCCCTGTCCTCTTCCCCTGTCCTGCGTGCCCCTGTCCTGCGTGCCCCTGTGTCCTCCTTGCCTGTGTGCCTGTGTGCCCCTGTCCTCTGTTCTCTCCCTTCCACCGGCATTACCATTGCAAGCTGAAAAGAATCAGTGTCATGTGACAGGGCGGGCTGATGTGATGTCACAGAGGGCCTGTCACATGACCAGCTCCACACTGATTCTCTTCAGCCTGCAATGGTACGCCGGCGGAGGGTGAGAACAGAGCAGCTGGGGGGAGCAGGAGGGAGAGCCAGCAGCGAGGAGAGCGGGCGGCAGCACCGCTACTGGCCGCCATATGGGAATACCCATAACTTGGGTGTTCAAATATGGCAGCCAGCGTACTTCTGGTTGCGAGGGCGCCGCTCATCTCCCGGTTGCAGCCGCGGCTCTGATCTCCCGACGATAGCAGTCGTGTCTTTTGTCACTTAGACTTCTGGCACCTGTGTCGCTATCCCACAATGGTGCCGCAATGCATTGTGGGATAGTGACACACATTATTGGTGATTATAAAATAGGCCTGATGCTATTGCATCGGAAGTGCGGTGAAATGAACAGGTGCCATGGAAATAGCTGCTGAATAGTACAGTCCTCTCTCCAGAATGTAAGCTGTTGTTGCAGGATTCATATGGTGTATATGGTGGCTCAATGGTTAGCACTGTATATGGTGGCTCAGTGGTTGGCACTGTATACGATGGCTCAGTGGTGAGCACTGTACGGTGGCTCAGTGGTTAGCACTGTATGGTGGCTCAGTGGTTAGCACTGTACGGTGACTTAGCGGTTAGCACTGTATGGTGGCTCAGTGGTTAGTACTGTATGGTGGCTCAGTGGTGAGTACTGCACGGCGGCTCAGTGGTTATCACTGTACAGTGAGTCAGTTAGCACTGTATACAGTGGTTAGCACTGTATGGTGGCTCAGTGGTTAGCACAGTACGGTGGGTCAGTTGTTAGCACTGTATACAGTGGCTCAGTGGTTAGCACTGTATGCAGTGGCTCAGTGGTTAGCACAGTACGGTGGGTCAGTTGTTAGCACTGTATACAGTGGCTCAGTGGTTAGCACTGTATGCAGTGGCTCAGTGGTGAGCACGGTATGGTGGCTCAGTGGTTAGCACTGTATGGTGGCTCAGTGGGTGCCTCTTTTTTCTTATTCTTGTCCTCTGGTCTCTCTTTCCTCAGCCTCCTCCAGCCTCTCTTTCCTCAGCCTCCTCCTCCAGCCTCTCTTTCCTCAGCCTCCTCCTCTGGCCTCTCTTTCCTCAGTCTCCTCACTAGTCTCTTTCCTCATTTTCTTATTCCTCTGGCCTCTCCTCCCTTTGGCAGCTTCCTTAGCCTCCCATCCTCTCTTCACTGGCCTCCTACTCTCTGGCCTCCCTTTCCTCTCCTCCCTGGGCTCTCCTCCTTATGTCCTCTCTGGCCTCCATTCCCTGAGCCTCTCTTTCCTCTCCTGTGGCCTCCACTCTGGTCTCCTCTCCTCCTGGCCTCTATTTCCTGTCCTCCCAAGCCGTTCCTCCCTGGCCTCCTCTTGTCCCTGGCCTCCTTTCCTCCTTGGCCTCTCTTTCCTGACCGCCCTGGCTTCCTGTCCTCCCATCCTCCCTGCCTCCTGTCCTCCCTGGCCTCCTGTCCTCCCTGGCCTCCTTGGGCTCCTCTCCTCCCTGGGCCTCCTCTCCTTCCTGGGCCTCCTCTCCTCCCTGGGCCTCCTCTCCTCCCTGGGCCTCCTCTCCTCCCTGGGCCTCCTCTCCTCCCTGGGCCTCCTCTCCTCCCTGGGCCTCCTCTCCTCCCTGGGCTTCCTCTCGTCCCTGGGCCTCCTCTCCTCCCTGGGCCTCCTCTCCTCCCTAGGCTCCTCTCCTCCCTGGGCTCTCCTCACCTTGTGCAGCTCCCTGAGCTGGTAGAAGTCCAGGAGCAGCTCCTCCATGCTGCAGCTGTGGTCGGGCACGATGTGCAGGGGGCGGTTCCAGCAGGATGGACTGCAGCATGGAGCCGCCGGCCCCAGTCACCGCACACAGGCACAGAAGGGTGAGGAGAGCGCAGAGAGGACGGAGCGGCGGGGAGGATGGGGTCTTGTGCGGGCGTCGGAGGCTGTGTGTGCGATGGGGGGGGGAGTGCAGGCTTCTTGTGTGGGGCAGTGCGAGTGGCAGAGGGGGGGTGGGGGTGTAGTGCGGGCGGTGTGCGGGGTCTGCGGCATCAGGAAAGGTGCGGTGGGAGGCTGGAGGGGGTCTGCGGGATTTGTGTAGCTTGTGTTGCTGCCAACATGCGCCATATTAGCCTACCTATCACTTGTGCGTGCTAATATGGTGCGGCTTCTGGGGTGGCACAGTGCATTCAGGAATATCGACATAAGCGCCGGAAACTTGTGACACACATTATTCGTGATTATATAGTAGATATAAGATGTAAATAGTACATAGACTGCATTGATAATCACTTATTTTTTTCTGTTGTAGAGATTTAGATCAAGCTGCTGAAGCTGCAATTGAACATAAAAATGAAAATGAAATGAACCTGGTTCTGTCAAAATGTTCCTCGGTCACTGGGTCTTCGGCAGCAGAAAAAATTGAGCGTGCCAAGGCACAGCTACTCAGAAAGTAATCAATCTTACTAAAGAAATACTCAAGTAACCATGATCCATTGATAATCCCTGCAGGATAGCTACACATGAAATATATATAAAGTCCTTGTTGTTTAATAATAAAATAACTTGCAATGTATTGCTATTTATTCCATGAAAGTTATCTCTTCCGCATACTCTGTGTACAAAAAAAATCCTCATACCAGCTGTAGCTTGGAAAAAGAAAATGTCTATCACACTTTATGTACTGAAAATAGAAAAAAATCTAAAATATAAGAAAAAAGGTTTGTGTCACATTACTTCCGATCTCCAATTTTAGTTGTGAAGAAGTTCATATATGTGAATAATTTCATTCACAGATCCTGTTAACCGAAACCAGGCCTGTGCTATAGGATTCTGAATCTGCAATAAATAAAACAGTATACACCATGTATAACATGTATACACCACATTTCAAATTGTTATACATATTAGATTTAAAGGGGTTGTCCACTACTTGCTCAACCTCTCGTCATTCCCCATGTTTGCCTTCATTAAAATAAAAAAGCTTATACTTCCCTAACATGCAAGTGCTGTTCTAGCGGTGCTGACACTCACTTTCCTGGGGCTCAAGTGAGTTTGTTTTGTCACATGAGCTCTGCAGTGCTGGCTTGATTGTCCCCACCTTTGAACATATACCGTATATACTCGTGTATAAGCCGACCCGTGTATAAGCTGACCCCCCTACTTTTGCCCCCAAAACCTGGGTGAACCCCAGCACAGGTATACAGTCCCCAGCAGTGTGGTATACAGCAGCCCCAGTGGTAGTATACAGCAGCAGCCCCAGTGGTAGTATACAGCAGCAGCCCCAGTGGTATATACAGCAGCAGCCCCAGTGGTATATACAGCAGCAGCCCCAGTGGTAGTATACAGCAGCCCCAGTGGTAGTATACAGCAGCAGCCCCAGTGGTAGTATACAGCAGCCCCAGTGGTATATACAGCAGCAGCCCCAGTGGTATATACAGCAGCAGCCCCAGTGGTAGTATACAGCAGCAGCCCCAGTGGTATATATAGCAGCAGCCCCAGTGGTATATACAGCAGCAGCCCCAGTGGTAGTATACAGCAGCAGCCCCAGTGGTAGTATACAGCAGCCCTTAGGTAGTATACAGCAGCCCCAGAGGTATATACAGCCCCAGAGGTATATACAACCTCAGAGGTATATACAGCCCCAGAGGTATATACAGCAGCCCCAGTGGTAGTATACAGCAGCCCTTAGGTAGTATACAGCAGCCCCAGATGTATATACAGCCCCAGAGGTATATACAGCAGCCCCCCCCCATATCAGTATACAGGGCCCCCCCTCCTTGGGTAACCATCCTGTAAAGGAAGAGATTAGTATACTTATCCCTCCGCTGTCCCGCTGCCGCTGTCCCGCCGCCGCCATCGCGCTCCTCCGTCTTCATCCAGCGTCTTCTTCCAGCTTCCTCCTCTGGCGCGCAGACAATGACGTCATTGCCTGCGCCCACCGGAGGAAGCTGGAAGAAGACGGAAGACGCTGGATGAAGCCGGAGGAGCGCGATGGCGGCGGCGGGGCAGCGGGACAGCGGAGGGATAAGTATACTAATTTCTTCCTTTACAGGATTGCTACCCTAGGGGGGGGCCCCTGTATACTGATGGGGGGGCACTGTATACAGTGATCTCGCGTATAAGCCAAGGGGGGTACTTTTCAGCCCAATTTTTGGGCTGAAAAACTCGGCTTATACGCAAGTATATATGGTAACTAATCAACAGGAACCGAGCAGCCAGCCAAACCTCTCACTTTCTCTTGAAAAATTCATCTGAAGGCGAGGACAGTAAAGCCAATGCTGATTGGGTGCAGGGCTCACGTAATATATAACCTCTGGAACAGCGCCGGAACGGAAGGAGAGCATAAACTTTTTTATTTATATGGAGAATGAGAAGAGGGTATCCAAACAGTGGACAACCCGTTTAAGTGTCAAAGATTTTTTTTTTTAAATTCATGGATGGTATTACAGGTGCATCTCGATGAGTTAGAAAATCATAAAAAAGTTAATATATTTCAGTAATTCAATACATAATGTGAAACGCATATATTATATAGAATCATTAGAAACAGAGTGATCTGTTTCAAGTGTTTATTTATGTTAATTTTGATGATTATGGCTTACAGCCAAAGAAAACCTAAAGGTCATTATCTAAGAAAATTAAAGTAGGGAGGATGAAGGGTCTGAGACATAAAATATGACCTAAATAGGTATCAGAGGCTCACCTTGTGTGGTTGGGAGAGTCACAAGCACTATAAAAGTATATCAACGCTGCTGCAGTCCCCATCATGGTGCATAGACAGTAGGGAGGATAAAGGGTTAAAAACCATGCTGCTATGTTCCACGAGACATCAAAGGGTGAATATAATGAGTTATTAGTCAACGCTTTTAGTGGCTCCCTGGCCCCTTCCTCAGGACAAATCAATATCGTATTGCCATGTTTCAGGAGGCCTGAAATGTGTTGACTATTAAATCAATATTATATTCACCCTTTGATGTCTTGTTGAATATGGCAGCACAGTTTTTAACCCTTAAAGGGACACTGCCAGGTCATTTTTCAGTATGATACTAATATTACCCTTGAATAATGCCTGGGCAGACCTTTTAAAAACATGTAAAATCGTTATTGTACCATTTGTAATTTCTATGTTATCAGCATTGTCAGACCCTGCAGGATGCTCCTGGATTAGTTCGCTCCATTATAAGCAAACAGGAATAGTCCAGCTGCTGTATAAACTGTCATGTAATTATGCACTCCCTCTCAGCAGCTCTCTCCTCCTTCTGCTCTCAGTGCTGTGTGCTTTCACTTCTGTAGCTACTGTTCTGTTGAGGACATGGAGGGAGAAAGCTACAGGTCTGCCTTATCTGATCTAGACTCCATTTGTTTCTGTAAAAAGGAATACCTGCTGGGCTCTGAGAGATCCTGTGTTTACCTGATCTCTTGGTTTTGCTGCAAAGAGAGTAGAGGAGGATACAGCCCCCCACTGATCTTCCTGTGTTGTGATGTCAATATGTGACATGCATATTCATCTATGGGGAGGGGACAGCAGAGAACTAAGTGGATCATTCACTGTGAGTGACAGATGGAATGAATCTCTTTATTTGAAGTTTACAGAGGATAGGACAGGAATATAAATAATAGAAATACATAAATAGAGAGAAGCTTAGAGAAAAGAATTAGAAAATGATAGCAGTTACATATGGATTTTTGACCTGACAGTTTTCCTTTAATCCTTCCTACTTTAATTTTCTGAGATAATGACCTTTGGGTTTTCATTGGCTGTAAGCAATAATCATCAACATTTACAGACATAAATACTTGAAATAGAACACTCTGTTTTTAATGACTCTATATAATGGAGGTGTTTCAGTTGATGTAGTAAATTACAAAAATAAATTAACCTTTTGATAATATTCTAATTCATTGAGATGTACCTGTATGTCTCAGGGCTTTTCAGATCACTGAAATCAATCTTAAGCTGGCTTCACACTGCAGTTTTTTCACTGATCAGTGTCCATCCAGTTTGGGTGCCAAAACCAGGAGTGTCTCCATGTTTTACCGCGTCAGAGTGACAGGGCGGATACGCCCTTACTTACGTAGCGCTCACTAATATACGAATTAGGCACACTGAATACAGTTTTATGGTAAAACAATATAACAATTTATTAAGATTACATCAGGATAATGCTCAAGTATGGAATGGCAGATACAATATTACCCTGTTTCTATAATTCAGTTCATGTAAATCATACAATTACGGTGAATCATAGTATATGGAGAAATAAGTATCAATACATACCGGAGTATTGCAACATCACCTCTCCACCGGAGGGACCACAGTGTCAACGAGAAGGAATACTCTGGTCTTGTCATCACAGAAAACGTGCGTCCACGATACGCTCTGGAATGTCCCTAACTCGCAGTACTGGGCCCTCATTTTTATACACGGCTCCCACATCCTCCCCTAACACATCTTGTGCAATATGTTTAAGCAAAGATCATCAGTATCTTGCAACTGCGCAGTAGGTTTTGACATGGGCCCGATGCTTACTGATAACACCACCTGGGTCTGTTCAAACAGACTCAGGGTCTGTTTGACATTCTCATGTCTTCTGACCACAGCACAATGCTTCAAGGTTACATTTTGTTTGAACTGCCTCAAGGTCTTGTTTGCTCACTGGCCTGTCTTTTGACAATAGCCCAGTGCTTCAAATGTTGTCTGTTACTGATTACAAAAAACCTTAGGAATGTTATAGTATAACATTTCAAGGTTCTCCAATATGTTGCCTGTCACAAAGTTAAATCTTCATGATCATAGCATAACGCTCTAAGATGGTAGCATATGGGCATCATGACCTCCATAATCACCTATGCTGAAAACTGGATACCTATCGTAACCCAGTCACACACTCATACTTGTCTCATTTGTATCACAATCGTCCTTGATTATTGATGTCATGCATGACCATTGCTACATGAAACCATCAAAACATCTTGGTCTCCCTTGTCTCTGAGCATCATACTATTATTGAACACAAGACTTTCTTATTTAAGCAACATAAATATTCATTACCTGTGCGGTTGTTATTTTTTCTATTGTTTTTGTAATTTTTTTTTACAGCACATGTCTAAGAATACACCACACAACTCTTACCCCTATATTTTTTAGAATATTACACAGAAAAAGTTGGAAAACTCCCTGTAGAATTCCCATCACCCACCCCCCCAGTTCCTTTAAACCAATTGGAGGGGTTTTGAAAAGAGAAAGTATTGAGTATATCCACTATATGGAAAATTTGCTCATCTAAATAATCTGTAGATTCTACCAATTTATCCCACATCTGCATAATCATTGGATATGCAAATAGAGTACTGACAATCATATTTGCAGTACCCATTTGCACCACATGGGGGCGTCCTGTCTCCCGAGGTCTATTATCTGCTGCTCTTTTGAATATCACGTGTTTTTAGTAATATCTTAGCATCTAACTGAGAATAGGGTACAATGAAAGTAGCAGGGGTTAACCGAGCTAATGTACATGTCCCTTGGATTCCCACAGGAAGCCATTTATATGCATTTTCCCCACATACCCAATACATGTTATGTGGAAGATCCCACAAGGCTCAATGTTGTAATACTAATCGATGAACTAAATCAATAAAAACACTGACATTAGATAATACACACCAACTAGGACTTTGTCCAATAGGACTACAATACCCCACATCTGGATTACCACAAGTTTCTTGCCCTGGCGTATATTCAGATGACTCATTACACTTCAAATTCCTTCATATATTACTATAAGATTCAGTAGTCCCATTCACAAACATCTTAGCAAATGTCCACAGATCTTTCCAGCAATATAGGATTAAAAGCATCAACCATATCTAAGGTTGATTTGAAACTTATTTGTAGGTTGTCCGTGGGTACAGTTCCCAGTTTAGTCAATCCTACTGTATTTCTTGGTACCCATGATCCTCCTTTGGACACCAAGTATTGTAAGTTTTTTGTTGGCTCTGCTCATATTTCCTTGCCACCAAGGAAGGTTTACCCATCCTACAATAGGTATAGGTACGGTTATGTTCCGTAACCGAGAATTCCAAGTGTCATTGTTTGCTAAGGTATTAAAACATCTGCTCCATGTTAAAATATCCTCCATTGCCACAGGGATAGCTAGGAAAGGAATACTGGTGGCGGTTACCGGAGAACGGGTACATATCCAGCAATCCGTATGTTGACTGCTGTTCAATGCCTCAAAAATCACTTGATGAGGTTTTAAGAATCGATTGGCCGTTGGCTCCTCCTGGTAGAAATTCTTCATCCCTCCACGAAAGGGAATACCAGGACCCATAGCCACCACATCTCATACTTCATTTTCTTGAATGGCCAATAATTCTGCACCAAGGATTCCATAAACTGGTTTTCACTTCTGTAATCAAGAGACACAAACATTATTCCCGCAAATAGCATTTTTCTTGAGGAACATACTCCCATTTCTCAACCCCAGGTCTCATTACTAATAGGGTATGATCTTTCCCTACTGCAATGATCTCAATTTCAGAAGGCGGTCCTTGAACATTTTGGATCCAGATCTTGGCACCTACATTCGTGGTATTCGAGGACCCAAAACCTTTGTCCCTTCTAAGGGCTAATTCAGTAGGAGCACTTCCTTCCTCAGCTTGGGCTAAAGATACAGGTATCAGCAGCATCTGTGCCATTCGCTGATGCTTTTCAGTGATCAAAGGCTCTTCTCCCATATTAATCATTATTACCTTAATTTCACCTTGATAATCCACATCAATTACATTACTTCAATTATTTTAAATATCAAACGTAAATGTTCAAGATGCACTTACAAATGAGGTTTACAAACCTATTGTGTTCCTGATTGAAAATAAAAATTAAGAACATACCTAAAACTAAAACAAAACTTTTAGGCAAATACAGATTCATCACAATGGGATGATTACTACTTTAATTGTTTGCAAACAATTATATTAACCTTTACTTTGAGCTCATTTGTCTAACTCACAGGTCTTATATATAACTAAATACATTGAATCTGATTCCTCTGAAAAACTGGTTTGTCCAGTCTGAAAAGAAGCACAAAGAAAAAGTTAAAATACAAGTCAAATACTGCACTTTGTCCTTATCCTATCTGTTATCCATATGCTAATAGATTATTCACTTATAGACAGACAAAAACAACAGAAGGGAAAACAAAACAACCTCACTGGATACATTGTATTGTTTTAATACATAACACAGGAATGATGACTGGTGACCAATGTAAAATGATCCAGCCCCATAGACAGGACACAGGAATGTTAGCATAGTCTTTTTGGGGTCCACAATATGACACATTCTGCTCTTTCTCAGTCTCACCTTTATCCACTTTTGGGATCTGCATTACTTGCGACTTTTGTGCAGTTGTAGCACAGTCGGCTTTTTTACCTGTCTCTGTAAATTCAGTATTGTTAATGGCAAATTCTTCCTCATTCTCAATACTATCAATATTCTGGTGCAATGAATGGCTCTCTAGTTCAGTATTACAATACCGTTTAATGTGGCCCATCTCCCCACATTTAAAGCAATACCTAGGCCTGTACACAGCAGACACATTCTCTGATACTTCATCTTGCTCTTTTGACTCATGACACCAGTCACTTAATAGTTTTACAAATCTTTCATATGAACTGGTATTTCTTAAAGACACTCTTGTGGCATAATCCACATTACAATGATTTGCCATTGAAAATAGAAAACCAGCATCATCCTGAGACATATCTGGATGATTGTAAACATTTCTGTACAATGCAAGATAATTACTACAGAACAACATGGGATCATCAGATCGTCTGAATCTGGACGTTACCAGGGTCTTGTCACCTCTAGTATTTCTCCTGCTCAAGGTACGTTGCAACTCAAATGTATTAGACACACTGCAATCGTCTACCTCATTCTGGTTTTGCTTCTCTGTAGCTGTCTCTACAACCTGGGTCTGGCAAATATGATGAGCTTTTAATGGGTTAAGAAGAGGATCCATCTCCGTCTCCCCATGAAAATGATCATCCCCCTGTTCTGGGTTGGTGACAGTTTGGGAGTCAGTTGACCCCAGTGCATCACTATCCCACTGATCTGGGTTCCTCTCCATCTCTGCTCTGGCTATGGCCAAAGCTTTCCTCTTGTTCACCTTCCCCCTCTTCTTTCTGCACTTATACTGTTTTACACATACAGCAGTCTGTTCTTCATCATGCTGAGTTCCAACACATTTGTCCATCACTAACGTATTCTGACCCTGTGCTACAACCAATGCATTCTGGGCCTCACATAGCTGTATTTCCAATTCCTGCACTTTAGTTAACAATCTTTGTTTTTCCTCATGCTGTTTTCTATATGCAGATAGCAGGATCCAGCCACTCCTACCAACAGCACATAATTCTTTCCCTTTTTCTACTTTTACTTTCTGCAAGCATTCTACCACATCAGCAGGTTCAGCATCCTGCAAACATGTGTCCCATAGTTCACTTGAACCAACACTGTGCGACCACTTAGTCGCCAAAATATGATATGGAGTTTTCTCCCACACTGGAGTCTCAATAGACTCACTTACAACAACTTTTTGTTCCATTTCTGACAACTTTCTTTGTATATGGGTATTCTGCTCATGCATATCTCGGTATGCACTGAGTAAAATCCACATACGCCGTCCTAAAGACACTACATCACCCGCCTTTGCGGGGACACCCTGAGTACATCAACAACATCAGTGGGTGCTGACCCTTTGAGCTTATTCTCCCAGGGTTCTGCCAATCCACAACAATGCATTTCCTGTGCTATAATATTATATGGAGCCCTGGTCCAGCCAGGGATCTCAACACAATCATCCTCTTTCTTTTTACCTTTCTTAAACATTTTGTTTTTCTGACTTTGTGCTAAAAAGCCGAACATTTTGGCCTAGTGCCAACAAATTATTCTCTAACTCCAAAATAAATTAGGTGAGGATTATTTCTTATAAACAATTTTCTTAAACACTCTTACACCTTTGGAATTATGAAGATCTGGATTGGTGCCCAACAGGAAAAAAAAAGAAGGGAAGAAAAAAACAAAAAAAGGAAAACTACGTAACGTTCACCTTCGTACAATATACCCCTCAAATTCACACTTCCAGATATTCATAATCCTGCCGACTACGCCAATTTATGTTTTACCGCGCCAGAGTGACAGGGCGGATACGCCCTTACTTACGTAGCGCTCACTAATATACGAATTAGGCACACTGAATACAGTTTTATGGTAAAACAATATAACAATTTATTAAGATTACATCAGGATAATGCTCAAGTATGGAATGGCAGATACAATATTACCCTGTTTCTATAATTCAGTTCATGTAAATCATACAATTACGGTGAATCATAGTATATGGAGAAATAAGTATCAATACATACCGGAGTATTGCAACATCACCTCTCCACCGGAGGGACCACAGTGTCAACGAGAAGGAATACTCTGGTCTTGTCATCACAGAAAACGTGCGTCCACGATACGCTCTGGAATGTCCCTAACTCGCAGTACTGGGCCCTCATTTTTATACACGGCTCCCACATCCTCCCCTAACACATCTTGTGCAATATGTTTAAGCCAGATCATCAGTATCTTGCAACTGCGCAGTAGGTTTTGACATGGGCCCGATGCTTACTGATAACACCACCTGGGTCTGTTCAAACAGACTCAGGGTCTGTTTGACATTCTCATGTCTTCTGACCACAGCACAATGCTTCAAGGTTACATTTTGTTTGAACTGCCTCAAGGTCTTGTTTGCCACTGGCCTGTCTTTTGACAATAGCCCAGTGCTTCAAATGTTGTCTGTTACTGATTACAAAAAACCTTAGGAATGTTATAGTATAACATTTCAAGGTTCTCCAATATGTTGCCTGTCACAAAGTTAAATCTTCATGATCATAGCATAACGCTCTAAGATGGTAGCATATGGGCATCATGACCTCCATAATCACCTATGCTGAAAACTGGATACCTATCGTAACCCAGTCACACACTCATACTTGTCTCATTTGTATCACACTCCAAAACTTAGAACAGGTGTCAATCTTTCAATTATACTTTTTCTCTGGAAGTTCCTCTCCTGGTTCCTCTCCTGGTTTTGGCACACAAACTGGATGGACACTGATCAATGAAAAAACTGCAGTGTGAAACCAGCCTTTAACACCTTCTGATAATTAGCTTGCCAGATGAGCCCAATTAAAGGAAAACTACACTGACAAGCAAAAGAGTAACAATTTTTTAAACTTTTGACTTTCAGGCTCCACATCTCACCATCCACTACAGCTTTGTTCTGCCTTCATTTCATAGACCAGTGATGGCACGCAGAGCCCTCTCTTCTGGCACGCGGTGTCACCTTTGTACTCCACTTCGAACTGCTATCACGCCGGCAGTTCAAAGTTGTGTCGCATCGGTGCGAGGAACAACTGTATTGTAGAAAAAGATTGTGTGGACAAACATTGGAATCACTCAGACACTGGTTTTTCCAAAAGTACAACAATCTTTATTTATACAAAAGCAGGGAACACAAGACAGCAAACAATATAAAATCAATTAAAAAAGACAGCAAAAGCTATACACTGATTACATATGGAGTGTATAATGATAACACCATCACCCCTCTACTAGACATTCTTAATACAAAGGCTACAGAGTGTAAATAATAGCCCCGTGCAGCAATTAACCCAAAACAGCAGAGATAAGATTCACACAGTCAAGAGCAGCATGGTGTGTTCACTGGCTTATTGAAAATAACTTCAACATAGTTTTCTCATAGCCCGAATACAATCAAATATACAGTTCTGGCCCCACTGCTAAGCAGTCTAACATCTAGGTCAAAGATTTTGTATTTAAGCAGGCAAAATAAATACTTTTAAGGGAAGGTCAGAATAACAGATTTTACACTGCTGTTAAACCAAAAAAACATAACCACGAGTGCTGTCAGGCTGGATACCTCACAGCCAATGTACCTGTGTAGTGAGCTCCTATACAGACGCCCTATCAAAAAAAAAAGAGTACTTGCCTAAATTTCAGAGTGAAATACTGCGGCCCTGTGGTATAGGCTGCCTGCGGAGGGGGGGGGGAGAAGGAGACCCCATTGCCAAAGGCTTGGTTTCCTCAGGGGTTATGAAGATCTGTCATGGGCTCCCATATATTGTGGGTACACATATGTAACAAATGATTACCTTAATTGCTGAATGCATGTATGCAGATCGAGAGGAGGAGGGTGGGGAAGCATTGTGCTCAGCGTTTGGCGCCATTACCACCGCTATGCAGTTACTAGAAAATCAACACATGTACCACTATGGCGTGGAAGAAATAGAGCAGTGCATCATTCAAATTGCTCCTGCTGGAACCTTTAGCACTGTCACAAATGTTCCGCTTGATAACATTATTCTCATGCACATGCCTGCCCCTGCCAGATACTCACTTGCTGATTCACCTAATTAGGTCCCCAGAAAGAGGGGACTTGAATACAGCATTCCGGTTAAAAATATATAACATTCCCATTTACCTATCCCAGATGGAGTGTTTTAAGTGCACTTTTGCAGTTGGAGAATTTTAGGATTGTGGGAGGTGACCAACGTGGCATCAATCGCTGCTTTTGGCTACCATGGGGTGAAATAGTTCCATTATATCGATGGCATTCTGTATTTCTTGACAGGAAACAAACAGGGGTGTGAGGAGTTTATAGCCGATTTGAATGATAATCCTTGGAATATCAAACTGACCTCGAACATTGCAACAACTTTCATGGATTTTCTTGAACTGAGGATTACCTTGGAAGGGAACCATCTTTCAACCTCCCTCTTCCAGAAGGAGACAGCAACTAACAGTATCCTTCACTACAACAGTTTCCAACCTAAACATGTAAGGAATGGGATACCCAGGGGCCAATTCATTCATGTCAGATGCATCTGCAGTAATGATATTGACTTCAAGGTCTCTTTCTGCCCCCACGGGCAGCCTACGCCACTGGGCCACAGTATTTCACTCTGAAATTGATCTAGATCTCAGACTGCTTAGCAGTGGGGCCAGAACTGTATATTTGATTGCATTGGGGCTGTAAGAAAATTATGTTGACATTATTTTCATTAAACCTGTGAATCTGTGCTGTTTTGGGTTAATTGCTGCACAGGGCTATTATTGCTCTCTGTAGCCTTTGTGTTAAGACTGCCTAGTAGAGGAGATGTTGGGGTTGTCATTATATGCACCATATGTAATCAGTGTATAGCTTTTGCTATCTTTTTTTAATTGACTTTTTATTGTGTGCTGTCTTTTATTACCTGCTTTTGTATGAATTTAGATTGTTATATTTTTGGAAAAATCAGTGACTTCAGTGATCACAATTAGGGATGGGCGAATCTACTCGCTAGGACTCGTTACTCGGCGAGTAGTAAGGGACTCGCAGGACTCGGTAGTCTGCGAGTTTCCCAGTGATTACTCGCA
The DNA here is from genome assembly GCA_033576535.1 of Allobates femoralis. Lineage (NCBI taxonomy): Eukaryota > Metazoa > Chordata > Amphibia > Anura > Aromobatidae > Allobates > Allobates femoralis. The sequence goes on from JARQOC010000011.1 coordinate 130,583,875, forward strand.
CGAGTCCAATGCAAATCAATATCAATCCTAGTTTTGTCAGAAACGCTGACAACACTAGGATTGCCATTGTTTGCATTAGACTCGGCTACTGTGCCAGTGATAGCAGGGAAACTCGCAGATAACTGCTGTTACATTGCGAGCCGAGTCCAGCTGTCTTCTCTGTGCAGCTCCAGGGTCCTAGAACCTGCCTGCTCACAGACATGATGTAGCAGTGCTGAGATTGTTCTCAGTCTGCTCATTCCCTGTGCATATAGACATCTATATTTATGCACAGGGGATGTAGCAGAGAGGACATCGCGTTTTGGACTACGTCGGACAGAAGAGGATTTTTTTAATTAAAGATGGAGTCCCTAATGGCTTTTTTTTTTATTTCAAATAAAAAATTTTCTCTGTGTTGTGTTTTTTTAACCCTTTATTGGAGATTCTTAGTGGCTGGGTCAAACGTGGCCTGACATTAAGAATCTCGGGCTTAATACCAGCTTGTATAACAAAGCTGGTATTAACCCCTTTATTACCCAGCGTGCCACTGCCACCAGGGCCGCTGGAAGAGCGGGGTTCAGCGCCAGAGGATGGCGCTTCAATGAACGCGCCATCTTCTGGGGCGGCTGGGGGCTGCAATTTGCAGCGGGGGGTGCCCAGAAAGCTTGGGCATCCCTGCGCTGTGGATTCCAGCCCCCAGCTGCTTAGCTGTACCTGGCTAGACATAGAAATTGCGCGGAGCCCCACGCATTTTTTTTATTATTTAATGAATTTCAGAGTCAGAGTCTCAGAGTCAGAGTCTCAGAGTCAGAGTCAGAGTCTCAGAGTCGGAGTCTCAGAGTCGGAGTCGCCTCAGAGTCAGAGTCGCCTCAGAGTCGGAGTCGCCTCGGAGTCGGAGTCGCCTCGGAGTCGGAGTCTCCTCAGAGTCAGAGTCGCCTCAGAGTCGGAGTCGTCTCGGAGTCGGAGTCGTCTCGGAGTCGGAGTCGAGTCGGAGTCGTGTCGGAGTCGTCTCGGAGTCGGAGTCGTCTCGGAGTCAGAGTCGTCTCGGAGTCGAGTCGGAGTCGGAGTCGTCTCGGAGTCGGAGTCGTCTCGGAGTCGTCTCGGAGTCGGAGTCGTCTCGGAGTCGGAGTCGGAGTCTTCTCGGAGTCGGAGTCGGAGTCGTCTCGGAGTCGGAGTCGTCTCGGAGTCGGAGTCGGAGTCGAGTCGGAGTCGTCTCAGAGTCGGAGTCGTCTCGGAGTCGGAGTCGTCTCGGAGTCGAGTCGGAGTCGGAGTCATCTCGGAGTCGGAGTCGTCTCGGAGTCGTCTCGGAGTCGGAGTCGTCTCGGAGTCGAGTCGGAGTCGGAGTCGAGTCGGAGTCGGAGTCGTCTCGGAGTCGAGTCGGAGTCGGAGTCGTCTCGGAGTTGGAGTCAAAAAAATGCGTGGGGCTCCGCGCAATTTCTATGTCTAGCCAGGTACAGCTAAGCAGCTGGGGGCTGGAATCCGCAGCGCAGGGATGCCCAAGCTTTCTGGGCACCCCCCGCTGCAAATTGCAGCCCGCAGCCGCCCCAGAAGATGGCGCGTTCATTGAAGCGCCATCCTCTGGCGCTGAACCCCGCTCTTCCAGTGGCCCTGGTGGCGGTGGCACGCTGGGTAATAGAGGTTAGGGCCAGCTTTGTATTATCAGCTGGCCCTAAGCCCGAAATTTATGGCGGTCACGCCAATATTAGACATGACCGCCATGAATTTCTATTAAATTGTTTTAAAAAAAACACAACACAGAGAAATTTTTTTATTAGAAATAAAAAAAAAAGCCATTAGAGACTCCATCTTTAATTAAAAAAATCCTCTTCCGTCCGACGCAGTCCAAAACGCGATGTCCTCTCTGCTCATCCCTGTGCATAGATATAGATGTATATATATGCACAGGGAATGAGCAGACTGAGAACAATCTCAGCTCTGCTACATCATCTCTGTGCACAGACATTTATGTCTGTACACAGGGAATGAGCAGACTGAGAACAATCTCAGCTCTGCTACATCAGGCAGCAGGCAGGCTCTAGGACCCTGGAGCCAGCACACAAAGAAGACAGGACTCTTATCTGTGCGAGTTTCCCAGCCAGCGATTACAGTTGCAAAGTAAACTAGTCCAATGCAAATAAATGACAAAACTAGGATTGCTTCAGGCTGAAGCTTCCGAGACACATCTGCGATTTGTAAATCTCATACTACTCGCTATTACTCGATTCCCCATTCATTAACATTGGACTCGCTAGACTCGCAACGAGTAGCGAGTCCTGGGCTCGGACTCGCTAGAGTCAAGCGATTCCGAGTAATTTAGGATTCGCCCATCACTAATCACAATGTTTGTACACACCATATTTTCTACAATACAGTTATTACTAGTTTTCTGGTGTGCTATATTGGTTAAAGAGATATTCATATGGTGCCCTCCTTTATAGACTGAGTTACTGGATCGGAGCGAGAAGACATTTCTCCTTGCACCAATACACTCTCCTAGGCCGGTATGGTCACATAACGCATGACGTCATGTGACCGAGCATGGGAGTCGGGAGATGACAGAAGATGTGAGTGCTGCAGACGAGCAGTGGTGGAAGCTGGACTAGAAACGTGAGAATGTTTTTTTTAGCTCTATAAATCGCAACCAGGATGGGGCAAATTACTACAAGGAGGAGGCATGATGGGGCATATTACTACAAGGAGGCGGCATGACTGGGACTATTACTAGATAGGGGGAGTCATGATGGGGCATATTACTACAAGAAGGGGGCAGGATGCGGGCATAATTGATAGGAGGGGGCTGGATGGGGCATTACTACATCAATGGTGGCAGGATGGGGACATAACGGCAAGGAGAAGGTTAGTATGGAGCACATAACTGCAAGAAGGGGGCCAGGATTGGGACATTGCTACAAGAAGGGGGTCAGGATGGAGCACATAACTGCAAGGAGAGGGGCAGGATGGAGACATTGCTACAAGATAGGGTCCAGGATTTCAGTGTGGAATCTGTTTATATTCCATGCTAAACTCTATCTATCTCCTATCTATCTAATGTTCTGCAGTTTTTTCCATACAGACCAATCCACATCCTATGTCTGGGCAATGGGAGTGGCTAAGCTTTAATGTGCATTAAGCACACATGAGCTTGATGACCACTACTGAAGAGAAGACTGCAAAGGTTATGTTTAAAATCAATTAAAGAGGACCTGTCACCCCCCCATCATGGATGTGAATCATGGATGTGAATCTAAGTCCAGCAATGAATGCAGCAAGTCTGATACATTAAGGCAAGGCGTCCCCCATGTGTTTGTGTGCCTGCTACCCTGATATATAGGCTTATAAAAACTTACACTAATTTTCCATGGAGGCGGGCCCTTGTGCTGCATTTCACGCCCCCTGCACCTCTGTTCCGCCCATATCCTCATGTCAGTCATTTCCTCCTCGCTCTGCTTGTCCTTGTAATGTTGATGCAGAGCGAGGTCTTTCTGCTTGCATTCCCCTCCGCTTCTGACATCCTTTCATTTTCCCCACCCTGCTGCGTATTATTCTGTCCCACACAATGAAGAACCACACATTTAAATCTTAACCAAAAACCTTTATTGGAGAGGTAAATCCAAATAGTACCATCTCATCTTTTGTGGAATATTTTTGGCCGCAGCTTGATCCTAGGCACAAATCCGCCTGATAACCTGTGTGTATCGAAGGGTTATGCCCAACCGGACTCCCGGTGCATGTTAGCCTTCGAAAAAAACCACACACACCATCTGCCAAGGAGAAGGGAAGGCATATGCCTGAGCTGCGACCCCGCACCCAAGAGATGAAAACCAACATTTTGGAGAATTAGAGCCTTGAAACGAAGATAACATGCCCCATGACACCTCGATGAAAACCCAAATGGAAATAAAAACGTAAGGTACCAAAACAGTCTCTGCTACCAAATAATTAAAAACGCCCTTAAAACTAAATAAAATGGAAAGGTGGTGTAAGGCACCGCCGGCATGTCCCCATGGCAGGTGCGCATCACATGCAGGATCAGTATAGGATCCTGTGCACATGAGCCGGGTTTTACCGTAGACGTGTTGTGTAATCATGTCCCGCACCCAGTGTGTCAATGTATGAAGGATTCATGAGACCAATGAGTGGCTGAGAGCATTGTGTGTACTGTGTGAACCAACCCGGAACACAGGGAGTTAAAACAAGCTGTGTGAAAGCTGTAGAGATCAGGCTCATAGATGAGCAGCTGGATAGGAACTAGAGGTGTCATTGAGCCATTGAGTCATTGTGCCAGGCGGGCATAGCCGCCCTTGGGTCCGACTCAAGTAGTCAGTTAAAGGACCTGATGAACCGGAATGATTGTAGCCCTTCGGGAGGCGAATGTATGTAGCCCTTCGGGAGGCGATTGTATGTATTGTGCCAGGTGGGCATAGCCGCCCTTAGGTCCGACTCAAGTAGTCAGTTAAAGGACCTGATGAACCGGAATGATTGTAGTGTATGAGAGGTCAGAAGCAGGGGTTAGAAGGGCTCCCATAGTGGGTAACGTGTGGTTCGCCCCACGGGTTACTAGGGGTTGCCAATCCCTGTTCTGAGCCTAGAGGTGTTATTGTTGATAAGTAACTTATGTACTGTCAAATATGTGTGAAATGTAGAGATAGGCCGTAGCCACCACGGGAGCGGTTGATAGAGCTCCAATGGGGAAAGAGAGGTGGTTACAGGTCCCGGGTTACTATAATGGCATATGTGCAATATTATATGTAATGTATTGTGGAAAATAATGTATTATGTGACGTGTTTGTATTAAATGTTAAATGTACTACCCCGGTTATTGATGCTGCTGAGAAAAACGGGTAGACATTTGGAAAAATTATACACAAGTTGGCGTCATTATGCAGCAAGTGAGTCCCCCGGCTCGCTACCTTACAGTGGTTAATCAGAAGGCCAAGCATATACTGGTGCCAAAATCCTTCCCCGCTCCCCCGGACTATAGGGAACAACCTTGGGCCAAATTAAATACAAAACGTAGAAAAACATGGAGTTTATCCATCCCGTTTCTCATAATTACATCAGTTCTCCAAATGGAAGGGCGCAAGGACGTTATCATCTATGTGGATGACGAAAACGACTGGGCTGGGAACGGACCGAGCAATTCCCACTACATCGGGCACCACTCAAAAGCATATGAAACTCCTTCACCAATATTCCTTTAGGCAGAAAAACAGTGATCTTCCTCCTGGGGGAACTCCTTTCCCAGTGGACATCCAGATATATAAACAGTGGCACAAAATCCTTCTATCGGGCCCGACACCATCTAGAAAGAAACAACAATTAGCCATCTACTCGTAACACAGGAACTGAAGTGTAACGGAAGATCTTCTCATACCACTTTTGTTTTTATTAAATCAGACATGTACTCAAGCAGATTAGCACATATGCTCGTACCCTGGAGCAATCGCAAAGAACTAGCTTACCCCGTAAACCAATTGCTGTGTTTCAAGGGGAGGTGTTATTGGAGCACAAGCCATAGGTGTGTAAACAACAGATTCCCCGATTCTCATCACTGCATGAAACTCTTGTAATAAATACCCGGTGATGCCCAGGCAGTAAGCCGGGTCAAACCGTAATAGGAACGAACACTAAATAAATCAATCATTCAGTTTGTAGTGGTTCTCTAAATTGTAAGGGTTTCACATTGTGTATGGAGCCGTGGAAATAAATTGCCTCAGTTTGCCAAGACACACCAGTGGGTGACGGTATTTTTAAATATACATATACACATGCCACGCATGTAAGCATACATAACCATATACACGCCCAAACCCGAATATACACAGACTCGTACTTACCCTAACATTGTACATCGTACTTCCTGTATCATACCCACGTACACTCACATACATATACTGCATCAATAACAGTCACTTAGCCATCTCACACCAATAACATTGTATACCAGGTATAACTGAAAACCAGAAGGCATACACCTGCCAAAAACGGGCTTACACCATAGTCACCCTGCTTGAACAACCTTATGATACCTTTACACGCCGCCACAGGAAGGTAGAAACCGCCAGGCAATTGGACATAATTGTGCCTGCTGCCATGAAAACACCACGAAGCCTGCTCCTATTTTGCACCGAAAATAAAATCTGACAGAATTGGATCGGACCAAATCGGATGGCATTTAGTGCACATCCGATCTGACCCAATCCTATAACATGGGGCCCTATGGAGAAGGGTCCAAGGAAACATCTGATGTCTCCTCGGATCCGACTTTACTGTACTGAGCATGCTCAGTACAGTAAAACTGCTCCTAACTGGGAGCACAAGGGTTAAAAAATAAAAAAAAGTTTATGCTCACCTCCCCCCGAGCCCCCGCCGTCTCCCGCCGTCTTCCTGGAGGCTCCCGGTGGCTCCCGCAGGCTCCCGGTGTCTGCAGAGGTCTTCCTCTGCTGTATAGGACCTGCGGTGATGTCACAGTCATGTGACCGCGGGTTACCATGGTGGAACCCGCGGTCACATGACTGTGACATCACCGCAGGTCCTGTACACATGAAGAGGACCTCTGCAGCCTGCGGGAGCCACTGGGAGTCCGATTTATATCGGACAGCATCGGATTTTAAAAAATCGTTATGTGAAAGTAGCCTGAGCCGTGCTCAAAAACAGGAAGGCACAATCCCTATGGTGGCGGCGTGTAATAGGGGCACAGGAAGATATTTGCGTGGCCTAGCGAATTCCCAGAGGGGTGCCACGGCGTCATGGATACCATGCCCCATCAGCGATCATTGGTGGAGCCTCCTGCGTTACGATTGACTGTCCCTGCACAGGGCGCCATATTTAACGAGCTGACCAGTCACACTACACATTTGCAATAGCATCATGTATTAGCCAGCCTTCCTGCGCAGGCTGGCCAATCATGATGCTATTGCATTGTCCAATCACCATACGAGCGTCACGTAATACACAACTCTGACACGCCTATGTACCCACGGCTGCGAAAGATGTACGCCCATATTCCCTTGTGGTAGCGGCGTGTAAATCAGGGAAGGTACTCCACAGAAGGTAACCCACGGCACCCGTCGGCACTTCCGGGGATCGCAAAGACCTTCAGTGGAGCACGTTGTGGCTGTGTGCATATGCGGCATCGGCAACCGTTAGCAACAGTTAAAAACGTGCGCGTGCACGTGCGTTGCCTACCTGTTGCTACCCTCTGTGGGGGCGTGTAAACGTACCATTAGGGATAACTCCTTCCTGAATGAATGAATGAATGAGTGAGTGAATGAATGCAGAATTCTCTGGGAGAAAACAAATAAACAAAACAGAAATCAGGTACTGCATTACTGATAACCCAAACATGACAGGCCCTTGATCCTTGAGCATGAGCGACAAACTAGGTGTTATCCTGCAGACCTCATGGCCCCTTTACACGCAGCTACAGGTAACAGGTTTTCCACAGGTAACTTACTGGCTGCAGTGAAATCATGGAGACATAGTTCCATTTGTACACAGCAACAAGATAGAACCATGTCTCCATGATTTCACTGCATCCAGTAAGTTACCTGTGGAAAACCTGTTACCTGTAGCTGCGTGTAAAGGGGCCATTACAGCTGTCGCATCAGGATACCGCTGAGGTGCTCCAGAAACCAATGCCTAGTATTAGAACGAGGGAGCCAGGTTTGTGGCGCCCCGCAACGAGTGCGTCACAGAAGGGTATTGCAGCCATAAATGCAGCAGCAATATTCTCCGACCCAGCAGTTATCCGGTTAACTTAGATATCCAAACCCTGCATGCATCACTTGACATAGAGGGCCAATCCAAGGTCCTGGTGGGCGGAGTGCAAGGGTAGTGGTTAGGAGAAGTACAGACACTTAGAAGTTAGTTAGTGGTAGTTGGTCTGAGAGACTTGAACTTGGAGGAGGAGCGGGGCTTTGCACCGCTGTGCAGCCCCTGGGCCGTCACCGGTCGGGAGTTAGCACCTGAGGCCTGAACAACCGGGATCGGGCATCACCAACCACGGGTTCCAAAAGACCCCCGTGCCCAACTCACAGCCGGTTCACTGGTACCGAAGCTGGCAGCAGTTCACCTCTGCTATGCGAACCAGAAGCGTGAGGAGCAGCTTCACAGGAGCACCCCACCACCCGCTAAATTCCAGTCGTCTAATCAGCGGTGTACCCACCGAGGGATCCAAGGCTCCCCAAAACATCCATAATGTACATCTTGGATAGGGATTGAAGCAGCCTCCCCTTACCCGACCTGATATTCCTGGGCGACAATGGCAAATACTTAGCTAGAATGGAGGAACACTACGGATCTCTGAGGGACACCTATCACTGCTGAGTCCACCCGGTCCACTACCCGTTAACTTTATGCCATGTACTGCCTGCTGGTTACAGTAAAGACCTGTTACAGAGACTTTCAGTGTCCGTGCTTCCTTAAGATTGCATCCGTCCGCACACAAGGTAACCGCAGCTGCCGCACAACATCTTAAGCAGCACCAGCCTCCGGGGATCACCGCTCAGCCTGTGGGGAGCGTTCCATCTTGCTGCTATCCATCCCCCGGAGGTTCCGCAGCGTCGGTAGGATTTACCGAACTACTCATAGGTGGCGTCACGAATAACTTAACCCCTTTAATCTGTTCCTACAAGACGTCTTCAACTGTTGATCTGCACTCAACCGGGCCTCACTACCGGCAGGTGCGGCCCACCCGTGACAAGGAGGAAGGAGCTACAGCCTGTCTAAACCGGAGTCCCCGGCCACGGTGAGTCAGGTTCATATGCCACCCGCCGTAATGAAATTGTCCAGCGTTTGACGAGTGCAAAATCACTCTAAGGGTGTGTGCTCACAGTCAATATACGCAGCGTTTTGGACACAGCATCTTGCCGATACATCCAAAACGCTGCATAGTACAGTATAAGCATAGTGGATGGGATTTTAAGAAATCCCATGCCTACTATGCTTAACCCGACCGCAGTGATCTTTTAGCTGCGGTGCGGGTTGCCGGCATTCCGGAAGCAGCTCCCATCGGATGACTGCAGGGAGAAGCCGCCCTGCACCCGCTGCACACAGTGAGTACAGGGTGGCTGCGGTTTCCTTGCGGCCACCCGCGGCTTCCCTCAGCTCCTCCGGACCGTGTGCACACAGCCTAAAACCCAAAGAACACTCAGAATCATAAAGTGAAATGTGCTTTTTTTTTTTTTTTAAATTCCTTTTTACAAGTCCTAAAAGAACAGATGCAAACACGTAACCAAGCAAGGCTCATTCAGTAACAAGTGTAACATACCTGGTTATCTTGTGAAAACGACCTTTTGACTGGACCGCACCAGCTATGTATTTACCGTATATACTCGTGTATAAGCCGACCCCCCTACTTTTGCCCTCAAAACCTGGGAAAACCTATTGACTTGTGTATAAGCCGAGGGTGGACCCCAGCACAGGTATACAGCCCCCAGCAGTGTGGTATACAGCAGCCCCAGAGGTATATACAGCAGCCCCAGTGGTAGTATACAGCAGCAGCCCTAGTGGTATATACAGCAGCAGCCCCAGTAGTTAGTATACAGCAGCCCCAGAGGTATATACAGCAGACCCAGTGGTAGTATACAGCAGCCCCGAGGTGTATACAGCAGCCCCAGTGGTAGTGTACAGCAGCCCCAGTGGTATATACAACCCCAGTGGTAGTATACAGCAGCCCCAGAGGTATATACAGCCCCAGTGGTAGTATACAGCAGGCCCAGAGGTATATACAGCCCCAGTGGTAGTATACAGCAGCCCCAGTGGTATATACAGCCCCAGTGGTAGTATACAGCAGCCCCAGTGGTATATACAGCCCCAGTGGTAGTATACAGGCCCCAGTGGTAGTATACAGCAGCCCCAGAGGTATATACAGCCCCAGTGGTAGTATACAGCCCAAGTGGTAGTATACAGCGCCCCAGTGGTATATACAGCCCCAGTGGTAGTATACAGCCCCAGTGGTAGTATACAGCAGCCCCAGAGGTATATACAGCCCCAGTGGTATATACAGCCCAAGTGGTAGTATACAGCAGCCCCAGTGGTATATACAGCCCCAGTGGTAGTATACAGCAGCCCCAGTGGTATATACAGCCCCAGTGGTATATACAGCACCCAGTGATAGTATACAGCAGCCCCAGTGGTATATACAGCCCCAGTGGTAGTATACAGCAGCCCCAGAGGTATATACTGCCCCAGTGGTAGTATACAGCAGCCCCAGAGGTATATACAGCCCCAGTGGTATATACAGCCCCAGTGGTAGTATACAGTAGCCCCAGAGGTATATACAGCCCCAGTGGTAGTATACAGCAGCCCCAGAGGTTATACAGCCCCAGTGGTATATACAGCCCCATAGTAGTATACAGTAGCCCCAGGGTATATACAGCCCCAGTGGTAGTATAACCAGCAGCCCCAGTGGTATATACAGCCCCAGTGGTAGTATACAGCAGTCCCAGAGGTATATACAGCCCCAGTGGTATATACAGCCCCAGTGGTAGTAGTATAGCAGCCCCCAAATACTGGCACTCGCCCCCCTTGTAAGGGACCCCCCCGCTGCTTATCTTACCATCCCGGTCTTCTGCTCAGCGCCGCTCCTCGGTGCTCCGTTCTCCATGCTCCGTCCTCGCTGCATCCGGGAACCCCGGCCGTCGCGCGATGACGTCATATGCCTGCGACGGCCGGAGATCCCGGATGTAGCAGGACGGGAGCATGAAGAACGGAGCACCGAGGAGCGGCGCTGTGTAGAAGACCGGGATGGTAAGATACGCAGCGGGGGGGGGGGGGCCCTTACAAGGGGGGAGAGTGCCAGCATTTGGGGGCATATATGCACTGCTTCCCCCTGCCGATGATTGACAGGGGGAAGCAGTGCATATATAATGAGCGGCCCCGACTACTGTATTGACCCGTGTATAAGCCGAGGGGGAGACTTTTCAGCCCAAATTTTTGGCTGAAAAACTCGGCTTATACACGAGTATATACGGTATTTATTTTATTATGATTTATTTATTATCATTATTTTTATTTTTTTTTTTTATATAAATTTCAGGGTGTGTCCTATAATCGATATTCCAGGAGAATGGGTTTAAAGTTTCCCATCTTCTTCTTTTGTATGTAACAACCAACTTATGCGGTGAGGCATCCGACGCCCTCATGCTGGCTGGGGATGAGCAACGGGAAAAGTCTACAGTTGTCATGACCAGGCATGCAACGGTAAGTAAACCGGCTTGCTGTGCATCTACCCCGAGGTAGCTTAAATGAGTAAAAGAAACAGTTAAGGAAATTAGCCCGTTGATTTTTTTTTTTTTTTTTAAACCAGCCATAAAAATCATTGTCAGAGATTTGCTTCTGAATCTGATAAATTGGTTTGGCTTCGGGGTGAAATTGCACCCGACACAGTGTGACTCCGAAGATCCAGTGGGAAGCATAGGCATGTGAACGTTTCTAAAGGCCCAGTTGCACACACAGATAATTTTGCAGAGATTGTTCGCAGATCTCTTGTTGCAGTGAAATCATGGACACATTGTTCCATTTTGTGGCTGTGTACAAACGGAAGAATGTGTCCATGATTTCACTGCAACCAGAGATCTGTGAACAATCTCTTCAAAATTATCTGTGTGTGCAACTGGGCCTTAAGAAACATCAGGAATTGTGACAAAGTATCAATCGCCCGATGGCCGAAGCAGGTGGTGGTGCGGTACAGGAGCGTCGGAGAGTCACCAGGAAACAGATTTGTTCACCAGTGGCCAGCCTAGAATATAAGGGACCGCACAGCCCGGAGTGACAAATGCTACAAAAGGCATCAACGGGATACTGCTAATAATGATTGGACCTGGTGGGTCGAGGGGTGCGAATAGCCTGCATACCCCTTTGTTAAATGGAAACCGCAATAAGGGGCTTTTCATGATATATAGAATATATACATATATACAGTACAGACCAAATGTTTGGACACACTTTCTCATTCAAAGAGTTTTCTTTATTTTCATGACTATGAAAATTGTAGATTCACACTGAAGGCATCAAAACTATGAAATAACACGTGTAAATATATACATAACAAAAAAGTGTGAAGCAACTGAAAATATGTCTTATATTCTAGGTTCTTCAAAGTAGCCACCTTTTGCTTTGATTACTGGTTTGCACACTCTTGGCATTCTCTTGATGAACTTCAAGAGGTAGTCACAAGAAACGGTTTTCACTTCACAGGTGAGTCACCAGCCTCAGAAATCGCAGCTCAGATTAGAGACCAGGTCAATGCCACACAGAGTTCAAGCAGCAGACACATCTCTACAACAACTGTTAAGAGGAGACTTTGTGCAGCTGGCCTTCATGGTAAAATAGCTGCTAGGAAAACACTGCTAAGGACAGGCAACAAGCAGAAGAGACTTGTTTGGGCCAAAGAATACAAGGAATGGACATTAGACCAGTTAAAATCTGTGCTTTGGTCTGATGAGTCCAAACTTGAGATCTTTGGTTCCAACCACCGTGTCTTTGTGCGACGCAGAAAAGGTGAACGGATGGACTCTACATGCCTGCTTCCCACCATGAAGCATGGAGGAGGAGGTGTGATGGGTGCTTTGCTGGTGACACTGTTGGGGATTTATTTAAAATTGAAGGCATACTGAACCAGCATGGCTGCCACAGCATCTTGCAGCAGCATGCTATTCCATCCGGTTTGCGTTTAGTTGGACCATCATTTATTTTTCAAAAGGACAATGACCCCAAACACATGTCCAGGCTGTGTAAGGGCTATTTGACCAAGAAGGAGAGTAATGGGCTGCTACGCCAGATGACCTGGCCTCCACAGTCACCAGATCTGAACCCAATTGAGATGGTTTGGGGTGAGCTGGACCGCAGAGTGAAGGCAAAAGGGCCAACAAGTGCTAAACATCTCTGGGAACTCCTTCAACACTGTTGAAAGACCATTTCTGGTGACTACCTCTTGAAGCTCATCAAGAGAATGCCAAGAGTGTGCAAAGCAGTAATCAAAGCAAAAGGTGGTTACTTTGAAGAACCTAGAATATAAGACATATTTTCAGTTGTTTCACACTTTTTTTGTTAAGTATATAATTCCACCTGTGTTAATTCACAGTTTTGATGCCTTCAGTGGGAATCTACAATTTTCATAGTTATGAAAATAAAGAAAACTCTTTGAATGAGAAGGTGTGTCCAAACTTTTGGTCTGTACTGTATATTATTATATATATATATATATGTATATATATATATACTATATATATAACTGCCTACATTTATATATACACATTTATACATATACAGTTGTGGCCAAAAGTATTGACACCCCTGCAATTCTGTCAGATAATACTCAGTTTTTTCCTGAATTCTTTGGTATTATTGTTTTGATTTAATTTGTCTTCAATGAAAAAACACAAAAGAGAATGATGCAAAAAGCAAAATATTGATCATTTCACACAAAACTCCAAAGATGGACCAGACAATAGTATTGGCATCCTCAGCCTAATACTTGGTTGCACAACCTTTAGCCAAAATAACTGCAATCAACCACTTCCGGTAATCATCAATGAGTTTCTTACAATGCTCTGCTGGAATTTTAGACCATTCTTCTTTGGCAAACTGCTCCAGGTCCCAGATATTTGAAAGGTGGCTTCTCCAAACTGCTATTTTTGTCATTAATAATTTTTATTAATAAACTTAACACACAGAGACGAGTACACATGTATACATGACTCAGGGGACACTGTCCCAACAAGGGAAAGGAGGGAGGGGGAAAGGATGAGGGCGCAAATGCGAGTCAGGGGGGAATGGGGAAGATTCAGGGTATATGCAAAGTTCAGTTCTCAGATTGTTTGGAGTCTTGCTGCATTGAAAAATCTGAATCCACTCGGCGTCGAGGGGAGATGCATTTCTACTCAGCTCAGTGGTCCCAGAGGTTACGGCCATTTAAAACTCACAGCTGACTTTCAGTCACGGAAATCAATACCAGGAGTCGGGGGTAGAACTACATTAGATAGGGGACTAAGGGCAAGGAAAGGGGGGGACATAGAGTGAGAGGAGAGGTAGAGAAAAAAGTAGAGAGCGGGGGAATTAATTGAAAAGTGTGGGAAGGGGGAGGAAAAACGGGGGAAAGGGTGGAGATAAGGAAGGGGAGAGGAGTAGTGGGGGAAGAAGGGCAAATGAAAGAGGAAGAATAAGGGGAAGGGGGGGAGGAGGAATCCCTGGGCAAGGGATCCACTAGTGTCGGCGTTTCTTGCTAGTATACCCTACCGCTATTAGAGGGGGACTTTGATCGCCAAGGGGTGGACTGCCCATATCTCCCATGCTTCGGCCACGTATTTCCTTGTGGGGCCATCCATGGCCAAGTAAAATTCATGGCAAAATATGGAATTCAGTTTGTTCTGTAAGTGGGCCGTCGAGGGAGGGATGTCATCTTTCCATCTAGCTGCCACGCAGAGTCTGGCTGCTGTTAAGACATAAGTAATAAGGTGCCTGAGGACTGGGGGAAACGCCTCTATTCCCATGTGGAAGACCGCCAGTTGAGGGGTTAAAAGAGACTTAATTCCCGTGAGGGACTCCAGCAGGCCAGAGACCCTGAGCCAAAATGGGACTAGTCTTGGGCAGCCCCACCACATATGGGCCAAGTCCCCCATCTTACCGCAGTTCCTCCAACACAGGGGGAAGGCACCCCCGACGAACTTCGCCAATCTCGTGGGAGGCAAGTGCCATCTTAGCTGTATTTTTTTCAGGAGTTCCACGTGATTAATGCAGTTAGTTGCCTGCAATGTACAGTGGACCGCATTGTCCCATGAATCTGTGTCTGCCGTGAAATTCAGATCCTCCTCCCAAGTCCTCATATATTTGTACTTAGTCAGAGCTGCAGCCTCTAAAAGAGTCCCATATAACAAAGGTATTCCCTTTGTGGTTTTAGGGTCTGATTTCATAAAACGCAGAATCGGGGATGGGCCAGGGTCCGAAGGTCATGGCGGCAAGCCGGGATCTAAAGAAATGAGAGACCTGACTAAACTGTAGGAACGTGTTGCCCAGAGATGGATAACTGGACAAGAAAGTTCCAAAAGACATCAATGCGTTTCCTTCACATAGTTCTCGCAGGGAGCCAATCCCCAAATCTAGCCATTGGGTGACAGTCAGCGAGGGAATATGTAGTCGCAAGGCAGCCAAAGGCACCTCCGCCAAAGGGAATTTGGCCCAACTCCCCGCGAGCTTCCCCCAGATGTCCAAGAGGGCCCGCACCGTGAGCAACAGAGTGTCCCTGGGGAACTCACTCAGGGACTCAGCCAACAGTAATAGCTTAAGGGAGTGACCCGGCGATTCGCCCGTCTCAATTTGTCTCCACCCACCCCCCTCTCCCTCCTGCCACCAGGACCGTGATCCTTCCAAGACAATCGCCTTAAGGTATGATGTTATGTCAGGAATTCCCATTCCACCTCTGGTCATTTTTTGGTACATAGTTGTTTTCCCCACTCTAGCCGGTTTGCCTGCCCACACAAATGTATTGATCAGGGATTGAAGCTTTGAGACCAGCCCTAATGGGTATCTGATCGGCAAACACCAAAATACGTAAATGATCTTCGGGAGCCAGAGCATTTTCACCGCCTGTATTCTCGCCATCCACGTCATCGAGGGGAGGGGAAAGGTCCCAAGAGCATCACGCAGCTTGACTATCAGTCTTCTAATATTCTGGGAGGCAATCTGTTTCGAGGAGCAGAGGAACACACCCAGGTATGGTATGCCAGCAGGGCACCACTCGAAAGGGAAGCTCTGCTTCATGCGTTCCACCTCCCTAGGAGAGACGTGGACAGGAAAAACCACAGACTTTGTCATATTTAGCTTGTAGTAAGACATCTCTGCAAATCTGGACAACGCCCCCACGATTCCCGGGAGGGAGGATGCGGGGTCCAAGGTGGAGACAATTACGTCGTCAGCATAGAGTCCCACAACGTGTCTCTCACCTCCGACTGGAATCCCCACAATTGACTCATCCGTCCGGATGGAAACCGCCAGGGGCTCCATCAGGAGGGCGAAGATCAGAGGGGAGAGGGGGCAGCCCTGCCTCGTTCCATTCATAATCGGGAATGCCCGAGAGAGAACTCCTGCTGAAAAGACCCTCGCACACGGGTGCGAGTACAGTCCAAGGATTGCCGCCGTGATAGTGTCACGCTGGGAGTGGGGAAGACTCCCAGCGTAGGATAACGACGGGGGGGGGGAATAAGGAGTCCCTAACGCTAAGGGCACAAGAAGGAGACGGTGACCCCTAGACTTCCTAGAGCTGACCCTGTCTGCCCTAACGTCCCTATACAGTCTCCTCAACTGTCGCCGACCACGAACCTCGTCCCTCTCTGATCCTAGCACTATCTTATCTAAGGATCAGATGGAGAGGTTCACTAGACCCCTCCACTATCAACTAAAGACAAACACCAGGGAAGACAGACATTAGGGAAAAGGAAACACTTATCTGACAGCAGAACTCAGCAACCTCTACAACCTCAGCGTCTGCTGGAGCAAGGATAATGAGTGCACAAGGAACTATCACCTGCACCGAGGAAGGGTAATGAACCTCCTTATAAAGGTGGAAGGAATCTGCTGGGTCCTAGTGACCCACCATATTGGTGGATAAAACCAGACCGAGCACAAGACCTCCACAGCCGTCCCCCATAACAGCGAGATCCCATCACACCCTCTCTCCATCTACACAGAAGGTAAATGCCCCTGAAAGAGACGGACCATCCTCCCCCATTATGGCTGGTGGGCCACCCGCTGGGATCGTCTGCGCGTGGCCTCCACCCTGTCATCCGTGCCACCCGTGACAGTACCCCCCCTCTTACGAGTGGCCCCCGGACACTCAGGACCAGGCTTATCCGGATGGGAACGGTGAAAAGCGCGGACCAGCCTCGCGGCGGACACCTCCGACGCCGGCACCCACATCCGCTCCTCAGGACCGTACCCCCTCCAGTGCACTAAATACTGAAGAGAACGGCGCAACATGCGAGAATCAACCACCCTCGAGATCTCGAATTCCAGATGCCCCGCCACACAGATGGGCTCAGGAGGCAAAGGAGACGGGTTGGATGATGGCACATACGGCTTGAGGAGCGACCTGTGAAACACATCGTGAATCTTAAGAGCCTCGAGGCCGCCGCTCCTCCAAGTTGCATAGGTTCCTCCCCCCTCGGGAGAAATGACTCGCCCTCCGAGTGACCACCCGGCAACGAGGAACCACCACGAGAAGGGCTCCCAGTTGCCGGAGGTCTACCCCTCCGCTCCTGGAGGCGTCTATCCATGCGAATAGCCAACGACATAGCTGCCTCCAGGGACGGAGGGGTCTCATACACTGCCAGGGCATCCTTCAGTCTTTCCGAAAGACCCTGGCAAAAATGACTCCTGAGAGCCGGATCGTTCCACTTCGTGTCCATAGCCCACCTGCGGAACTCAGAACAATATGATTCCGCTGACCGAGTCCCCTGGTGGAGATGGCGCAATTTGGATTCAGCCAAAGAGACACGGTCAGGGTCATCATATATGAGGCCTAAGGCGTCAAAAAATCCATCCACAGACTGGAGACAAGTAGAGTCCTGTGGCAGAGAGAAAGCCCAGGATTGGGGATCCCCCTGCAGCAATGATATAATAATTCCTACCCGCTGCTGCTCGTCACCAGTAGAATACGGCCTAAGCCTGAAGTATAATTTACAGGCCTCTTTGAACACAGTGAATTTATCTCTGCCTCCTGAAAACCTGTCAGGGAGGGCAACCTTAGGTTCCGGTCTGGCCGGACCCACTGCTTGATTCCCCTTGACACCATTTTGTGGTTGTGGTCCCAGTAGAGCCGACCGAAGGTCCGCAACCTCTAAAGACAAGGTCTGCAGCTGCTGGGCCAAAGCAGACACAGGATCCATAAGGAAAAGGAAAAAAAATCGAATCCTCCCCTTCCTTCACTTACAGTTACTGGCAGGTGATAATGTCACGCTGGGAGTGGGGAAGACTCCCAGCGTAGGATAACGACGGGGGGGGGGGAATAAGGAGTCCCTAACGCTAAGGGCACAAGAAGGAGACGGTGACCCCTAGACTTCCTAGAGCTGACCCTGTCTGCCCTAACGTCCCTATACAGTCTCCTCAACTGTCGCCGACCACGAACCTCGTCCCTCTCTGATCCTAGCACTATCTTATCTAAGGATCAGATGGAGAGGTTCACTAGACCCCTCCACTATCAACTAAAGACAAACACCAGGGAAGACAGACATTAGGGAAAAGGAAACACTTATCTGACAGCAGAACTCAGCAACCTCTACAACCTCAGCGTCTGCTGGAGCAAGGATAATGAGTGCACAAGGAACTATCACCTGCACCGAGGAAGGGTAATGAACCTCCTTATAAAGGTGGAAGGAATCTGCTGGGTCCTAGTGACCCACCATATTGGTGGATAAAACCAGACCGAGCACAAGACCTCCACAGCCGTCCCCCCATAACAGCGAGATCCCATCACACCCTCTCTCCATCTACACAGAAGGTAAATGCCCCTGAAAGAGACGGACCATCCTCCCCCATTATGGCTGGTGGGCCACCCGCTGGGATCGTCTGCGCGTGGCCTCCACCCTGTCATCCGTGCCACCCGTGACAGATAGGGCCTGTAATACCAAAGGAGGAGAGGACCTCCCGGAGGTACCCCCAGTGAACCCTGTCAAAAGCCTTTTCGGCGTCAAGGGACAGGAAGACTCCAGGGGCACCCCTCCTCTCCGCCACCTCTATCAGGTCCAGCATCCTCCTCGTTCCATCTCTGGCTTCCCTCTTCTCAACGAACCCCACCTGATCTGGGTGAACCAGTGAGGGGATCACTTCCCCCAGTCTGTTTGCTAAGATTTTAGAGAATATCTTAATGTCTGAATTAAGGAGAGAGATAGGGCGGTAGTGTTCTGGGCGGTCAGGTGTTTTACCAGATTTGGGGATCGTGATTATAGTGGCTTCTAAAGCCTCCCCAGGGATCGAACTCCGTGATTGCCACATGTTAAAAAGCCGAAGGAGATAGGGCTCCAGTATCTTCCCAAAAGTTTTATAGTATTCATTTATGAACCCATCGGGTCCAGGGGCGGAGTTAACTTTTAAGGAGGTAATCACTTTCCCGATTTCCGATTGTGTGATAGGTCTATTCAGGTTGTATAACACGTCCGGAGAGACAGTATGGAGACGCAGGTCCCGCAAAAAATTCCCAATATCATTTAAATTGGGTTGGGGGGTCGTTACATCATTTTTCAAGTTATACAGCTGTTCATAGTAGGAGGCAAAAACCTCCACTATTTTGACCGGATCTCTGACCACGTCTCCCCAAGCATCCCTCATGGACGTTATCATAGATCTGAACTCCCTCTTTTTCAACCTGTTTGCCAAGAACCGACCCGCTCTGTCACCTGCGGTGTAAAATTTTGTTTTCATTTTTCTTAAAGAGGTTTCATATTGTCTAAGGAGCAAGGCTCTGAGGTTCGTACGTAAGGTCAGGATTTGGGAAAGGAGGCGAGGGTCAGATTTGTGCTTGTTAATCTCCTCCAGTCTCTGAATATCTGCGATCCATTCTCGCCGAAGGCGGTCTCTTTTTCGCTTTTCAATTGCCGCCTTTTGGAGCAAAAGCCCCCTTAGGACAGCTTTATGAGCGTACCACAAAGAGTCATCGGGCACTGACTCATTATCATTGAGGGCAAAATAGTCCTGCAGCTGACATTCAACATCGACACGGACCGTCGGGTTAACCAGTAAACCTGGATTAAGCCTCCAACGGCGGGACGCTCCCCTTCCCCCGGCCCTAATGAGAGCTCCAGGGTGATCGGCGCGTGTTCCGACCAAGTTATGACCCCGATCTCCGTAGCGGCACAGGTCTCAAGAGCTACATCATTGACCAAAAAAAGGTCAATTCTGGAGTATGTACCATGCACGTGGGAGAAGAAGGAATAATCCCTCTCCTCTGCGTGCTGATACCTCCACACATCATGAAGGTGGTGCTCCCGAGCCAGTTGACCCAGGGACACCCCCCCTCCTAGAGACCGGGGCCGAGGAGTCCAAGTGACCATCCGCAACCATATTGAAGTCGCGACATACCACCTGTCTGCCCTTAGAAACCGCACCTAGTTTCCCAAAAAAGGACCTCAGGAACTTGACTTGACCCAAATTCGGGGCATATACATTTGCAATTGTGTAAAGTGAGCCAGCAATCTCGCAAATCAGAATAACATATCTGCCAGACGGATCGGTAATGGCCTCCTGAATCTGCAGTTGGAGAGTGTTCTTGAGTAGGATACACACTCCTGCCTTCTTTTTATCAGGATGGTTGGCGTGAAATGCGTGGGGAAATGAGGCGTTAACAAGTCTATGACAATCTCCCTCCAGGAGATGTGTCTCCTGGATGCACAGGACTTCAGCCGAGGATGCCCTCACCTCTCTCCAGAGGAACGAGCGTTTTGCAGGGCAATTTAATCCCTTTACATTAAGTGACAGGATATTCAAGGATAATGACCCCATGGCAGGTGACTCTCAGCTGGGTGTCCCTGCCCAGGGAGGAGGGGGGTGGGGAAGGAAAGGTGAGTTGAGTGGAAAGAGAAAGAAGGGAGGGAAGGAGTCAAGGGTGGGGGAAGCGAAGGTACGGAAGGGTGGAGAAAAGAAATAAAAAAAAGAATTCGTGGAAGGTGGAAGAAGTAAAGAGGGAGGAAGAAGGGACAATAGACTAATATCACACACTTATAATGAACAACAATGTAAACATTAGAAAACCCAGAACTTCTGGGCCGACAGGGTAGGGAGAAACCCTGTAGGGAACCGGATCTCCGGTCCAACAAGCAGGCCAGGAGAGCCCGCACCCAGGGTCTCCAGAACTGGACCAAAGATACTTAGTCCAGTGGCTTCAACAATGGGAAGCAAAGGCAAAAAAAACAAAAGGAGCTCATCGGATACCGCCGGCCTGCCGCGTGGCTGGGTGCTCACTCAGTACTGCCACCTCCTGGGGGTACATCCATCCGTTCCTCTTGTCTAGCCGCACGGGGGGAGCCGGAACCGGGGGCGATCAGGCGCCAAGCTTTCAGTGATTTGCGAAGATGCGTGGGAGAGGAGAAGGAATACCTCTTCCCCTGATGTCTAAAATTCAGGGACACCGGGGAGCCCCAGCTGTAGAAAATCCCTTTTTCCCCTGCAGCTAGACGCAAAGTCTTTCCTCCTGGATAGGGTGCCCGGGCAGAGGTCTGGGTACACTGCAACCCCCTGATAGGATTCCGGCAGTGGGGGACCCGCTCTCATCCTGCGCAAAAGGCGGTCACGGATGCCTGGGCGCAGTAGTCCGACCAGCAGGTCACGTGGTGTCTCTACAGGGAGGTGCTGCGGTTTGGGGATACGGAATGCCTTTTCTAGTTCCAGGTCAGTCAGAGGGGAGTCAGGCAGGACCTTGGTGAGAAAGTCTGTTGCTAGCTTGAGAGGGTCTTCCTCCCCTCCCCCCCTCCAGCAACCCCCGGATCTTTATGTTGTTCCTCCTGAGCTGATCTTCTAAGTGGCAGACAGTGGCTGAGATGGATCCCACTTCTCTATTCAGAGCTGTGTGGCTGTCAGAGAGGCTGTTATGAGCAGCTGCAAAGTCCCCAAGTTTATTTTCCAGGTGACCTGTGCGCTCCGTCAGGGCTCCCACATCCTCCCTAAGGGTCCCTATAAGAGATCTCATGTCCTCCATTATGGAGGAACACAGCGCTCCCAGCAGGGATCTCAGGGGCCCCAAAGTGACAGGGGTGCGCTCATCCCCACCCATCTCCCAGGGCTCCGTGCTGCAAGGAGAACGGGAGGCTGAGTGCTGTGGAGAGGAGGATGGGCGGTCTGGGGCCGGCGCCATGTTGGGGGGAAGTTCTTCTGCTCTCTGCTGCATAAAAGTCCGTGACCTTACTTTCTCCCTGGCGCCGCCGGGACCCTGCTCTCGGCATCTCCCCCGGTTCCAGACGCGATCACCCAGCCGTAGGAGGAGGCAGGAGGCTGAGGCACCTTTAGGTAGTTGTTTTCGGCGGAGTCACACGAGGAGCTTCTTTCCTATGCGTCCGGCTCCATGTGCAGCAAGGACACGCCCCTAAACTGCCATTTTTACATCTCTCCACAGGTGTTCTATGGGATTCAGGTCTGGACTCCTTGCTGGCCACCTTATAAGTATCCAGAGCTTTCTCTCAAACCATTTTCTAGTGCTTTTTGAAGTGTGTTTTGGGTCATTGTCCTGCTGGAAGACCCATGACCTCTGAGGGAGACCCAGCTTTCTCACAATGGGCTCTACATTATGCTGCAAAATTTGTTGGTAGTCTTCAGACTTCATAATGCCATGCACACGGTCAAGCAGTCCAGTGCCAGAGGCAGCAAAGCAACCCCAAAACATCAGGGAACCTTTGCCATGTTTGACTGTAGGGAGCGTGTTCTTTTCTTTGAATGCCTCTTTTTTTCTCCTGTAAATTCTATGTTGATGCCTTTACCCAAAAGCTCTACTTTTGTCTTATCTGACTAGAGAACATTCTTCCAAAACATTTTAGGCTTTCTCAGATAGGTTTTGGCAAACTCCAGCCTGGCTTTTTTATGTCTCGGGGTAAGAAATGGGGTCTTCCTGGGTATCCTACCATACAGTCCCTTTTCATTCAGACGCCAACGGATAGTACGGGTTGACACTGTTGTACCCTCGGACTGCAGGGCAGCTTGAACTTGTTTGGATGTTAGTCGAGGCTCTTTATCCACCATCCGCACAATCTTGCGTTGAAATCTCTCGTCAATTTTTCTTTTCCGTCCACATCTAGGGAGGTTAGCCACAGTGGCATGGACTTTAAACTTCTTGATAACACTGCGTACGGTAGACACAGGAACATTCAGGTCTTTGGAGATGGACTTGTAGCCTTGAGATTGCTCATGCTTCCTCACAATTTGGTTTCTCAAGTCCTCAGACAGTTCTTTGGTCTTCTTTCTTTTCTCCATGCTCAATGTGGTAAACACAAGGACACAGGACAGAGGTTGAGTGAACTTTAATCCATGTCAACTGGCTGCAAATGTGATTTAGTTATTTCCAACACCTGTTAGGTGTCACAGGTAAGTTACAGGTGCTGTTAATTACACAAATTAGAGAAGCATCACATGATTTTTTTTTTAACAGTGCCAATACTTTTGTCCACCCCCTTTTTTATGTTTGGTGTGGAATTATATCCAATTTCGCTTTAGG
Source organism: Allobates femoralis (assembly GCA_033576535.1). Lineage (NCBI taxonomy): Eukaryota > Metazoa > Chordata > Amphibia > Anura > Aromobatidae > Allobates > Allobates femoralis. Next base: position 130,607,045 of record JARQOC010000011.1, read on the forward strand.
ACAATTCTTTTTGTGTTTTTTCATTGAAGACAAATTAAATGAAGATAATAATACCAATGAATTTGTGATTGCAATCATTTTCAGGAAGAAACTGAGTATTATTTGACAGAATTGCAGGGTGTCAATACTTTTGGCCACAAATGTACATACATAAACATACAGACGAACACTTTTTTTTTTTATCCAATATAGTAACATAGGCTATGGGTTGAAGTAGATGGACTTAAAGTCTTCCTTCAACCTTAAAAACTAACATGTTGATCCAGAGGAAGGCAGAAAAAAACCATGTGGCAACACTAGCTCCACATTGGGGGAAAAATTTTTTTCCTGACTCCAGATATGGCAATCAGACTAGTTCCCTGGATCAACGCCCTATCAAAGAATCTAGTATATATAACTGGTAATATTATAGTTTTCAAGAAAGGCATCCAGGCCCTTCTTAAATGTTAGTAGTGAGTCACTCATTAAAACATCATGTGGTAGAGAGTTCCATAGTCTCACTGCTCTTACAGTAAAGAATCCACGTCTGTGATTCCTCCAAACGTAGAGGATGCCCCCTTGTCCGCGTCTCAGGCCTAAGAGTAAAGAGAGATCATTAAAAAGGTCTCTGTACTGTCCCCTCATATATTTATACATTATTATAAGATCACCCCTAAGCCTTCGTTTTTCCAAGCTAAATAACCCCAAGTTTAATAACCTGTCTTGGTATTGCAGACCCCTCAGTCCTCTAATGACATTGGTCGCTCTTCTCGGGCCCGCTCTAGTTCAGCTACGTCTTTCTTATACACTGGAGACTAGATTGTACACAGTATTCTAAATGTGGTCGCACTAGTGACTTGTATAGAGGTAAAATTATGTTCTCCTCATGAGCATCTATGCCTCTTTTAATGCATCCCATTATTTTATTTGCCTTTGCAGCAGCTGCCTGACACTGGCCACTAAATGTGAGTTTGTTATCTACCCATACACCCAGGTCTTTTTCAGTGATCGTTTTGCCCAGTGTTTTACAATTAAGCACATAATTATACCTTTTGTTTCCTCTCCTTACATTTATACCCATTAGAGCTCATTTGCCATTTATCAGCCGAAGCTTCTAGTTTACATAAATCCTCCTGTAATATAAAATTGTTTTCCTCTGTATTGATTACCCTGCAGAGTTTAGTGTCATCTGCAAATATTGAGATTCTACTCTGTATGCCCCCTACAAGGTCATTAATAAATATATTAAAAAAAAGCGGGCCCAACACTGACCCCTGTGGTACCCCACTGTTAACTGTGACCCATTCTGAGTGTGTTCCATTGATAACCATCCTTTGTTTCCTATCACTAAGCCAGTTCTTAACCCACTTACACATATTTTCCCCTATCCCCATTGTTCTCATTTTATATATCAACCTTTTGTGTGGCACCGTATCAAAACCTTTTGAAAAGTCCATATACACCACGTCCACTGCATTTCTTTGGTCCAGTCCAGAACTTACTTCTTCACAGAAGCTTATCAGATAAGTTTGACAGGAACGGTCCCTCGTAAAACCATGTTGATATTGGGTCATGAGGTTATTTTTCTTCAGATACTCCAGTATAGCATCTCTTAGAAAACCCTCTAGGATTTTACCCACAGTAGAGGTTAAGCTTACTGGCCTATAATTTCCAAGTTCAGTTTTAGTCCCCTTTTTGAATATTGGCACCACATTTGCTATACGCCTGTCATGTGGTACAGACCTTGTTATTATGGAATGTTTAAATATTAAAAATAATGGTCTATCTATGACAGTACTTATTTCCTGCAGCACTCTAGTGTGTATCCCATCCGGGCCCGGGGATTTGTCAATTTTAGTGATTTTTAGACGATGCCGTACTTCCTGCTGGGCTAAGCAGGTGACATTTAATTGAGAGTTTTTGTTATTACTGATCATATTGTCTGTCACGGGATTTTCTTGTGTAAATACTGTTAAATAAAGTAATTTAGCATATTGGCTTTTTCCTCATCCTCATCCACCATTTCACCCAGACTATTTTTTAAGGGGCGAACACAATAATTTTTTAGTTTCTTACTATTTATGTAGTTAAAAAATATTTTGGGATTATTTTTACTTTCTCTCGCAATGAGTCTCTCTGTTTCAATCTTTGCTGCCTTGATTTGCTTTTTACAAATGCTATTTAATTTTCTGTATTTATTTAATGCCTCATCACTATGTACTTGCTTTAATTACCGAAATGCTTTCTTTTTGACACTTATTGCGCCCCTTACAGCCTTATTTAGCCATAGTGGTTTCCTCCTATTTCTAGCATGCTTATTCCCATAGGGTATATATTGTGCACAGGCCCTATTCAGGATGCTAATAAACGTCTCCCATTTGCTTTGTGTACTTTTGTGTCTCAAGACATCGTCCCAGTTTATTGCACTAAGATCATCTCTCAACCGTTGGAAATTTGCCTTCCTGAAGTTTAGTGTCCTTGTAGCCCCTCTACTACCCATCTTATTAAAGGATACTTGAAAACTTATTATTTTGTGATCACTATTACCCAAGTGATCTCTAACCCGTATATTTGATATGCGGTCTGGCCTCTTGGTTAATATTAGTTCCAGCAGTGACCCTTTCTTGTTGGGTCCTGAACCAGTTGTGAAAGGTAATTGTCTCTCATAGGTTTTTGACAACTATTACCTTTGCTAGAACAGCAGGTTTCTGTTCCCCAATGTATTTCAGGGTAGTTTGAGAATAAAACCAGGGGCAAGATTGCTTAACCGATCTCGGTCGTGGTTCCTGAGCAAGGGAAGCCGCCGCCATAACTAAAATTCAGGTATGATGTTGAGGGGGAATTGATTTGCAAAATTTGAAAATCGACTAAAGTTTACTTTCTATGCATGTCTCCATTCATATTCATTCATCTATTTGTTCTCCATTAAACTCCATCATACATCAAATGCTGCATAATCCTGCTCCACCCCTACCCCAAAACCCAAGGTAGAGATATAGATTAGTCCTGAGATGCCCTGCAAATGAATAAATCGCCACAGCAAAGAACAGGAATGCTGACTCCATCCCTCTTCTCTGGGTCAATGGCTACGGAGTTAAAATGAAAGCTGAAGTCTTTAATCGAAGGCTCCTCTCACTGCTGTGTAATTAAAAGTACCTTGAGGATCGGGTGCCACACCCATGTCTTTTCCATAGGCCAGGGATCTGCCTCCTGCTGAAGCTAATGGAGGTTTGGAAATCAATCGAATAGGGGCCCTAGCTGGATGTGAGCTGCTGTACTAACATGTCTACCTGCTCCACAATATATACAATTCACAATGACAAGCCCTAGAAAAGTGTCAATAGACACCTACAGTTAATTTGACTATATCTTTCAGATAATTCTATGATGTATTGCAATAGTCATAACAAGCAAGGGAGAGGGGTCCTCAGTTACCCTGATTTTATGATTTTATATTTTCTTTGGAACTATAGATAACACGTTTGTCTGATTATATGTATACTGTGTCAACCTTAGAAGGAGTGCTATACTGCCCTATTTCTCTTAAAAGGACCCCTCTCCCTAGCTCGTTATGACTATTGCAATAAATCATAGAATCATCTGAAAAATATAGTCATATTAACTATAGGTGTCTATTGACACTTTTCTAGGGCTTGTCATTGTGAATTGTATATATTGTAAATAGTGCTTTGTTTATATTGACCATATATCTTATATGCCTTATAACTTGGATCAAGGTCCGGGAAGGACCGAAACATTGGTTTCTCGCTGCTCCTCAAATCAACATATGAATGTGCGATTGTCTCTTTACACTAACTCTAACGTGGGTTCATCAGACCCCTCAATCGGCACCTCGACTAGTGAAATAAGTCTCAGAGTGCACGCCTTCTAACCATACCTGCTCCACAATTCATGGCTAGGGCAGGGGAATATTGTGCCATGGGCTCCAGGGTCAGGGGTCATATTGCCATCCTCTGGATACAGAGGTGGCTGATCATTGAGGATACGTGGGAGGGGTGGAGGGCAACTGATTTATGTGTGAAATCACTAACTGCTGATATATGGAAGGACTTGAATGCCCCAAATGAGTTCCTACCTGCAAGGCCCTCTGCACAAATACTTAATGTACTGTGGAGCTGCCTCCTCCTGGAGGAGGGGCTGGTAGTATATGTGATAGTCACTGTCAGAATAAGCACTGCTGTGCCCTGATCAAAATATGTGCGGCTGGGGTGAGTGTTGTGAAAATCCTTACAGCAGGGGGTGCACCATTCGTAGCTCGCTGCTGACCAGCTGCACCTCGCTACCCATTGTAACCGGCGGGCGTGCAGTCACCGCCAGTGCTATAAATGGCAGGTGGCCGTTCCCCTCATCGGAGCGCACACAGAGATCTGTGCATGCTCCTCCTGCTAGTGATCTCCTGGCTCAAATGCTGCAGGAGGCAGGAAGGTTTTAGATAATTCCCTCTCGCTGCACTGCCTCGCCAGGGAGGGAGCCAAGGACGCTGAAAGCACAGTGAACCGGCGGCCCTCTCCCTAACAATCCTCTCCCTTACCGCAAGCTCAAGCGGACCACCATCTATTCTAGCAGCGATCATGCCCTGATTCGCCACGGGGGAGAGGTCAAACAGCCAGAGACAGGGGTTTATAAGCCTTGAGGGCGGGAGTAGGAACAGGGAGGGGATGATGCCTGATGAGATCATTGTATGAGACAGGCTACCTTAGGAACATCACAGGGGGCTTGTCAGTCAGGATGCAGCAGCTAATCAGCTGCAGTGCTCTTCATTATACACTGAGCAAGGCTGGAATCCTGGGCATGCGCAGAAGCCCTCTGCTCACAGCGCTTGTGATCACGATGCCAGCCACAGCCCTCTCTTCACCTCCTCGTCCTCATTCTTCCCTGCTGGCTTCTGATAACCTTGGAAGATTGCCCAGAGCGCAGGAGAAGAGAGAGGAGGAGGATTGAGAACGCCCAGACAGTGTCCCAGTGGAGCGAGCCATAATAAAACTCAGAAAAGTATATTATTATATCAAATTACCATAATTGTCTGTTGTAATTAATGACAAAATATGCCAATGTGAATTTTTTTTGCCATTTGTCATTCCTGCCATAGGTGACCACCTATTTTACTCTATACATGACCTCTTTCTATCCATACAAATGACCTACCAATATATGATTCGGTTTCATTTACTGTACAAAGTACTTATACCTATGTATTTTTACAGCTATCTACTAATGCTTTCATGTCTGCATCCATCTAGCAATGTATCTTTGGCTAAATTATTCTCCATCAATAATATTTATTGAAATTATTAGAACATACATAACCATAAGTATTACATACACGACACCCAGTGCATTACAATACATAACATAATATGGATACGATCCATAAGCTATACAATGAGGGCAAAGAGTGCCTTTAAAAAAAATAAAAAATTCGGGGCGGGGGGGGGGGGGGGGGGGGGAGTGGAAGGAGTGTCCCACAGGAATTCCCCTCATATCTGGAAGGTAGGAAACACAGGTCGAAACTGTAACGAGTAACACTCGGTCTTGCAAAGTTTTAAAGGTCGGCTTGTCACTGAGAAGTCTAAAGAAAGGCGTCAGGCGGTGAAAGTGGTAAGGTGGTAGCATAATGATGCTTCTCAAACATGTTTAAACCGTTGAATCTTTGATCAAATCCCCAGGCGGCCCGTCCCCGAGGCTTCAGGAAAGTGATTATGAAATCGTTAGTGTTCTGTGTATTTCAGCCAGGGGAAAACGCTCATTGACCCTATTCATCAGGTCGACATAACATATTACTGTGATCTAATAGTAGTAATGCTTTTGGGGAAAACCTACATAAGAGGTAATACTAAACATCAAAGAAAAGAATAGTGCAGGGGGAGGGGGAATAGGGAGGGATAGGGGGGATTTATCAGGGTCAGACTGGGGGGAAGGAAGGGAAGTGGGAGAGGAGAGGGAATGAAATAGAAGGAAGGGGGAGTAGAAGGTAATCAGGGGGGAGACTCCCCCGGACCTTAAGGTTGTACTAGAAGGAATCGAGAATGACATTGTTTAAGTAAGGTCAATAGTAAAGAAAGGTCTTAAGAAAGGAGAAGGGGAGGAGAAAGAGTGGTAGAAGAAAAGGTAAAGGCGAGTAAAGAAGAAAGAGAGAAAGAAGGAAAGAAAGGAAGAAATTCCCTTGAACACCGACCAAGCGACTCAATGAGGGATCTGCAATGCGAGGGGATGGTTTGCCCAGTGGGCCCAAGCCTCTGAAACATAGCGCCTAGAGCCCCTGTCCATGGCCAGGTAGTATTCATGGCAGAAGATGTTATTAATTCGATCAGAAAGGTCGCTCATATTGGGGGGCGAGGCATGCTTCCACTTTGTCGCAATGCAGATTCTGGCTGCTGTGAGGACGAATGTCATAAGGTGATGAATTACTGGAGGGAATAACATGACCCCTATATGCAGGACCACTGTTTGCGGAGTGAGGGGAATCGTCGAACCCGTAATGGAGTCAAGGAGGCCTGACACAAGTGTGGCAGATCTCCCTTTTGGCCGCATTGTCTCCAACAGAGGGGGGATGATCCCTTGTTGAATTTAGCTAATTTAGTGGGTGGGGTATACCATCTCAGGTGAATCTTTTTTAGGAGCTCCACATGATTGATGCATCTGGAGGCCGTTATCACGCAATGTGTGGCATCTTCCCAATCTTCTGCACCCGCATGAAAGCCCAGCTCTTCCTCCCACCTCTGAGTGTATGTTAAGCTTGAGGGTGAGTTTAGCTCCTGTAGGTCAGAATATAGAAAGGAGAGGCATTTTGAGGGCCTTGGGACTGAGAGAACTGAGCGCCGGAGTGCTGAGGGTGTCCCCGGTGGACACAGATCTTAATGAAAAGCACCCGAGCGGACAAAATGTGAGACCTGGAGGAACAGCAGAAAGGAACCAGACAGGGAGGGATATTTGGTCGTGAACTCCCCCAGAGTCATCACCCGGCCACCCAGGAGGATATCGCTCAATTATTCGGGTCCTCCATCTCTCCAAGGCGAGAGATTCAGATAAGGTATGAACCATCGCAAAGCCCCCAAAGGAATATCCTCGGGGGGAAGCTTGGCCCAGTTTTTCCTGTTGGGGCCCCAGACGTCTAACAGTTTCCTGACCGTGCCTAGCATACCCGTTCTCTTCACTTTTCCCACTGATTCCGCCGCAAGGAGGGATTGAAGTGAGCCTAATCGTAGCTCGGCCTCCTCGGTCTGCCTCCAACCCAGTGCGCCCCCCTCCTGCCACCAACACTCCGCCGATTCCAAGATGGTCACTTTACGGTACGTCTCAACATTGGTACCCCCATACCTCCTCTAGTGAGGCGTCGGAAAAGGATAGTCCTTTTGACCCTTGCTGTTTTATTCGCCCAAACACATCTATTAATCAAGGCTTGCAATCGAGAGATCAGCCCGGACGGATAGTGAACTGGAACACATCTAAACATGTATAGGATTTTTGGGAGCCACATCATCCTCACTACCTGAACTCTCGCCATCCATGACATGGAGGTCAGAGGGAACTCACCGAGGCCCCGCCCAGCTCCGAGATAAGGCGTTTAATATTTTGAGAGGCTACCTCAGATGAGGGGCAAAGGAGGACCCCAAGATATGGTACCCCAGAAGGGGACCACCTGAAGGGGTAAGATTGAGCTAGGCGCTCAGAGTCCCCCCCGACACCCCAATGGGGAATATCACCGATTTATTAATGTTAAGTTTGTAGTAGGAGATCCGTGCAAAGAGGTCAAGCCTTTTCATAATTCCAGGGAGGGAGGAATGAGGATTCTCAGTCACTATTATGACATCATCGGCGTAGAGGCCCACTACATGTTTTTTGTCTCCCACCGTCATCCCCGCTATCTCCGGGTCAGCCCTCAAGGAAGCCGCTAGGGGTTCCATGATAAGGGCGAACACCAGTGGGGAAAGGGGGCAACCCTGTCGAGTGCCATTAGTGATCTGGAAGGACCTGGAAGCGTATCCCGCTGAGAAGACTTTCGCACAAGGGTGCCAATAAAGGCTTAGGATTGCCGACATGATAGGGCCCGAAAAACCGAAGGTTGAGAGGACCTCCCTTAGGTAGCCCCAATGTACCCTATCAAACGCTTTTTCGGCGTCTAGTGAGAAGAATACACAGGGGCGCCCTCTCCTCTCCCCCACCTCTATCAAGTTCAGCATCCTTCTGGTCCCGTCTTTCGCTTGCCTCCCCCGCACGAATCCCACTTGGTCTTGGTTAACCAACAAGGGGATTACATCACTTAGCCGGTTCGCTAGCATTTTGGCAAAGAGTTTCAGGTCAGTGTTCAGCAAGGAGATAGGACGGTAGTTTTCGGGACGGTCCCGGTCCTTCCCCACTTTAGGTATAGTGGTTATCGTGGCTTCTAGAGCAGATTCTGCAATAGAGCCAGAAGATTGCCAGTGGTTAAAAAGCCTAAGTAGGAATGGAGCCAGGACCGGTCCGAAGGTTTTAAGGTATTCATTCACAAATCCGTCCGGGCCTGGAGCAGAGTTGCACTTTAAACTCTTAATTGTTAATTCCACTTCTCCCAAGGTGAAAGGTGCGTTGAGTAGTTCCAACGAGTCAGCGGAAACTCTCTCAAGGACCAGACTCCCGAGAAAGCTTTTGATGTCAGGTGAGGAGGGCTGGGGGGTGTCCGCATCGTCTTTCAGATTATATAGCTTCTCGTAGTAAGCGGCAAAGACCTCCGCTATCTCTGCAGGGTCACGGACCAATTTCCCCCCCGACCCCCTCATCGCCGATATCGTACTTCTAGCAGTCCTCTCTTTAATCCTGCGGGCCAAGATCTTACCCGCTCGATCTCCTGCCTCATAAAACTTAGTTTTTAGTTTGCGGAGTCCTATCTCATGTTGGCGGAGGAGAAGGGAGCGCAGTTTAGTGCGAGTGGCGCAAATCTGGGAAATGAGGAGAGGCAAGGGGGAAAGTTTGTTAGCTGCTTCCAATCGTTGAATGTCTGCGGTCCATTCTTTGAGAAGCCTATCCCTCCTCCTTTTGGCTTGTGCAGCTTTTTGGAGGAGGAGGCCACGGAGGACCAACTTGTGGGCGTACCACAACGTGTCGTCCGCTACCTCCCCATTGTCATTTAATCGGAAAAAATCTTGGATCGACTCTCTTATGTGATCAACGAAATTCCCCGTCGGCCAGCAGGCCCGCATTTAATCTCCAGTGACGGGACGTAGCACCCCCCACGTCCAGACATATCTCCAGCGTGATTGGAGCATGGTCCGACCATGTGATCACACCCAGCTCCGATGACCGACAACTCCTCAAGGCCAAATCATTAACCAGGAAGTAGTCAATTCTGGAGTACGACTGGTGTACGCGAGAGAAGAAGGAATAGTCCCTCTCCTCCGCGTGATGGTACCTCCATACGTTGTGGAGGTGGTACTCCCGTCCGAGATCACTCAATGAAACACCCCCCCTTAGTGATGAGGAGGAAGAGTCAAGGCGAGGCTCCATGACCGCGTTGAAGTCGCCACACACAATTATTTTGCCCCTCGCCTCCCTCTCCAGAATGTCAAACACTGATCGTGTAAATTTCAACTGTCCCACATTTGGGCCGTAAACACTCACCACTGTGAAAGGAGAGCCTCCTATGTCGCATTGTACCAAAATGAAGCGACCGTCGGGGTCAGGTGTTACTTTTAGGAGTGTGAATTGGACCGAATGTTTTATCATAATACAGACTCCTGCTTTTTTAGATTGTGAATTAGCGTGAAAGATATGGGGGAAGTCCCTGTGATAGAGTCTAAAATTGTCTTCCTCCAGGAGGTGAGTTTCCTGAATACACACTACCTCGGCTTTCGATGTTTTTACCTCACGCCATAAAAATGATCTTTTGGCTGGGGAATTAAGACCCCTAACATTCAAGGAAAAGAAGTGAAGAGACATTTCTAGGTCTGGGGGAGTCCTACTAATTCTAGAAGAAGATGAATAGGGGGTAGAGTGGGTTGGAGAAGAGAGGGTTCAGGAAAGTAGGGAGGGACAAGAGGTAGAAATGCAGAGGGAGCAGAAAAGGGATTAAAGGGAAAATGGGGAGGTCACACACACGTTGGTCAATAGGGCGAGAAATACCACACTACGGGGAACAAATTACAATTACAGGTTACAATTACAATTATGTAAACTGCAAAACAATATCCCGAGGAATTAGGATATTAGTCCTCATGGGGGGGATATGAACCGGACACCCGCATGTCACTCCTCAAGGAGACATGCGGAGGGAGATATGGTCTAATATGGTGTCCGGAACAATACGAAAAAGTACCTTAACATAGAGTCAAATAGATCCCTTCTGGAGATCTCTGCCAAGTGGTTTCTTCAGATCTTGTAGGTCTAATCTAATGATCAGACAACCCCGTCGCCCTCCAGGGCCTCCGGGGCCTCCGCGGCCGCACTGTCTGGACTTCGTCGGGGGGGCTCCCTCTGGCTAGGTGAAGGGGAGGCATGATGCCAGGCTTTGAGGGACTTCCGGAGTAGTGTGGGAGAGGCATATGAATGGCGTTTCCCTTTATGTCGAAAATTAAGAGACACTGGTGAGCCCCAATTGTATGGTATTCCTCGGTCCCTGAGAACCTTGCAGCACGAGGCAAAATCTCTTTGTCTTGATAGGGTCCCCGGGGACAAATCAGGGAAAATCGAAATCTGGGCATACGGGTCTGGAAGGGGAGGACCTCTTCTCATTCTTTGTAGCAAGCGGTCAGTTACTCCAGATGTGACCATATGTACTAATATGTCTCTAGGCACCCCCTCAGGGAGATTCGGGGGCTTAGGGATGCGGAAAGCCTTTTCAATAGCTAGGTCTGCACTGGGAATGTCAGGTAGTGCGGCAGCTAGAAAACGTGAGGCAAGTTCAAGAGGGTCTGGTTCTCCTGCAGATTCCCTCAGACCTCTCAGTTTAAAGTTGTTGCGTCTCAATTTACCTTCAAGGTGACATAGTGTGGCGTTCACAGACCCCATTTCCCTGTCCAGGTCTGAGTGGTTATCTGCCAAGCTATTGTGAGCTTTGGCGAAGTCGCTCATCTTTTCCTCAAGGTTTGTTGTCCTATCAGCCAGAGCCCCTATGTCCTCCCTCATTGTCCCTATTAGCTCTTTCATATCTGCCATTAGATTGTCTCTGAGGGAGCTCAGGTATGACTTAAGCATCCCCTGAGTAACTGGGGCGTCCTCCTCAGCTCCCTTATCACGGCCCCCTGTGCTGCGCCCTGATCGAGAGCCTGCAGGAGGGAGAGGAGACTGGGAGCGACGCTCTGCAGCTGGCGCCATTTTGGTGGGAGAGGAGCGTGGGAGCTCCGCTCCAAAGTAATCTGTTAGTCTGTTCTCTGTTTGCCGGCGCTTGGGGGCCGCTCTTGGCATGGCTGGAGGGTGCCTGGGGCGGTTTCAGACCTGTTTGAGTCGAAGGATCCGTGCTGAAGAGCCGGTAAGGTGCCGCTGGGCAGATCTCTCCCGGGAGCCTTCTCAAGTTGCGACCGGCGCCATGAGCAGCTGGACACGCCCCCTGGCTAAATTATTCTATCAGTCAATGTCTATTTATATTATTATATCTGTCTATATATGTATCCGTGTCTCATTGTATGTATCATTCCATATCTCTACCTGTGTGTATGTATGTATGTATGTAGGTTTCAATGTATGTATATTTACTTATGAACTGTTAAGACTGCCATACAGTATAATCCACCCCCATAGTTCTCCATATACTGTAATGCAAGAAAAAAAGACCGCGAAACAATAACATGCACCACATACGTATCCATATGCTATAAAGCACCCCACTGTTATCTATATACCCTACTGCACCCCCATAGTTCTCCAAATAGCATAATGCAACCAAAAAGAGCGCCATACGATAAAATTCACCACCATACTTCTCCATATGACATAATGCTGCACAAACAACGCCATACAGTAACATGCACCACATACGTATCCATATGCTATAAAGCGCCAGACGTTATCTATATACCCTAATTTACCCCCATATTTCTCCAAATAGCATAATGCAACAAAAAAGGCCGCAATATAGTAAAATTCACCACCACACTTCTCCATATGACATAATGTAACACACACATTGCATACAGTAACATGCACCACATATGTATTCATATGCTATAAAGCACCCCACTGTTATCCATATACCCTACTGCACCCGAAAGTTCTCCAAATAGCATAATGCAACCAAAAAAGACCACCATACAGTAAAAAGCACCACCATACTTTCCATATAACATAATGCAACAAAAACACCGCCATACAGTAACATGCACCACATACGTATCCATATGCTATAAAACACCTCACTGGTATCCAGGTGTCCATATACCCTACTGCAACCCAATAGTTCTCCAAATAGCATAATGCAACCAAAAAAACCGCCATAAGGTAAAATGAACCACCATACTTTTCCATATAACATAATGCAACACAAACACCACCATACAATAACATGCACCACATACGTTTCCATATGATATAAAGCAACCCAATGTTATCCATATACCCTACTCACCCCCATAGTTCTCCAAATCGCATAATGCATCCAAAAAGAGCGCCATATGGTAAAATTCACCACCATACTTCTCCATATGACATAACAAACAACGCCATACAGTAACATGCACCACATACGTATCAATCTAATATAATAATTGCCTAAGGCTGCTTTCACACAGCGTTTTTGTGCTGTCCGAGGGGATCAGACTTTGTGCAGCTCCCCTTGGACAGCAACGGATCCAAACTGATGCCTGCAATCGGATGCCAAACAGGCATCCGATTCCGATATTTTGCAGCATCAGTTTGGATCCTCTCCCTGCTCCTCCTCTCTCTGCTCCCTCTTTGCACCCCCTCTTTGCACTCCCTCTTTGCACTCCCTCTTTGCACCCCCTCTTTGCACCCCCTCTTTGGACCCCCTCTTTGCAGACCTTAAAAAATAAAAAAAAAATCTTTATTTTCACCTATCCACGAGGCCCGCGGTGCATCCAGCTTCTCTTCTTCTGATGCACAGGACCTGGCGTGATGTCATAGTCACATGACCGGTTACCGCGGTAACCAGTCATGTGACTGCACTGTGACGTCAGGCCAGGTCCTAGAAGCACAGAGCCGAGCACAGGAGGCATCGCTGGATTGTGGGAGAGGTAACATACATAGTAACATTGTAACATAGTTTTTAAGGTTGAAGGAAGACTTTAAGTCCATCTAGTTCAACCCATAGCCTAACATGTTGATCCAGAGGAAGGCAAAAAAAACCATGTGGCAACACTAAGCTCCACATTGGGGGAAAAAATTCCTTCCTGACTCCAGATACGGCAATCAGACTAGTTCCCTGGATCAATGCCCTATCAAAGAATCAAGTATGTATAACTGGTAATATTATAGTTTTCAAGAAAGGCATCCAGGCCCTTCTTAAATGTTAGTAGTGGCTCACTCATTACAACATCATGTGGCAGAGAGTTCCATAGTCTCACTGCTCTTACAGTAAAGAATCCGCGTCTGTTATTATGATTAAACCTTCTTTCCTCCAGACGTAGAGGATGCCCCCTTGTCCCAGTCTCAGGCCTAAGAGTAAAGAGATCATTAGAAAGGTCTCTGTACTGTCCCCTCATATATTTATACATTGTTATAAGATCACCCCTAAGGCTTCGTTTTTCCAAGCTAAATAACCCCAAGTTTAATAACCTGTCTTGATATTGCAGACCCCTTAATCCTCTAATGACTTTTGTCGCTCTTCTCTGGACCCGCTCTAGTTCAGCTATGTCTTTCTTATACACCGGAGACCAGAATTGTACACAGTATTCTAAGTGTGGTCACACTAGTGACTTGTATAGAGGTAAAATTATGTTCTCCTCATGAGTATCTATGCCTCTTTTAATGCATCCCATTATTTTATTTCCTTTGCAGCAGCTGCCTGACACTGGCCACTAAATGTGAGTTTGTCATCTACCCATACACCCAGGTCTTTTTCAGTGACAGTTTTGCCCAGTGTTTTACAATTAAGCACATAATTATACCTTTTGTTTCCTCTGCCCAAGTGCATGAATTTACATTTATCCCCATTAAAGCGCATTTGTCATTTAGCAGCTCAAGCTTCTAGTTTACATAAATCCTCCTGTAATATAAAATTGTCCTCCTCTGTATTGATTACCCTGCAGAGTTTAGTGTCATCTGCAAATATTGAGATTCTACTCTGTATGCCCCCTACAAGGTCATTAATAAATATATTAAATAGAAGCGGGCCCAACACTGACCCCTGTGGTACCCCACTGTTAACTGTGACCCATTCTGAGTGTGTTCCATTAATAACCACCCTTTGTTTCCTATCACTAAGCCAGTTCTTAACCCACTTACACATATTTTCCCCTATCCCCATTGCCCTCATTTTGTGTATCAACCTTTTGTGTGGCACCGTATCAAAAGCTTTTGAAAAGTCCATATACACCACATCCACTGCATTTCCTTGGTCCAGTCCAGAACTTATTTCTTCATAGAAGCTTATTAAATTAGTTTGACAGGAACGGTCCCTCGTAAAACCATGTTGATAATTGGTCATGAGGTTATTTTTCTTCAGATACTCCAGTATAGCATCTCTTAGAAAAGCCTCTAGGATTTTACCCACAGTAGAGGTTAAGCTTACTGGCCTATAATTTCCAAGTTCAGTTTTTGTCCCCTTTTTGCATATTGGCACCACATTTGCTATACGCCAGTCCTGTGGTACAGACCCTGTTATTATGGAATCTTTAAATATTAAAAATAATGGTCTATCTATGACAGTACTTAATTCCTGCAGCACTCTGGGGTGTATCCCATCCGGGCCCGGGGATTTGTCAATTTTAGTGATTTTTAGACGATGCCGTACTTCCTCTTGGGTTAAGCAGGTGACATTTAATTGAGAATTTTTGTTATCACTGATCATATTGTCTGTCATGGGATTTTCTTGTGTAAATACTGTTGAAAAAAAGTCATTTAACATATTGGCTTTTTCCTCATCCTCATCCACCATTTCACCCAGACTATTTTTAAAGGGGCCAACACCATCATTTTTTAGTTTCTTACTATTTATGTAGTTAAAAAATATTTTGGGATTATTTTTACTTTCTCTGGCAATGAGTCTCTCTGTCTCAATCCTTGCTGCCTTGATTTGCTTTTTACAAATATTGTTTAATTTTCTGTATTTATTTAATGCCTCATCACTACCTACTTGCTTTAATTCCCTAAATGCTTTCTTTTTGTCACATATTGCACCTCTTACCGCTTTATTTAGCCATAGTGGTTTCCTCCTATTTTCTAGCATGCTTATTCCCATAGGGTATATATTGTGCACAGGTCCTATTCAGGATGCTAATAAACATCTCCCATTTGTGTTGTGTACTTTTATGTCTCAGGACATCGTCCCAGTTTATTGCACTAAGATCATCTCTCAACCGTTGGAAATTTGCCTTCCTGAAGTTTAGTGTCCTTGTAGCCCCTCTACTACACGTCTTCGTAAAGGATACTTGAAAGCTTATTAAGTTATGATCACTATTACTCAAGTGACCTCCAACTCGTATATTTGATATGCGGTCCGGCCTGTTGGGTAATATTAGGTCCAGTTGTGAAAGGTAATTATATCTCATAGTTTTCAAAAACTTATTACCTTTGCTGGAACTGCAGGTTTCTGATCCCCAATGTATTTCAGGGTAGTTGAAGTCCCCCATAATAATGACTTCTCCCTGAGTCGCTGCTTCATCTATTTGCTTTATGAGCATATTCTCCTCCACCTCCATTATTGTTGGGGACTTATAACAAACCCCTATCAGTAATTTATTATTTTTTCCCCCTACCCTTATCTCCACCCACAGGGACTCTACATTTCCATTAGATTCACCTATATTATAACGCAGGATGGGTTTTAAGGATGATTTTGCGTATAAACATACACCTCCTCCTCGCCTATTTGTACGGTCATTTCTGAACAGACAGTAGCCCTGTAAATTAACAGCCCAGTCATGGCTCTCGTCCAGCCAAGTCTCTGAAATCCCCACCATGTCATAATTATTTTCCAACAAAATCAATTCTAATTCCTCCATTTTGTTGGTGAGGCTTCTGGCATTAGTGTACATGCATTTTATGCATCCCTCTTTACCTCTATTCCTTCCTACTATACTGACTGTTCTAACCCCACCCCCCATGCCACTCCCAATTTTATTACTTGTGCCCAGGTTACTATTTACACTATCTTCCCCTCCTATACAATGAATACCCTCCCCCCAATCCCTTGTTTAAACACTCCTCCAACCTTCTAGCCATTTTCTCCCCCAGCACAGCTGCACCCTCCCCATTGAGGTGCAGCCCGTCCCTAGCATAGAACCTGTAGCCAACAGAGAAGTCAGCCCAGTTCTCCAGGAACCCAAACCCGTCCTTCCTACACCAATTCCTGAGCCACTTATTTATCTCCCTAATCTCTATTTGCCTCTCTAGTGTGGCACGTGGTACAGGCAGTATTTCAGAGAATACTACCTTGGAAGTCCTTGCCTTAAGCTTGCAGCCTAATTCCCTGAAATCATCTTTAAGGACCTTCCACCTACCTCTAACTTTGTAATTTGTGCCAATGTGCACCATGACCGCTGGGTCCTCACAAGCCCCTCCCAGTTATCTGTCAACCCGGTCAGCGATGTGCCGGACTCGAGCGCCAGGTAGGCAGCACACTGTTCGACGATCCCTGTTTTTGTGACAGATTGCCCTATCTATTCCCCTAATAATTGAGTCCCCCACTACCAGCACCTGTCTGGCCTGCCCTTCTCTCCTGTTTTCCCCCTTACTGGAGCAGACACTCCTCTGGCTTTCAGAGGTCATGCCCTGCTGCAGCAGTGCTATCCCTGAACTCACATCCCCCTCATCTGCCAACATAGCAAATTTATTGGGGTGTGCCAGATCAGGGCTAGCCTCCCTGGCACCCTTCCCTCTACCCCGCCTTCTAACTGTCACCCAGCTGGCTACCTTACGGTCCTGCAGCTCCATACTACCATCCTCCCCCACATGTATCCCATTGAGCAGTTGTTCAGTGAGCAGCAGACTCCTTTCCATATTGCCTATGAATCTCAGCGTTGTCAGTTGTTCATTTAGATCCAGTATCTGGGCTTCCAAATGCACAACGTACTCACATCTCACACAGCAGTATGCACTCTCGACCGGCTGGTCAAGGAATGCATACCAGTGATGGGCGAATCCTAAATTACTCGGAATCGCTTGACTTTAGCGAGTCCGAGCACAGGACTCGCTACTTGTTGCGAGTCTAGCCAGTCCAATGTTAATGAATGGGGAAGCGAGTAATAGCGAGTAGTGTGAGATTTACAAATCGCAGATGTGTCTCGGAAGCTTCAGCCTGAAGCAATCCTAGTTTTGTCATTTATTTGCATTGGACTCGTTTACTTTGTAAATAATCGCTGGGAAACAGATAAGAGTCCTGTCTGCTCTGTGTGCTGGCTGCCAGCTCCAGGGTCCTAGAGCCCGCCTGCTGCCTGAGGTAGCAGAGCTGAGATTGTTCTCAGTCTGCTCATTCCCTGTGTACAGACATTGAAAATGTCGACATCGATATCTATGCACAGGGGATGTAGCAGAGAGGACATCGCGTTTTGGACTGTGTCGGACGGAAGAGGATTTTTTTAATTAAAGATGGAGTCCCTAATGGCTTTTTTTTTTATTTCTAATAAAAAATTTTCTTTGTGTTGTGTTTTTTTTAAAACAATTTAATAGAAATTCATGGCGGTCATGTCTAATATTGGCGTGACCGCCATAAATTTTGGGCTTAGGGCCAGCTGATAATACAAAGCTGGCCCTAACCTCTTTATTACCCAGCGTGCCACCGCTACCAGGGCCGCTGGAAGAGCGGGGTTCAGCGCCAGAGGATGGCGCTTCAATGAACGCGCCATCTTCTGGGGCGGCTGCGGGCTGCAATTTGCAGCGGGGGGTGCCCAGAAAGCTTGGGCATCCCTGCGCTGCGGATTCCAGCCCCCAGCTGCTTAGCTGTACCTGGCTAGACATAGAAATTGCGCGGGGCCCCACGCATTTTTTTTAAATTATTTCATGCAATTCTGAGATTCTGACTCTGACTCTGAGACTCTGACTCTGAAATTCATGAAATAATAAAAAAAAAATGCGTGGGGCTCCGCGCAATTTCTATGTCTAGCCAGGTACAGCTAAGCAGCTGGGGGCTGGAATCCGCAGCGCAGGGATGCCCAAGCTTTCTGGGCAACCCCCGCTGCAAATTGCAGCCCGCAGCCGCCCCAGAAGATGGCGCGTTCATTGAAGCGCCATCCTCTGGCGCTGAACCCCGCTCTTCCAGCGGCCCTGGTGGCGGTGGCACGCTGGGTAATAAAGGGGTTAATACCAGCTTTGTTATACAAGCTGGTATTAAGCCCGAGATTGTTAATGTCAAGCCACGTTTGACCCAGCCACTAAGAATCTCCAATAAAGGGTTAAAAAAACACAGAGAAAATTTTTTATTTGAAATAAAAAAAAAAGCCATTAGGGACTCCATCTTTAATTAAAAAAATCCTCTTCTGTCCGACGCAGTCCAAAACGCGATGTCCTCTCTGCTACATCCCCTGTGCATAGATATAGATGTCTATGCACAGGGATGAGCAGACTGAGAACAATCTCAGCTCTGCTACATCATCTCTGTGAGCAGGCGGGCTCTAGGACCCTGGAGCTGCACAGAGCAGACAGCTGGACTCGGCTCGCAAAGAAACAGCAGTTACTTTGTGAGTTTCCCTGCTATCACTGGCACAGTAGCCGAGTCTAATGCAAACAATGGCAATCCTAGTTTTGTCAGCGTTTCTGACAAAACTAGGATTGATATTGATTTGCATTGGACCCGTGCGAGTAATCACTGGGAAACTCGCAGAGTACCAAGTCCTGCGAGTCCCTTACTACTCGCCGAGTAACGAGTCCTAGCGAGTAGATTCGCCCATCCCTAATGCATACATGTGGCAAGATGTACACTGGATAGCATTGCCAATCATGGAGCTCATTTCCTAATGGGGATTGCACCAGACAGAAATGTTAAGTAAAAAGAAATGCAAAGTATTAACAAAATACAACCAGCAATTCAGTAAGTCCTCCCTTCCAAACTCCCTTAATCCAAAGTCACTGAATCACAAGTCACACACTTACTTCTGTCCGCACTTGCGCTCTGTCACACTCAGCTCGTTTCACACTCGCTAGAAAATCAGATTTAAATCGTTTTTTTTTTCCCTTAGCAGAAAATCAGCCTACAGCTCAGTGTACTTCCAGTGAGAATAAAGATTTTTTTTTAACTCTTTATTTTCGCTAGATGTCACTTCTGCAATGTATGAATATACATTGCAGAAGTGAAATTAGATGGCACAGAGCGATTTTAGTGTACTGAGCATGCTCAGTACACTAAAATCAGGTCCAAGGAATGATCAGTTGTTTCATCGGACCCGCGCTTCATAGGCCCCATGTTATTTGGCGCGGATCAGGTCGGATCCAATTCGGTCCGATTTGACCCGCTTTGCCAAAAATCGCAGCAGGCTGCGATTTTGGGCATAGTATAAAATCGGCCAGAATCTGATCCGACAAAAATCGGATGCCAATAAGGCCAAATCCGATGTGATCCGTGCCCATAGGATAACATGGGGCCAAAATCTGATCCGTGGCTGTCCATTTTACAACGGACAGCCACGGATCACAGAAAAACGCAGTGTGAAAGCAGCCTAAGCCAGCTTCCGTCCGCTTCTGCTCGAAATGATGTCAGATCCGGACAGAAACTGGCTGGCTGTACACCCACTAAGGTGTACCAAGATGGCCGACCGTTAGCGAGAGCGGGGCCAATACAGCCCCACTCTTGCTATCGGTACTCTTGGCCACAGGTGAGGAGATGGGGGGGTGCTGTCATATCCAGCACCGCCGCCCCTGCAGCCGTGGGTCAGGAGCAGGGGGAGGTGCTGTCACATCCAGCACCCCTGCAGCCGCGGGTAAGGGGCAAGGGGGGGTGCTGTAATAGACTAGCACCGCCGCCCCTGCATCCGCGGGGGGGAGGGCCACCATTCCCCGGGTCTTACCCAGCGTCTCACTCCCTGCAACGCCGGCGCCATGGCAGGGAGACGCTGTGTGCTTATGGCACCGCCCCCCTCTGCACGGCACATACAAGATGGCGTCCACGAAGTCTCGCCTTGCGAGACTTCCCGGCCGGCATCTTTATTTGTTTTAAATCTGTTTTTATTAAGATTTTAAATTGCATAAAAACATATAAACATTACAGTCAGACACCAATAATGTCAGAAAAGAAAAGCATGTATAGTCATAAAGGCATCAGAAACATAAGAAAGAAGTAGATATCTTTAATGTCGCCGCTGTGCACGGGGCGAAATCAAGATGGCGGCCGGGAACTCTCGCGAGACTTTCCGGCCGCCATCTTGGTTTCAGTATGTACGGGGCGGCGACATAGAAGTAAGTATATCGCCGCCACTCTGTTTCCCCCCCCCGACCTCCACTGACCACTCTGCTTGCCGCCTGACCACTCTGCCCGCTGCCTGACCAACCTGCCCGCCGCCTCACCACTCTGCCCGCGCCTGACCACTCTGCCCGCCATCTGACCAACCTGCCCGCCGCCTGACCACTCTGCCCGCGCGCTGCTGCACTGACCACTCTGCCCCAGCGCTGCTGCGCTGACCACTCTGCCCACCTCTGACCACTCTGCCCACCCCTGCTGCCTGACCACTGCCACACGCCTGCTGCGCTGACCCACTCTGCCCACCTGCGCTGCGCACTGACCACTCTGCCCACCGCGCTGCTGCGCTGACCACTCTGACCCCGCGCTGCTGCGCTGACCACTCTGCTCCATGCTGCCCCGCTGACCACTCTGCCCCCGTGCTGCTGGCTGACCACTCTGCCACCTGCGCTGCTGCGCTGACCACTCTGCCACGCGCTGCGTGACCACTCTGCCCACGCTCGCTGCTGCGCTGACATCTGCCCACCGCGTGACCACTGACCACTCTGCCTCCCTACCAGCTGCTGTGCACTGACCACCTCTGCCCACTGCGCTGCTGCGCTGACCACTTGCTCACACCGCGCTGCTGCCTAACCACTCTGCCCAACTCACTGCTGCTGACCACTCTGCCCACCGCGCTGCTGCGCTGACCACTCTGCCCACGCGCTGCTGCACTGACCACTCTGCCCACTGCGCTGCTGGCTGACCATTTGCCTCCGCGCTGCGCCTGACACTCTGCTGGCGGGACCACTCTGCCCTCGCTGCGCGTACCACTCTGCCCACTGCGCTGCGCGCTGACCTGCCCGCTGACCACTCGGCCCACTCGCTGCTGCGCTGACCACCTGCCCACCGCGCTGCTGCACTGACCACTCTGCCCACCGGCTGCTGCGCTGACCACTCTCCCACTCGGCCTCTGCCCTCTGCGCACTGACCACTCTGCCCACCGCCCCGCTGCGCTGACCACTCTGCCACCGCGCTGCTGCACTGACCACTCTGCCCACCGACGTGCCACCACTTGACCCCGCGCTGCTGCGCTAACCACTCTGCCCCATGCTGCTGCCTGACCACTCTGCCCGCGTGCTGCTGCGCTGACCCTCTGCCCACTGCGCTGCTGCGCTGACCACTCTGCCCACGCGTGACCACTCTGCCCACCTCGCTGCTGCGCTGACCACTCTGCCCACACGCGCTGCTGCACTGACCACTCTGCCCACCGCTGCTGCGCTGACCACTCTGCCACTGCGCTGCTGCGCTGACCACTTTGCTCACCGCGCTGCTGCCTACCACTGCCCACACGCTACTGTGACCACTCTGCCCACCGCGCTGCTGCCTAACCACTCTGCCCACTGTGCTGCTGATGACCACTCTGCCCACTCGCTGCTGTGCTGACCATTCTGCCCACCGCGCTGCTGCGCTGACCACTCTCCCCCGCTAACTGCCACTCCTGCTGCGCTGACCACTCTGCCCACCCGCGCTGCGCTGACGATCTGCCCACCGCGCTGCTGCGCTGACCACTCTGCCCACTGCGCTGCGCCTGACCACTCTTCCCTCGCGCTGCTGCGCTGACCACTCTGCTCACCGTGCTACTGCGCTAACCACTCTGCCCACCGCGCTACTGTGCTGACCACTCTGCCCACCCACGTGACCACTCTGCCCACCCGCGCTGGCTAACCACTCTGCCCACTGTGCTGCTGCACTGACCACTCTGCCCACGGCTGCTGCGCTGACCGTCTGCCCACCGCGCTGCTGCGCTGACCACTCTGCCCATCGCGTGACCACTCTGCCCACCTCGCTGCTGCGCTGACCACTCTGCCCACCCGCTGCTGCGCTGACCACCTGCCCACCGCGCTGCTGCACTGACCACTCTGTCCCAACGTGCTACTGCGCTGACCACTTGCTCGCCGCGCTGCTGCGCTGCCCACTGCCCCCACGTGACCACTCGCCCACCTCGCTGCTGCACTGACCACTCTGCCCACTGCGTGACCACTCTGCCCACCTCGCTGCTGCGCTGACCACTCTGCCCACCGCGCTGCTCGCTGACCACTCTGCCCAACTCTGCGCACTGACCACTCTGCCCACCGCCCCGCTGCGCTGACCACTCTGCCCACCGCGCTGCTGCGCTGACCACTCTGCCTACCGCGCTGCTGCCCTGACCACTCTGCCCACCGCACTGCTGCGCTGGCCACTCTGCCCACCGCACTGCTGTGCTGCCACTCTGCCCACCTCGCTGCTGCGCTGACCACTCTGCCCATCTCACTGCTGTGCTGACCACTCTGCCCACCGCGCTGCTGCGCTGACCACTCTGTCCACCGCGTGACCACTCTGCCCACTTCGCTGCTGCGCTGACCACTCTGCCCACCACGCTGCTGCGCTGGCCACTCTGCCCACCGCGCTGCTGCGCTGCCACTCTGCCCACCGCGCTGCTGCACTGACCACTCTGCCCACTGCGCTGCTGCGCTGACCACTCTGCCCACTGCGCTGCTGCGCTGACCACTCTGCCCACCGCGCTGCTGCGCTGCCCACTCTGCCCGCCGCGCTGCTGCGCTGACCACTCTGCCCACCGCGTGACCACTCTGCCCACCGCGCTGCTGCGCTGACTACTCTTCCCACCGCGCTGCTGCACTGACCATTTTGCCCACCATGCTGCTGCGCTGACCACTCTGCCCACCGCGCTGCTGGCTGACCACTCTGCCCACCGCATGACCACTCTGTTCACCTCGCTGCTGCACTGACCACTCTGCCCACCGCGCTGCTGTGCTGACCACTCTGCCCACCGCGTGACCACTCTGCCCAACACGCTGCTGCGCTGACCACTCTGCCCACCACGCTGCTGCGCTGACCACTCTGCCCTCCGTGCTGCTGCACTGACCACTCTGCCCACCGCACTGACCATTCTGTCCACCTCACTGCTGCCCTGACCACTCTGCCCACCTCGCTGTTGCGCTGACTACTCTGCCCACCGCGTGACCACTCTGTCCACCTCACTGCTGCGCTGACCACTCTGCCCACCTCGTTGCTGCGCTGACCACTCTGCCCACCGCGCTGCTGCGCTGACCACTGCCCACCGCGCTGCTGCGCTGACCACTCTACCCACCACGCTGCTGCTCTGACCACTCTGCCCACTGCGCTGCTTCGCTGACCACTCTGCCCACCGCATGACCACTCTGCTCACTTTGCTGCTGCGCTGACCACTCTGCCCACCGCGTTGCTGCGCTGAACACTCTGCCCACTACTCTGCTGCGCTGACCACTCTGCCCACCTCGCTGCTGTACTGACCACTCTGCCCACCGTGCTGCTGCACTGACCACTCCTGCCCACCGCGTGACCACTCTGCCCACCGCGCTGCTGCGCTGAATACTCTGCCCACCACGCTGCTGCGCTGACCACTTTGCACGCCGCGCTGCTGCGCTGAATACTCTGCCCGCCGCTCTGCTGCGTTGAACACTCTGCCCACCGCGCTGCTGCACTGACCACTCTGCCCACCGCGTGACCACACTGCCCACCGCGCTGCTGCGCTGAATACTCTGCCCACCACGCTGCTGCGCTGACCACTTTGCACGCCGCGCTGCTGCGCTAACCACTCTGCCCGCCGCGCTGCTGCGCTGACCACTCTGCCCGCTGTGCTGCTGAGCTGCCCACTCTGCCCACTGCGCTGCTGCGCTGACCACTCTGCCCACCGCGCTGCTGCGCTGATCACTGCCCACCGCTCTGCTGCACTGACCACTCTGCCCACCGTGCTGCTGCGCTGACCACTCTGTCCACCGGGTGACCACTCTGCCCACCGCACTGCTGTGCTGACCACTCTACCCACCGCGCTGCTGCACTGACCGTTCTGCCCATCTAGCTGCTGCACTGATCACTCTGCCCGCCGCGCTGCTGCGCTGAATACTCTGCCCGCCGCTCTGCTGCATTGAACACTCTGCCCACCGCGCTGCTGCACTGACCACTCTGCCCACCGCGCTGCTGCGCTGACCACTTTGCCAACCGTGTGATCACTCTGCCCACCGCGCTGCTGCGCTGACCACTCTGCCCACCGCGCTGCTGCGCTGACCACCTCTGCCCACCGCGCTACTACACTGAACACTCCGCCCACCGCATGACCACTTTGCTCGCCACGCTGCTGCGCTGACCACTCTACCCACCGCGCTGCTGCGCTGCCCACTCTGCCCACCGCGCTGCTGCGTTGACCACTCTGCCCACCGCGCTGACCACTTTGCCCGCCACGCTGCTGCGCTGACCTCTCTGCCCACCGCGTGACCATTCTGCCCACCGCGCTTCTGCGCTGACCACTCTGCCCACCACGCTGCTGTTCAGACCACTCTGCCCACCACATTCCTGCACTGACCACTCTGCCCGCCGCAGACAAAAGTTGCTTTTTAGCACGAGGCTTTTGGTGCACCCTAATTAACACTGCATCTACAGTTGCAGCACTTAGATGCTAAATTAGTGCAGACAAGAGTTGTTTTTTATCACGAGGCTTTTGGTGTACCTAATTAACGTTGCAACCTACAGTAGCAGCACTTAGATGCAGAATTAGTGCAGACAAGAGTTGGTTTTTAGCATGAGGCTTTTGGTGTACCCTAAGTTACGCTGCAACCTACAGTAGCAGCACTTAGATGCAAAATTAGTGCAGACAAGAGTTGGTTTATAGCACGACCCTAAGTTTTGAAATTAAGGCCCTGCAGGTGGACTAGTCAGACACAAATGCTGACTACAATAGCAAGTCTTTTGGTGTACCCTAAGTTGCACTGCAACCTACTGTAGCAGCACTTAGATGTAAAATTAGTGCAGACAAGAGTTGGTTTTTAGCACTAGGCTTTTGGTGTACCCTAAGTTACGCTGCAACCTACAGTAGCAGCACTTAGATGCAAAATTAGTGCAGACAAGAGTTGGTTTTTAGTACGAGGCTTTTGGTGTACCCTAAGTAACGCTGCAATCTACAGTAGCAGCACTTAGATGCAAAATTAGTGCATGCAAGAGTTGGTTTTTAGCACGATTCTAAGTTTTGAAATTAAGATCCTGCAGGTGGACTAGTCAGACACAAACGCTGACTACAATAGCGAGTCTTTTGGTGTACCCTAAGTAGTTACGCTGCAACCTACAGTAGCAGCACTTAGATGCAAAATTAGTGCAGACAAGAATTAATTTTTAGCACGAGGCTTTTGGTGTACCCTAATTAACGCTGCAACTTACAGTAGCAGCACTTAGTTGCAAAATTAGAGCATACAAGAGTTGGTTTTTAGCACGACCCTAAGTTTTGAAATTAAGGCCCTCCACCAGGTGGACTAGTCAGACACAAACGTTGACTACAATAGCGAGTCTTTTGGTGTACCCTAAGTTACGCTGCTACCTACAGTAGCAGCACTTAGATGCAAAATTAGTGCAGACAAGAGTTGGTTTTTAGCACGACCCTAAGTTTTGAAATTAAGGCCCTGCAGGTGGACTAGTCAGGCACAAACGCTGACTACAATAGCGAGTCTTTTGGTGTACCCTAAGTTACGCTGCAACCTAGATTTGCAGCACTTAGATGCAAAATTAGTGCAGAAAAGAGTTGGTTTTTAGCGCAAGGCTTTTGGTGTACCCTAATTATCGCTGCAACCTGCAGTAGCAGCACTTAGATGCAAAATTAGTGCAGACAAGAGTTGTTTTTTAGCACGAGGCTTTTGGTGTACCCTAATTTGAGCTTAAACCTACTCCTGCCTATAGTGAGCTAAATAAATCCCTAAAAGCACAGTTTTTGGGATGGATGAGCCTTGAAACCAGCCCCAGATGCGATGCAGGCTGGTATACTGGCACAGCGAAGTTTGGTATATACCCTGCCTACCTGTATACTGCTCTATAAGTCCTCAGAAGGACTGTTGTGGTAATTAGACTGGCAGCCCTGTGCCCACACTAGCTGAAAGGCGACAAATCTGTCCCTCAATCAGCAGCAGCTCTCCCTACACTGACTGTCTAATGGCACAAAGTGACCAGCACAGCGCGGTCAGGTCTTATAAAGACCTGATGACGCTGTGCGGCCAGCCAATCACTGTAATGCCACAACCAACATGGCTGTGGCATTACAGTGTCTGTCAGCCAATCCCTGCATGCGGGCTGGCTCTGAAAAGAGCGCCAACATGCAGGGAGGTGGACCCCGAGCATAGCAAGAGTATCGCGAGATTACTCGGTACTCGCCGAGTACCGAGATATTCGTGCGAGTACCGAGTAGTGACAAGCATACTCGCTCATCTCTAGTCTTTAGCAATTAGAAATTCAGAACATCTGGATCCAGGCATGTTTTCTTTATTCTGGCAAGCCATAGAGGCAAGTTAATAACCATCTCATACAAAGAGGTAGATCAGCAACTTATCTAATTTAATACATTCAGAAGCTGTTAGTTTATATAGCAATTATTTTCATCACTGAAATACAGGCAGTTACTTTAGTAAGAATTAACAGCAAGCTTGCCCGATAATATTTTAGTCTTGCACTCGTTTGTGGTTTTCATTTATATAGAATTTTAGCTACAAGCTTTTACCACAGATGTTATCTGTCACGGTGCACGATGACAGGTGAGGCCAAACGCTGGATCGTCTGCGCGTGGCCTCCACCTGTCATCCGTGCCACCCGTGACATTATCATTATTTACATAGAAATAGCAATATTCCTAACACATTAAGTCTTGTTTACCTAAAGCTACAAGTTTAAATTGATTATCTGCATAACAAGTATATAACGTTATTTAATTGCATAACAAACCTATCAAGTTTATTAAGTGATTACATGCATAGATATAATGGCACACTTGAAGTTTAAATGTCCAGAAGTTGTTGGGCGTGAGCTACTTAGGTGGTAGGCATGGTTTGATATCGGTGGGCATGGCTCAGCACCGAGGGAACAAATGTAAGATCCCCAGACAGGCGAGGGCCCCCCTTGCATGATCCACTATAGCGTGCAGACGGCAGTCCTGGCACGCCACCATCTAAATTGGTCACGCGCACTAGTAAGCTTTATGTATGCAAGGGGGTCTTAGCCCCCCTGCCCCTCCCTTGCCTTGGGGTTTTACCCCAGACTCCCACTTCTGTTATCTACTATATAATTGCCTAATCATGTCTGTCAGAGGCCGAAATCGCGCGCCATTTGGTCGCCGCGTATGCAAAAGAGCCGCGCGTGGAGGTCCGCGGTGAGCCAGCCAGGAGATGACCAGCGTACCGCTGACCTCTGTGCAGCAGTAGCTGAGCCGCGGCTACCTGCCGCACAGAGGTCCGAGGTGAGCCAGCTGGGAGATGACCGGCGTCAGCCGCTCATCTCCTGGCTGCTCGTTGCGGTAGTACCCCGAACGGGATTCAAATCCAGGCCGGCGGCGACCAATCAGTGAAGCGGCATGTATTTGAAAACTGTGCTCCATACAAATCGTGCGCCAATCCACGCGCCGCTTCTCTGATTGGTCGCTGCCAGCCGCGGCGACCAATGAGAGACATTGTGCGCGGTCTTAATGCCGCTTCGCTGATTGGTCGCCGTGGCTGGCCGCAACCAGTCAGAGAAGCGGCGCGCGGCTTGGCGCGCGATTTGTATGGAGTGCGGTTTTTCAAATACAAGCTGCTTCGCTCATTGGTCGCCGCCGGGCACAACAACCAATGAGAGACTTGGCGCGCAGTTTGAATGCCGCTTCGCTCATTGGTCGCCAAGGCTGGTGGTTTGAATACCACTTACGTCATTAGTCGCCGCGGCTGTGATATTGGCGCGGAATTTGAACTGCCAGTCATAGTGTGACACAGTTCACTCCTTTTCACAAGGCTGTCGATCAGTGTGACGTAGTTTACTCCTGTCTAAAAGGCTGTCGATCAGTGTGATGATCTTCACTCCTGTCTACAAGGCTGTCAGTCAGTGTGACAAACTTCACTCCCGTCTATAAGGCTGTCAGTCAGTGTCACGAACTTTACTCATAAACATGCATAGAGAGATGATAAATATAGCATACATAAACTACATACATATTCTAGAATACCTGATGCGTTAGAATCCGGCCACCATCTAGTAATCTATAATCAGCTCCACGACCACAAATATTAACACTCATTCAGTTCGCTGAAGAAACCATTGAGAAATGCCCACCGATCCCCAAACCACGCCTTTAAGCACCAAACATGCCTATCAGTCCACCCACCGACTTCCATCCATTCATTCTACAAGTATGCTGATATAAAGGATTAATGTTACAAACTAATTTCTATAACATTCCCCTCTTTTTGTAGATTTCAATATCATTTCACTGTATATAGCAGAGTTCATGCTTCCCTTTTACAAGAGTCAGTTACACTCCATTTTGATTACATCCAAAATGTAGAATCATCATTGACTTCCAAAGTCTCCATTCCTTGATATATATTTCTCATTATGGCAGAGTCAGTCTTTTAGCAAGTCCAACATCCCCAAACAAACAGTAAGCACGCTGCCTGCAGTGCCAAGAAATATCAACACGGAAGTGACCAGACCATTTCCAAATCATCCTTTACTCCAGGAAGAAAATGTCATCCTATCCGGAGTTCCCTAGCTAGTTCATTAGACAGACCAGTTAATCAACAGGGGCCTTGGTGGTGATCCTTCCATCTGGTGCTATATATTAATGCCACAAAATCCTCCAAACATCTTACATGAACCAGGGCCGTATTTGCCACTAGGCACTGGAGGGCACATGCCTAGAGTAACATAGTAACATAGTAACATAGTTTTTAAGGTTGAAGGAAGACTTTAAGTCCATCTAGTTCAACCCATAGCCTAACATGTTGATCCAGAGGAAGGCAAAAAAACCCATGTGGCAACTCTAAGCTCCACATTGGGGGAAAAAAATTCCTTCCTGACTCCAGATACGGCAATCAGACTAATTCCCTGGATCAACGCCCTATCAAGAATCTAGTATGTATAACTGGTAATATTATAGTTTTCAAAAAGGCATCCAGGCCCTTCTTAAATGTTAGTAGTGACTCACAACATCATGTGGCAGAGAGTTCCATAGTCTCACTGCTCTTACAGTAAAGAATCCGTGTCTGTGATTATGATTAAATCTTCTTTCCTCCAGACGTAGAGGATGCCCCCTTGTCCCAGTCTCAGGCCTAAGAGTAAAGAGATCATTAGAAAGGTCTCTGTACTGTCCCCTCATATATTTATACATTATTATAAGATCACCCCTAAGCCTTCGTTTTTCCAAGCTAAATAACCCCAAGTTTAATAACCTGTCTTGGTATTGCAGACCCCTTAGTCCTCTAATGACTTTTGTCGCTCTTCTCTGGACCCGCTCTAGTTCAGCTATGTCTTTCTTATACACCGGAGACCAGAATTGTACACAGTATTCTAAGTGTGGTCGCACTAGTGACTTGTATAGAGGTAAAATTATGTTCTCCTCATGAGCATCTATGCCTCTTTTAATGCATCCCATTATTTTATTTGCCTTTGCAGCAGCTGCCTGACACTGGCCACTAAATGTGAGTTTGTCATCTACCCATACACCCAGGTCTTTTTCAGTGACAGTTTTGCCCAGTGTTTTACAATTAAGCACATAATTATACCTTTTGTTTCCTCTGCCCAAGTGCATGACTTTACATTTATCCCCATTAAAGCGCATTTGCCATTTAGCAGCCCAAGCTTCTAGTTTACATATATCCTCCTGTAATATAAAATTGTCCTCCTCTGTATTGATTACCCTGCAGAGTTTAGTGTCATCTGCAAATATTGAGATTCTACTCTGTATGCCCCCTACAAGGTCATTAATAAATATATTAAATAGAAGCGGGCCCAACACTGACCCCTGTGGTACCCCACTGTTAACTGTGACCCATTCTGCGTGTGTTCCATTAATAACCACCCTTTGTTTCCTATCACTAAGCCAGTTCTTAACCCACTTACACATATTTTCCCCTATCCCCATTGCCCTCATTTTATGTATCAACCTTTTGTGTGGCACCGTATCAAAAGCTTTTGAAAAGTCCATATACACCACATCCACTGCATTTCTTTGGTCCAGTCCAGAACTTATTTCTTCATAGAAGCTTATTAGATTAGTTTGACAGGAACGGTCCCTCGTAAAACCATGTTGATAATGGGTCATGAGGTTATTTTTCTTCAGATACTCCAGTATAGCATCTCTTAGAAAACCCTCTAGGATTTTACCCACAGTAGAGGTTAAGCTTACTGGCCTATAATTTCCAAGTTCAGTTTTTGTCCCCTTTTTGAATATTGGCACCAGCATTTGCTATACGCCAGTCCTGTGGTACAGACCCTGTTATTATGGAATCTTTAAATATTAAAAATAATGGTCTATCTATGACAGTACTTAATTCCTGCAGCACTCTGGTGTGTATCCCATCCGGGCCCGGGGATTTGTCAATTTTAGTGATTTTTAGACGATGCCGTACTTCCTCTTGGGTTAAGCAGGTGACATTTAATTGAGACTTTTTGTTATCACTGATCATATTGTTTATCATGGGATTTTCTTGTGTAAATACTGTTGAAAAAAAGTCATTTAGCATATTGGCTTTTTCCTCATCCTCATCCACCATTTCACCCAGACTATTTTTAAAGGGGCCAACACCATCAATTTTTAGTTTCTTACTATTTATGTAGTTAAAAAATATTTTGGGATTCTTTTTACTTTCTCTGGCAATGAGTCTCTCTGTCTCAATCTTTGCTGCCTTGATTTGCTTTTTACAAATGTTATTTAATTTTCTGTATTTATTTAATGCCTCATCACTACCTACTTGCTTTAATTCCCTAAATGCTTTCTTTTTGTCACATATTGCACTTCTTACCGCTTTATTTAGCCATAGTGGTTTTCCTCTATTTCTAGCATGCTTATTCCCATAGGGTATATATTGTGCACAGGTCCTATTCAGGATGCTAATAAACATCTCCCATTTGTGTTGTGTACTTTTATGTCTCAGGACATTGTCCCAGTTTATTGCACTAAGATCATCTCTCAACCGTTGGAAATTTGCCTTCCTGAAGTTTAGTGTCCTTGTAGCCCCTCTACTACACGTCTTAGTAAAGGATACTTGAAAGCTTATTAAGTTATGATCACTATTACCCAAGTGACCTCCAACCCGTATATTTGATATGCGGTCCGGCCTGTTAGTTAATATTAGGTCCAGCAGTGCCACCCTTCTTGTTGGGTCCTGAACCAGTTGTGAAAGGTAATTGTCTCTCATAATTTTCAAAAACTTATTGCCTTTGCTGGAACTGCAGGTTTCTGATCCCCAATGTATTTCAGGGTAGTTGAAGTCCCTCACAATAATGACTTCTCCCTGAGTCGCTGCTTCATCTATTTGCTTTATGAGGATATTCTCCTCCACTTCCATCATTGTTGGGGACTTATAACAAACCCCTATCAGTAATTTATTATTTTTTCCCCCTCCCCTTATCTCCACCCACAGGGACTCTACATTTCCATTAGATTCACCTATATTATCACCTCCTCGCCTATTTGTGCGGTCATTTCTGAACAGACAATAGCCCTGTAAATTAACAGCCCAGTCATGGCTCTCGTCCAGCCAAGTCTCCGAAATCCCCACCATGTCATAATTATTTTCCAACAAAATCAATTCTAATTCCTCCATTTTGTTGGTGAGACTTCTGGCATTAGTGTACATGCACTTTATGCATCTCTCTTTACCTCTATTCCTTCCTACTAGATTGACTGTTCTAACCCCACCCCCCATGTGCCCAGGTTACTATTTACACTATCTTCCCCTCCTATACAATGAATACCCTCCCCCCCAATCCCTAGTTTAAACATTCTTCCAACCTTCTAGCCATTTTCTCCCCCAGCACAGCTGCACCCTCCCCATTGAGGTGCAGCCCGTCCCTAGCATAGAACCTGTAGCCAACAGAGAAGTCGGCCCAGTTCTCCAGCAACCCAAACCCCTCCTTCCTACACCAATTCCTGAGCCACTTATTTATCTCCTAAATCTCCCTTTGCCTCTCTGGTGTGGCGCGTGGTACAGGCAGTATTTCAGAGAATACTACCTTTGAGGTCCTTGCCTTAAGCTTGCAGCCTAATTCCCTGAAATCATCTTTAAGGACCTTCCACCTACCTCTAACTTTGTCATTTGTGCCAATGTGCACCATGACCTCTGGGTCCTCACCAGCCCCTCCCAGTAATCTGTCAACCCGATCAGCGATGTGCCGGACTCGAGCGCCAGGTAGGCAGCACACTGTTCGACGATCTCTGTCTTTGTGACAGATTGCCCTATCTATTCCCCTAATAATTGAGTCCCCCACTACCAGCACCTGTCTGGCCTGCCCTTCTCTCCTGTTTTCCCCCTTACTGGAGCAGCCACTCCTCTGGCTTTCAGAGGTCATGCCCTGCTGCAGCAGAGCTGTACCTGAACTCACACCCCCCTCATCTGCCAACATAGCAAATTTATTGGGGTGTGCCAGATCAGGGCTAGCCTCCCTGGCACCCTTCCCTCTACCCGCCTTCTAACTGTCACCCACCTGGCTACCTCACGGTCCTGCAGCTCCATACTACCATCCTCCCCCACATCTATCCCATTGAGCAGCTGTTCAGTGAGCAGCAGACTCCTTTCCATATTGTCTATGGATCTCAGCGTTGTCAGTCGTTCATTTAGATCCAGTATCTGGGCTTTCAAATGCACAACGTACTCACATCTCACACAGCAGTATGCACCCTCGACCGGCTGGTCAAGGAATGCATACGTGTGGCAAGATGTACACTGGATGGCATTGCCAATCATGGAGCTCATTTCCTAATGGGGATTGCACCAGACAGAAATGATAAGTAAAAAGAAATGCAAAGTATTAATAAAATACAACCAGCAATTCAGTAAGTCCTCCCTTCCAAACTCCCTGAATCCAAAGTCACTGAATCACAAGTCACACACTTACTTCTGTCGCACTTGCGCTCTGTCACACTCAGCTCGCTACACTCGCTAGAAAATCAGATTTAAAGAGGTTTTTTTTTTTGTTTGTTTTTTTTCCCCTTAGCAGAAAATCAGCCTACAGCTCAGTGTACTTCCAAAAGAGTACCGGGCTGCAGGGGGCGGCATCAAAACATGGAATAATTTATTATTTTAACCTCCCCTCCATTAGACTATTTAGGTAATATGCTGTGTTTACGGAGGGGAGGGGTGCCGGTGCAGCTCCACATAGCTGACACAGGGAACTGAATGACCCCGGAAGTAACTTCCGGGGTCAGAGGAGCCCGCAAAAGAGAGCCCTGCTCCGAGATGCTGCTGCTTCTGCAGTGCGTGGGATAATCTCACCACGCAGGAGGCAGACAGCAGAGGAGAAAGAAGACAGGAGCCAGGAGGAGAGCAGGTGAGAGCTGGGCTCACAAAACTGATGTGTGGGGAGCTGGGGCTGCTAGATGCTGGAAATGGGGGGCTGCTACTGCTGGAGATGGGAGGGCTGCTATATGCTGGAGATGGGAGGGCTGCTATATGCTGGAGATGGGAGGGCTGCTATATGCTGGAGATGGGAGGGCTGCTATATGCTGGAGATGGGGAGGCTGCTACATGCTGGAGATGGGGCTGCTACATGCTGGAGATGGGGGGCTGCTATATGCTGGAGATGGGGGGCTGCTACTTGCTGGACATTTGGGGGCTGCTACAGGCTGGACATCTGGGGGCTGCTGCAAGCTGGACATCTGGGGGCTGCTGCAAGCTGGAAATATGGGGTCTGCTACAGACTGGACATATGGGGGCTGCTACAGACTGGACATATGGGGGCTGCTACAGACTGGACATATGGGGGCTGCTACAGACTGGACATATGGGGGCTGCTATAGGCTGTACATATGGGGGTTGCTACAGGCTGGATATATGGGGGATGCTACAGGCTGAACATATGGGGGCTGCTACAGGTTGATGATGAGGGGGAGGCTAGTGCTTTAGGCTATGTGCCCAGGGTGCAGATTTAGTGCCGACTTTGTTGGGTATGTGGTGCATATACACAGCAGATCTGCACTAAAGCAAATGAGAGTCATTGCAATGAGAGTCAATGTAAACGCTGCAGACCTGTTCCACTGCTGCAGGATTTCCTGCAGCAGAAATAGTGTGTTGTATAGTGTGGGAAAATCTGCAGCATGTCAATTCTTATTGTGCATCTTCCCACACTAAAAACACCAATTCCACGTCTCTCTGACGCCCAGGACGAGACCCTGCCTCCAAAACAGGGCTTGTGCTCTATGTTGATGTTAATATATACATGCTCCCAATTAATTTTATAATGTGGTGACCTGGTGAGGGGCTGCATGAGTGGATTTAAACCACTACTTTATTACTATCACTATTTGAATTCCCGTCGTTTTTTGCAACCAGAGCGGGGACTTCTCAGCCTCTTCTATGCACTGAACTGTCAGAATTGGTGTGGGAGCGCGATCTATTCCTATTCTGAAAATTCTTGACGCACACAACTGTGAGAAGCAATATAGCTCGTGCTTGTACGCCAATTGTGTAGAAGAGGCAGAGAAGTCCTGCTCCGTGCCAGCAAAAGGCGACATGACTTCAAATAGGGATTGTAATAGAGTAGTGGTTTAAAACCACTGCTGCAGCCCCTCCCTAGGTCCCCACATTATATTGATGTACACAATAAATTTAAAGGGAACCTGTCACCCCTTTGAGCATTCTAAACTGTGCCCACCAGCATTTACATAATGTAATTGGGGTTCTTATAACCCCTCTATGTGCCCAGACGTCCCTCACACCTGAGAAATCAACTTTTGTCTCCCACACTGCATCCTAAAAGGTCCAGGAGGTATATACTCTCTGGTCTCAGTGTATTAGGTGCTCGCTACCCCCTGGCTGCAAAACCCGTTCTGCATGTTCAAAATTGCGCCCCTCCTGTGGATGGCCGCTAAGTTGACAGGCACACGGCCTTCGCAGTGGAGCGGGTCACCGTGCTCCTCCATTGAAGATACAGTCCTCGAAGTCTCGCGAGACTTCACAAATCTCACGACACTTGTGTTAACACACATTAACATGTGGCACAAGCTCTGTTTCTGCGGTGTCACTAACATGAAATCACACACACAGGACAAAAATCTGCACCTTCCTGCACCAAAAAACGTATGCACATTACACCTTTTTGGTGTGTATTTTGTCAGAAGGTGCAGATTTTGTCTCCAAAAATGACAGTCATTCGCATGCAGTCCACTCAGGACAGGGCGGCATTTTCAATGCAGCGGGACAGGTTTTCCATAGAGCAACTAATGGTAGCAGCCTGAAAAATTGTTAGGCTTGCATACTTTCACATCTGCATTTCTTGGCATTCACAGCAGATCTGGCTTTTTTTTTTTTTTTAACATTAATTTTTATTGAAAGATTAACAATCTGCAAAATATACAGTGGACTGAGAAATACGTACGATATTGAGAGAGAGACCATATCACCCAACCTTTCATGGGAGAAGGGTCTATGAGTATACAATCCAATTATCAATTAACTTTTAAACAAAAAAAATAGAAAAGAGAGAGATAGAGGGTAGAGAAGAAAGAAAGAGAGAAAATACATTTCTATAGAGGAAGAATAAGGGAGTGGGAGTAGGAAGAGGGTGAAGATCCAAAGGAAGAAAAAAAGGGGGGAGAGTAGAGTAAGGGGGGGGGGGGGAAGGATATGAAAGGAATGTGTCCACCAGCAGGGTCCATCACACAGCACCATCAGAGTTTATGAGGGGGAGGAGGGGAGCCACCCCAGACCAACCACACCGAGCATGAGAAGGGGGGGTGAGCGCACACACTAAAAAACAATCAGGACAGTTGGGTCAAATGTAGAAGATAATTGGTTCAACTATAGTTAGCTCAGGAGTGACATGATATGAGGGTATCCGGTCCTGAGCACACCAGGAACCTATGCCATGGCGTAACTGGTCCGGCGCAGTACAGCAGGGACCGGGGTCGCCCTGGGATGCGAGGCCCAGATCTCCCACCTGTTCTGAACCGAGAGTCTAGTAGGTCTGTCTAGGGCCAAGAAATATTCTTGGTGGAATATCCAGTTGATTTTTTGAATCAGTTCAGAAAGAGTGGGAGGAAGATGATCCTTCCATTTTGCTGCCAAACAAAGTCTGGCTGCCGTGAGGATGTATGAAACAATCCCTCGTAGAGGAAGAGGGAAGTTCTGCAGGCCTATATTGAGAACCGCCAATTGAGTAGGAAGCTCCTGACGGATCCCCGTCACCGACTGCACCAGACCAGAGACCAGAGATCAAAAAGGGCGTATATTAGGGCAGAGCCACCACATGTGCGCCAAAGTCCCCCGTTCGTCCTTATCTTTTCAGCCAAAGGTTCGATCACCAGGGCAAATATCACCGGGGAAAGGGGGCAGCCCTGGCGGGTGCCATTTGTGATCTGGAAGACAGGCGAGAAGAACCCCGAGGCCAGAATTCTGGCATTGGGAGACGAATATAAGGAGAGGATGGCCGAGAGGAAGGGGCCCACGAAACCAAATCATCGTAGTACCGCCTCTAAGTATCCCCAATGCACCCTGTCAAACGCCTTCTCTGCGTCCAAAGACAGGAATGCATCGGGTGTACCCCTCAGCTCCAGAATCTTGATCAAATTGATCATTCTCTTTGTCCCATCCTTCGCCTGCCTCCCAGCCACAAAGCCCACCTGATCTGGGTTCACCAGGGATGGAACTACCTCCATCAGCCGGGATGCCAGAATTTTGGCAAAAAGTTTAAGATCACAATTTAATAGTGAAATAGGCCTGTAGTTTTCAGGGCCATCAGGTGGCTTTCCCGGCTTGGGGATGGTAACTATGGTAGCCTGTAAATTTAGAGGGGCGATAGAACCTAACTCCCTCCACTGATGGAACACCCTCAGCAGGTATGGGGCCAAAGGATTCCCAAACGTGCGGAGATATTCGTTTGGGAGGCCATCAGGACCAGGGGATGAGTGTAGTTTAGAAGATTTAATCGTTCTGAGGACCTCTGAGTGTGTGAAAGGGAGGTTTAACCTCACCATATCTGATTCTGAGACTGATGGGAGGTCCAAATCCCTGAGAGAGTCCTCAATCATGGAAGCAGAGGATTGTGGGGTGGACTGATCGTCCTTCAGATTACATAATTTTGAATAAAATTGCTGAAAAAGGGCTGCTATTTCTGTGGGGTTCCGCACTATACGACCGTCCTTTGTTTTGAGTTTTTCAATCAATGACCGGGTTTCTCTTTTTTTAAGACGTGTTGGCCTAATGCATATTGATCCTTATGTATTGCAACAACTATTGTTTGTTTAATATGATGTGATTTTATGTCTGCATGCACATTGTTCAGATGTCAACAAAGTTAAAAAAAAAAAAAAAAAAAAGGTCCTCATTCAGAGACAGGATGTTCCTCCCCTGCTCCCAGCATGTACATTCTAGTGTGGAGCTGAAAGCTGAAAGTCACAGCAGATTTCTCTCTCCCTCTCCAGAAACCAGATTGATCCTATTCTCATGTTGTAAGCTGGATGTTGTTAATTCTCAATAAATGAACATTCTCTGTTGCTCGCTGTGGACATCACGCTGATTAACGCGCTGCTAACAGGTTATGGGCCCAGGAGTCACAGAAGTCCCAGACCTCCAGAACACAGAGATAGAAAGACAACAGCAAACTGAGAAGAAATAAAGATGGCCACCACCAGCAGCTCAGCAAAATTTACAGTGCCAAGCCTGAATAACCAGAACTACCAATCCTCGAAATTCAAGGTGAAGATGCTGCTGATAAGAGAAGGTACGTGGAAATACACTCAGGAGCCCAAGCCTGACCCAGTACCACAGGACTGGCTAGAAATGGATCAGAAAGCACACAGCACCATATCACTCAGCATAGAGGATGATCAGATTGTGCATGTGTGTAAGTGTGAATCTGCAAAGGAAATGTGGGAGCAACTGCAGAAAGTACATGAGAGGATAAATCTAAGTAACAAACTCTATCTAATGAGAAAACTACAGTTAGGGCCAGAAATATTTGGACAGTGACACAATTTTCGCGAGTTGGGCTCTGCATGCCACCACATTGGATTTGAAATGAAACCTCTACAACAGAATTCAAGTGCAGATTGTAACGTTTAATTTGAAGGGTTGAACAAAAATATCTGATAGAAAATGTAGGAATTGTACACATTTCTTTACAAACACTCCACATTTTAGGAGGTCAAAAGTAATTGGACAAATAAACATAACCCAAACAAAATATTTTTATTTTCAATATTTTGTTGCGAATCCTTTGGAGGCAATCACTGCCTTAAGTCTGGAACCCATGGACATCACCAAACGCTGGGTTTCCTTCTTCTTAATGCTTTGCCAGGCCTTTACAGCCGCAGCCTTCAGGTCTTGCTTGTTTGTGGGTCTTTCCGTCTTAAGTCTGGATTTCAGCAAGTGAAATCCATGCTCAATTGGGTTAAGATCTGGTGATTGACTTGGCCATTGCAGAATGTTCCACTTTTTTGCACTCATGAACTCCTGGGTAGCTTTGGCTGTATGCTTGGGGTCATTGTCCATCTGTACTATGAAGCGCCGTCCAATCAACTTTGCAGCATTTGGCTGAATCTGGGCTGAAAGTATATCCCGGTACACTTCAGAATTCATCCGGCTACTCTTGTCTGCTGTTATGTCATCAATAAACACAAGTGACTCAGTGCCATTGAAAGCCATGCATGCCCATGCCATCACGTTGCCTCCACCATGTTTTACAGAGGATGTGGTGTGCCTTGGATCATGTGCCGTTCCCTTTCTTCTCCAAACTTTTTTCTTCCCATCATTCTGGTACAGGTTGATCTTTGTCTCATCTGTCCATAGAATACCTTTCCAGAACTGAGCTGGCTTCTTGAGGTGTTTTTCAGCAAATTTAACTCTGGCCTGTCTATTTTTGGAATTGATGAATGGTTTGCATCTAGATGTGAACCCTTTGTATTTACTGTCATGGAGTCTTCTCTTTACTGTTGACTTAGAGACAGATACACCTACTTCACTGAGAGTGTTCTGGACTTCAGTTGATGTTGTGAACGGGTTCTTCTTCACCAAATAAAGTATGCGGCGATCATCCACCACTGTTGTCATCCGTGGACGCCCAGGCCTTTTACAGTTCCCAAGCTCACCAGTCAATTCCTTTTTTCTCAGAATGTACCCAACTGTTGATTTTGCTACTCCAAGCATGTCTGCTATATCTCTGATGGATTTTTTCTTTTTTTTCAGCCTCAGGATGTTCTGCTTCACCTCAATTGAGAGTTCCTTTGACCGCATGTTGTCTGGTCACAGCAACAGCTTCCAAATGCAAAACCACACACCTGGAATCCACCCCTGACCTTTTAACTACTTCATTGATTACAGGTTAACGAGGGAGACGCCTTCAGAGTTAATTTTAGCCCTTAGAGTCCATTGTCCAATTACTTTTGGTCCCTTGAAAAAGAGGAGGCTATGCATTACAGAGCTATGATTCCTAAACCCTTTCTCCGATTTGGATGTGGAAACTCTCATATTGCAGCTGGGAGTGTGTACTTTCAGCCCATATTATATATATAATTGTATTTCTGAACATGTTTTTGTAAACTGCTAAAATAACAAAACTTGTGTCACTGTCCAAATATTTCTGGCCCTAACTGTATATCAGTCTAAGCTACACAGTGACCAGGACATGCAGAACTATATTAGAAGCACTCTAGAGACCGTAGAGCACCTGCGGGGCATTGGGGAAGATATGAAGGACTTCCATGTAGCAGCACTACTACTTAATGGTCTCCCAGAAAGCTATGACACACTTGTAACTGCACTAGATGCACGCCCAGATGATGAGCTTACATTGGAATACGTCAGAGGAAAGCTTGTAGATGAATATAAGAGAAAGGCAGAAAGTGTAAGCAGCAAAGTATGCAACAAGGAAACTGCTTTACAAACACAGGACGTGCCCACCAGCAGAAACCACCCTAAAGAAATACGTGAATGTTTTGTATGCAAGAAGCCAGGTCATTTAAAAGCTGAATGCAGAGTCTGGAAAGCTAAAATGAATCAGCTGAAGAAGCAAAACAGTCAACAAAGAGTTAAGAGTGCTGTATTTGAAAATAATGATCCTGTAAATACTGAGGCTGCATTCACATTAGTCAATGCATTTAAATCAAAGCATGCGTGGTGTATAGATTCTGGTGCAACCAGTCACATGACCAATGACAGAGACTTCTTTACTATGCTTAACCAAAGCAAGTCAGAGAAAGTGATAATAGTGAATGGTCAGTGTATGAACTCAGATGGCATAGGAGATGGTTATATTGATTGTAACATCTCTGCAACGCAAAGCAGAAGGATTCATGTAAAGGATGTGCTATATGTGCCTAGTCTTGAAAGTAATCTTTTATCCGTGAAAAAGCTTACAAAACAAGGGAATAAAGTTACGTTAAAGCACGATAGCTGCATCATCTCAAAGGAGGGTCACACACTAGCAAAAGGAAAAATCAAAGATGAACTGTATCAGTTGAAATGCAAAGAGTGTGTATACACAGCTAAGCAAGAAATGCACAAGAACTGTATTCATGTATGGGACAGACGGCTTGCGCATAGAGACCCAGAAGCAATAAGAAAGTTATTTCAAGAACACTTAGCTGATGATATTACAATTGATCCATGTAACCACACAATGAGGAGTACCAGCTGTATCAAAGGGATAATGTCCAGAAAGGCCTTTCCTAAGAAAAGTACTACAAGAACAGAACAACCACTAGATTTAATACACACAGATATCTGTGGCCCGATGCGTATTCAGACCCCTGGAAAGAAGAGATATTTTCTTACATTCATTGATGACAATTCAAGATACACAGTTGTCTATCTACTTCACAGCAAAAATGAAGTTCCAGAGAAACTTGAGATATATCTAGCTGAAGTATATAACAAGTTCGGGAGAATGCCAAAAATTCTACGTGCAGATAATGGGACTGAATATACAAGTAATGAGACAGAGCATTTTAAAGAAAAATTGAATCATATTTCAGACTACTGTACTGTACAACCCTGAGCAAAATGGTGTAGCAGAAAGAAGGAACCGAACACTCTGCGAAAGCAGAAGGAGTATGTTATTTGATTCAAATCTGCCTACAGTATATTGGGGCGAAGCTTTTATGACAGCTTGCTATCTTCAGAACAGACTACCAGGCAAAGCGACAGAGAAAACTCCATTTGAGTAATGGAATAATGCAAAGCCAAAACTACAGCACATAAGGATTTTCGGAAGCAAAGCATTTGCACACATTCCCAAAGAAAAACGAACTAAGTGGGAATCTCACGCTAAGGAAGGCCTTCTGGTAGGTTACATTGAAACCCAGAAAGGTTATAGAATTCTACACCCAGAGACAAACAAAGTCACAATAAGCAAAGATGTAGTGATTGATGAAAATTTTGTGTGATATTATGCCAATAGTACAGATAAAGCAACAACAATCTCAGTCACAATCACAAGACAACGAAAGGGAGAATGTAGAAGTCTGGCTAGATTCTTCAACCACTGAAGGAACAACAAAAAGCCTAAGTGAACCTGAAATCAGACGATCGTCAAGATCAATCAAAGGAATACCAGCTAAACGTCTATCCTACATTGTCAAGACACTACCTGAGTCAGAGCCCCAGTCATGGGATGAAATGCAAAAAACTACCTGCTCATGAAAGAACAAAGTGGGTCAATGCCGCTAATGAAGAAATGAACTAAACTCGCTTCATCAACTTCAAACTTGGAAACTCACTGAGTTGCCACAGGGTAAAAAGGCAATCAAGTGCAAGTGGGTATTTAAAACCAAGTATGACTCTGAAGGTAAAGTCCACAGATTTAAAACGAGGTTGGTCGCAAAAGGATATTCTCAAAAATATAGCGAGGACTATGATGCTACTTTTTCCCCAGTTGCCAAGCAGACAACATTTAGAGCCTTGATGGTCGTAGCTGCTGTACAAAAGATGTTTGTCAGACATTTGGATATCAAGACTGCATTTTTAAATGGTGACATTGAGGAGGACTTATACATGACTCAACCTGAAGGTTATATAAAGGAAGGTGAACAGAATTTTGTTTCCAAACTACAAAAATCTCTTTATGGTCTTAAGCAATCGGCAAGAGCATGGAACACCAAAATGAACAAAGTCTTGTTGGAAGAAGGATTTAAAAGAGGTCAAGCGGATCCATGCCCATATACGAGATATACAATATACAGATGGAAAGTGGATGTATATTCTCTTATATGTGGACGATGTAATTGTAGTTCATCAAGAAGAAGCCGAAATTGGGAAAATTACTAAGATTTTGAACCAGCATTTTGAAACAAAAGAGCTTGGAAATGTAACATATTATCTAGGAATCCATATCCAGAGAGAGGAAGATGGAAGTTTTCTTCTAAATTCAAAGTGCAAAAATGTATTCAATTTTGAATCAGTTTGGAATGACAGATGCCAAAGGTGTATCAACACCAATGGAATCATCCTACCTGAAGCTGGAAGAAGATGACTGTTGCCTAACAATGAGAAATATCGACAGGCAGTGGGGGCACTTCTATACATATCGACTATGACTCGACCAGATATTACAACAGCGGTTGGAATATTGTGCAGATATGTGGAGAAAGCGCGCCAAAAGGACTGGAATGCCGTTTAAAAGAGTTCTCCGATATTTAAAGGAGACACAAGGGGTAAATTTAAGATTATCTGCAGCAGGAAATCTAAAACTCACCGGCTATGCTGACGCAGATTGGGCTGGTGATTTGCATGATCGTAAATCCACAAGCGGATACGTATTTAAACTTGGAGAAAGTTCAATCTCCTGGTCTAGTAGAAAACAAGTATCTGTTGCTTTGTCATTGGTAAACCGTTAACTCAGCCGACGGTGATATATGAGGACAACCAAGGATGCATTAAACTTGCATGCAGTGAGAAGATCAGTGCTAGAACTAAGCACATCGACGTCAGATATCATCATCTACGTGATTTGATAGATCGTGGCATAATTCAGTTTGTTTATTGTGAGACTGATAAGATGGTAGCTGACATTTTGACCAAGCCATTGCCACGACCTAGGTTCCAAGAATTGAGAACCACTATGGGACTAACAGAATAAGTAGTTGTTGAGTGGGGGGTGTTGGCCTAATGCATATTGATATGTATGTATTGCAACAACTATTGTTT
The DNA here is from genome assembly GCA_033576535.1 of Allobates femoralis. NCBI lineage: Eukaryota > Metazoa > Chordata > Amphibia > Anura > Aromobatidae > Allobates > Allobates femoralis. The sequence continues at coordinate 130,650,671 of JARQOC010000011.1, forward strand.
GTTTAATATGATGTGATTTTATGTCTGCATGCACATTGTTCAGATGTCAACAAAGTTGAAAAAAAAAAAAAAAAAGTCCTCATTCAGAGACAGGATGTTCCTCCCCTGCTCCCAGCATGTACATTCTAGTGTGGAGCTGAAATCTGAAAGTCACAGCAGATTTCTCTCTCCCTCTCCAGAAACCAGATTGATCCTATTCTCATGTTGTAAGCTGGATGTTGTTAATTCTCAATAAATGAACATTCTCTGTTGCTCGCTGTGTACATCACGCTGATTAACGCGCTGCTAACAAGACGTTTAGCCAATAATGCACCTGCCTTGTCCCCTGACTTATAGAAAGACAGCTTTGAGCGCCATAAGGCTCGCTCATATTGGAACAGGAGAGCATGTAGTTTTAATCTAACCTCCACCAACTGAGTGGAAGAAAGAGGTTTGGGGGACTTTTTGTTAAGGGATTCCAATACAGAAAACTGCTGGAGTAGAGCCTCTCTTTGCTTTTCTCTTGCCCTCTTGAGCTGCGAGGACTTTTGAAGGAAGAGACCTCTGACATATGCCTTATGGGCATTCCAAAGTGTCTCCTCCGTGACTTTGCCATTATCATTGTGCTGATAATATTCAGCCAAAAGGGAGGAGATCTCATCAACCAGGTTCTGGTCCGCCAATAAAGCCGGATTTAGTCTCCAAGAAGCCGGGGGAGGGGTCTTGACCCCAAGTGTAGATCAAGGAACAACGGGGCATGATCAGACCACGTGATTAGGCCCACCTCGGCACCGACACAGGCTGACAGAGTCTCATCAGAGACCAAGAAGTAGTCTAGTCTAGAATATGACCTGTGCCGGTGCGAGAAGAAGGAGTAATCTCTTTCCGTGGTATGGATATAACGCCAGGGGTCATGCATACGATGCTCCCTAAATATGGGCCCTGACTCTTTAACTCGCCCCGATGACCCTCGAGAGCAATCCAGAGATCGGTCAGGGACCAGGTTGAAGTCCCCACAAATAACCCTATGGCCACCTCTCTGTGAAGATACTCTGTCCAGCAAGGAGCGGAGAAACCAGATCTGTCCCTCATTAGGGGCATATAGAGAGAGAAACAACATCAGAATCAGGGGACTCACTGAGGAGGTTTCAGCTCAGGACCTGGGGAGATCAATCCAAGATCTTTTCAAGCAGATATTGGGAGATGTAGGTTGCCCTGACATTGAATTGGACAGGGTCCATAGGGCCCTCTCCCCAAGACCCTCTACAGGGATGATGCCCAGGGATGTGATATGCAGAGTTCACTTTTTCACCATAAGAGACGCTATCATGAACGCTGCAAGACTCTCTGGCCCTATCACTTATGCCAATTCATCTGAGACTCTCCTCCCGGATTTAGCAAGGAGAACCCTTCAGCAAAGGAAAGGACTGAGGTCCCTGCTAGCAGTACTAAAGGACAAGGAGATCAAATATAGATGGGGCTTCCCCTTCCAATTGATAGCAACCAAGGATGGCCGCTCTGCATCCTTCCGTCGGCTTGCTGACCTCCCTGCATTTCTGAAAGCTTTGGATTTCCCGGAGGTGGAATTGCCGGACTGGCCTCGTCACCCGACCCTGCCGGCCCCCCAGATGAGATGGTCCAAATCCCCCAGGACAAATGTGCCTAGGGGTGCTCCTACTTGATTGGGCTTTTCTTTCTATGCTCTTTGTTTATATTTTTCACTATCTCTGTAACAGGAGGTTACTGTTAAGATGGCTGCCAGGATGGCTGCTAGCATCGAGCCCAAAGACTCCTAAAGATTCCTTGTGTTATTTGGAGGATGGTCATTACTGTGTTATACATCTCCCTCCTCTTTTCCTATACCTAACCTTTTCCATGCTGGTCCCTGCCTACCCACTCTTCCTTCCTTCTCCATAACTTATACAGCATCTGAGACGTGCATACATACACTATCTTTTGCACTACAAACTATCCTTCTGCACACCGTTTACTCCTAACTTTACACTATTATCCCTTTCTTCCATTTCTCTTCCCTGCCCTTGCTATCCCCCTTTACACCCCTCTTATCACATACTCTTTCCTCTCCCTTCTCTCCATCTCCACTTACACAATACGTGATCACCTCTCTTCTACATACCTATATTGTGGGAACACGTCTTGGATCTACTTCCCCCTCCCCCCCTCCCACTCTTTCTGGTCCATCCACTCCTCCCTGCTCATCCCTTAGTTCCCGGTTTATATTTCATGATTCCTAACTCCCTCTTCTCACTTAGATTTGACAATCCTATTTACTGTTATTTACTGTACTAAAATAATTTACTGATAACCGCACAACAAGTTTTGCCTGTCTGAGATCTTTGGGCGAGTTGCCCTATAGATGTTATATTATAGAAGCAGTTTCTATATGTTTAATGTTTCATTGTAGAGGGTGGGGGACAGGCGGTGGAATGCATGCTCTCAAGCCTGTTGGTCCTACGCCTTCCCCGAAGTGCTGGATAGGTGTTACTATCCATTCTTTGCACACCCTTTTTCTAGATAGAGCCACATGGCTCGATGTGGACATAGTTTAGTCCTCACTCACATGTGTTTTCACCTTTCTTTTTCTTTCCCTTTTCTTTTTCTGCTTTCATCTCCTAATTTCCTTCCCCCTTTATTCCTCTTCCCCCTCATCCTACTCTACCTACCTCTCACCCACCCTGGACTGGGACATCACATAAAATGAGACATCAAGGTTAATGCTAATAGGACGCATATATCTGATTTAAATTGTTGCTCTTTCAACGTGAGAGGATTGAACAAACCTGAAAAGAGACGGCAGGTTTTGATAGCGGCAAGGAGGTCCAAAATCCATATCCTGTTATTACAGGAGACACACTTCAGATCCGACGCTCTCCCAAAATTTAGTTCCAGAGACTTCCCGACCTGGCTGCATAGCACCAATCCTATATCCAAGTCTAAGGGAGTGTCGATAGCCTTTTCCAGGTCGTTTAATCCAGATATTCTAGACCAGAAATTTAGATCCAGGGGGAAGATACATCTTTATTAAAATAGCTTGGCAGTCTCATACCTATGTCATAGCTAACCTGTATTATCCTAATAAACATATGCTTCGATTCGGCACCAGGGTCCGAAGGTCACTTGACGAGTTCGCTGGCACCACACCTATCATCTTGGGGGAGAACTTCAACTTCCCATCAGATCCGAAAAGAGACACCTCTGCTGGTAAGTCGTATTTATCGGTACCATCTCTCCACCAACTATCTAAGCAATGGGATCCGTTACGTTTGGTAGATGTCTGGCGCATATTGCACCCAGACGATAAAGATTTTACGTTCTATTCACAATCTCACCTGGTGTATAGTAGGATAGACAAATTCATGATATCTCACTCATTACTGGATCGGGAGGTCAGATCTTCTATAGGAAATATCATCTGGTCAGACCACGCATCAATATACTTCTCCATGAAACTTGGTCCGCCGATCAGGAGGACATGGAGACTGAATGAGTACCTCCTAAAGGATCCCTCCTGTGTGGGAGACCTGACATCTGCGATCCAGAATTTCACCGTAGATCACAAACATGACACCACGTCCCCCCCTGTCCAATGGGAGTCTCTCAAAGCGGTATTGAGAGGTATCCTGATTTCACATTGGTCTAGAATCAAGAAGTTAAGGGCGCAGGAAATAGAATCCCTGCTTCAGGAAATCTCTGAACAGGAGGCTAAACATAAACTGGATCCTACCCCCACCATTTACGCTCAGCTGTCCCCTACAAGGCACAAATTACTCACGATTCTGGACCAAAAGGATAAAATACAAAGGGACAGGGTTAGCGCAAAATACTATTCCCTAGGCAACAAATCTGGCAAGTTGCTAGCCCGAGCATTTCACCCTAGAACACATCGTACCTTTATTTCACACTTGCTGACATCTACAGGAGACAAAATACACTCTACCAAGGAGATGGTGGGATGCTTCCGCTCCTTTTATGCATCCCTATACGACATACAGGGAGAGGGGTCAGATGTGCCTAATGTCACACCCAGACAACCATTTCAAGATTACATAAAAAAATTTGGTCCCCCTCCCACATCCGAAAAAAACGCGATGGACCTCTCCGCGGATTTTACGATAGACGAGGTGATAGTGACGGGGCAATTTAACTCTTCCACTCCTCCACCGGTCACTCCAAATCAGACTATGAACATATGGTACCAGATAAGAGTAAATCAGATGGAGAATCTGGTTCAAACTTAATATGTTCGTTGCTTTATTAAGCAATGGCAAGATATACACAGCAACTGAACTACATATCCGGGTACATCATCTTTTATAGTCCAGAAGATAAACATGTAAATGTCCAAAACGGGTGTATTTATGCTAAGAGTTTAGGTGGGATTACGCTAATGTCTATTTGTTAGTAATAAGTAATTCTTTGTCTTTCGTAAGTCCATCCTCCAATCAGTCCAGGTGTCATCTGGTATGCAGCCATCTCCAGTTTTCTCATGGCACAGCCTAGTACCAACAAAGCAGGCCTCTCTACTTCAAGGACAACTTGGTACATGGCATCTTGTTCCTTCAGCAGTCTTACATACATCTGCAAAACACCTTGTTTAGAACATATTCATGGATAGGGGAAGGGAAGCCAAAGGAGAGAGGTGAAAAAGAAGAGAAGGAAAGAATAAGAGAGAGAGAGAGAGAGATGAGAGAGATAAATAGATATATATATTTATCTTGAGTACATACCTGAACAGAAGAAAAACTTATTGTTCCATTTAATGCTATAAGCCAATATATTAGTTATAAAAGAAAAACAAATATAAAAGTATAAATGACATATATATATATATATACTATCAAATATAGGTAAAAATATATCTTTACCATATCTTTACCTCGACAATTTCCCCCCTAACAAGTAAGTTTTTTTTTCCTAAATCTATCCCTAAATTTATTTATAAGGGGTCCTTTGAGACTGTCCATGTGATGGGTAAGGGGACGAATTGGGCTTTTTCAGTCAGACGCCTCAGAAATCTCTTTCCTTGTGAAAGGCACCAAAGCATCTAGACCCCCTACACTGGCTCACATGGAGTTCTCCCCGCTGCACTGTCCCTAATTTAATTCCCTCAACTGCATCTGATGATGGGGGAAATTCTTCGATTGTCTGAGAGAAAGACCCTTGGGTATCTCCCCTAAACTGATACTTCCATCTGTCAATGGATCAGCTTCTGTAACCAACTGGAAAAGAAAGATATATCTACCCCAGCATTAGCTTTTAATTCTGCTGCCAACTTAGTAATTTTCTTAAGGGCTATTATGGTTTTCCCGTTTTCCCCTGAATTTTGCGGGATATATATATATACAGCATTCCTCCTCTCCCACCATTCCACAGACCCCGCCCTTTTCAGTTAGGAGCATATCAAGGGCCAATCTGTTTTGAAGAGTCATTCTAGTGTTGGGGCCTAATTCCTCAACTATACCCTGGAAAGCATCACGGCTATAATTGACGAACCTTTGCTCGCTATAATAGATATAATTGATCCAATCGACATTTTTATTAATTTATATCTGTGGAATTATGGAAGCAAAACCAGCATATATTTGATTTTGAGCCTTAAACTGGTCGGGGACCCCCCTTGGCACACCAATAGCATCTATATATATCTGGGGATCCTCCTCATAACCCATATGGAGTTGATCAACGCTTCTCCTTTTCTTAGTAGTCTCACTGGAAAACTCCGGGTCCCATGGTAAAATTTTGAACTGCATAGCCAATTTAATTAGAGTGCATTGACCTGTTCAGGCATCGGGCAACCTGCATTGGAGCTTACCATCCCCACACAACCAGTAAATACCATACACATATCGTATATGTTGGCTGAGTAAATTTATACTTACAGAGCTGTTTTCATTACAAAATCCCAATTTAAAGGTTCCTACTAACATATTACTGTTGTTGTCGGAGATATAGCATATATAATTGTCCTTCAATATAATCACTCCTTCTGGAATTCTCATCTTCGGCTCCTTGTGGATTAACGGAACATATTCTGGACAGTCAGTTGTATCTCTGCCTTTCAAAAAAAAATTCATTCAGATTCTACAGTTAAATTAATTTCGCTATTCATTGGCTGTTTTCAGAGTCCAATCTGTCGAAGGGGAAAGAAACTTCAAACATATTAGAAACAGCCTGTGGAATTGTGTATCAGGTTTACACTAATAGTAATATATAACCTTAAAGGTATAAGACACATTCCCCTTGAACATTTTATCATATACTACTATCATTATGGAGGGTATACAAAAGGATATAAACTTCTTAAATATCTGCAAATAAGCACAGTTATCCACAAGCGAGAGATACATTACAAAAATCATAACCCATTGATTTGTAAAGAGAAAGTACATAAGAACAAAAACATGAGATATACAGCCCTTTGACGATTGACCTGACCACGCATAATAGTCAAACAGATATAATAATATCAGACAATATAATTACACTTTAAACAATATAAATATACTTATCAGTAGTCATCCAACTTTCCTAAAAGACAGATCAAAGGGAAATAACAAAACAGCATAGCAAAAAGCATACAGCTATTCACTTATCATAATATGATTAGTATACAGTTAAGCAGGCAAGAACCACATTATTTACTCATTTGTTTACTTACTCTACTTAATAACATTTTAACTAGTATATATTTGACATTTATAATACCTTGGATAGAAGAAAGAGATTTACACATATATTAGGACAATTTTTATACAGTTTTCTTGGTTTCCTTGTCCGCTCACTATTTGCAATTTCCAAACCCATGGAGCGATCGCCGCTTGAAGCCCGTACCTTTCTGAGTTGGGTTGTGCGCAGGAATAATGCAGGATAGTATACACAGCTTACCTGTACCAGGAGCGAACTAGGAGGTACTCACCTAATCTCACCCGTGACCTATTTTGAGGCGTAAAGTGAGGCCAAGCAGAATCCAGTCTAACCTTTGCTGATAAGAGACATCATGGCCTGCCCTGTCCACTCTCACGACTCCTAGTTTAACACTGTTAGTGGTTCGGTCAGTCCCTATAAGGCAGTCGACTATAGAGAGAGCTCAGGCCGCCAGACGCAATCCGGCTGGGATGGGGCAACCACCCGCCACTATCTTTCCTACCTTTTGTGGTAGCTTGCCTTCTACCTCCGAGAGGACAGGACACCTGTGGTGATTGTCAGTGTGATTACACCATCCTAGACTGATAACATGGTGTCTACCTCACCGTAATATACCAATACTGCATTTAGTAGGCTTACCGTATTGTTAAGGAATTCTTCAACCGGAAATCGCTCCATTCGCTCAGAAAGTGCAAGTCAGAACCAAACATTCTGATTACCTCATGCGAGGATTCTACCTGCGTCCAATGTAAGAAATCATATCTCCTATACCTGAAAAACAACTCAAAAATCTATTAATATCAAAGATCAGAAAATTCTTATTCAACATTATAATTATAATTTTCTGCTAGTTATTTTGAATATATTTCTATTACTGGACAATAAATGGTAGAAAATACTATATGGGCGCTGTACATCAGAGCAGACATATGTAACATCACCTTTAATTCAAAATTCCTGCTATCAGCATTTTCTCTAGAAAGCCTCCGATAACGGACTACAAGAAATATTCTCACACAGTAGGGAACAAAGACTGCTCTGATAGAAAGAATTTAAGGAGGTGTGGAGGAGTGGTTCACTCCCTTCCATATTTTCAAATCCTTTGGCCTTGATGTACCTACAAAATGTCCATAAAGAATACACTCAGAAATATCAGTTCACCTTCCCACAGCATTAATATATGTATTATTTCCCCTTGGGCGCTCAGTATATTAATCTTCCCTCTAGGTAACTTAATTTTTGAACGGCCTGAATCATAAGAATATATTTGAGGATATCTTTGTTATCCTGACATTACGTCTTATATTTCAGCATATTACAGTTTACACAAACCTTTGTAAGATAATTTGAATACAAGAGAGCCCTAATTACAGCTTCATTTAATACTATATATATTAGTTATATCTCCCTAAAGCAGTTAAATCTACCTGGCGTCATACACACACACGCATCAGCATTGGTCTAGGACACTGGTCAAATTATTCCTAGACACAGGTTTAGCTACTTGAATCCCAGGGCAAACCAGGCATCCCCAGGGATTGACTCCTCAGCACATATTCTACAGGTCACCAGCCGCTCCCAGGTCTGCCATCACAGGTCCAGACCTCCAGAACAGCTACTGCACCAGAACACACCATCGCAAGTAACTTCAGGTTTAACCCGTCTTCCCCACTGGAGGGGCTACAAGAGCCTCAGTCTTCTAACCTCATATCTCTATACACACAAGCTAGGCACTACTTTTAGTACACATGCATACAAACTTTTTTTTTTTTTTTTTTTTTCGTATAAATCAATAAAAATCTGATTATTATTATTGCATCCAATATTAGGCATTATTATTAATACCAAACTACCATAAATGTGAAAAATCCATCTTTGCCTTTCAGAATCCCTGGAAAGATGGGTAAGATTCCAGTGTACATGTCACAGTGTGCAGATTCCACCCTTCACTCGGCCCCCCTCTCTCTGGCTTTCTCACTCTCTCCCTCCCCTCCTTTCAACACAGACAGCTTCTACAAGGTTACGCGCACACAGCTATTTAGATAAGGAAATCTGAAACTTATACAATAGGAAAAAAAGAAATCTTTCTCTTCCAAACATAGCTCACAAATTTGATTAACTGTTTCACACTTGTAGCTATATACAACTAACAACTCTAGCCATTATCTGAGACCCCGTGGCTTAATATCTAACTTTTCATTTATTCTTTATCACTTCAAGAACTTTCCATGACAGGAAAAATAGTAAAATATATTGATAGACGGACCGTGAACAGAGTGTAGTGACAGTCGGCATGACTTCAATGAAACAGAATAATCTCCATAAGATTATATACACTTTACCCTAATTTACCCTAACCATTCTGGAACTAGGAATTGCTTAATAAATTTTAACTTAACACACCCACACATCCGGGGATCTCATATCGCCGCCATGATAGGGTGGTGGCTGGGATAGCGTATTTATCAACAATGGCATGGCGGCCATTTTACACTGTACAAAATTATTGTTAGAAAGCAGCTTATAACCAAACACAGGCTCTGCATCATCCTTTCCTCTTTCTCCATCTACTTCTCTCCATTCCTCACTTTTCAGACTACATGCAACCCGTAAATAAGCTTGTGCCTGATCTAGCAGCCCTTGGTCTTTCAGCTTGCCTTTTTCTCTCTGGATGAGATTATTTCATATAGATAACTGCAATTTCCTTGACAAAGCAATCCTACCTACTTGTATAACTTTTTCACATTCTTAACAGCCTGTTTGCCTTCCCGTGATTCTACCACTATCTTTACTTCTACAGCATTTTCATCTAATGTATAGGGTACGGTTTTTTTTCCGCTTTAGGAGACGCAATCATGACGCACAGAATACTACGGCCTGCTGCAGCTCAGTCCGCTGACAGCGACAATCAACACTGTGCCCCTAAAGCGTGGTACGGCTCTTCACGCTCACTCCAAGCGTGGCACGGCTCTTCCGTTATCCAAGCGTGGCACGGCTCATCACGCTTACTCCAGCGTGGCACGGCTCATCACGCTTACTCCAAGCGTGGCACGGCTCATCACGCTTACTCCAAGCGTGCACGGCTCATCACGCTACTCCAAGCGTGGCACGGCTCATCACGCTTACTCCAAGCGTGGCACGGCTCATCACGCTTACTCCAAGCGTGGCACGGCTCATCACGCTTACTCCAAGCGTGGCACGGCTCATCACGCTTACTCCAAGCGTGGCATGGCTCTTCACGCTTACTATATTCTGCCCCTAGGCTAGATACCAGTGCTTACAGATTGTCCTGTCACGATATTCCAACCGGGAGGCAGTCTCCTCTCCCAAAATATAGGTGCCCAAACACCTTAGTCACTGCAGATATAATAATGTCTCCTATTTTCCTATCTACACCGTCCCCAATCTATACTCTTCTCAGTATCTCACAGTGTCTCTAGATTGGAATTTGAACAATGCAGTTAAACAACAGTCACGGGCAATAAAATTACACCTCAATTCACAAGCTAACAGCAGGCACAGAAAGGGTTAATTTGCAAGTGAGGAATGAATGATGACCGTGGAGGAGGCGTGGTGCATGAGCGAGCACATGCATAAGGCAATATATCTCGCGTTGCTGGTTCGGAACATAGCTCTGGATCACGCTTAGTCTCACCACTCGACCGGTACCCCCCCTAGACCCAAAGGACACCCCAGACTTAACCAATATCGGCTGAAACACTGTAAGGCGACACACATATGAATGCGATCTCCACTTACCGTGTTTGGAGGTCGACCAGGGGTCAGCCGATACGGGCGTCATCCAGGGGCATCCGGGCACGGGTCCGTGGGGGTCGCGGATCACTGGCTATGTCCCATCTGGGTCGCCAATTGACGGGGCAATTTAACTCTTCCACTCCTCCACCGGTCACTCCAAATCAGACTATGAACATATGGTACCAGATAAGAGTAAATCAGATGGAGAATCTGGTTCAAACTTAATATGTTCGTTGCTTTATTAAGCAATGGCAAGATATACACAGCAACTGAACTACATATCCGGGTACATCATCTTTTATAGTCCAGAAGATAAACATGTAAATGTCCAAAACGGGGTGTATTTATGCTAAGAGTTTAGGTGGGATTACGCTAATGTCTATTTGTTAGTAATAAGTAATTCTTTGTCTTTCGTAAGTCCATCCTCCAATCAGTCCAGGTGTCATCTGGTATGCAGCCATCTCCAGTTTTCTCATGGCACAGCCTAGTACCAACAAAGCAGGCCTCTCTACTTCAAGGACAACTTGGTACATGGCATCTTGTTCCTTCAGCAGTCTTACATACATCTGCAAAACACCTTGTTTAGAACATATTCATGGATAGGGGGAAGGGAAGCCAAAGGAGAGAGGTGAAAAAGAAGAGAAGGAAAGAATAAGAGAGAGAGAGAGAGAGATGAGAGAGATAAATAGATATATATATTTATCTTGAGTACATACCTGAACAGAAGAAAAACTTATTGTTCCATTTAATGCTATAAGCCAATATATTAGTTATAAAAGAAAAACAAATATAAAAGTATAAATGACATAGATATATATAATATATATACTATCAAATATAGGTAAAAATATATCTTTACCATATCTTTACCTCGACAATAGAAGTGATTAAATCACTCAAAAGGGGAAAGTGTCCTGGACCAGATGGGTACTCCTCGGGTTTTTTTCAAGATGTTTTTGGATGCCCTAGCCCCTCGGTTCCTAGAGGTGTGCAATAGCGTATCCAAGGGGAAGAACTTCCCTCCCCAAGCCCTGATGGCCCACATCGTGGTCCTCCTGAAGCCCGGAAAGGACCCATCACTATGCGGCAGTTACAGGCCAATTTCGCTAATGAATATAGATGTGAAAATGTTTTCTAAATTAACAGCGAATAGGTTGAAAACACATATGCCCTCCCTGATAAATATAGAACAGGTGGGTTTTGTCCCCGGAAGAGAAGCTCAAGATAATGTGATTAGATCTACCGCTCTTATTGATAGAGCGAGGAGGAAGTGGACCCCCATGTGCATCCTGTCCATTGATGCCGAAAAGGCCTTCAACAGGGTGCACTGGGGCTTCCTATTTGAGTCCCTCACACACATAGGTCTGGAAGAGGTAATGCTCCAAAGAATTAGAGCCTTTTAGACGGCCCCAATGGCAAGGGTTCAGGTCAACGGATTCTTATCTGAGCCCTTCCCTATTAAAACTGGTACACGCCAGGGGTGCCCCCTTTCACCTCTAATGTATATCATTTGCATGGAGTCCCTGACCGAGGCCCTCAGATCTAATCCGGTAATTCGGGGAGTGGAGACGAAGTACAGAGAGCACAAACTTGCACTGTTTGCAGACGATTTGTTGTTATTTGTAACGAATCCTCTGATATCTATTCCTAATATTATAGAGGAATTATCTACCTATGGCTCTTTGAGCAATTTTAAAATGAATGCCTCCAAATCAGAAGTGCTCAACGTCTCCCTCCCTGACCTAGTGGTGACCTCACTAAAATTGCAGTTCCCCTTCACTTGGAGACGAGATGACCTCACCTACCTGGGGATGAAACTGACAAGGGACCCAAATGACCTGTACTCACGTAACTTCTTGCCTTTACTTTCCAAACTGGAGAGAGAGCTGAGAACCTGGAATGGCCTTGCTTTATCATGGTGGGGTAGGATCCACTCCATCAAAATGGACCTGCTGCCCCGACTTCTTTATCACTTCCAAGCCATCCCAATAGCTCTACCTGCCTCCTTTTTCTCAAGGCTAAAGACGATGATTACTCAATTTATATGGGACCACAAACATCCCCGACTTTCCCAATGCCTCCTGACTGGGGGAGTGGAGGAAGGGGGGAGTGGGACTGCCCAACCTGATGATCTACCACCTGGCGTCTCTAGGTAAATGTGTGCTTGACTTGTTTAGAAGGGTGGGGAGACAATTATGGGTGGATGTTGAGATGTCAGATGAGGGGGATTATCCGTTGGCGGCGATCCGGCTCTTCCACACACTCCCATCTACACATCTGCCCTTTATTTCGACTCAATTACTTTCTTTTCTCAAAAAGAACAATTCCACCCTCCATCTGACGACGCAGCCAGGGCCTCTGACTCCCGTACTTGGTAACCCTTCCTTTCGGTGGGAGCCCAGTGGTGACTCTTTTCTGGGAGTCCCCTGCCATCCTAGCCCGGTAGTGAATGACTATATTACCCATACAGGGGTGAAGACCTTGTCAGCCCTATTTCAGGTGACACCTATTCCCCCAGGGGCATGGCTGCAATATGCCGCGTTGTCTGGTTTCATTCGCTCCCTGGGATGGGAGGCGGTCAGTAGACCTCTGACGGCCTTCGAACAGCTATGCATGACGAGAGAAGTGGTCCCACATACAATCTCGGTATTATATACCATGTTCAGGAAAGAACGTAATGTTACTGACCCATACCAACCCAAGTTTAAAATCAAATGGGAAAGGGACCTCCAGATCTCGATATCTCAAGCGGATTGGGAGAAAATTTATCTATTCACAAGGAAGTCGACCTCATCGGCGACTACCCAGGAGAGAAACTACAGAGTGATGGCCAGGTGGTACCGATGCCCATCAGAACTTCATACAATATTCCCATCAGTATCTGATAGGTGCTGGCGATGCTAGGAGGCTTCTGGCACATACCTACACATTTGGTGGGAATGCCGACTTGTTTGACCGTTCTGGACACAGGTGGCGGAACTGATCAAGATGTTATCCACCTTTGACTTGATCATGACGGCACCTGTGGCTCTCTTGAGCATGTTAGACATACCCATATCAAAGTACAAAGCTGGATTGTCCAGGTATGTCTTATCTGCTGCCAGGACGGTTATAGCTAGAAAATGGAAAAATGTGACCAGTCCATCTAAATCGGAACTGGTAGCCGAACTGGATCAGATTTGCAGGTTAGAAGAATTGGCTAGTCAGAGCTCGCCAGACGCTGATAGCGTAGAAAGAAATGACCGCCTATGGCAATCATGGATCTTTTATAGAGATTTGGAATCCCTGAAGTTGTGGCTGACCCGTGATGCCAATGAAAATACCTCCTAGACATTTCCACAGGACAGAAGTACACTGAGCTGCTGGCTGATTTTCTGCTAAGGAAAAAAAAAAAAAAAAAAAAAAAAAACTCTTTATATCTGATTTTCTAGCGAGTGTGACAGAGCGCAAGTGCGACAGAAGTAAGTGTGTGACTTGTGATTCAGTGACTTTGGATTCAGGGAGTTTGGAAGGGAGGAATTACTGAATTGTTGGTTGTATTTTATTAATACTTTGCATTTTTTTACTTATCATTTCTGTCTAGTGCAATCCCCATTAGGAAATGAGCTCCATGATTGGCAATGCCATCCAGTGTACATCTTGCCACATGTATGCATTCCTTGACCAGCCGGTCGAGGGTGCATACTACTGTGTGAGATGTGAGTACGTTGTGCATTTGGAAGCCCAGATACTGGACCTAAATGAACAACTGACAACGCTGAGATCCATAGACAATATGGAAAGGAGTCTGCTGCTCACTGAACAGCTGCTCAATGGGATAGATGTGGGGGAGGATGGTAGTATGGAGCTGCAGGACCGTGAGGTAGCTAGCTGGGTGACAGTTAGAAGGCGGGGTAGAGGGAAGGGTGCCAGGGAGGCTAGCCCTGATCTGGCACACCCCAATAAATTTGCTATGTTGGCAGATGAGGGGGGTGTGAGTTCAGGTACAGCACTGCTGCAACAGGGCATGACCTCTGAAAGCCAGAGGAGTGTCTGCTCCAGTAAGGGGGAAAACAGGAGAGTAGAGCAGGCCAGACAGGTGCTGGTAGTGGGGGACTCAATTATTAGGGGAATAGATAGGGCAATCTGTCACAAAAACAGGGATCGTCGAACAGTGTGCTGCCTACCGGGCACATCGCTGATCGGGTTGACAGATTACTGGGAGGGGCTGGTGAGGACCCAGCGGTCATGGTGCACATTGGCACAAATGACAAAGTTAGAGGTAAGTGGAAGGTCCTTAAAGATGATTTCAGGGAATTAGGCTGCAAGCTTAAGGCAAGGACCTCCAAGGTAGTATTCTCTGAAATACTGCCTGTACCACGTGCCACACCAGAGAGGCAAAGGGAGATTAGGGAGATAAATAAGTGGCTCAGGAATTGGTGTAGGAAGGTGGGGTTTGGGTTCCTGGAGAACTGGGCCGACTTCTCTGTTGGCTACAGGTTCTATGCTAGGGACGGGCTGCACCTCAATGGGGAGGGTGCAGCTGTGCTAGGGGAGAAAATGGCTAGAAGGTTGGAGGAGTGTTTAAACTAGGGATTGGGGGGGAGGGTATTCATTGTATAGGAGGGGAAGATAGTGTAAACAGTAACCTGGGCACAAGTAATAAAATTGGGGGTGGCATGGGGGTGGGGTTAGAACAGTCAATCTAGTAGGAAGGAATAGAGGTAAAGAGAGATGCATAAAGTGCATGTTCACTAATGCCAGAAGCCTCACCAACAAAATGGAGGAATTAGAATTGATTTTGTTGGAAAATAATTATGACATGGTGGGGATTTCGGAGACTTGGCTGGACGAGAGCCATGACTGGGCTGTTAATTTACAGGGCTATTGTCTGTTCAGAAATGACCGTACAAATAGGCGAGGAGGAGGTGTATGTTTATACGTAAAATCATCCTTAAAACCCATCCTGCGTGATAATATAGGTGAATCTAATGGAAATGTAGAGTCCCTGTGGGTGGAGATAAGGGGAGGGGGGAAAAAATAATAAATTACTGATAGGGGTTTGTTATAAGTCCCCAACAATAATGGAAGTGGAGGAGAATATCCTCATAAAGCAAATAGATGAAGCAGCGACTCAGGGAGAAGTCATTATTATGGGGGACTTCAACTACCCTGAAATACTTTGGGGATCAGAAACCTGCAGTTCCAGCAAAGGTAATAAGTTTTTGAAAACTATGAGAGACAATTACCTTTCACAACTGGTTCAGGACCCAACAAGAAGGGGGGCACTGCTGGACCTAATATTAACCAACAGGCCGGACTGGGCTATCAAATATACGGGTTGGAGGTCACTTGGGTAATAGTGATCATAACTTAATAAGCTTTCAAGTATCCTTTACTAAGACGTGTAGTAGAGGGGCTACAAGGACACTAAACTTCAGGAAGGCAAATTTCCAACGGTTGAGAGATGATCTTAGTGCAATAAACTGGGACGATGTCCTGAGACATAAAAGTACACAACACAAATGGGAGATGTTTATTAGCATCCTGAATAGGACCTGTGCACAATATATACCCTATGGGAATAAGCATGCTAGAAATAGGAGGAAACCACTATGGCTAAATAAAGCGGTAAGAAGTGCAATATGTGACAAAAAGAAAGCATTTAGGGAATTAAAGCAAGTAGGTAGTGATGAAGCATTAAATAAATACAGAAAATTAAATAACATTTGTAAAAAGCAAATCAAGGCAGCAAAGATTGAGACAGAGAGACTCATTGCCAGAGAAAGTAAAAAGAATCCCAAAATATTTTTTAACTACATAAATAGTAAGAAACTAAAAAATGATGGTGTTGGCCCCTTTAAAAATAGTCTGGGTGAAATGGTGGATGAGGATGAGGAAAAAGCCAATATGCTAAATGACTTTTTTTCAACAGTATTTACACAAGAAAATCCCATGACAGACAATATGATCAGTGATAACAAAAAGTCTCAATTAAATGTCACCTGCTTAACCCAAGAGGAAGTACGGCATCGTCTAAAAATCACTAAAATTGACAAATCCCCGGGCCCGGATGGGATACACCCCAGAGTGCTGCAGGAATTAAGTACTATCATAGATAGACCATTATTTTTAATATTTAAAGATTCCATAATTACACGGTCTGTACCACAGGACTGGCGTATAGCAAATGTGGTGCCAATATTCAAAAAGGGGACAAAAACTGAACTTGGAAATTATAGGCCAGTAAGCTTAACCTCTACGGTGGGTAAAATCCTCGAGGGTTTTCTAAGAGATGCTATACTGGAGTATCTGAAGAAAAATAACCTCATGACCCATCATCAACATGGTTTTACGAGGGACCGTTCCTGTCAAACTAATCTGATAAGCTTCTATGAAGAAGTAAGTTCTGGACTGGACCAAGGAAATGCAGTGGATGTGGTGTATATGGACTTTTCAAAAGCTTTTGATACGGTGCCACACAAAAGGTTGATACATAAAATGAGGGCAATGGGGATAGGGGAAAATATGTGTAAGTGGGTTAAGAACTGGCTTAGTGATAGGAAACAAAGGGTGGTTATTAATGGAACACACTCAGAATGGGTCACAGTTAACAGTGGGGTACCAAAGGGGTCAGTGTTGGGCCCGCTTCTATTTAATATATTTATTAATGACCTTGTAGGGGGCATACAGAGTAGAATCTCAATATTTGCAGATGACACTAAACTCTGCAGGGTAAGCAATACAGAGGAGGACAATTTTATATTACAGGAGGATTTATGTAAACTAGAAGCTTGGGTTGCTAAATGGCAAATGCGCTTTAATGGGGATAAATGTAAAGTTATGCACTTGGGCAGAGGAAACAAAAGGTATAATTATGTGCTTAATTGTAAAACACTGGGCAAAACTGTCACTGAAAAAGACCTGGGTGTATGGGTAGATGACAAACTCACATTTAGTGGCCAGTGTCAGGCAGCTGCTGCAAAGGCAAATAAAATAATGGGATGCATTAAAAGAGGCATAGATGCTCATGAGGAGAACATAATTTTACCTCTATACAAGTCACTAGTGCGACCACACTTAGAATACTGTGTACAATTCTGGTCTCCGGTGTATAAGAAAGACATAGCTGAACTAGAGCGGGTCCAGAGAAGAGCGACAAAAGTCATTAGAGGACTAAGGGGTCTGCAATACCAAGACAGGTTATTAAACTTGGGGTTATTTAGCTTGGAAAAACGAAGGCTTAGGGGTGATCTTATAATAATGTATAAATATATGAGGGGACAGTACAGAGACCTTTCTAATGATCTCTTTACTCTTAGGCCTGAGACTGGGACAAGGGGGCATCCTCTACGTCTGGAGGAAAGAAGGTTTAATCATAATCACAGACGCGGATTCTTTACTGTAAGAGCAGTGAGACTATGGAACTCTCTGCCACATGCTGTTATAATGAGTGAGTCACTACTAACATTTAAGAAGGGCCTGGATGCCTTTCTTGAAAACTATAATATTACCAGTTATACATACTAGATTCTTTGATAGGGCGTTGATCCAGGGAATTAGTCTGATTGCCGTATCTGGAGTCAGGAAGGAATTTTTTCCCCCAATGTGGAGCTTAGTGTTGCCACATGGGGTTTTTTTTTTGCCTTCCTCTGGATCAACATGTTAGGCTATGGGTTGAACTAGATGGACTTAAAGTCTTCCTTCAACCTTAAAAACTATGTTACTATGTTACTATGTAATGTGGGTGCCCCCCACGCTGCTGTGTAGTCATAACATCCTCTCACATATCCTTGCCATGAGAAATAACACAGCGTGTTGTTCCAGTCCATCCACCTCCAATCCCTCTCCCCTTCCCTATTAAGGGAGTGACCGTCTAAACCCATTCCCTCCCCCCACAATCCCCCCCTTACCTTCTCTGTCTATCACACTATTCTATTCCCCGCTATACTTACCCTTTTCTGTCTATTCATCTCTTAATCTTTTTAGATTATGATTTATTATCAGGTCTCCTCCCTGTGGAGACCTTCAAGAAGTTGCCTTACTTATACTGTTTATTTTTTGTTTCTTAGACCTATTGTGCCTTTTTGAGGATAGGCCAATTATTCTTTGAGGTCAATTGTAAGTTGGCTAAATGACCAAACTGTATACTCTATTGTAACCCCAGCTGTGAAATCTTTACTGCCAAACATTGTTATATATTTTACATAAATAAAATCTGATTTAACCAAAAAATAAGCCCCCATAGGGCTTCTCCGCCTAACGGGGGGAGAATAAGGAAGGCTAAAGCACCCTCCTAACATCCAGAGCCACGAAGTGTAAAGAAAGAGGAACCCTGCAGTCAGTGGTGTAACTTCAGGCCCAGGGGCCCCGATGCGAAAGCTCCAACGGGGCCCCCAATTATTGCAAATTTTTAATAACATTAGTCTTTTTCTATAGGGCAAAAGGACTTTTGGGGCCCCCTAGGCTGCAGGGCCCAGGTGCGATCGCAACCCCTGCACCTGTTGTAGTTACGCCCCTGCCTGCAGTCCCTCAACCAGGCTGCAGAGCAGTTCTGGAATGAAACCTCTTTGGCGGAGAAAAGAGGTTCCCACCGAGATCAACTCAGTTGTCTCCAATAGAGTTCCCAAAAGTACTCCTAGATGGGACAGATTAAAGTGAAGTCCAATGTTCAGCTGTTCACGTTTGGACCAGAGGGAGATGAGCCCGACCTATCCCGCCTCGGTGAACGAGAGACTCCTCCGATGCTAGGGTTAGGCGCCATTGTTTCATAGCTTTTCCCAGTTGCGAGGGGAGATAAACATGTGGGATGATCCCTTATAATGAAACTTCAGTCTCACAGGGGTTCCCCAACTGTAGGTGATTCCTTTTTCCCTGAGCACCTTGCAATAGGGGGCAAACTCCCTTCTGCGAGCCAGGGTTCCTGGTGAAAGATCTGGGAAAGTCTTAATAGATTCATATGGAGACGGTGGTGCGTCCATCTGTCGTACAGTTTGCATAACCAAGTCTCTGGTCTTAATGGAGTCAAAGAAGCTAGAATGTCTCTGGCGAGATCTTTGTTAATGTGGGGGAGTTTGGGGGTGCGGAAAATCTTTGTAAATCCCATATCAGATTGAGGACAGTCCAGGAGAAGCTTCCCTAAAAACTCCAGCAGCACCTCTCCCAGGTTTTCCCCTGCCTCAGACTCCGGAAATCCTCTAAATCGAATATTGTTTTGTCTGGATTTATCATCTAGGTCCCACATTTTAAGTTTGAGAAGCTTGATTTCACCAGCCATGGTTGAGTGATCATCTGCTAGGGCATTGTGAGCTGTGGCGTATTCGGCCATTTTTTCCTCTATATGGAGAGTGCGCTCTCCCAGAGCAAACAGGTCATCTCCTTTATGGATTGCCTCATAGTGTCCATAAAATCTGTAAGGAAGCCTTGAGTTACCGGAGAGTCTCTCCCCGCATCGTGAGTTCTCTCCACTGACACACGGGGGGGCCGAGGCTTGTTTGCAGGGGCTGAGGGGCGTGGGGAGGATGGCGCCATGTTAGCAGACGCAGGATGCTTATCTGGCGGGAAGAAGTCCGTTACCTTGGACGTATCTCCGCGCCTGCAGGAGGGACCCCTGCGCATCTCCGTGACCTCAAATTTCCAGGCAAGGCAGGTACAATGATCAGGCAGCTGAGGGGGACTGTAGAGTGCCGCTTTCCCCGGAGTACGAGCGGGAGCTCAGGAACTTGCGACCGGCGCCATAGGCTTCCAAGTCACGCCCCCCGCTTGGTTGCCTTCTATAGGGAGAGCATGCTGTGCTTTGTCAGAGGGTTGAAATTGATTGTTTGTTGGCAACACCTTCAAATAGCCACTAGATGGCGCATCCAGGCTGTATTATATCTTACTTGGGTGTGGAGAGAGATAGTTAAGCGTAATGGGTCTAACTGGTCACCAGGTGGCAGTACTAGGCTTTGCATGTATAACGTTAGGCAATGTCTCTATATGTCCACTAGGTGTCACCCCAATCCTGCAGATTGTGTATATAGTGAAACATAAAATGGAGTTGTTCACTGGGGTGAGGATCAAAGAGGGAGAGACTGTATAATGGCGCTGTAATAGCGCTGTATTTGCGTCCACCTTGTGTCAGCCTGCCTAGGTGCCGGTCTCTCTGCTTCCCTCTGTCACCCGGCACTGAGTCCTGAGCTTCACTCCTCACTCCCCTCCAGGCTTCCTTTCCTCTTCTCAGCCTCCTCGGCACCGCTCCCGCCACCTCCCGTCTCTACAGCTTGTACCTGGTTCCTCCAGCCGCCTCTCTCCAGTGGTGATCGTTTCTCCTGGGTGTTATATGATGCCCTGCAGGTACCGCTGTCTCCTCCGCTGCTTCCACAAACTCTGGCGCAGGGGGGTCCACGAGGTGGGTCTGTGCTTGAAAATGCCGCCTTGTGCTCGCTGCTGGCTGCTGTCTCTGCCGCGCCACTGCCTCCAGAGGTCCTGGAGTAGGGTCCTCGGGTCTTCACCGGGGTTAAGTGAAGCCCCTCTTTCCCTGAGTGAGTGAAGGGAGTAAAATCACTCAGTCTACCAGTGTTTTGTGTAGTTTTCGGCTGATTTTAGTGGCCTTAGGACGGGAGCTGTATCACAGCACGTCCTTCTCCTTTGCTCCAGATCTGGCATTTTGCCGCATCTGCCAGAACACTTGCAGCAAGATTGTGTTCAACCTAATTCATTCCTTATTGCAGACATGTTCAGCACTTGCAGTTTGGCACTTGCGGCGAGTAAAAAAAAACGCTGCTAGCCGCGTTTTTTGACTCGCTGCAAGTGCAGAACCACAAGTGCCGCACATGTCTGCAAGTCCCATAAGGAATGAATTAGGTCAAACGCAGACCTGCCAAGAAACGCAGAAGTGAAAGCAGCCTTACCTATTTTAACTGCTTGGTGTCTTTGAAAACCTGAAGAAGCTCAAAGACTGAACCTATGTGCAGCAAGTGCAGGTGTTCATTCTTTTAGTTTTTTATTAGCACTTAAATTTAAGCGTGTTAAGGTACCTTTACACGCCGCAATATCTGCTGGCGATATGAGGCAATCTAACGTGCGCGTGCACGTTTTTCATGGTTGCCTCATCACCGATGGCGTTCTTACACGCCGCAGTTTCGCCCTCAACCTAAGGCGATGTGTGCCCCGGAAATCACCTCACCCACAGCGGAACCAATCCGGTCGCCTTCCCTCGCCGCTTCACACGCCGCAATCCCCAAAGCAATGTGGGCGTACATGTTCAGCGGGGCGAGAACATAGGCGTGCCAGACTGGTTTACACCGCGCCCCAATCACGCTCATTGGACAACGCAATAGCGTTATGATTGGGCAGCCTGCTCTGGAAGGCTGGCTAATACATGACGCCATTGTCTATCGGAGTTTGTGATTAATACACGCTGGTGTCGTCGATAGTGGCTACTGCGACACACTTTCGAGGCGCAAAAGCGTCACACAGGAGCGGTTTTTGTGCAGGACAGTGGCTTACACTACACAATGGCTATGTGTGTTTGTAGCTGATGGCGGGAACATACAAACCACACTATGCATATATGTGCCTACATTGGTCCTGCCATGGCACAGCTGCCATGGCTGAACTGAACTAAGTGTGTGTACAGATTTTTTTGTGTGTGTGTACTGGACTGTACCTACATCCCCCACAAGCACCATTGCATTCTCCATGTGTGTGGACACCTTCCCATGTGGCCAAACACATCATAATGGATATGTACACACAGTCACGGCATACAGTGTGGGCCAAAGGGCTGGACCTGTGTACTGGACATTAGCAGACAATGCTGCACGGACCCATCAATACCATTTTACGGATCACATACCTCTATGCACAGTATAAAGCTATGTGGAACTGCCCTGGATTCCAAAGTAACGACAGACACAGTTAGTTGTTTTTTTTTTTGTTTAGTTTGTCTTTTTGTGTACACAAAAATTGTGTAGCACAACACACACAAAACAAAAAAAACACAAGTGTCAACATCACACAAACAATTTCAACATGATGAGAAATAGTGGGCAGAAACAAACATTTTACAGTACAGAACCCAAACTAACTAACTAACTAATTAATTAATGTTTCTACCCCCAAACACAAGCAGAAGCCTCATGGTGCAGCCACCCTGGTGACTCCACCCTCCTCATCATGTTGCTGCCTCACAACACCAGCCACCCTACACCTGCTGGTGCTGCCGGGCCACTGCCCAGGCCATTAAATTAGGAGCAGTATGTGTCGCTGCTGCTCCTGGCATCCTGCTGACTCAGCTCAGCGGCTGGAGTGGCGCCACACCATGGTCGGTAGCACGCCAATCCCTGGGACAGACCTCCCTTGTTGTGGGGTCCACTGAATCCACGTAACTTGCCGGCATGTATGATGACCGATCCCTACGACGCAGGAAGTTATGCAGCACACAGCAGGCCAGCACTATTATTATTATTTATTTATATAGCGCCATTGGTTCCATGGCGCTTTACATGTGTAAGGGCAGAACAAGGACGAGAACATAAATAACAAGGACTATAGATTCCACTATCATATGCATACACGTATGAAACAAGTGGAATGCATTGGCCATGATCCCGAACGCATTTTCAACCACACGGCGGGCCCGGGATAGCCGGTAATTGAAAATACGCTGCTCAGAAGTAAGCGTCCTCTGGGGATATGGCCCTAGTAGGTGAGCCTGAAGTGGGAAGGCTTCATCCCCCGCAAATGCAAAGTTGAGATGATGGGTTGTCTCATCATTTGAGGGCAAATTCAGACCACCTCTCCTTAGGTCTTGGGCCAAGGAGCAGTGTGCAAACACCCCCCCATCAGAGACACGCCCGTTCATTCCAACGTCCACATAGAGGAACTCATATTGAGCGTCCACCAGGGTCATGACGACCACAATAAAATATCCTTTGTAAATTATAATACAAGGACCCTGAGTTGGGGGGTCTAGTGATCCTCACGTGCTTACCATCCAATGCACCTCTGCAGTTAGGAAATTGCCAGCGGTCCTCAAACCCGCTAGCGACATCCATCCATTCAGTGGGGGTTGTTGGGAACTGCATGTAGGATGGCAGCAGACTACTCCAGATGGCCTCACATGTCTAGGATCAGGCGGCTCAGCAGGGACACTGACAAACGTGAAGTGTGTTGCAGATCTGTCATTGACCTGTTGTCAGGAACCGAAATTACAGCCAAATGCTCCTCAGGTGGCACAGATTGACGCATCAAAGTGTCCTGTCGGACTATCAACAGCCTTATGCTTTCCAACAGGAATGTGACCTAGTCCTTGGACATACAGAGATAGTTCCTGAAATCATGCGGACTCCCATGCTCCAGCTCACGAACCAGCCGCATGTGGCTCCAGGTCTCCCGTTGCAGAAGCCAATCCCGAGCCCACACACGCTGTGGTCTGTGAGCCCGCAACCTCTCATATCTATCCTCCAGCCACAATTCCTCTTCCACCAAGGCAAGAGCCACAATAGCATCTGCAAATGTGAGGAAATTAAACATCACTACAAGAATGCTTCATCACACATCCCCAAAACCCACCACCTCCTTCCCTATACATTTCCTAGGCACTTTACAACATCCTACCCAAGTGTGCCGATATGCCCACCCACATACATATATAGCACCATTGAAGGGCCAAACACAACATTGCACTGCCTGACAACCACATCTGCTCACACTACACCCCTGGCCCTCCTCAAAAAATACATCTCCATCGTAAAAATGGACACATCATGAGCATACCCCCATATACCTGCCCATAATGTTCAGGTATGACCACAAGGCGTGGCAAAATAGTTAGGTCACATTAAACATATCATGGTTGTTACCAACTCTATACAATTACATTATACACGTACCCCAGCCATTGTGTGTTATTGACAAAATAGCAGCCCACGCAGCAGACTATTGAATACTTATCATGTCCAAGAGACATCCCTGAGGTGTTGAGAACGCCGATCTTCAGAGGCAGACATTTGCAGAAGCCACATGGCCCACTCCACATCTCGGTATGGCCAGAATAGTCCCATTGTGTGTGGTAAACGACAGTACTATGTGCCCACAATTCAGATGATCAACGCAACTAAAGACACATGCATCCTTCAAACATGATCCTGTATGGTAAAGGTAAAATGGCTTGTCAATGAGGAGTGTGTTTAGGGTGACCAAACACTCATGCATCCATTTGCCAGTACACAATTGAGCTATCAAACACACCATCATTACTAACGACATACCCCACCACTTGGGCGTCAGCTACACTACACAATAACGATCTGTAATGCTAAGCTGCTTTAACTGCAACCCAGCCATATCACAGTTCATGTGTGCACATCAGTACTTACTTAATGACTCTGGGCAGCAAGTGTGGCCTACCTTGGTCGTGAGCTCTTTTTATATGGTAACCAACCAATCAGACAGCAGCGGCGTCTTGTAATCGACGTAGCTGCCTGGGCGTACGCAGGTGCCACCAATGATTATGCGCCAGTGCGGTTTTTTATTGGTCATGTTGTGTTTAAATATGGAGGTGCTGGGGCGACACCCATGCTCCTATTTCAATGTGCATTGTGCTAGTAGCGTCTCATCACAAGAACTCTGTTGGACAGACGGTAAGCGGGGGGACATGCTCTTGTGCATTCCTGTACGTTAGTTTCTGTGTGCTGCAGACCCATATGTTGGCAGATGTTTGGCCGCCTTATGTACAGCTTTATGTAGCGTCCGGTAGAAGTGTATTTTGCGACGGCTACGCATCGTAACTACCCTCCGTGTCCTGTAGCACACATAATGTTCCTGGAGATCATTGGCAGGATAATGTGTACTACAGCACTATGATTAGACATAAATATGTGTTCATCTCATGAGTGTGTGTTAATTTTGGTGGTAAGCCCATGTGTGCCATTTGTCAATTACAGACCTTGCAATTTCTCCCAGCACT
This sequence comes from Allobates femoralis, assembly GCA_033576535.1. Lineage (NCBI taxonomy): Eukaryota > Metazoa > Chordata > Amphibia > Anura > Aromobatidae > Allobates > Allobates femoralis. The sequence continues at coordinate 130,676,004 of JARQOC010000011.1, forward strand.
GGGCGAAAATACATATAGCCCATGCCATGTCCTGCATGCCCCATGTATGTCCACATGTTAAGGCCTGAATATGCTATATATAAAATCTGTCACACCAAAATGATGAAAAATAGGAGAACAAAAATTCAAGAAGTCGCTTTTATTTGTGTAACGGACACAGCAGAAATCATATTCTTTTCATAGATTTGTTAAAATTTCGACCAATAGGTCTTCTTCAAAACATAACTGGAAACAAGGAATAACATACAAAAATGTAAGTATGCAAGAATAATAACAAACACAACAGTACCTCCTGGTCAAACAAATAATCGACTACTCTCTCTTGTACACAGTAATACTAATGAAATAAGAATTATCCCCCAGGACCAATCTTTACCGCTCAGGGACTCTTCTATATACAAAAAAAATAATAACATAGTTGAATAAAATCCAAGAACAAAAAGGATTACCTTTATGATTGTATATATTTATATAGACCCAATAACAGGACTAGATTTAAGCAGTGTCTAAAAAGAAAAAATGATATTACAATCATTCCCATGTACATAATAGAAGAAAAGCAAGGATGATGAACTGAAAATAGTCCTATTATGTATAATGTACGGTATATAACGAAGCTGTACAAAATATACATTAAATAAATTAAACGACCTGTTTCAGGGAACTATAACACGGAATTTTTATGGAATAAATAATACCGATTGATCTCACATACATAGTGACCTGTAGGCGATAAGGACCCATATGCTTGGATATATAATTGTATACCTGTATCCACAAAAGAATAAAGTGTGCGTCTAATCAGTGCGACAAGAACACGTGATATATAGTACTGGCTAGCACTGTGTTAAAACCAAAACAGGGAATTAATGAACATAAAAAGAAAACCTTCCCATATCTCGTGTATCTAATCTTACAGAGAACTGTTTCTGACCTCCAGCAGATGAGTCAACACTTTATAAAGCAACACTAGGACCTCTTTTGTCTTTTATAAGAAACTAGCTGTAGTACCCGGCTACGCCCGGGTTAATAAATAACTGCTGTTAGCTATAACAAAATAGAATTTTAATATGTCATATTAATGACGTAGGAAAATAGAAGCTGAGCTGTGATTGATTGCTATAGGCAGCCTAATAAATCTCCAGCCAACAGTAAACCCTCCCCTGGCCGGGCAGTATATGTTACCTCACACATACACATAATAGACAGCTCATGTGACTGACATCTGCCTTAATTCCCTATATGGCACATGTGTTGCACATTGGCTGTTTTTAATCAGATGTTTATGGAAAATAAAGATAGCACACGTATGAGGCGAGTTGTGTGAGGTGATGTGTGCCATCTGTGTCTGTCTGTGTGGTGTGTGTGTCCCTGGGGTGTGTATGTGTGTGTCCCTGTGGGATGGGGTCTGTGTGGTGTGTGTCTCTGTTGTGTGTGTCTCTTTTGTGGTGTGTGTGTCCCTGTGGGGTGAGTGCATGTGCCCCTATAGGGTGTGTATGTGTGTGTCCCTGTGGGGGGGGTCTGTGTGGTGTGTGTCTCTGTTGTGTGTGTCTCTTTGTGGTGTGTGTGTGTGTGTGTCTGTGGGGTGAGTGCATGTGTCCCTATAGGGTGTGTATGTGTGTGTGCCCCTGTGTGGGGGTCTGTGGTGTGTGTGTGTATCTGTGTTGTGTGTGTCTTTTTGTGGTGTGTGTGTGTGTCCCTGTGGGGTGAGTGCATGTGTCCCTATAGGGTGTGTATGTGTGTGTGTCCCTGTGGGGGGGTGTCTGTGTGAGGTATGTGTGTCTCTGTGTTGTGTGTGTCCCTTTGTGGTGTGTGTGTGTCCCTGAGAGGTGAGTGCATGTGTCCCTATAGGGTGTGTATGTGTGTGTGTCCCTGTGGGGGTGTCTGTGTGGTGTGTGTGTGTCTCTTTGTGGTGTGTGTGTCCCTGTGGGGTGAGTGCATGTGTCCCTATAGGGTGGCTATGTGTGTGTGTCCCTGGTGGGGGGGGGTCTGTGTGGTGTGTGTCTGTGTTATGTGTGTCTCTTTGTGGTGTGTGTGTCCCTGTGGAGTGAGTGCATGTGTCGCTATAGAGTGTGTGTGTGTCCCCTTGGGGGTGTGGGGGTGTCTCTGTGTTGTGTGTGTCTCTTTGTGGTGTGTGTTTGTTCGGGTGCGTGGTGAGTATCCAATGTTGGGGCTGCACTTTAGCGACTATACACTTGCTGTTACTCTTTGTGTGCGTGTGGTGTGTATACATGTCCCATGTGTGTGGTGAATATCTCATGTTGGGGCCCCACCTTAGTGACTATATGCTGGTATATACTGTTAGTCTTTGGTGCTATCATTAAGCCCCTCTCATTCACAACTGTCAACTGGTAACTGTCACTTTTTCCCCATTATGTAGATAGGGGCAAAATTGTTTGGTGAATTGGAATGCGCAGGGTTAAAATTTCGCCTCACAACATAGCCTATGACGCTCCCGGGGTCCAGACGTGTGACTGTGCAAAATTTTGTCTCTATAGCTGATAGCTGTTGATTTTCCTCCAACACTTTTCCATTCACTTTTTCCCCATTATGTAGATAGGGGCAAAATTGTTTGGTGAACTGGAACGCGCAGGGTTAAAATTTCGCCTCACAACATAGCCTATGACGCTCCCGGGGTCCAGACGTGTGACTCTGCAAAATTTTGCGGCTGTAGCTGCGACGGTGTAGATGCCAATCCCGGATATACACACATACACACACATACATACACACATTCAGCTTTATATATTAGACTAGCTGTAGTACCCGGCTACGCCCGGGTTAATAAATAACTGCTGTTAGCTATAACAAAATAGAATTTGAATATGTCATATTAATGATCTGTAGGAAAATAGAATCTGAGCTGTGATTGATTGCTATAGGCAGCCTAATAAATCTCCAGCCAACAGTAAACTCACCCCCTGGCCAGGCAGTATATGTTACCTCACACATACACATAATAGACAGCTCATTTGACTGACATCTGCCTTAATTCCCTATATGGCACATGTGTTGCACATTGGCTGTTTTTAATCAGATGTTTATGTTTGGAAAATAAAGATAGCACACGTATGAGGCGAGTTGTGTGAGGTGATTTGTGCACATCTGTGTCTGTCTGTGTGGTGTGTGTGTCCCTGGGGTGTGTATGTGTGTGTCCCTGTGGGGGGGTATGTGTGGTGTGTCTCTATGTTGTGTGTGTCTCTTTGTGGTGTGTGTGTGTGTGTGTGTCCCTGTGGGGTGGAGTGCATGTGTCCCTATAGGGTGTGTATGTGTGTGTGTCCCTGTGGGGCGGTCTGTGTGGTGTGTGTGTGTGTATCTGTGTTGTGTGTGTCTCTTTGTGGTGTGTGTCCCTGTGGGGTGAGTGCATGTGTCCCTATAGGGTGTGCATGTGTGTGTGTCCCTGTGGGGGGGTGTGTGTCTGTGTGGGGTGTGTGTGTGTCTCTGTGTTGTGTATGTATCTGTATGGTGTGTGTCTCTTTGTGGTGTTTGTGTGTCCCTGAGGGGTGAGTGCATGTGTCTCTATAGGGTGTGTATGTGTGTGTGTCCCTGTGGGGGGGTCTGTGTGGTGTGTGTGTGTGTCTCTTTATGGTGTGTGTGTCCCTGTGGGGTGAGTGCATGTAACATAGTAACATAGTTTTTAAGGTTGAAGGAAGACTTTAAGTCCATCTAGTTCAACCCATAGCCTAACATGTTGATCCAGAGGAAGGCAAAAAAAACCCCATGTGGCAACACTAATCTCCACATTGGGGGAAAAAATTCCTTCCTGACTCCAGATACGGCAATCAGACTAATTCCCTGGATCAACGCCCTATCAAAGAATCTAGTATATATAACTGGTAATATTATAGTTTTCAAGAAAGGCATCCAGGCCCTTCTTAAATGTTAGTAGTGACTCACTCATTACAACATCATGTGGCAGAGAGTTCCATAGTCTCACTGCTCTTACAGTAAAGAATCCGCGTCTGTGATTATGATTAAACCTTCTTCCCTCCAGACGTAGAGGATGCCCCCTTGTCCCAGTCTCAGGCCTAAGAGTAAAGAGATCATTAGAAAGGTCTCTGTACTGCCCCCTCATATATTTATACATTATTATAAGATCACCCCTAAGCCTTCGTTTTTCCAAGCTAAATAACCCCAAGTTTAATAACCTGTCTTGGTATTGCAGACCCCTTAGTCCTCTAATAACTTTTGTCGCTCTTCTCTGGACCCGCTCTAGTTCAGCTATGTCTTTCTTATACACCGGAGACCAGAATTGTACACAGTATTCTAAGTGTGGTCGCACTAGTGACTTGTATAGAGGTAAAATTATGTTCTCCTCATGAGCATCTATGCCTCTTTTAATACATCCCATTATTTTATTTGCCTTTGCAGCAGCTGCCTGACACTGGCCACTAAATGTGAGTTTGTCATCTACCCATACACCCAGGTCTTTTTCAGTGACAGTTTTGCCCAGTGTTTTACAATTAAGCACATAATTATACCTTTTGTTTCCTCTGCCCAAGTGCATGACTTTACATTTATCCCCATTAAAGCGCATTTGCCATTTAGCAGCCCAAGCTTCTAGTTTACATAAATCCTCCTGTAATATAAAAGTGTCCTCCTCTGTATTGATTACCCTACAGAGTTTAGTGTCATCTGCAAATATTGAGATTCTACTCTGTATGCCCCCTACAAGGTCATTAATAAATATATTAAATAGAAGCGGGCCCAACACTGACCCCTGTGGTACCCCACTGTTAACTGTGACCCATTCTGAGTGTGTTCCATTAATAACCACCCTTTGTTTCCTATCACTAAGCCAGTTCTTAACCCACTTACACATATTTTCCCCTATCCCCATTGCCCTCATTTTATGTATCAACCTTTTGTGTGGCACCGTATCAAAAGCTTTTGAAAAGTCCATATACACCACATCCACTGCATTTCCTTGGTCCAGTCCAGAACTTACTTCTTCATAGAAGCCTATTAGATTAGTTTGACAGGAACGGTCCCTCGTAAAACCATGTTGATAATGGGTCATGAGGTTACTTTTCTTCAGATACTCCAGTATAGCATCTCTTAGAAAACCCTCTAGGATTTTACCCACAGTAGAGGTTAAGCTTACTGGCCTATAATTTCCAAGTTCAGTTTTTGTCCCCTTTTTGAATATTGGCACCACATTTGCTATACGCCAGTCCTGTGGTACAGACCCTGTTATTATGGAATCTTTAAATATTAAAAATAATGGTCTATCTATGACAGTACTTAATTCCTGCAGCACTCTGGGGTGTATCCCATCTGGGCCCGGGGATTTGTCAATTTTAGTGATTTTTAGACGATGCCGTACTTCCTCTTGGGTTAAGCAGGTGACGTTTAATTGAGAATTTTTGTTATCACTGATCATATTGTCTGTCATGGGATTTTCTTGTGTAAATACTGTTGAAAAAAAGTCATTTAGCATATTTGCTTTTTCCTCATCCTCATCCACCATTTCACCCAGACTATTTTTAAAGGGGCCAACACCATCATTTTTTAGTTTCTTACTATTTATGTAGTTAAAAAATATTTTGGGATTCTTTTTACTTTCTCTGGCAATGAGTCTCTCTGTCTCAATCTTTGCTGCCTTGATTTGCTTTTTACAAATGTTATTTAATTTTCTGTATTTATTTAATGCTTCATCACTACCTACTTGCTTTAATTCCCTAAATGCTTTCTTTTTGTCACATATTGCACTTCTTACCGCTTTATTTAGCCATAGTGGTTTCCTCCTATTTCTAGCATGCTTATTCCCATAGGGTATATATTGTGCACAGGTCCTATTCAGGATGCTAATAAACATCTCCCATTTGTGTTGTGTACTTTTATGTCTCAGGACATCGTCCCAGTTTATTGCACTAATATCATCTCTCAACCGTTGGAAATTTGCCTTCCTGAAGTTTAGTGTCCTTGTGGCCCCTCTACTACACGTCTTAGTAAAGGATACTTGAAAGCTTATTAAGTTATGATCACTATTACCCAAGTGACCTCCAACCCGTATATTTGATATGCGGTCTGGCCTGTTGGTTAATATTAGGTCCAGCAGTGCCCCCCTTCTTGTTGGGTCCTGAACCAGTTGTGAAAGGTAATTGTCTCTTATAGTTTTCAAAAACTTATTACCTTTGCTGGAACTGCAGGTTTCTGATCCCCAATGTATTTCAGGGTAGTTGAAGTCCCCCATAATAATGACTTCTCCCTGAGTCGCTGCTTCATCTATTTGCTTTATGAGGATATTCTCCTCCACTTCCATTATTGTTGGGGACTTATAACAAACCCCTATCAGTAATTTATTATTTTTTCGTGTTTATTTATTTTTATGTGTCGCTATAGAGTGTGTGTGTGTCCCCTTGGGGGTGTGGGGGTGTCTCTGTGTTGTGTGTGTCTCTTTGTGGTGTGTGTTTGTTCGGGTGCGTGGTGAGTATCCATTGTTGGGGCTGCACTTTAGCGACTATACACTTGCTGTTACTCTTTGTGTGCGTGTGGTGTGTATACATGTCCCATGTGTGTGGTGAATATCTCATGTTGGGGCCCCATCTTAGTGACTATATGCTGGTATATGCTGTTAGTCTTTGGTGCTATCATTAAGCCCCTCTCATTCACAACTGTCAACTGGTAACTGTCACTTTTTCCCCATTATGTAGATAGGGGCAAAATTGTTTGGTGAATTGGAACGCGCAGGGTTAAAATTTCGCCTCACAACATAGCCTATGACGCTCCCGGGGTCCAGACGTGTGACTGTGCAAAATTTTGTCTCTATAGCTGATAGCTGTTGATTTTCCTCCAACACTTTTCCATTCACTTTTTCCCCATTATGTAGATAGGGGCAAAATTGTTTGGTGAACTGGAACGCGCAGGGTTAAAATGTCGCCTCACAACATAGCCTATGACGCTCCCGGGGTCCAGACGTGTGACTCTGCAAAATTTTGCGGCTGTAGCTGCGACGGTGTAGATGCCAATCCCGGATATACACATATACACACACATACATACACACATTCAGCTTTATATATTAGACTAGCTGTAGTACCCGGCTACGCCCTGGTTAATAAATAACTGCTGTTAGCTATAACAAAATAGAATTTGAATATGTCATATTAATGATCTGTAGGAAAATAGAAGCTGAGCTGTGATTGATTGCTATAGGCAGCCTAATAAATCTCCAGCCAACAGTAAACCCACCCCCTGGCCAGGCAGTATATGTTACCTCACACATAACACATAATAGACAGCTCATTTGACTGACATATGCCTTAATTCCCTATATGGCACATGTGTTGCACATTGGCTGTTTTTAATCAGATGTTTATGTTTGGAAAATAAAGATAGCACACGTATGAGGCGAGTTGTATGAGGTGATTTGTGCACATCTGTGTCTGTCTGTGTGGTGTGTGTGTCCCTGAGGTGTGTATGTGTGTGTCCCTGTGGGGGGGGTATGTGTGGTGTGTGTCTATGTTGTGTGTGTCTCTTTGTGGTGTGTGTGTGTGTGTGTCCCTGTGGGGTGAGTGCATGTGTCCCTATAGGGTGTGTATGTGTGTGTGTCCCTGTGGGGGGGTCTGTGTGGTGTGTGTGCGTATCTGTGTTGTGTGTGTCTCTTTGTGGTGTGTGTCCCTGTGGGGTGAGTGCATGTGTCCCTATAGGGTGTGCATGTGTGTGTGTCCCTGTGGGGGGGTGTCTGTGTGGGGTGTGTGTGTCTCTGTGTTGTGTGTGTCTCTGTATGGTGTGTGTCTCTTTGTGGTGTGTGTCCCTGAGGGGTGAGTGCATGTGTCCTTATAGGGTGTGTATGTGTGTGTGTCCCTGTGGGGGGTCTGTGTGGTGTGTGTGTGTGTCTCTTTGTGGTGTGTGTGTCCCTGTGGGGTGAGTGCATGTGTCCCTATAGGGTGGCTATGTGTGTGTGTCCCTGTGGGGGGGTCTGTGTGGTGTGTGTGTCTGAGTCATGTGTGTCTCATTGTGGTGTGTGTGTGTCCCTGTGGGGTGAGTGCATGTGTCGCTATAGAGTGTGTGTGTGTCCCCTTGGGGTTGTGTGTGTGTCTCTATGTTGTGGTGGTGTGTGTGTGTGTTTGTTCGGGTACGTGGTGAGTATCCAATGTTGGGGTTGCACCTTAGCGACTATACACTTGCTGTTACTCTTTGTGTGCGTGTGTTGTGTATACATGTCCCCGTGCGTGGTGAATATCTCATGTTGGGGCCCCACCTTAGTGACTATATGCTGGTATGTGCTGTTAGTCTTTGGCGCTATCATTAAGCCCCTCTCATTCACAACTGTCAACTGGTAACTGTCACTTTTTCCCCATTATGTAGATAGGGGCAAAATTGTTTGGTGAATTGGAATGCGCGGGGTTAAAATGTCACCTCACAACATAGCCTGTGACGCTCCCGGGGTCCAGACGTAGGACTGTGCAAAATTTTGTCTCTATAGCTGACAGCTGTCGATTTTCCTCCAATATTTTTCCATTCACTTATTCCCCATTATGTAGATAGGGCCAAAATTGTTTGGTGAACTGGAACGCGCAGGGTTAAAATTTCGCCTCACAACATAGACTATGACGCTCCCGGGGTCAAGACGTGCGACTGTGCAAAATTTTGTAGCTGTAGCTGGCAGCTGTCGATTTTCCTCCCACACGTTTCCTTTCCCTTTTTGCCCATTATGTAGATAGGACCAAAATTGTTTGGTGAACTGGAACGCGCGGGGTTAAAATTTCGCCTCACAACATAGCCTATGACACTCTCAGGGTCCAGACGTGTGACTGTGCAAAATTTTGTCTCTATAGCTGACAGCTGTCTATTTTCCTCCAATATTTTTCCATTCACTTATTCCCCATTATGTAGATAGGGCCAAAATTGTTTGGTGAACTGGAACGCGCAGGGTTAAAATTTCGCCTCACAACATAGCCTATGACGCTCCCGGGGTCGAGACGTGTGACTGTGCAAAATTTTGTGACTATAGTTGCGACGGTGTAGATGCCAATCCCGGATATACACACATACACACATTCAGCTTTATATATTAGACTAGCTGTAGTACCCGGCTACGCCCGGGTTAATAAATAACTGCTGTTAGCTATAACAAAATAGAATTTGAATATGTCATATTAATGACATGTAGGAAAATAGAAGCTGAGCTGTGATTGATTGCTATAGGCAGCCTAATAAATCTCCAGCCAACTGTAAACCCTCCCCCTGACCGGGCAGTATATGTTACCTCACACATACACATAATAGACAGCTCATGTGACTGACATCTGCCTTAATTCCCTATATGGCATGTGTGAGGTGATTTGTGCACATTTGTGTCTGTCTGTGTGGTGTGTGTGTCCCTGGGGTGTGTATGTGTGTGTCCCTGTGGGGGGGGTCTGTGTGGTGTGTGTCTCTGTTGTGTGTGTGTCTCTTTGTGGTGTGTGTGTGTCCCTGTGGGGTGAGTGCATGTGCCCCTATAGGGTGTGTATGTGTGTGTCCCTGTGGGGGGGGGTCTGTGTGGTGTGTGTCTCTGTTGTGTTTGTCTTTGTGGTGTGTGTGTCCCTGTGGGGTGAGTGCATGTGTCCCTATAGGGTGTGTATGTGTGTGTGTCCCTGTCGGGGGGGTCTGTGGTGTGTGTGTGGGGTGTGTGTATCTGTGATGTGTGTGTCTCTTTGTGGTGTGTGTGTCCGTGTGGGGTGAGTGCATGTGTCCCTATAGTGTGTGTATGTGTCACGTCCTACTGACGGACCCCACACGTGGACCCACTGGACCGCGTAGAGCGGATGCCGATTCCGGGTGATAAAGAGGCGGACCAGTAACGTAAAGTCAAGCAGACGTCGGACGGAGCGACGATGGAGCGCGGCTCCTCCTCTTCGCCTTCGGACATTGGAGCCCCTGGTACCGGGTCAATGGGACAGTCAGAGGGTCCGTGCGGAGGCAACGTCTTGGCCTTTCTCTCGTCGAAGACGTCAGTATACGACCGAGAAGCTGAGGACTGCCCGGACAGCGCTGCCAGGGAAGGTGGCAGCCGGAGGGAAGAAACAGGAAGAAGGCAGCGGCCATGGCACGCCTGCCTCCAGCGCAGGACCTCACCTGTTCGCCATTCCAGTACTGGCTCATGAATGCGGAGCCATGGAAGACCAAGCAGAAACGGAGGAGACAGGACCGGCAGGACATAGAAGGTAAGACGCTCAGTGTGACGAGGACCGACTTGTATCGCCACCTCTCCGGTGACACCTGTCACAGCCTCTTGTAAGGGCCTCCCATCGACCGAGGTGATGACGTGGGGGTGCTGCAGGGGGTATATGGGAATACCGTAGCGTTGCGCCGTCTCCAGCTGCACAAAGTTCCCTGCGGACCCGGAATCCAGGCAAGCCAGCTCCGAATGGCGTTCGTCTCCAACCGTGACCTGGATGGCAATAGTGAGAGGTGAAGAGCGCTTGCTCTCTGTTAGGTGGGCCTCTCTTACCTGCCCTAGATGGAGGTTCTCTGGCCGCTTGGGGCATTGACGGCGAAAGTGGCCAGATTCTCCGCAATAAAGGCACAGGCCCCGGGTGATCCTCTCCTCCCTCCTCTGGGTCCGGAGCTGTACACGATCCACCTCCATGGCCTCGTGGGCTGCCGGGGGTACCGAGGGTTCCGGAAGATAAGACCCTCTCTCCAGCGGCCTCTCCTGCGTTCTCTCCTGGAACCGCTCCTGAAGACGACTGTCAATTCGGACAGCGAGGGCAATGTATTCCTCCAGGGAGCTGGGCAAGTCCTGAACCGCCAGTTCATCCTTGATACGGGTTGCCAATCCTCGACGGAAGACCCCGAGCAGGGGCTCATCCGCCCAGCGGAGCTCGGCAGCCAGGGTACGGAATTGGATGGCATACTGCCCAACAGACAGGTTACCTTGTCGCAGGTTAAAGAGGGCCTCGGTGGCGGACGCCACCGGTCCTGGCTCATCGAAGGTCCTACGAAAGGTGTCCAGGAACGCCCGCAGGTCGGACACGATGGGATCCTCACTCTCCAGCAACGGGTTGAACCACGCCAGTGCCTCTCCCTCGAGGTGCGAAGCCAGGAACGCCACTTTCGCCTCCTCCGTCGGGAATTGGTGTGGTAATAACCGGAAGTGGAGCTGGCACTGGTTAATAAACCCGCGACATGCTTTAGACTCCCCGGTGTACCTGGTGGACTGGCACAGCCGTAGTGAAGACACAGTTCCAGCCGGAGCCTCAGTTTGCAGCACGGACACGGAACCTGGGCTTCCTGTTGTTCGCTGTAGGCTGGTAAGCCGATCATCCATGGAGGACATATGGGATAAGATCCGAGTCTGTATCTCACTCAGACGGTCCACCTGCTGGTGGAGACACAGTACCTGGGAAGAGAGAGTAGGGTCAGCGGTAGAGGGCGCCCCCAAGCGGCCCTCCAAGGACTGGATAAACGCCACAACCTGGTCGTGACTCTGGCGGAGTGCGGCCAGCTCTCTTTGGGCATCAAACCTGGAATCAGCGGGGTCCATGGCCAGGGCAAAATCTGTCACGTCCTACTGACGGACCCCACACGTGGACCCACTGGACCGCGTAGAGCGGATGCTGATTCCGGGTGATAAAGAGGCGGACCAGTAACGTAAAATCAACAGGTTTATTAGAACAACAACAACACAGGACCACACGCCCCTGGAGAGGGCCACAAGGTCGCAACACTGGAAACCCAGCGAAGGAGGCCCCGGAGCGCTTAACCCCTATACAGGGATCCCGCCGGAACCAACCTCTGAGGGGCCAGTGAAGCGGACACGAGTGTTAAACCGACCCCAGGCGACGTGGAAACAAAACAGCAACCGGGTAGTAATAAGAAACGGGAACCAGGAACACAGAGAATCCAGAGCACGGCTGGAGGAAGAGCTTCAGCAGGGAAGAGGTCCAGAAGCAGGCCGAGACCACTGGAGTCAGCGAGGAGCCGGTACGGGAGGAATCTGCGGGAAGGAACAAGAGTAATCAGGTAACCAGAAAAACAAGAAACAACCTGACCAGACCAGGATTAGCCACTTCAAAAGGTAGAAGTTGCCCTGGCAAGGACTGACAGGAAACTGGAAGCTTATATATCAGCAGGGTACTCCTGATTGGTAGAACACAGAGACCTGGTGATTGGCTGAGGGGAGGAGCATGATCCCTGCAGCCTCTCCAGCATATACTGCTTTGGAGATGTATCATCATAGCTCAAGTAGCGGCCCTGGAAATGAGAGGAGCAGCGCTGCTCAAGCAGAGGGTGCTGGAATGTGGGTGCCAGGCGAGGAGTCCTTCTCCGGCTGCTGAGGGTGCAGGAAGAAGAGGACGCTGGAACGCCGCAGCAGACCCCCGGGTGGTAACAGTATGTGTGTGTGTGTCCCTGTGGGGGGGTGTCTGTGTGGGGTGTGTTTGTCTCTGTGTTGTGTGTGTCTCTTTGTGGTGTGTGTGTGTCCCTGAGGGGTGAGTGCATGTGTCCCTATAGGGTGGCTGTGTGTGTGTCCCTGTGGGGGGGGTCTGTGTGGTGTGTGTGTCTGTGTTATGTGTGTCTCTTTGGGGTGTGTGTCCCTGTGAGGTGAGTGCATGTGTCCCTATAGGGTGTGTATGTGTGTGTGTGTCCCTGTGGGGGGGTGTCTGTGTGGGGTGTGTGTGTCTCTGTGTTGTGTGTGTCTCTTTGTGGTGTGTGTGTGTCCCTGAGGGGTGAGTGCATGTGTCCCTATAGGGTGGCTGTGTGTGTGTCCCTGTGTGGGGGGGGGTCTGTGTGGTGTGTTTGTCTGTGTTATGTGTGTCTCTTTGGGGTGTGTGTCCCTGTGAGGTGAGTGCATGTGTCGCTATAGAGTGTGTGTGTGTCTTCTTGGGGGTGTGTGTGTGTCTCTGTGTTGTGTGTGTCTCTTTGTGGTGTGTGTGTGTCCCTGTGGGGTGAGTGCATGTGTCGCTATAGGGTGTGTGTCCCCCCGTGGGTGTGTGTGTGTGTCTCTGTGTGTCTCTTTGTGGGGTGTGTGTTTGTTCAGGTGCATGGTGAGTATCCAATGTTGGGGCTGCACTTTAGCAACTATACACTTGCTGTTACTCTTTGTGTGCGTGTGGTGTGTATACATGTCCCCGTGTGAGGTGAATATCTCATGTTGGGGTCCCACCTTAGTGACTATATGCTGGTATGTGCTGTTAGTCTTTGGTGCTATCATTAAGCCCCTCTCATTCACAACTGTCAACTGGTAACTGTCACTTTTTCTCCATTATGTAGATAGGGGCAAAATTGTTTGGTGAATCGGAATGCGCGGGGTTAAAATTTCGCCTCACAACCTAGCCTATGACTCTCTCGGGGTCCAGACGTGTGACTGTGCAAAATTTTGTCTCTATAGCTGACAGCTGTCAATTTTCCTCCAACACATTTCCTTGCACTTTTTCCCCATTATGTAGATAGGGCCAAAATTGTTTGGTGAACTGGAACGCGCAGGGTTAAAATTTTGTCTCACAACATAGCCTATGACGCTCCCGGGGTCCAGACGTGCGACTGTGCAAAATTTTGGGGCTGTAGTTGGCGACGATGTAGATGCCAATCCCGGATATACACACATACACACACACATACACACATATTATATTTTAGATATAAGGAAATGCCACAACTGTATAAAGAAGCAAAACATAATTGGCTTATTAATCCTTCAGCCCAAAGCATTAACAATATACAAAGCATGTATAACAAAGGCAGCGTACCTACTGGCTCAGCACTATGAACAACCAGGAACCTACAATTCCATAAAATACAGTATAACTATCATGAAGTCAAAAGAATCCAACATGAAAGCAGAGACTCCGCTCTGTATACTCACTGGTATGGGCAGTGCACATGTAAATGGCAGGAGGTGTCTGGCCATGTGTGGACGCTGTCTTTATAAGCAGATTGTAAGGACTTGCTTCCTGTATCCGGTCTATGGACCGCAGGGGCAACAATGAATGAAACACAAGCCAGCGGCGCCCTCTTGTGACGTCACTGGGAAATGCAAATGCTTGAGAAAGATTGCCGAAAGAAGGAAAATAAACACAAGCAGTGTAGTAGTAATCTTATCTACTGATCTGTGGCATCACAAACTCCATGTATAAGGATTCAATTAGGTCTGTAAGAAAACAACAGAGGCACAAGAACAATAGTTAAGAGAAAAAGCATAGGATTTCAGTAACAGCGCTCTTAAAGGCACAGTAACCAATTACTATAAAAGTCAAAATTAACAACGCATAATGATTAGATTAACACCTACAAAGGTTACTAAGTATAAAAATAAAAGAATAGGATGCAATAGGTGACATATACCAACCCATACAGGGACATGGAAGTATTATCATAGTATACAGGTATAAAACATATTGATCATGAACTTTAATAGAAAACCTCATACTCCCTATTCAGACCACCTGGTTCTAGGGTCTGTAATTCATGAATTCAAAAGGATTCTTTCTCTTTTAATTTTCGTATTCTAACCCCCCCCCCCCCCGTCTTGCCAGGGGTACCTGCTCAATCACCTGGAATCTTAGTTGAGAGACACGATGTCCATATGTGAAAAAGTGATGGGGCACAGGCAACATAGTGTTACCACACTTAATTGTCGATTTATGCTGACTTATGCGGTCCCGGATACGCTGGGTGGTCTCCCCAACGACCTTTCTTTAATTAACAATTTAATGCGGCTAGTGAGATCATTAGTAGTAAGTATATAGGTAGAAAAATCACTCAATTGCTGAAGTATTTCGTTAACATAGTAAGAGCGGTCCATTATTTAAAGATATATTTATTAGTCAACAAGGAAACAACAAAAGTAAGTTGAGATGAAAGAATTTCAACATATACATAAATTATAAATTATAATGAATGCATAGTATACAAATTCAGAGAAGAAATAAATAATATAAGAGAAAAACAATATAGACAAAAGACATGTCGAAGAAATAAAATAACCAAATATTTACAACTGACACCACGATTATGAGTATCTAAAAAAAAACATCAACTAAATAGCTCTTAGCAAACTAAGTACAATCAAAATGATAAATGGAGAAATTCAGGCTAAATTAGGGCAGATGAAATGTAAGAGTCGGTATATACATTCGAACCCAACTTGCCCATTTCGTCATGTACTTCAATCTAGCATGCATACCCTCTCTAAGAGCAAACGTGAATTCAAATGAGTTGTGCAATGCAATGCAATCCATAAAGTCCTCTATGGATGGAACACAATCACTCCTCCACCTAGAGGCGATAAGATTTTTAGCTACTAATAGGACATGTAAGGCCAAGAATCTTTTACATTTTGGGAGATCGCATATCCCAATCAACAATACAGCAGAGTCAAAAGTTAAGACTATGTCTAAATCTAAAACTAAATTGATCAGGGACTGGACATCTAACCAAAAGGAACGTAACTTTGAACATGACCAAAATATATGACGGACAGGTCCCACTAGTCCACATTTTCTCCAACATAAATTAGAAGCAGTAGAGTCTATCTTATGCAGTTTTAAAGGTGTAAAATACCACTTGGTATATACTTTATATTGAGTTTCCAGAAGTGTTGAGCAGGGGACAGAGGAGTAAATATTTTTTTAAATGATGCGCAATTGGTTATGTAAAGTATGATTATCGATGTCCCATACTGTATAGAATCTAGAATTATTAAAAGTCACATCCTTATTAAAAGTTTTATAGATATTATTAGTTTTCCACACAAGTTGGCTTCCACTGTGACGAAGTAGGAGGTCAATATTGTTAGGTAGTGTAAAATCTAGACGTGGGTTGTTTAAAGTCTCATTCAGTAAAGTCCAAGTAGGTCTGTCAGATTCAGGTAGGCTGAAACGAGAAGAGACAACCTGAAAAGAGGCTAACCTCTCACCATCAAACACGTCAGACACATACCTAATACTCCTACTCTTCCAGATAGTCAAATTAAGAGATGGACACAACCAGGAAAAAATATCTATTGGGAGCCAGACAGGAGAAACTGGAGAGAAGATGGTTTTAGAGGTCTGATTAAATGTCCTCCAAGCCTTGATAGTGGCCTTAAGTGGGGTTTCTAGGGGAAGTCTCTTTTTTGGACTAAGGAGGTAACATAGTAACATAGTAACATAGTTTTTAAGGTTGAAGGAAGACTTTAAGTCCATCTAGTTCAACCCATAGCCTAACATGTTGATCCAGAGGAAGGCAAAAAAAAACCATGTGGCAACACTAAGCTCCACATTGGGGGAAAAAATTCCTTCCTGACTCCACATACGGCAATCAGACTAATTCCCTGGATCAACGTCCTATCAAAGAATCTAGTATGTATAACTGGTAATATTATAGTTTTCAAGAAAGGCATCCAGGCCCCTCTTAAATGTTAGTAGTGACTCACTCATTACAACAGCATGTGGCAGAGAGTTCCATAGTCTCACTGCTCTTACAGTAAAGAATCCGCGTCTGTGATTATGATTAAACCTTCTTTCCTCCAGACGTAGAGGATGCCCCCTTGTCCAGTCTCAGGCCTAAGAGTAAAGAGATCATTAGAAAGTCTCTGTACTGTCCTCATAATTTATACATTATTATAGATCACCCCTAAGCCTTCATTTTTCCAACTAAATACCCCAAGTTAATAACCTGTCTTGGATTGCAGACCCCTTAGTCCTCTAATGACTTTGTCGCTCTTCTCTGGACCCTCTAGTTCAGCTATGTCTTTTTATACACCGGAGACCAGAATTGTACACAGTATTCTAAGTGTGGTCGCACTAGTGACTTGTATAGAGGTAAAACTATGTCTCTCATGAGCATCTATGCCTCTTTTAATGCATCCCATATTTTATTTGCCTTTGCAGCAGCTGCCTGACACTGGCCACTAAATGTGAGTTTGTCATCTACCCAACACCCAGGTCTTTTTCAGTGACAGTTTTGCCCAGTGTTTACAATTAAGCACATAATTATACCTTTTGTTTCCTCTGCCCAAGTGCATGACTTTACATTTATCCCCATTAAAGCGCATTTGCCATTTAGCAGCCCAAGCTTCTAGTTTACATAACCCCTGTAATAAAATTGTCCTCTCTGTATTGATTACCTGCAGAGTTTAGTGTCATCTGCAAATATTGAGATTCTACTCTGTATGCCCCCTACAAGGTCATTAATAATATATTAAATAGAAGCGGACCCAACACTGACCCCTGTGGTACCCCACTGTTAACTGTGACCCATTCTGAGTGTGTTCCATTAATAACCACCCTTTGTTTCCTATCACTAAGCCAGTTCTTAACCACTTACACATATTTTCCCCTATCCCATTGCCCTCATTTTATGTATCAACCTTTTGTGTGGCACCGTATCAAAAGCTTTTGAAAAGTCCATATACACCACATCCACTGCATTTCTTTGGTCCAGTCCAGAACTTACTTCTTCATAGAAGCTTATCAGATTAGTTTGACAGGAACGGTCCCTCGTAAAACCATGTTGATAATGGGTCATGAGGTTATTTTTCTTCAGATACTCCAGTATAGCATCTCTTAGAAAACCCTCTAGGATTTTACCCACAGTAGAGGTTAAGCTTACTGCCTATAATTCCAAGTTCAGTTTTTATCCCCTTTTGAATATTGGCACCACATTTGCTATACGCCAGTCCTGTGGTACAGACCCTGTTATTATGGAATCTTTAAATATTAAAAATAATGGTCTATCTATGACAGTACTTAATTCCTGCAGCACTCTGGGGTGTATGCCATCCGGGCCGGGGATTTGTCAATTTTAGTGATTTTTAGACGATGCCGTACTTCCTCTTGGGTTAAGCAGGTGACATTTAATTGAGACTTTTTGTTATCACTGATCATATTGTCTGTCATGGGATTTTCTTGTGTAAATACTGTGAAAAAAGTCATTTAGCATATTGGCGTTTTCCTCATCCTCATCCACCATTTCACCCAGACTATTTTTAAAGGGGCCAACACCATCATTTTTAGTTTCTTACTATTTATGTAGTTAAAAAATATTTTGGGATTCTTTTTATATTGGGATTCTTTTGGGATTCTTTTTATAAAACAATAAACAATGCAGGATTCTGTTGCTTCATGATGGATCGTTCTATATTTACCCAGGATGGTGAGTATTCAGTACTCCACCATCGTGAACTAATTTGAGTAATGATAGCTAGATAATAGGCCCTAAGATTGGGGATACCTAAACCTCCATATAATTTATGTTTTTCAAGAGTGGTAGCTGCAATTCTAGGAACTTTCCCTCGCCAAATAAATCGGCTAAGTTGTGTCTGGAGACGTTTAAAATATTTCTGAGGGATGACCACAGTGAGGGAACGGAAGAGGTATAGAATTTTTGGAAGTAGCAACATTTTATAGGCCGCAATAGTCCCGTCCAGGAAACCTCTAAATTAGACAGATAAGACACGTTTCAAAAGGAATTTAACAATATCTGATACATTTTTATCAACCATGTTAGATAGAGGTTTAATAATGGTGATTCCCAAATAGGAAATTTCTGACAGTGACCAGGAGAAATTAAATTCAGTTTTTAGAATAGGTGATGTTCAATATGATAGGGCAAAACCTGTGTCTTATTATTCAATTTATAATGAGAGACTCCAGAAAATCTCTCAACAATGTCCATCAGATTCCTAAGAGACACCAGAGGATCCGATAGAATAATCAGTAAATCGTCTGCAAATAGAGATGCAACGTGTTGACGCCCATGTAATGGACATCCCCGGATCCCCTCATGTGACCGTATTGCCTCCACCAATGGTTCTAAAAAGAAATTGAATGAAGTAGGGGACAGAGGGCATCCCTGTCGAGTTCCATTGGTAATTCTAAAGGAGTCAGACACAACATTATTTGTTAGAATTTTGGCGGATGGATGGGAATACAAAGCTCTAATAATATTAAATATGGGACAGAAAAACCAAATTTTTAAGAGACTCAAATAAAACAGCCAATTTACTTGGTCAAAAGCCTTTTCGGCGTTAGAGAAATCAGCAAAGTGGGAAGATTTGACCTTTCTACATATGATATAATATGGAATAATCTTCTCGTGGCGTCCATAGTACTTCTGCCACTGACAAAACCGTTTGGTCAGTATGAATTAAGCGAGTTGTATACTTGATAGTCTGTTAACAACAACTTTGGCTATAATTTTAGCATCATGTTTAAGAGCGAAATGGGCCTATAATCTCTGACATTTAGGGCATCCCCTTTATCCTTGGGAATGACTGTAATTAATGCTTCCTGCATTTCTGCAGGAAGAAGGGATGACATGGAGGCCGAATTAAGAAGTCTAGTTAAATAAGGTGTCAGGATGTCAGCAAAATTTTTGAAATATTCATTAGATAATCCATCAGATCCAGGCGATTTCCCAGTTTTGAGGGATTTCACTGCTTCTGTAATCTCAGAATTCTGAAAGGGACAATTAAGAAGATCCACCTCTTCAGTAGTCAGAGAGGGAATGCTTAAGGAACCCAGAAAAGAGTTAATATCCAACAGAGAGGGTTGTACAGACCCTGGACTTAAATTTAAATTATAAAGGTTTTTATAAAAGTGCAGGAATTCACTTGAAATATCCTCTTGTTTTTGATTGGTAGAATCCTCCTCTTTTGTCTCATCAGTTTTATTCGATGGGCAAAACATTTATTAGGTTTATTGTGACAAATATAGTAATTTAGTTTAGAAGACTGAATCATTTTGTTATAGTCAGAAATTAAAAGGGACCTTAATTCTATTCTAAGCTTTAAGATTTTAAGCTGGGTAGACGAAGAAGGAGACGCTATTTGTGATTCTTCTAGGGTACAAATGTCAGCTACCAGAGATGCAAGTTTGGCATTAGATTGTTTTTAAGACGTGAATTTAGTTTAATCAACTTGCCCCTAACTACTGTTTTATGGGCTAACCACAATGTCTCAATACTAACTGCATCACCATCGTTCTCTTTAAAGTAATAATTTAGAGTGTCTATCAATTCCTTTCTTGAGTTGGGATAAGAATAAAGAAAGGTATTGGCCCTCCAAATCCTAGTGGATGAAGCACCCCCTCTAGGGACCAACTCAAAAACTATCGGGGAATAATCAGACCAAGTCTTTGGCAGGATATTGATCTTTTTAATTTCATATATAGAGACACTATCAGCTAGAACTAGATCTATTCTAGATAAGGAAAGCTGGGAATCCGAGTAGAATGTGTATTCTCTAGAAGTGGAATGAATACATCGAAATACGTCATATAAGCTCTCTCTATCAATCCAGGGATTCAAGGTTAAATTAGAAACTCCACGAGTTCCAGAGGAATCCAAAAATGCATCAGGTATTACATTAAAATCCCCAAAGAGAATTAAAGAACCCTTACGATTTTACGAAATTAAAATCATTAACTCTTAAAAAATCTAATCTGACCCTTATTAGGGGCATACAGAGTAACCAAGGTATAATAGACACCACTAAGCCTACAGATTAAAATTATATATCTTCCCTCTGTATCTGCAATAACAGTCTCCTGTTCAAATTGGATGTTATTTCTAATCAAAAAGGCGACACCCGCCTTCTTTTTTTTCTGAGAGGCTAAGATAATAGATGAAAATAACTTATTTTCAAATTTCGGAGGATTATCATTAGAAAACTTAGTCTCCTGCAACCCCGCAATATCTATTTTAAATCTAAATATGTCTCTCCACAGTAGATACCTCTTATGAGGGGAATTTAGGCCATGTACATTCAGGGACATGAAATTAATGGCCATAAAAGCAAATAAACGAAGTAACGTCAGTAGAGAAAAGACTTACTAAACCATGCAGCCAAGAGATTCTGGAATGAAATATAAAACATTCATCGTGTCAATAAGTACTAAAAGAAAAAAAAAAAAAAGAATAAAACAAGAACAGAATAATATCAAGAAATATCTATTATATAATTGCCGTAGGCACGTTTGTGTCGGACCCCGGCACGCCGTGGCTTTGTCACTATGTGACGTCACCACGTGCGAGGCATTGCGACCCCTCGCCGCTGTCATCCCGCTCCGGAGCAGCTGCTGTCAGCACATGCTGACACAGTGCTCCGGAGCCTGTGCCCCTGTGCCCCTGTGCCCCCGCTCCGGAGCAGCTGCTGTCAGCACATGCTGACACAGTGCTCCGGAGCCTGTGCCCCTGTGCCCCTGTGCCCCCCGCTCTGGAGCAGCTGCTGTCAGCACATGCTGACACAGTGCTCCGGAGCCTGTGCCCCTGTGCCCCTGTGCCCTGTGCCCCCGCTTCGGAGCAGCTGCTGTCAGCACATGCTGACACAGTGCTCCGGAGCCTGTGCCCCTGTGATCCCGCTCCGGAGCAGCTGCTGTCAGCACATGCTGACACAGTGCTCCGGAGCCTGTGCCCCTGTGCCCCGTCATACTTACCACCAGATCGCACCCGCCTCCGTCTTCCGCCCGCTATCTTCTATGTCGCCGCCCCGTACATATTGAAACCAAGATGGCGGCCGGGAAGTATCACGAGAGTTCCCGGCCGCCATCTTGGTTTCGCCCTGTTCACAGTGGCGACATGCAAGATGGCGATGGAAGTAAGTATTTCGCCGCCACTCTGCCCCCCCCGGCCTCCACTGACCACTCTGCCCCCCGGCCTCTGCTGACCACTCTGTCCCCCTTGATCTCCGCTGACCACTTTGCCCCCCTGGCCGCCGCTGACCACTCTGCCCCCCCTTCCCTCCACTGACCACTCTGCCCCCCCTTCCCTCCACTGACCACTCTGCCCCCCCACCCTCAGCTGACCACTCTGCCCCCAACTGCCCTCCGCTGACCACTCTGCCCCCCCAGCCTCCGCTGATCACCCTGCCCCCCGACCTTCGCTGACCACTCTGCCCCCCCCTTGGGCCTACGCTGACCACTCTACCCCCCCGTTCTCTGCTGACCACTCTGCCTTCCGTCCTCCGCTGATAAACTCTGCCCTCCGTCCTCCGCTGACCACTCTGCCCTCCGTCCTCCGCTGACCACTCTGCCCTCCGTCCTCCGCTGACCACTCTGCCCTCTGTCCTCCGCTGACCACTGAGCCACCGAACAGTGCTGACCACTGAGCCACTGTACAGTGCTGACCACTGAGCCACCGTACAGTGCTGACCACTGAGCCACCGTACAGTGTTGACCACTGAGCCACCGTACAGTGCTGACCACAGAGCCACCGTACAGTGCTGACCACTGAACCACCGTACAGTGCTGACCACTGAGCCACCATATAGTGCTGACCACTGAGCCACCGTAGAGTGCTGACCACTGAGCCACCATATACAGTGCGAACCACTGAGCCACCATACACACTGCTAACCACTGAGCCACTGTACAGTGCTGACCACTGAGCCACCGTGCAGTGCTGACCACTGAGCCACCGTACAGTGCTGACCACTGAGCCACCGTACAGTGCTAACCACTGAGCCACCATATACAATGCTAACCACTGAGCCACCATATACAGTGCTAAACATTGAGCCACCGTACAGTGCTAACCACTGAGCCACCGTACAGTGCTAACCACTGAGCCACGTACAGTGCTAACCACTGAGCCACCATAGAGGGCTAACCACTGAGCCACCGTACAGTGCTAACCACTGAGCCACCGTACAGTGCTAACCACTGAGCCACCGTACAGTGCTAAACACTGAGCCACCGTACAGTGCTAACCACTGAGCCACCGTACAGTGCTAACCACTGAGCCACCGTAAAGTGCTAACCACTGACTCTCCGTATACAGTCTTAAACACTCAGCCGCCATACAGTGCTAATCACTCAGCCACCTTATACAGTGCTAACCACTGAGCCACCTTATACAGTGCTAACCACTGAGCCACCGTACAGTGCTAACTACTGAGCCACCATACAGTGCTAACCACTGAGCCACCGTACAGTGTTAACCACTGAGCCACCGTACAGTGCTAACCACTGAGCCACCGTACAGTGCTAACCACTGAGCCACCATAAAGTGCTAACCACTGACTCACCGTATACAATGTTAAACACTCAGCCACCATACAGTGCTAATCACTCAGCCACCTTATACAGTGCTAACCACTGAGCCACCTTATACAGTGCTGACCACTGACCCACCATACTGTGCTAACCAATGAGCCTCCATACAAAGTTAAGCACTCTGCCTCCATATAGTGCTAACCACTGAGCGGCCGTATACTGTGCTAACCACTGAGTCACCCATACTTTGCTAAACACTAAGCCACCGCGCAGTGCTAACCACTGAGCCATCGCGCTGTGCTAACCACTGAACCACCATACTGTGCTAACCACTAAGCCACCATACAATGCTAACCACTGAGCCACCATACTGTCCTAACTACTGAGCCACCGTGCAGTGCTAAACATTGAGCCACCATACAGTGCTAACCACTGAGCCACCGTACAGTGCTAACCACTGAGCCACCTTACAGTGCTAACCACTGAGCCACTGTACAGTGCTAACCACTGAGCCAGCATACAGTGCTAACCACTGAGCCACCATAAAGTGCTAACCACTGACTCACCGTATACAATGTTAAACACTCAGCCACCATACAGTGCTAATCACTCAGCCACCTTATACAGTGCTAACCACTGAGCCACCTTATACAGTGCTAACCACTGACCCACCATACTGTGCTAACCAATGAGCCTCCATACAAAGTTAAGCACTCTGCCTCCATATAGTGCTAACCACTGAGCGGCCGTATACTGTGTAACCACTGAGTCACCCATACTTTGCTAAACACTAAGCCACCGCGCAGTGCTAATCACTGAGCCACCATACTGTGCTAACCACTAAGCCACCGTACAATGCTAACCACTGAGCCACCATACTGTCCTAACTACTGAGCCACCGTGCAGTGCTAAACATTGATCCACCATACAGTGCTAACCACTGAGCCACCGTACAGTGCTAACCACTGAGCCACCTTACAGTGCTAACCACTGAGCCACTGTACAGTGCTAACCACTGAGCCAGCATACAGTGCTAACCACTGAGCCACCATATACAGTGCCAACCACTGAGGCACCATACAGTGCTAATCACCGAGTCACCGTATACAGTGCTAACCACTGAGTCACATTACTGCTCTAATTATTGAGCCATCATATACAGTGCCAAACCACTTAGCCACCATAGAGTGCTAACCACTGAGTCACCGTATACAGTGCTAATCACTGAGTCACATTACTGCTCTAATTATTGAGCCACCATATACAGTGCCAACCATTGAGCCACCATAGAGTGCTAACCACTGAGGCTCAGTTTACAGTGCTAACTATTGAGCCAGCGTATACTGTGCTAACCACTGAGACCCTGTATACTCTGCTAACCACTCAGCCGCCGTATACTCTGCTAACCACTGAGCCGCATAAAGTCTGCTAACCACTGAGTTGCTGTAAACTCTGCTAAGCACAGTGCTGCGGGCAGGAGAGGGCCGGGGACAGCGGCCGAGTGCGGCCAGGAAGGCCCCCCGCCCCTACTGCCCGCACCCGGCCGCTGTTCCCCGACCCCCTCCTGCACGCACCCGGCCGCTCTTTCTCGGCCACCTCCTGCCCACACATGGCCGTTGTTCCCCTGCCCCCTTCTGCCTGCTGTTCCCCTGACCCCTCCTGCCCGCACATGGTCGCTGTCCCCCTGACCCCCTCCTGCCGCACCCGATCGCTGTCTCCCTGCCTCCCTCCTGCCCGCATCCGGCCACTGTCCCCCGGCCCCCTCCTGCATGCACCTGGCCGCTCTTCCTCAGCCTCCTCCTGCCCGCACATGGCTGTTATTCCACCAGCCCCCTTCTGCCCGCTGTTCCCGGCTTGCTCCTGAACGCACCCGGCCACTGTCCCCCAGCCCCCCTGACTGCACCCGCCTGCTGTCTATTCCTGGACTCCCGCACTGCTGCACACTGGCACCGCTGCACACCGGTACTGCTGTATGTATTCTATCTACTATATAATTGCCGTAGGCACTTCCGTGTCGGACCCCGCAAAAGACCGTGCCTTTGTCACTCTGTGACGTCACCACGTGCGACGCTGTCAGCACACACCCCCAACCCCTGTCACCACACACCCCCCATATGTCCTCACCCCCCCCATATGTCCGCACACCCCTGCTCCGATCCCGCTCCGGAGCCGCTGCTGTCAGCACATGCTGACACAGTGCTCCGGAGCCTCTCCTGTAACCACACTCCCCGATGTCCACACCCCCCCCCCCGCTGTCACCACACACCCCCCATATGTCCGCATACCATATGTCCGCCAAAATCGCGGCAGATGCGGTGAAAAAAACCGCATCTGCCGCGATTGCCGCATAACCGCTGCACTTGCGGCGCTGTTGCGGTTATCCCCATAGAAAGTATAGGGGGACTTGCGGCAGGCGGCAAGTGCGGTTTTGCACTTGCGGCAGGTGCGGCCGCGAAAAAAAACCGCGGTCAGCCGTGGTTTATTTCGCGGCCGCACCTGCCGCAAGTGCAAAACCGCACTTGATGCACCTGCCGCAAGTCCCCCTATACTTTCTATGGGGATTATTTGAAAATGTTAAAAAAAATTTAAAAATATTCTAGACACCCGATGCATTTGCATCGGGCTCACAGCTAGTATACAATAACGGACTAACGGACTATATGGAGCAGTTACAACTAACTGATGGAAAAAGCTCCTTGGGGAGAAAAAAGGCCTCTCACCCACAACAATTAATAATATATTATATACATCTAACACCTCAGCGTTTCAAAATGAAGTTCTATTTAACCCAATATAAGTATTCAGGTTACTGGCGGGTCAGCAATGCCAAGCTCTCTTAAAAGTTGAAGACCCTCCTCCAATCCGTCTATCACATGAGAAGTAGGACCCCGCTTAAAGTTGATTCTGGTCTGGGAGAGCCATTTTATATATAATCGCCGTAGCTCACTTCCGTCATATTTGGCAGTACTTCCGTCGTCGAAGACGTGGCTGCCCTGCAGCCACGCGACTCACGAAGCATTGGCCGCGTAGCGGCCAATGCGAGTCATTGGCCTGCGCGAGCAATGGCCGCGAGGCCATTGCGAGTCGCTGCTTGAGCGCGAGCGGCCATTGCGAGTCGCTGGCCGAAAATCGAACCAGAGGCTCGGCCATAAATTTAGCGAGATACCGCTAACGTATGGCGAGCAATGGCCGCGAGGCCATTGCGAGTCGCTGCCTGAGGCAAGCCACAGCATGGGGCTGTAGTGTACACCGCTATGGTATACTACAGTCCCATGCACATACGCCTGTCCGCCCCGCTCCTAAGCCCCTACCCCCTAAGTTCGCCGCACCTAAGTCCCTACCCCCTAAGCCCCGCCGCATCCTAAGCCCCCACCGATACCCCCTAAGCCCCGCCGCCTATCCCCAAGCCCCGCCGCCCCTAAGCCCCTACCCCCTAAGTCCGCCGCACCTATACCCCCGCCGCATCCTAAGCCCCCACCGATACCCCCTAAGCCCCGCCGTCTACTCCCTAAGTCCGCCGCACCTAAGCCCCTACCCCCTAAGTCCGCCGCCCCTAAGCCCCTACCCCCTAAGCCCCGCCGCATCCTAAGCCCCCACCGATACCCCTAAGCCCCGCCGCCTACCCCCTAAGTCCGCCGCACCTAAGCCCCTACCCCTAAGTCCGCCGCCCCTACCCCTAAGCCCCGCCGCATCCTAAGCCCCCACCGATACCCCCCTAAGCCCCGCCGTCTACTCCCTAAGTCCGCCACACCTAAGCCCCTACCCCCTAAGTCCGCCGCCCCTAAGCCCCTACCCCTAAGCCCCGCCGCATCCTAAGCCCCCACCGATACCCCCTAAGCCCCGCCGCCTACCCCCTAAGTCCGCCGCACCTAAGCCCCTACCCCTAAGTCCGCCGCCTAACCCGCCCATCCTAAGCCCCACCGATACCCTAAGCCCGCCGCCTACTCCCTAATCCCCGCACAGCCTACCCCTAGTCCACCCTAAGCCCCTACCCCAAACCCCCGCATCCTAAGCCCCACGATCCCTAGCCCGCGCCTACCCCTAAGTCCGCCGCACCTAAGCCCCTACATCCTAAGTTCCCTGCCGCATTCTAAGCCCCACCATACACCCTAAGCCCCGCCGCCCACCCCCTACTCCTAAGCCCCGCCGCCTCCTAAGCTCCTGCCGCTGTCCCCCGCCGCTCTCGCTAACACCTAAGGCCCTACACCCTAAGCCCCCGCCGTCCCTAACCTAACGCCGCCGTCGATCACTTACATGTCTTCTTCTACATCTGATCGTCCATCCGATCCACAAGTCCTCCGTCCGGCCAGGCGTCCTCTTCGTCCGGCCCCGGGGGTCTTCTCTCTTCTTTCCGCCATCTCCGGCTCTTCGTCCGGCCCCGGGGTCTTCTTTCTTCTTTCCGCCATCTTCCGGCTCCGACGTCCTCTTCACTTCTCATTGCGATAGAATGGACGAAAAATTCTCCATTCTATCTGTATGAGATGTGAGGCGCTCTTCTGATTGGTCGCTGTCTACTGCCGTCAGCCAATCAGAAGAGCGCCTCACTTCTCATAGACATACATTAGCGGTGTGTCGGCGAATTTAAGGCCGGGCCCCTGGTTCTATTTTCCGGCCATAAAATCGCTGACACACCGCTAATGTATGTCTATGGGATTTTTAAAAATGGCGCCGCGATTCTGATTGGTCGCTGTCTGCTAACGCCGACCAATCAGATTTCGCCCTCACTTCCCATAGACATACATTAGCGGCGTGTCCGCGATTTTAGGTCCGGAAAATAGAACCAGGGGCCCGGCCTTAAAATCGCCGACACACCGCTAATGTATGTCTATGGGATTTTTAAAAATGGCGCCGCGATTCTGATTGGTCGCTGTCTGCTAACGCCGACCAATCAGATTTCACCCTCACTTCCCATAGACATACATTAGCTGCGTGTCCGCGATTTTAGGTCCGGAAAATAGAACCAGGGGCCCGGCCTTAAAATCACCGACACACCGCTAATGTATGTCTATGGGATTTTTAAAAATGGCGCCGCGATTCTGATTGGTCGCTGTCTGCTAACGCCGACCAATCAGATTTCGCCCTCACTTCCCATAGACATACATTATCGGCGTGTCCGCGATTTTAGGTCCGGAAAATAGAACCAGGGGCCCGGCCTTAAAATCGCCGACACACCGCTAATGTATGTCTATGGGATTTTTAAAAATGGCGCCGCGATTCTGTTTGGTCGCTGTCTGCTAACGCCGACCAATCAGATTTCGCCCTCACTTCCCATAGACATACATTAGCGGCGTGTCCGCGATTTTAGGTCCGGAAAATAGAACCAGGGGCCCGGCCTTAAAATCGCCGACACACCGCTAATGTATGTCTATGGGATTTTTAAAAATGGCGCCGCGATTCTGATTGGTCGCTGTCTGCTAACGCCGACCAATCAGTTTTCGCCCTCACTTCCCATAGACATACATTAGCGGTATCTCGCGAAATTTATGGCCGAGCCCCTGGTTCGATTTTCGGCCACGGGGCTCGGCTGTGGTCGGTCTTTGGACGGTGCTCGCAATGGCCTCGCGGCCATTGCTCGCACCGGCAAACAGCTCTCAATGGCCTCGCGCCTGCCGCCATTTTATGAATTCAAATATCGCGGACGCCATTTTAGACCGCGAAATTTGAATTTTTTTACCTCAGACGTCATTCCTGCTTTGACGATTCCTGTCAAAGTGTCACAGTGACGTCGGGAAGCAACTCCTGTATATTTTTTACAGAAAATCAGATAAGATATCTTTTTTGGTACAAAATTAATATTAATGTATATATTGTACTACTTATAGTACTAATATTAACCCTTTATAAACCTTTTTGGGTGTAATTTCTATTATCTTTGCTACTTATTAAAAACAGCCTATCTATCTATGTATGTATCTATCTGTCTGTCTGTCTGTCTGTCTGTCTGTCTGTCTGTCTGTCTATCTATCTGTCTATCTATCTGTCTATCTATCTGTCTATCTATCTGTCTATCTATCTGTCTATTGTCTATCTGTCTATTCTATCTATCTATCTATCTATCTATCTATCTATCTATCTATCTATTACTTTATCTATGTATCTTTATCTATCTATCTTTATCTATCTATCTATCTATCTATCTATCTATCTATCTACATTCAGTCAAAAAGGGGGTCACAGCACTTCTTTCCAAAGCAAGGGTTGTTTATTCCAGCTCAGGTACACGTGGCGACGTTTCGAGCCTTGTCAGCTCTTTATCCAGCAACCACATAACAATTAAAACAGTCTTTTATACACCTTTAGCCTCTTGCATCACTTCCTTACATATAATTTACATAATTTCATTTCAGTGACAAACCCATTACCTAATTACCCATCATACTAATAACCAGTGTAACTGTGCTCCATATACATCAGATAATCAGAGGTTAACAATCTTTTTACTCATAGTTCTAGCCACATTCATGTTGGAATTATACCATCTAACACAGTATTTAACTATTCTGATTATATCTATTATTAACTGTGTATGATTTTATACAGTGTAGTGCAGTCCGGGAGCTGCTTACCGGGTTCCTGTATTGTGACATGTGTTTTCAGCGTCCCGGAAGCTCCTACTGTGTGTAACTCGCTCGGCCCCCATCATCGTCAGCTTGGAAGCCGCGCCAGGCGTGCGCGATGACGTCACCCGCGTCCGCGCATGCGCTCTAATGAAAATCCGTCATTCTCCATCTTTGTTGGGGAAATCCTCTGTTAGATCGTGATAATGCTTTACCTCTTGTGTCTCATACATTATATAAAGTGCTCAGTGCATCTAAAGTGCATAACTTTTATAGTTTCTCTTTATCTCAAGGTGCTTAGTTCTAATTAAGTGTGCTTTATTAATCTTTAGTCTCATTTTTGTGCAAATCGCTTTAGTGACAATGACCTTCTTCCAGGTGGAACATTTTCAGGAGTATATCCGGGTTTTTTCTCTTAACCCTTCTCTATCTGCCCCCAACACTTTTTAGACTATTTCTTTTGGCCTATATCAGGCCTCATACATTAACCCTTTATTTGTTTGGGGCAATCAAGGGGTTTTTTTGTTTTTTTCACTCTCCTATTCTGGTCATTATATAACTAAGTGTTCCTATAGTTAAAGTGATCTATTCTTCATTGATGTGTGTTTTACTTTAAAAATTACTTCTAAAATGGTACTTTAAAATAAGCCCTCACCGAGGAATATGATTAATTAGTGCGCCATGTTGTATGTAATTACCATACGTGCTCCCTATATCGCCGCTCCCATTCCTTCAACACTGTGTGGACTCTATCAGCATTTTTTTGATCTCCTTCTGATTTCTGAATCTTCATACTTTTCTATAAGACAATTAAAAAGAAGGTGTTAATGGATCTGTGTCAATTAAAATCTATTTAAAATACAAGCGTGGTTCATATGCATACAATCTATTATGATAGAGATTCCAATCCTACTAGTTAAAGGGCGACTCCTAACTTATAGTCAACATTTAGGCCTCCAGGTTTCAAAGTGCCCAACTTTTTTATCCACTTCAACTCCTGTATCCTCAGATGTTTCTCACGATCACCTCCTCTCCTCATCTGTGGTATTCCATCAATTGCTCTAACTCTTAAATCCCACTCATCATGTCCTGCCTCTGTGAAGTGTTTCGACACTGGTAAATTCATTATCTTTTTCCTGATGCTGTACCTATGCTGGCTCATCCTGATCCTCAATTCCAAAGTTGTCTCCCCTACATAGTATTCTTTGCACGGGCACTCCAATAGATAAACTACATGATCGGAGGCGCATGTGAAGAATTGTTGGATCTTATATGTCCTTCCTTTAACTTCATACGTATTTCCCTTTTTCATCAATGGGCAATTGACACAGCCTATACAAGGAAAATTCCCTGTTCTTGTTATTCCCATCAGTGTGGTTTGCCTCTTGAATGAACCAATATCCGACTGTACTAAGCGGTCTCTTAGGCTCCGACCCCTCCTAAACGAAAAAAGTGGTGGTTCCTTAAACTCCCTCACTTCTGGTAAGCCATTGCTCAGGATCTGCCAATTTCTTTTTATTGCCTGAATTATCTCCCTGGACTCTTCACCAAAAGTTGTCACTACCGGTAATCTCCATCCTTTCCTTTGGGTGGTTCTTTCTTTACTCCGCTTGCTTCTACTCATTTTTAGGACTTCCTCAGGGTAACCCCTGTCTCTAAATTTATCCATCAGCTTCATAACCGCTTCCTCTCTCTTCTCCTCATGACTAACAATACGTCTTACTCTTTCGACCTGTCCCACTGGTATGGCCCTTTTCATCTCTATAGGATGACTACTGTTGAAATGTAACAGCCTGTTCCTGTCCGTTGGTTTCACATGTAAAGTAGTACTCAACTTCCTTCCTTCCAGCTCAACATTCACATCCAGAAACTGTATATCTGTTTTGGAATACACCATAGTGAATTTGATGCTGGTGTCCACCGTGTTAAGGTACCTATGGAATTCCTCGAGCTGTTTTACATCACCTTTCCATAACAGGAAAACATCATCGATGTATCGCCACCACTCCCGGACATTCCGGAAGTGGTGGGACACATAGACATGCTCCTCCTCAAGCACCGCCATGGTGACCCCGGCATAGGCACATGCCATGTGAGCCCCCATGGCGGTGCCTTTTAACTGTTTGTAGTATGTGTCCCCAAACAAGTAATAATTTGACCGCAAGCAAATCTCTAACAGTTCAATTATCAGTTTTCTACTATCTTCGCCATATTGTGTGTTTTCCAACATCATCTTCACTGCTCTAATACCCCCATCATGCTCAATAGATGTGTACAGTGAGACTACATCAAAGGAGACTAGTATATCTCCTATACCCACTTCCAAGTTCTTTAACTTCTCCAGAAAATGTCCCGTGTCACGGATGTAGGACCTTGCTGACCTTGCTAGTGGGTTCAGCAATTTGTCTAAAAAGATTCCCACATTGTTAAAAACAGAATCTACACCTGACACTATAGGTCTCCCTGGTGGACTTTTTATTGACTTGTGGATTTTTGGGACAATGTAAAGTACAGGTGTCCTCGGGCTTTCCACTATTAAATAATCCAGCAACTCCTGGTCTATTAACCCTCCTAGTCTAGCTTCTTCTAAGACTGTTTTTATACTTTTCTGTATTTCGAACTTCGGATCTCTTAATTGTTTCTGATATACTTCCTCATCCCTCAATTGTCTCATGACCTCTGCTACATATTTCCCCTTGTCCATGACGACCACTGCTCCCCCCTTATCTGCTGGTTTTACCACCAGGTCGCCGTCATGGACTAGTTCCTGTAACGCGTCATATTCTCCTTTTTTCACGTTAGGGTATTTTAAAGCTCTCTGACTGCTCCGTTGTATGGCATCTATATCTCTTTTTACTGCTGTTACAAAAGTTTCTATTGCTGGTACCACTTCTACTGGGGTAAAATCACTCCTCTTAAACAGCGAGAATTCTCTTAAGGTCAGCTCGCTTTCCCTCTGTTTAGGTCTTGTCTCTCTTCCATTAAACCAATGCTTTAATTTAACCATTCGGAACATCATGGCCATATCTACATCTAACTGGAACCAGTCTACATGCGTACTGATATTAAAGCTTAGTCCTTTGTTAAGTATATTGGTTTGAGCTGTACTCAAAGTCTTTTCGGATATATTTACCACCAGTTCGGATTTCGTTTCCTGTTGCTCCTGAGTCCTGACCTCTGTTTCTCTCTCTTTCTTCTGGCTCCTTCTGTGGCGGACTCCTCCTCTTCTTCTTCTTGTGACCTGTCCGTCTCTGGATGGGATGGAATCAGATTTATTAACATGCTTAGTACGGTAATGACAAAGTCTTTTTCGTTTCAAACCACCTTTCTTTGGCCACTTATCCTTTTGCCAATTATAGACTAGTCCCATCTGATAATCTTCGCTATCTCTCGCCCATTTTTGGCGTTTTGTCTCCTCTAGATCTTTTTTGACTTTTTCAATTCTCAAACGTATTAGTTCCTTAAACTTTTGGAAGTCATCATCTTTCACCAATAACTTTATCTGCGTCTCCGTGTCCTTATTCTCCTGCCCAATCTTCTGTACTTCCTCCTGTAAATACTCCATGTTTAGGAGCATCACATCCATCGCATACTTGTTTGACATCATAGCGAACTTGCTACAGTACACCGCATCATTCACAAACAGAGTGGGCCGTATGTTTGACCTCAGTCCCCGCGGGATTCTTTTGGCCCTATAATACTGGCCTAACATCAAGAGGTGCAAATCCATGGAAACCATGCGTTTACATCCATTTTCGTATTTCCTCTTTAGGTTGTTAACCGAAGGGACACTTAAAAAATCCACTTCCCCTTCTAATCCTTTCAGGATCCGCTCCTCATCTTCAACTGTATACACTAACGTGCCTGTTTCCATATCAAATGGTAATACACCGCTAAGCTCCAATGAAGGATATATATGCAAACAAAGTTAGAAGCAGCGTGTGATGCTGGTGTAGTACAGAGTGCAAAGCGTCCCTGAGGCTCCTTCTAGCCTCAATTATACATACAGTTCAAAAAGGGGGTCACAGCACTTCTTTCCAAAGCAAGGGTTGTTTATTCCAGCTCAGGTACACGTTTTTAATTGTCTTATAGAAAAGTATGAAGATTCAGAAATCAGAAGGAGATCAAAAAAATGCTGATAGAGTCCACACAGTGTTGAAGGAATGGGAGCGGCGATATAGGGAGCACTGTATGGTAATTACATACAACATGGCGCACTAATTAGTCATATTCCTCGGTGAGGGCTTATTTTAAAGTACCATTTTAGAAGTAATTTTTAAGTGGTAGTATATAGCAGCCCCAGTGGTAGTATACAGCAGCCCCAGTGGTAGTATATAGCAGCCCCAATGGTAGTATATAGGAGCCCCAGCAGCCCCAGTGGTAGTATACAGGAGCCCAAGCAGCCCCAGTGGTAGTATACATCAGCCCCAGAGGTATATACAGCCCCAGTGGTAGTATACATCAGCCCCAGAGGTATATGCAGCCCCAGGGGTAGTATACAGCCCCAGTGGTAGTATCCAGCAGCCCCAGAGGTATATACAGCCCCAGTGGTAGTAAACAGCCCCCCCCCTCCTTAATATGGGTCCCCCAGTATTAATAAACAGCCCCCCCCCCTTATCATGTACCCCCAGGCTGCGGCAGCTGTCAAAATAACAAACACTTTATACATCACCTTCCGGCGCAGCTTCTCCGCTCCTCCGCGTCGCCCTTCTTCTTTCTTCTTGTGCCGGTGTCATGTGACCGGGCGCAGGAGATGACGTCATTTCCTGCGCGCGGTCACAGAAGTCCACTGGGGCTGTATACTACCACTGGGGCTGCATATACCTCTGGGGCTGATGTATACTACCACTGGGGCTGTATACTACCACTGGGGCTGTATATACCTCTGGGGCTGATGTATACTACCACTGGGGCTGCTTGGGCTCCTGTATACTACCACTGGGGCTGCTGGGGCTCCTATATACTACCACTGGGGCTGCTATATACTACCACTGGGGCTGCTGTATACTACCACTGGGGCTGCTATATACTACCACTGGGGCTGCTGGGGCTCCTATATACTACCACTGGGGCTGCTGTATACTACTACTGGGGCTGCGGGGGCTGCTATATACTACCACTGGGGCTGCTGGGGATGCTATATACTACCACTGGGGCTGCTGTATACTACCACTGGGGCTGCTGGGGCTGCTATATACTACCACTGGGCTGCTGGGGATGCTATATACTACCACTGGGGCTGCTGTATACTACCACTGGGGCTGCTGGGGCTGCTATATACTACCACTGGGGCTGCTGGGGATGCTATATACTACCACTGGGGCTGCTGTATACTACCACTGGGGCTGCTGGGGATGCTATATACTACCACTGGGGCTGCTGTATACTACCACTGGGGCTGCTGGGGCTGCTATATACTACCACTGGGGCTGCTGGGGATGCTATATACTACCACTGGGGCTGCAGGGGATGCTATATACTACCACTGGGGATGCTATATAGTACCACTGGGGCTGCTGGGGATGCTATATACTACCACTGGGGCTGCTGTATACTACCACTGGGGCTGCTGTATACTACCACTGGGGAGGCCTGTATACCACACTGCTGGGGGCTGTATACCTGTGCTGGGGTCCACCCTCGGCTTATACACGAGTCAATAGGTTTTTCCAGATTTTTGGGGCAAAAGTAGGGGGGTCGGCTTATACATGGGTCGGCTTATACACGAGTATATACGGTATATCTATCTAATTTTAATTTTTTACCTCAGACTTCATTCCTGCTTTGAAGATTCCTGTCACAGTGACGTCGGGAAGCAACTCCTGTACATTATCGACAGAAATTCCGATAAGATAACTTTTTTGGTACAAAATTATTACTACTGTATATATTGTACTACTTATAGTATCAATATTAACCCTTTATAGACCTTTTTGGGTGTAATTTCTATTATCTTTGCTACTTATTAAAAACAGCCTATCTATCTGTCTATCTATCTATCTATCTATCTATCTTTCTATGTATCTATATCTATGTAATTTGAATTTTTTACCTCAGACGTCATTCCTGCTTTGATGATTCCTGTCACAGTGACGTCGGGAAGCAACTCCTGTACATTATCGACAGAAATTCCGATAAGATAACTTTTTTGGTACAAAATTATTATTACTGTATATATTGTACTACTTATAGTATCAATATTAACCCTTTATAGACCTTTTTGGGTATAATTTCTATTATCTTTGCTACTTATTAAAAACAGCCTATCTATCTGTCTATCTATCTATCTATCTATCTATCTATCATCTATCTATATCTATCTATCTATATCTATATCTCTATCTAATTTGAATTTTTTACCTCAGACGTCATTCCTGCTTTGATGATTCCTGTCACAGTGACGTCGGGAAGCAACTCCTGTACATTATCGACAGAAATTCCGATAAGATAACTTTTTTGGTACAAAATTATTATTACTGTATATATTGTACTACATATAGTATCAATATTAACCCTTTATAGACCTTTTTGGGTGTAATTTCTATTATCTTTGCTACTTATTAAAAACAGCCTATCTATCTGTCTATCTATCTATCTATCTATCTATCTATCTATCTATCTATCTATCTTTCTATGTATCTATATCTATGTAATTTGAATTTTTTACCTCAGACGTCATTCCTGCTTTGATGATTCCTGTCACAGTGACGTCGGGAAGCAACTCCTGTACATTATCGACAGAAATTCCGATAAGATAACTTTTTTGGTACAAAATTATTATTACTGTATATATTGTACTACTTATAGTATCAATATTAACCCTTTATAGACCTTTTTGGGTGTAATTTCTATTATCTTTGCTACTTATTAAAAACAGCCTATCTATCTGTCTATCTATCTATCTATCTATCTATCTATCTATCTCTATCTATATCTATCTATTATCTATATCTCTATTAATTTGAATTTTTTACCTCAGACGTCATTCCTGTTTGATGATTCCTGTCACAGTGACGTTGGGAAGCAACTCCTGTACATTTTTGACAGAAAATCAGATAAGATATCTTTTTTGGTCAAAAATTAATATTAATGTATATATTGTACTACTTATAGGACCAATGTTAGCCCTTTATAGTCATTTTTGGGTGTAATTTCTATTATTTTTGCTACTTATTAAAAACAGCCTATCTATCTATCTATCTATCTATCTATCTATCTATATCTATTCATCTATTTATCTATATATATATCTCTCTATCTATCTATCTATCTATCTATTTATCTATCTATCTATATCTATTCATCTATTTATCTATCTATATCTATTCATCTATCTCTCTATCTATCTATGTATATCTATTCATCTATTTTTCTATTTATCTATCTATCTCTCTATCTATCTCTATGTATCTATGTATCTATGTATCTATCTATCTATTTATCTCTATCTATCTTTCTATCTATCTCTCTATCTATCTATCTATCTATCTTCTATCTCTATATCTATCTATCTATATCTATCTATTATCTATCTATATCTATCTATCTCTACTATCTACATCTATGTATATCTATCTATCTATATCTATATCTATCTATGGCGAAGCGGTCATCGAGAGGCGTTGCAGGGCCTCCTGCCCCGGTGACGACCGTCGAGAGCCGAGTGGCGTGGCCCTAAATAGAACCAAGGGCCTGCCCATGCATAGCTTTAAAGACCGCTATGTATCTCAATGTGAAGTTAGGGCTATGCTTATTGGTCGGTGCCAGGACATAGCGACCAATGAGCATAGCGCCTTACTTACAGCGGTAAATTTGAAACTCAAAAGTCCTCCAGTTGTACTGCCACTGCGAATTTAACCCCTTATATACCAGTTCAGCATTAACTCCATACTTTTTTGTGTCTATTAGTACTGGCAGTGGTACATTAACCCCTTATATTCTCTTTTTGGTGTTATTTGTATAATATAGTGTGTAGTTGTAATGCCACTGCCAAGTTAACCCCCTATATACCATTTGTGCATTAAGTGCTTCCTTTGTAGTGTCTATTACTATTGGCAGTGCTACATTAACCCCTTGCACACCATTTTGGATATAATTTACACTGCTTAGTCTGTTGTGGGAGTGACGGTGGGACATTAACTCCTTCAATCATCTTTTTGATATCATTATAAGTTCCTACTTTAATAGAGTCCTGCCAGTCGGACATTAACCCCTTCTAAACCTGCACTATATTGGTACCCTGACAGTTTTGACTACATCGGCTACTTAGTCATACATCTGATGTTAAAGTCTCTTTTTAATTGGTTGTAATACAGATTCATTTCTAATTACAAGTACATACACTTACTATAAGTAAATGTTTGCCACTTAAAAATATACAGAAAATTCCATTTACTCTTCGTACAAAAATTAAATAAAATCATGGTATTGTACATGTATATACTCTCACTATTCATATCTTCCTTAACAAACATATTCTAATGCACATTGCATTGTATTGTGATTACATTTGCAAACATGAGCTCTGAGAAATCTGCTGACTTGGCCAAGAAAGCGCCTGTGCCTGCACCGAAGGCTAAGAAGCGCAGCATGGAGAGTGCTGAAGACAGGCGCATTCAATTGGACAAAAAGAAGGCTGCATATTATCAACGCATTGCCAAGGAGTCTCCTGAAGAGAGAAGCCTGAGATTAAAAAATAAAGCTCTGGCAGCCCGGGAGCGTCGCAGAAACTTACGTTCTGACTGTATGAAAAATGATGACGTGGCCAAGAAAGCAGCATTTACTACATCAAAGCGTAAGAAGATTATCACCGAGATTGCTGAAGATAGATGCATTCGATTGGAGAAAGTGAAGGCTGCGTATTACAAACGCATGTGCAATGAGTCTCCTGAAGAGAGAAGCCAGAGATTAAAAAAAAATGCTCTGGCAGCCCGGGAGCGTCGCAGAAAGAGCAAGTTAATGCAGCAAGTCATACCTTCTCCCGATCTCACCGCTTCCAGCTCAACAGCTGTTGAATCGCCGCATACTGAACATCCTGTACCACCGGCAAAGTGTGCACGTAAGCGAAAACACTGTGCTGCCGAGACAATATATGATAAACAGGCTCACAGCAACAAAGTTCAAACTGCTTTCAAAGCACGTATCAGTGTGGAGTCTCCTAAGTCAAAACAACTCCTCTTACACAATTCTGTTGCGGCACAATACCGACGACGTGCACGCACTGCTTCCATCTCTACATTCAGACAGCCTCAGCTTCATATACCATCTACATTCTCATACATCGAATGTGTGCCACCTGAAGCAGTGCAACGTCTAATATATGTTGGCCTACATAAAAAATATAATATTTTGTTACCTCCTACTTTTCCTTATACATCCCATTGGTTTTACCGATGAGGACACTGACATTGTAGAGCACAGCTGTGGTCCAATGATATATAAATGTCAATATTGTCAGGCACTACATTTTCAGGATGAGATGCCATGTGACCAAAATTATACACTCTGCTGTCACAAGGGCAAGGTCCAGATACCTATCCCTGAATATCCTGAGGTATTCAAGCGTTTACTTAAAGGTGAAAGTGAGTACAGTCGTAATCTCATGGACAACATCCGAGCCATCAACAGCTCTTTTGCTTTCGCCTCCATGGGGCCAATATTTCTCCACCACCTGGACATGGTCCTTACTGTTTCCGAATACATGGCCAAATCTACCATCGCACTGGCACATTACATCCGGCAGATGATCAAGTTCCAACATATGCTCAACTTTACATCTTGGATACTGCTACCGCCAATGAGCAACGTTTGCAATGTCAACCAAATTTACAATGCCATCCAACTTTAATGAGTATTATTGCTCTGCAATTAGAAAACGTCAATCCTTTTGTAGCTGCAACAAAATGCTCCGTGACGTAGAACAGGAAGAACAACAAAAGGCTGAAAGAAATGGCACTGTCATGCCAAATATTACGATGGCACTTAAACAAGACCGCAGTCAAGACCCTCGACGGTATAACAATCCGACTGTCAACGAAGTAGCTGTTGTATTTGAAAATAACAATGGGGAGCCACCATTCAAACGAGATATATTGATCCATTTAAAAGCCGATCCACAAAATCCTTTGGCTCCAAAGACACAACAGGCCAGCATTCTTCACAGTAACTTGGATGCATTACTTTATCCTTTATTTTTCCCTTACGGAGAACAAGGGTGGCATGATGGACTGAAACATCAAGGAAAAAGTGAACGCAGGGTTACACAACTCCAATATTACTGTTATGTGCTGTCTGTCCGCAATCAGTTTAATCCCATTTTGAATGGTGGCAAATTGACACAGCAGTATTTAGTTGATGCTTATGTGAAAATTGAGGCCAATCGACTGAATTTTATCCGTCAACACCAGTCAGATTTAAAAGTCGAGGATTATTGCATACTTCAAGAGCATCTCATCAACAAATCCATTCAAAAAGGCATTCCCATTGGCCGAACTGTCATTCTACCATCATCTTTCGAAGGCAGTCCCAGAAATATGCAGCAGCGGTATCAAGATGCCATGGCTATAGTCACTAAATTTGGTCGCCCAGATCTATTTGTCACCATGACATGTAATCCGAAATGGAATGAGATCACTAACAATTTGAAACCATGGCAACGTGTCGAACACAGACCAGATTTGGTGGCACGGGTCTTCAGAATAAAACTTGAAGCACTGTTAAAAGACATTAAAAATGGATTATTTGGAACAGTTTGCGCCATGGTTCATGTAATTGAGTTTCAGAAACGTGGGCTACCTCATGCTCACATTTTGATAATTTTGGATGCCACCTCAAAATTACGCACAGAGATTGAAGTTGACAATACTGTTTGGGCTGAAATACCAGATCCTATCACCTACCCTCAGCTTCATAAGATCGTCATGCAACACATGATTCATGGTCCCTGTGGAGAACTGAGGCCAAATTCACCATGTATGCATCTTGGGAAGTGTAGCAAAGGTTTCCCCAAACAATTTCAGGATTCGGCTGTCATCGCAAAGGATGCCTATCCGACGTATCGACGACAAACAGGATCATCATTTGAACACCATTCCGTCATGATTGATAATTCGTGGGTAGTTCCTTATAATCCTTTTTTACTACTCAAATATAAGTGTCATATCAATGTGGAAGTTTGTGGCTCCATACAAAGTGTTAAATACTTATTTAAATATGTATATAAAGGACACGATAAAGCAAATGTGGAAATTTGCCAAACAAGCATCCAACATGATGAAACTCATCAATTTATGGATTCCCGTTATGTTAGTGCACCTGAGGCAGCTTGGCGGATATTTGCTTATCCCATGCACAAACAATCGCATAGTATTATTCGCCTGCCTGTACATCTGCCTCATTCTCAACAACTCTATTTTCATGAGGATGACTCCGTAGTCAACATCAGACACAAGCTACATAACAATTCCACTCTTATGGGCTATTTTGAGCTTAATAAGAAGGACCCAACTGCTCATACTTATTTCTATCGTGAAATTCCAGAACACTATGTTTGGATAGAAGGTTCTTGGCAACAGAGAAAGCGAGGAGGTGCTTCTGTAATTGGAAGAATGTATACCGTAAGTCTCAGAGATCAAGAACGCTACTATTTGCGGTTGTTGTTGCTGCATGTCAAAGGTGCCACCAGTTTTGACAGCATTTAAACCGTTCATGGGGTTACACATCTAACTTTCAAAGACGCTGTCTTAGCTCTTGGTTTATTATTTGATGACAGTTTGTGGAGAAACACTTTACTTGATGCTTGCATTTTGAACATGCCTGCACAGCTACGTGATATGTTTGCCTACATTTGCATTTTTGGCCCTCCTGCTAATCCACTGGAGTTGTGGCTTGAATTTAAAGAACACTTCATTCAAGACTATTGTCATAAATATCACTCAAACACGGAGGAGTGTGTGAATTGTGAAGGCTATGCGATGACAGATGTCCAAGAAATCTTACGAAATCATGGCAAAAAATATACTGAATTTAATTTACCACGCCCTGTCAGGAAACAACAACTTCCACAACAATTTGATCAAGACGATGAGTTAAGAACAGCTGCTGAGATGAAAGCAACTCTCATTCCTCAACAACTTTTGGCTTATGAGGCTATTATTCAAGCATTAGAAGACACTACTGCAACACCAAAGTGCTTCTTCATTGACGGTCCTGGTGGCAGTGGAAAAACTTACCTTTACCATCTACTTCTACATCAACTAAGGGGAGAAGGAAAAATGGTGTCACCTGCTGCCACTACAGGAATTGCAGCCAATATGCTTGAAGGAGGAAGAACAATTCATTCTCTTTATGGAATACCAATACCTGTGAATGAAACATCGGTTTCCAGGATAAAAAATGACACGGATGCAGCTTATGATTTGCAGAACACTGAACTCTTTATTATAGATGAGTGCACAATGGTCTCAAAGTATGCATTGCACGTCATTGAAAGACTCTTACGAGATGTTATGACCAAAAAAGTTACCAACAAAGAAAAGACACCTTTTGGAGCCAAAGTAATTGTACTTGGAGGAGACTTTTCGACAATGTCTTCCGGTCATTCCTCATGGCACAAGAACGGATATTGTGGAGAGCTGTTTAAAATATTCTACACATTGGGGGGCGTGTCCTGGCCATGGAGGGAAGCGGAGGCTAACAGCTCGTCTCCTGCTCCACATACTGTATAAGACCGGACAATAGCAGCTTATTTC
The DNA here is from genome assembly GCA_033576535.1 of Allobates femoralis. Lineage (NCBI taxonomy): Eukaryota > Metazoa > Chordata > Amphibia > Anura > Aromobatidae > Allobates > Allobates femoralis. The sequence continues at coordinate 130,718,211 of JARQOC010000011.1, forward strand.
ACCACCAACAGCCCCATATGCCGACCAGGAGAAAGAGCACCCAGCCCCAACAAACTACGGGCTCCACGGCAACCCCCACCGTGAGTATAACCCGCTATCTTAGAAGCACGGGAAAGCACAATCAGACTCCCAAGATGGCTGAGGCAGCGGCGGGGAGCTGCGTTCAGCGTACAGCAGCCGCTCAGCTGAAAACGCAGGAGACTCTGAATCCCCCTGTGATCGGAGAGGGACCGGACCGCGCTCCGCACTCAGCGGTGGCGGAGTTACAAGTCGGGGAAGCCCCAGAGACACTGCGGCCCCCGGGGACGGAGGAAGGAGGAGGAGATCCCGTAGGTGAAGGAGCGCATGGAGGAAGACCGCAAGGAGAGGAGGTAGATGTGGAGGGAGAAGATGTGTTGCCCTTTGTGTGGGGAACAGCAGGGGATATTCACAGTGTTACACCCATAGACTCCAATAACTTATACCCTGCAGACCACCAATATAAAGGTCCCTCTGGAGCCTCATATGCAACCCAGCAATTTTCTATGTGTCCCCCAATACAGGCAGGCATTTTGCAACAGAATATGGAACATGCTGCAAAGCATATATCTGCAGCAGGGAGGAACAACCAGAACCTCCAATATTTGGCAAACCCAGCATTGGGTCCAGCCGCATGCATCACACCTGCGGCAACCTCTATACCTTCACCAAGACACGTAGGTCCTGCTCTCCCTCCTACAGACCTCACATCCCATGAACAACGTTCTCCTGACAACGCAGTTTGGTCGGACTTTAAAGCTCGCATAGCAGCCATCCCGACTAGAGAGGAGATAGAAGGTTTTGTTCATAGACTGGAAGCTTCGTACAAAGCAGAAACATCAGCCTTGAGGGGAGAGGTTCAACAGCTTGCAACTAGAGTGACCTCCACAGAGTCTGCCTCTGACACCCTACACAGGAGACTAGGCGCTCTGGAACAACAGGTCTCGTATCAAACATCCCGTATTGAGTTCATGCTCGATGCTATGGAGGACTTGGAGAACCGTGAACGACGGAATAATGTAAGAGTGAGAGGGATACCAGAGACCGTGTTACCCAGAGACCTTGATATCACAATCCAGAGATTCTTAAACTCAGTCCGCCACATGCCAGAAGACTCCCCTCTGGAGTTTGATAGAATACATAGGTCTTTGGGACCCCCACCAGAAGAAGGTGCTCGTCCGCGTGATATTGTCTGCAGAATTCATAACTTTAGATCAAAAGAAAGAGTACTAGCAGGGGCACGTCAGCTTGAGTCTCTATCTTTCCAAGGTTCACCAGTCCAGATCCTAGCAGACCTTTCCCGTCGTACTTTACAGAAAAGAAGAGCCCTTCGCCCCCTTTTGAATGTGTTACGGGATCACGATATTCAATACTCCTGGGGATATCCATTCCGTCTACAAGTTAGGCGTGACGGCCGTTCTGTATCCATGTCACACCCAGCTGGTATTCCAGAGTTTTTAGATGAACTTGAGATATCGGCCCCTGACCTGGAAATAACGGAATGGCATACTTGCCAGACTTTAACTTTCAGAGGCCACCCCCAAGGGAGCAACGCTCTAGACGCCGCAGACGAAGAGGAGGCAGGGATGGAAGAGTTGACAGGAGGGAGACACCTGATCCCTCTGGTCATACCTGATTGCATGTTGTTGCTGTAATGTTTTTTTCTTTCTCCCTTTATATAGGTTGACACTTGATATCTCTCCGTAGTATATATGGAGCCTTCTCTGGCCATACAAGAAACCCGAGATGTGCTACAGAGCTCCTGGTAGTTTATGTAACCCACATGATAAGATAGAAAGTTACTTATTTTACCCTTCCTGGTTGGTTATTGGAGATGTTTGGTAATATTATGGTTATGAACAATGCTGTTTAACACTTTGTATTACTTAAAAAATTTTTTTTTTTTAAAAAAAGGTCTCGGTATGGGGGCATATAGACCACTAGTGGAAAGGATACGTCCTACCCTAGGGACCTACACCCTGCAGGCAGGTGTAGAAGGTAGACAACTACCCCTAGTACACTGTCGACCAAGTTTTGGGCATCACTTTTTTTAGTGTTGTCCTTGCTTGAGTCCTCTTCTTTTTTATCCTTTAGTTCCTGTTTCTTTCTTTTCTTGATTTTCTTTTCTTTTTTTCCTTATCTTTCACTCTGAGACCGGCGTTCTCTGCCTCCCCCGCCCATCCCGTCGCTTGTCATATAACTCGGCTTATTTTCCTTCTTTGATTAACCACAGCCCGATTGAGTACTTCTCTCTCCTTAACTGAGAGGAGGGAAGGAAAAGGGGAATTGGACAAAAAGGGGACCTGGACCCGGGGTGTTGAGATTCGGGCGTATTGGAAATGTCTTTCTTAAACGTTTATACATTTAATGTTAGAGGGTTCAATATACCCCAAAAGCGCTCTCAAATTCTGTATGATCTTCATAAAAAAAGAGCACAAGTGGTCCTACTCCAGGAAACCCACTTTAAGACGGGTTCAATACCAAATATTCGAAACCGTTACTACTCAACCTGGTTGCATAGCTCCAATCCAAAGACAAGGTCCAAAGGGGTTTCTATTGGAATACATCGCTCATTCCCACATGTGATATTAGGCTCTGAGGTGGATGAGGGAGGCAGATATATTTTTCTTAAAATACAGGTTGCTTCCTCTATTTTAACAATTGTAAATTGGTACCTCCCCAACAGGAATCAGACATTGGTGTGTCGAACCCTTCTGAATAAGCTGGCTGGTTTCGCAGAAGGTTCCATACTGATAGGTGGCGACTTCAACTTTGCCATGGATCCTGGCGTGGACACTTCATCTGGTAGAGGTACAATACCATCTAAACGCCTTCGGGCTGTAAAGAACCTCCTTCACTCTCTCCAACTTATTGATGTATGGCGGATACTACATCCGAGAGATAGAGACTTTACATATTACTCTAACGTCCACGGCTCTTATAGTCGACTGGACTACTTTCTGGTTAGCCATAGGCTACTTTCATGGGATCCCCAGACAGACATTGGAGACATTTTGTTGTCTGACCACGCTCCTGTACACTTAAGGTTATCAATACCAGACACTGTCCGTAGACCATGGACGTGGAAACTTAACAACGAACTTCTTCAAGACTCCATATGTATAGCTGAACTTAAAGATAACATTGAAACGTTCTCTCAGGTTCATGTGACAGACCCTACACCACAGACATACAAATGGGAGGCTCTTAAATGTATGATACGGGGAACCTTAATTAAACATGGATCTCGCATTAAGAAAGCCAGAGCGGAGGAGATTTCTAATAAGATCAAACAGATACATGCATTGGAGGTGACCCACAAACATACGTTGTCTGGATCTGTCTTGTCCAAGTTGACCCTTTGTAGACAAGATCTCAAAGATTTAATGGCCCAGAAATTTAAAGCTTACACGGACAGGACAAGAAATTATTATTATAGGACAGCGGACAAATGTGCAAGACCGCTTGCCAGACTGCTTCACCCTAGAGCAAACCATTCCTATATACCCAAAATTAGAGGTAAGGACGGGGTGGAGGTGCATAGGCCAGACGAGATCCTGGAGGCTTTTAGAGAATACTACAAGGAGCTCTATACCATTAAGGGCAAATATACAGACTTAGCCCCAGACGAGCTTATCAAGAAAATGAGAGAATATATTTCCTCCAACCAGCTTCCGCCTATCAATGATGACGCAATAGCGTCTTTGGAGAATCCAATCACGGGTACGGAGTTATTAGAAGCTATTAAGGCCACACCCCTTTCTAAATGCCCAGGCCCGGACGGTTTTACTCCGATTTTTTATAAGACTCTTCAGACTTTGTTGATGCCTCACATGCTGGACACTTTTAATTCCATTTCTGATGTAACTGGCTTTGCTCCGCAATCTCTAGAGGCGCATATTTGCGTCATACCTAAGCCGGGGAGGGACCCGACCTTGGCATCCAACTACAGACCAATCTCTCTTTTAAACGTGGATGTTAAGATCTATTCCAAGATCTTGGCAGAACGCCTAGCCCCGTTGCTCCCCTCAGTGATTAACATGGATCAGGTGGGCTTTGTCAAAGGCCGAGAAGCAAGAGACAATACAATTAGGACTATACTATTGATCCAAAAAGCAAAACAACGTAACATCCCATTTAGTCTCTTATCGTAGATGCAGAAAAGGCCTTTGACAGAGTCCACTGGGGCTTCATGAAGGAGGCATTGATCCATATGGGATTAGGTTCCTCGGTGCCTGGCTCGGATTCTCTCCTTGTATTCGGTTCCCTCGGCTAAAATTAGAGTCAATGGCAATCTGTCGTCCCCTATTGCACACGGGACGAGACAAGGATGTCCTTTATCGCCATTACTGTATGTAATTGTTATGGAGCACTTAGCTAACGCCATTAGACAAAATCCCGATATTTCGGGCATACGTGTGGGAGATACACACCATAAAACAGCACTCTTTGCAGATGACCTCCTGCTATATGTGACAAACCCCCATGTTTCTCTCCCATGCGTAATGAAGGAGTTTGATTTGTTCAGCTCCCTGAGCAACTTCAAAGTCAATTACTCCAAGTCAGAGGCACTAAATGTATCCCTACCCGTGGCTGGGCTCTCTTTGTTGAAGACCAATTTTCCATTTAGATGGCGATCTGATAACGTTAAATATCTTGGAGTCCGGATTCCGTCTGACCTGTCTAGCCTCTTTTCCTGTAATTATCAGACTCTTTTAACTGGTGTAGAGTAGCAATTTTCATCCTATAACATTTTGAAACTGTCCTGGTGGGGACGTATTAATGTGATACGTATGGATATCCTACCCCGCTTCTTATATATTTTCCAGACTGTACCAATTACGCCCCCATGCAGTTTCTTCTCTAGACTTCGCTCTAGTGTGACACGTTTCCTGTGGGGTGGACATCGAGCTAGAATTAGTTACAAGACTCTTAACAGCTCCGACGTTGAGAGGCGGGTACTGGTTTACCGAACTTCAAGGCCTATTTTCAAGCAACATCCTTAGTTAGAACATTGGATTGGTGTTTCAAAACTGATGCAAAGAGATGGATATCTATAGAGCAGGACGGTGTTCAGGTGCCGTTGCATTACCTCCAATGGTTATCTTTGATTCCGGATTCTGTGATGGCAAATCTCAATGATGTAACTAAAACTACCTTGCAGGTCTGGTCTAAGACGTTTGGTGCCTTAGTTAGTGAAAGAAAATTAAGTCCTTTGACTCCGCTATTCTCCAATCCAGGTTTTCCTCCGGGGATGGATAGGAAGGCTTTCGTAGGTTGGACGAGAGTGGAGGATGTTCGGGTAGGATAGATTCTACACAATGGGAATGTGCCTTCTATAGAGGTTTTACGCCAGAGGTTGCGACCAGCAGACGTGCAATGGTTGGAATACGCCCAACTCTGTTCCTTCCTTTCTTCGGGATCCTATCCTTGTAGAATCCGATCACAAATATATCCCATTGAGAGTCTATTCATGCAAGATTCTCCCCCGGCTCATCCCATATCAGAACTATATCACATGATCCTGGAGGGAGTAGCAGGAGACACAAAACATAAGTTCCAGGTGGGTTGGGAGAGAGACCTGGGAAGAGAGTTATCAGACGAGGAATGGAAAAAGAGTTTCATATGTACGCGCTTATTGGCGCTACCATGCGTATCACAAGAAAGAAACTATAAAGTCCTTTCCCGCTGGTACTTATGTCCAGACAGAATGCATAGAATCTCACCCAATGTCTCGGATTTGTGTTGGAGATGTGGAACTACTGTTGGTGATGTGATCCACATTTGGTGGTCCTGTCATAAGATACAGTCTTTTTGGAAAAAAGTCTTCAGAAATTACAACTTGATCACAGGGAAACAAATTGAGGGCACTCCTGAGGTGGCCTTATTGTCAATTTTACCGGGTTCTATTAAACTCATCAAAAGGGACATCCTTAGATTTTGTATATCAGCAGCTAGGGCTGTTATTCCCCATCTTTGGAGGACTCCTACACCTCCCTCCATTCTGGACTGGTACTCAGAAATGAAGGATATATTCAGAATGGAGGAACTTGCGGCAGGACACTCTGATAATATGCCCCAATTCAATGTGACGTGGTCGGAATGGATTATGTTCTACGACTCCCCGGACGCTCGACAATTGCTGGGCTGAGGTGGTGTGTGTGGTGCGGATCGGAGCGGGGGGGGGCGTGAGACGGTCGGGCGGAGACACCTCTCTCTTTTACCCTAATCCATGTTCTTTCGCCTCATAATTAGTTTTATCTTTCCATAGATGCACAATCGGCTTTTCTATTTTTTCTCTCTTCTTTCTTCGTCTCTTAACACTGTTGATTTTTTTTTTTTTTTCCCCCCTATTGCTCCCTTCTCATTGTATTTCCCTTCCTTTTTTATGTTTCTACCCTTTTTCTTCTTAAAATTGTAATATATAAATATGAAGAATCCTCTAAAGATAGAGACAATAGCCAAATACAAAATTTGAGTTGTGTCTTAGCGGTTATGATCTCATCCAGGCTTGAAAAAGAGGAAATATAAGACTGAAGGATGAGCTCATGTGATAGCGTTTCTACATTTCACTGGGCATTAGAAGCTACAAGATATGAGGAGCAGTTTCCCATACACAATGCCTGGACCAATTGCCTTATGAGCTTATTTTTGAAATTATACAATTTGAGATGACAAGAGAGGATGTATCGTTTAATTTTCTCTATGTTTTCATGTCATTTATGTTTAATAACATTGTAAGATACTTGAACATGTTGTTCATTTTCAATTTAAAACCATAATAAAAACAGATTTAAAACAAAATATTCTACACGTTGGCCAATTTTCAATCCACTCCCGCTTATTAACAACATGCGCTCTATTGATCCGGAATACAGCACTTGGTTGCTTAAACTTGGTAATGGTGAGCTGTCCAATGAATATAATCTTGGAGATGATGTCATCGAGATTCCTCCAGATATGCTGTGCACTGGGTCTTTAATACATGAGATCTTTGGAGACAACATTAACATTGATGTCAGTAACAACGAGAGTATCAATATCGCTGCTTCTCATGCTATCCTATGTCCGAAGAATGACGACGTCGATTTTGTTAATTCCAAAGTCATGGATTGCTTGATTGGTGAGTACACAGACTATATGAGTGAAGATTCTATTGATGCGGAGGACTGTGATGATTCAGAACAATACCCACCTGAATTTTTGCATTCACTTACACCTACTGGAATGCCTCTACATCATCTCAAAATTAAAGTTGGCACCATTGTCATGCTGTTACGCAACCTGAATACCAGGAAAGGTCTGTGCAATGGTACTCGGCTCATTGTAACTGCATTGTTTCCAAACATGATCCAGGCTAAAGTCATTACCGGCTCAGCAGCAGGACAGGTGGTATTCATTCCACGTATTGATTTATGTCCATCAGAGACTGCATTACCATTCAGATTAAGAAGACGACAATTTCCCATCAAGGCAGCGTTTGCAATGACCATCAATAAATCCCAAGGGCAAACTCTCAATCGAGTTGGGATATATCTCCCAGAACCACCTTTTGCCATGGTCAACTCTATGTGGCCTTTTCAAGAGTCAAGCAACGCTGTAATGTCAAGGTCAAAGTCCTCAATTCACCACTCCAAGGACAATTACTGCCTGATTCTCCTAAGGTCTTTACACACAATATCGTGTACAAAAATGTTTTACGTTAAGATTTTTCTTTTTTTTTAATACTGTTCTGATACTTTTTTTTACAAAAAAAAACAATCTACAAAAAAATTAGTTTAGTCATATTTTTAAAGATATTAATTACATGGTTATTATATAGCCATGTTATATATATAGTTATTTCTGGGGAGGTTAAATCCCTTTTGTACAGAATTTATCATATATATATATATATATATATATGTATAGATATACAGATGAACACACATTTAGTTTGAGATCATAGATGTGTATCATCCAAATTTTACAATTTGGTGATAGAAACCATCATATTATGTTCCAGCACTACAAGTGCTGAGAATTTTGATATATTTGATTTACAGGGAGAGGTTTTTGTGAACAGCTAAGAGACGGGTGGGATGGCTGTTCACACACATCTCCATCTCAAGGTGTGTTCACTATATATAGATAGAGAGGGACATATCTAAATTGAGATTTACCTTTGACTCCAGCATTTTTTAGCTATTTGTGGATGTTTTTTTTTTTTAAATTTAACATTTCTACATTTGCTGCCTTAGGGCTCACCTACAGCACTCTTGCCGTAATATTCATGCAATGTGTATGGAATTTGTAGTTTATTTGCAGTGGATGCAGATAACGTGGTTGCGGCTGTTTCAGCCACAATAACTGCAGTGACCTGTGGTTTGTTAGTGGCTGTATTTCCCGCATCTGCCATAGCCATGTTTGCTCCATTTACCGCAAGTTTACTGCAAATTCCTTAGTTGTGCTATGGAAATTGCTGCAAGTCTGTTGACGGTAACTCCTTAGGTGTCAGGTGTGGAAATTTTATTTTTTACATCCACATCCTTTTTAAATAGATGAAAAATGCTGCTGTTAAATAAATCAAAATATTCATAATTCAGAATTAGTTAGGTTAGGACCCACCAGACGTAAGGGCATCTTGATGCGATTGGTGGGCTGACACAAACTGGCTAATACGCAGAATATCAATATTCATTTGTCAAATCAAGCTATTGACACATTAACAAGTATTGTTACTTTGTGTTCCAAGACCCTTACATCATAATAGTTCAATTTTCCAAAAATGATATCAACCATACAATTATACGTAGTTGATGGAAAGATATCATGGAATTACTGGATTATTACCGTAATACATTGGGGATCAGAAACCTGCAGTTCCAGCAAGGGTAATAAGTTTTTGAAAACTATGAGAGACAATTACCGTATATACTCGTGTATAAGCCGAGTTTTTCAGCCCAAAAATTGGGCTGAAAAGTCACCCCCTCGGCTTATACACGGGTCAATACGGTAATCCTAGGTGTCCGGGTGCTGGGGAGGCTGGAGGAGGCGGGGGGAGGCTCCTGACAGAGCGGCCCGTCACATGGGGCCGCTCATTAGATATGCACGGCTCCCCCCGCCCATCACAGCGGCAGGGGGAGCCGTGCATACAGCCCCCAGATGTTTACAGGCCCCCATATACAGCAGGCCCCCATATACAGCAGGCCCCCAATGGCACTCGCCCCCCCACACTGTGCAGAGCCCCCCCATCCGATGCATTATATTACCATCCAGCCGCGTCTTCATCCCCGTCCTCCCGTCCATCCTCTCGCACGGTGTTCGGCTGTCATGTGACCCGGCGCGATGACGTCATCCGACTGCGACCGCCGGGTCACATGAGACCGGGAACACAGCGCGCGAGGATGGACGGGAGGACCGGCGGTGATGAAGACGCGGCTGGATGGTAAGATAATGCATCGGGAGGGGGGGCTCTGCACACTGTGGGGGGGCGAGTGCCACTGGGGGCCTGCCTGTATATACCTCTGGGGGCTGCTGCCTGTTTATACCTCACTGCTGGGGGCTGCTGCCTGTATATACCTCACTGCTGGGGGCTGCTGCCTGTATATACCTCACTGCTGGGGGCTGCTGCCTGTATATACCACACTGCTGGGGGCTGCTGCCTGTATATACCTCACTGCTGGGGGCTGCTGCCTGTATATACCTCACTGCTGGGGGCTGCTGCCTGTTTATACCTCACTGCTGGGGGCTGCTGCCTGTATATACCTCACTGCTGGGGGCTGCTGCCTGTATATACCTCACTGCTGGGGGCTTTCTGCCTGTATATACCTCACTGCTGGGGGCTGCTGCCTGTATATACCACACTGCTGGGGGCTGCTGCCTGTATATACCTCACTGCTGGGGGCTGCTGCCTGTTTATACCTCACTGCTGGGGGCTGCTGCCTGTATATACCTCACTGCTGGGGGCTGCTGCCTGTATATACCTCACTGCTGGGGGCTGCTGCCTGTATATACCTCACTGCTGGGGGCTGCTGCCTGTATATACCTCACTGCTGGGGGCTGCTGCCTGTATATACCTCACTGCTGGGGGCTGCTGCCTGTATATACCACACTGCTGGGGGCTGCTGCCTGTATATACCACACTGCTGGGGGCTGCTGCCTGTATATACCACACTGCTGGGGGCTGCTGCCTGTATATACCACACTGCTGGGGGCTGCTGCCTGTATATACCACACTGCTGGGGGCTGCTGCCTGTATATACCACACTGCTGGGGGCTGCTGCCTGTATATACCACACTGCTGGGGCCTGCTGCCTGTATATACCACACTGCTGGGGGCTGCTGCCTGTATATACCACACTGCTGGGGGCTGCTGCCTGTATATACCACACTGCTGGGGGCTGCTGCCTGTATATACCACACTGCTGGGGGCTGTATACCTGTGCTGGAGTCCACCCTCGGCTTATACACGAGTCAATAGGTTTTCCCAGGTTTTGGGGGCAAAAGTAGGGGGGTCGGCTTATACACGGGTCGGCTTATACACGAGTATATACGGTAGTTAAAACTATTTTTAAATAAAGGAAATACGGATTCTAGACTCCCAATTCTTTAGAATCGGGCTCACAGCTAGTCTATACATAATACAGTAATATTGTATGTAATTAGCCCTCAATATCTTGGTGACAGGCGTCAGAATTCTATGTTTGGACAATGTTTCCTTTGAGAGGTCTGAAAAAATTTTAATATCGTGAAATGGTCTAGGTAACGTCTCATGCTTCTGCATGTAGGTGGTGAGGAGATTTTTTGTGTTTTTAAAGCTAAAAGTAACCAGAGTGTCTCTGGGCAACTTCTCCGGGACAGATGTGGGTTTAGGAATGCGAAACGCTTTATCCAGCAAACATTCTGCATCCGACAGTGAGGGTAACACTGTTTTAATAATTTTTTTAAGGTAAGGCTGTAATTCAGACCTTGTAACTGTCTCAGGAATTCCCCTCAATTTTAAATTGGACTGTCTTTTAGTATTGTCAAAATAATCCAGTTTACTGGACAATGTTTTATAATCCTGTTTAGTTTTGTCCAATTCTTTTCTAAGAGAGCTATTAATTTTAGACAGTCTTATTATCTCGGCCTCCATAACGTCAGCTCTGGTAGTTAGGGTGGAGAGCGCTTCTTTAATATCAGAGAACTCCATTTTCATGTGATCAGCGAAGCTGTGGAAGAGCTCAAGCAAAAAGTCCCTATCTACTGGCCCAGCCTGACCCCTCATTTTAATAGATAAGGGAGAGGAAGTGACCCTAGGTCTTTGTTTAACAGGGGGGGAACCAGAACTGTCACCCCCTTCCGAGTCCAATTCCTCCAAAGTAGATCCAACCAAAGCAGAACTCCCAGGGGGGCTTATGTCCTTACGTTTTGAGGTCTGCTTCAAGCTGTCACCACCCCTATTATCTAGGGTGTCCATATCTGAGCCCCGTATGTGAGAATCTATTTTATCCACCTTCTTTTTGTGTTCACTATCCAAACTCAGCCTAGCTGTAGATGGAGTGCATTTAAGATGGGGTTACTGGACCTACCCGTAGGATTCATAGTGACCTTATGAAGATCTGTCTGCCTACGAGACATAGTAAATAAAAGGAAGGTGTCTAAACAGTATCAGGATTATAAAGCTTAATATAAAAATATCAGTGTGGCTATATATTCAACCTCAATGTTAGAATCTGGTCACCGTCAAAGCTAATTGAAACAATGCCCAAATCCCAGCAGCACCAGTACACTGTAACGCCACCCACACAAATAAGAAAACAGTTAACTTAAATAAACATATACATATTCTTGAGATCTGATTCAAACTCCGGAAATCCCAGGGTCTGCGAAGCTTGCGATCGCCGGAGGCCCTCCGACCTCACTTGCCCACGCAGAATCCTCAGATGTTATGAGTCTTGAATATTGCAGAAAAGTCACCAGTAATATGTATATATCAGATATACTGGACCAATACAATGTCTTAATATCGTGAATGAACTAGTAAAAAATCCAAATTTGTCCAATATAGTATAATCGTCACTAGTAGATGAAAATAGGATCCAGGTGGAAAGAGAAAGACAATAAATATGCTTGAGTAAAGTTCTTAAAGGGATCCTGTCACCCCCAAAACACCTCCAAAGCTCTTAAAACCTGTCCCTAGTGCATATTAACACTTTCCCTACACTCCTTTTTGCTCCTAAATGCACCTAATCAAAGTGAAGAAAAACGTTTTATAAGTACCTGATTAGTGATGATAATGAGTGACTATCTATTCATAGTCACTCATTCAGGCAGCCCCTCTTCATGATATCACGCCTATTCAGGCGTGATCTTCCTAATAGATTCAAAATCGCGCCTCTCTGCCCGCCTCCCCACTCTCCCATTACGCACGGGCTTCAGTGGGGGCATTATGACGCGATTTACGTCATTTCCTAGCGCCGGGTGACGTATACACCCGCGCCGCTCGCTTTATGCTTCAAGTGCCTCACTGCGCATGCGTGCGGGAGCGCACTGCGCATGCGTGCGGGAGCCGGAACAGAGCGGCCAGCGATCCGGAGACACAGGAGGATTCCATTCCTCATAACAACAGTACGGCGGTCCCATTACAAACCCCTAAGTTAGGGGTTTGTAATGGGACCGCCGTACTGTTGTTATGAGGAATGGAATCTTCTTCTGTGCCTGTGTCTCCGGATCGCCGGCCGCTCTGTTCCGGCTCCCGCACGCATGCGCAGTGCGCTCCCGCACGCATGCGCAGTGAGGCACTTGAAGCATAAAGCGAGCGGCGCGGGTGTATACGTCACCCGGCGCTAGGAAATGACGTAAATCGCGTCATAATGCCCCCACTGAAGCCCGTGCGTAATGGGAGAGTGGGGAGGCGGGCAGAGAGGCGCGATTTTGAATCTATTAGGAAGATCACGCCTGAATAGGCGTGATATCATGAAGAGGGGCTGCCTGAATGAGTGACTATGAATAGATAGTCACTCATTATCATCACTAATCAGGTACTTATAAAACGTTTTTCTTCACTTTGATTAGGTGCATTTAGGAGCAAAAAGGAGTGTAGGGAAAGTGTTAATATGCACTAGGGACAGGTTTTAAGAGCTTTGGAGGTGTTTTGGGGGTGACAGGATCCCTTTAAGTATCGGTTTTATCCACAGGAGCACTGAAGCTGTAGATTTCTGGCAATAAAAACCACAAAACAAACAATACTAGTCCAAAAATAGTTCACGGGGGTCTGGGGAGACCCAGGACAACTCTCCAAAGAGTTTTGAGAAGAAATTAGGGTGGCACAGCAAAGCACAAAGCTCTGAAAGCTCTGAAGTAATTCCGGTGTAAATTCCAACGTAAGCTCCAATGGATTAAACAGGAGCTACGCAATATGCATAAGTAAAGTTCTTAAGTATCGGTTTTATCCACAGGAGCACTGAGGCTGTAGGTTTCTGGTAATAAAAACCACAAAACAAACAATACTAGTCCAAAAATAGTTCAGGGGGGTCTGGGGAGACCCAGGACAAATCTCCAAAGGGTTTTGAGAAGAAATTAGGGTGGCACAGCAAAGCACAAAGCTCTAAGAGAAATGCTGAATCTTGGATTTTTTGACAGGAAAAGTCCAAAATCATAGGTGCCAATCCAAAAATAGGTTAGGAGGGTTCAGACTATCCCAGGGTAACCTCCTGTAGAGGAACACCCTAGAAATTAAGAGGTACAATATTGCTGCCAATGGAAGCCTGTCAGATGCCTGTCAGATATGCCCAAATCATGGAAATCAATGGAAAAGTCACACAGGCTGTCTCTCAAAGTTTCTTTCAGTATACTGAGAGATTTAAAGGGATCCTGTCACCCCCAAAACACCTGTAAACCTATTAAAACCTGTCCCTAGAGCATATTAACACTTTCCCTACACTCTTTTTACCTCCTAAATGCAGTAAGTGACATTGGATAAAAACGTTTTATAAGTACCTGATTACTGATGATAATGAGTGACTATCTATTCATAGTCACTCATCAAGACTGCCCCTCTGCTTCATAGCACGCCTGAATAGGCGTGATCTACTGCCCAGATTCAAAATCGCGCCTCCCTGCTGTGCCCTGTGTCGTCCGAGGCTGCTGTGTGGCCGGGTGACGCGATCCGCGTCATTTGCGGCGCCTGGTGACGTATTTACACCGGCGCCGCGCTGTCGGCTTCAAAATGCGCACTGCGCATGCGCATTGGGCATGCGCAGTGCGCATTTTGAAGCCGACAGCGCGGCGCCGGTGTAAATACGTCACCAGGCGCCGCGAATGACGCGGATCGCGTCACCCGGCCACACAGCAGCCTCGGACGACACAGGGCACAGCAGGGAGGCGCGATTTTGAATCTGGGCAGTAGATCACGCCTATTCAGGCGTGCTATGAAGCAAGGGGCAGTCTTGATGAGTGACTATGAATAGATAGTCACTCATTATCATCAGTAATCAGGTACTTATAAAACGTTTTTATCCAATGTCACTTACTGCATTTAGGAGGTAAAAAGAGTGTAGGGAAAGTGTTAATATGCTCTAGGGACAGGTTTTAATAGGTTTACAGGTGTTTTGGGGGTGACAGGATCCCTTTAAAGCCTAATTATATAAAATTTGGGGAGTATTAGGCAATGAAGATATTATGAGGTGACTAGGCAGCCATTATTCATGAGGTGACAGCACAATCCTTTACCTCAGGCAAATTTGATGACTGGATTCTGAGGAGAATTCTTCTTAAAAGTGACCACTGACCCAAACAAAACGTTCCCAAGGTGATTACCAGCTTGATAGTAGACCTTTTTTCAGTTGTCAAAGTCCTTTTGAGGGCATTTAGCCCAGTCGCTTATTGTTGTGGGGAGAGCATAGGTAAAACCCTACACCATTACCATTAGGCCACGCCCCCTCAAGAGCGGTCCATTATTACAGCCGCACCCATTGTAATAATGGACCGCTCTTAGGCTGCGTTCACACATTTGCGTATTTTGCTGCGCTTTTTTGCCGCGTTTTTCGGCCGCGCAAAAAAGCGCAGCAAAATACGCAGGGGCTTTCACACACTGCGCTTTTTTCCCCCCAGAAAGCGCAGTGATGTCACAGAGGGGAGGAAGAATCCTGCTTCCTCCTCCCCTCTGTGACATGTGTGACCGCCCCATTAGATTCCACAGTGTGTTAATAAACACTGTGAAATCTACATTAAACAGAGGCAAGTTAATGAAAAATAAAAAACAATCAATACTTCACCTCTCCGACGCCTTCTCCCGGTGTGCGATCTCCGATTTCAAGTGAGCTCTCTTCTGACAGGACCTGAGATGACGTCAGAGGGGGGCGTTCCCGGGGCGGTCCCATCGCTGATTGGCTGCTCGCGGTCACATGACCGCGAGTGCTTGGGAACGCCCCCCCTCTGACATCACCACAGGTCTTGTCAGAAGAGATCTGACTTACAACCGGGAATCGCACAGCGGGAGAAGGCACCGGACAGCGGCAGAAGGCGTCGGAAGGTAAGTATTGATTCTTTTTTATTTTTCACACACTTGCTTTTGTTTAATTTAGATTTCACAGTGTGTATTAACACACTGTGGAATCTAATAGGCGGCCACAGCTGTCACAGAGGGGAGGAGGAAGCAGGATTCTTCCTCCCCTCTGGGAGAATACGCAGTAGTAGCTGCGTAAACAATTCACATATCAATTGTTTACGGAGCTCCGTTTTCTCCCGGAAAACGCACTGCGTATTTTTACGCAATGTCTGCACTGCAAAGTGAATTTCCCATTCACTTTGCAGGCAGACAAAAGACACATTGCGTATTTTGAAAAGCGCGCGTAAAAAAATGCGGCAAAATACGCAATGTGTGAACGCAGCCTTACTATGTAAACGAAATACTTCAGCAATTGAGTGATTCTTCTACCTATATACCGTATATACTCGTGTATAAGCCGAGTTTTTCAGCCCAAAATTTGGGCTGAAAAGTCTCCCCCTCGGCTTATACACGGGTCAATACGGTAGTCTCTGCGTGGTGGGGGCTGTGGAGGCTGGAGGAGGCGGGGGGAGGCTGCTGTATGAGCGGCCCCGTCACGTGGGGCCGCTCATTATATATGCACTGCTTCCCCCTGTCAATCAGCGGCACGGGGAAGCAGTTCATATATGCCCCCCAAAAGCTGGCACTGTTCCCCCTTGTAAGGGCCCCCCCCCCGCTGCTTATATATTACCATCCCGGTCTTCTGATCAGCGCCGCTCCTCGGTGCTGCTTCTTCATCCTCCCGTCCTCGCTGCATCCGGGATCTCCGACCGTTGCAGGCATATGACGTCATCGCGCGACAGCCGGAGATCCCGAATTCAGCGAGGACGGGAGGATGAAGAAGCAGCACCGAGGAGCGGCGCTGATCAGAACACCGGGATGGTAAGAGAAGCAGCGGGGGGGCGGGCCTTACAAGTGGGGGCGAGTGCCAGCATTTTGGGGCTGCTGGGTACCCCCAGGGGGCTGCTGGGTACCCCCAGGGGATGTTGGTACCCCCCAGGGGACTGTTGGTACCCCCAGGGGACTGTTGGGTACCCCCAGGGGGCTGTTGGTACCCCCAGGGGGCTGTTGGTTCCCCCAGGGGCTGTGGGGTACCCCCATGGGGCTGCTGGGTACCCCCAGGGGGCTGTTGGTACCCCCAAGGGACTGTTGGTACCCCCAGGGGACTGTTGGGTACCCCCAGGGGGCTGTTGGTTCCCCCAGGGGGCTGCTGGGTACCCCCAGGGGGCTGTTGGTACCCCCAGGGGGCTGCTGGGTACCCCCAGAGGGCTGTTGGTACCCCCAGGGGGCTGCTGGGTACCCCCAGGGGGCCGCTGTATAACCCCTGAGGGGTGCTGTATAACCCCTGGGGGGTGCTGTATATACTGCTGAGGCCTGTATACCACTGGGGCTGCTGTATATACCACTGGGGCTGCTGTATATACCACTGGGGCTGCTGTATATACCACTGGGGCTGCTGTATATACTGGTGGGGTCTGTATATACCACTGGGGAGGCTGCTGTATACCACTGGGGTTGCTGTATATACTACTGGAGCCTGTATATGCCACTGGGGAGGCTGCTGTATACTACCATTGGGTAGCCTGTATACCACACTGCTGGGGGCTGTACACCTGTGCTGGGGTCCACCCTCGGCTTATACACGAGTCAATAGGTTTTCCCATGTTTTGGGGGCAAAAGTAGGGGGGTCGGCTTATACACGGGTCGGCTTATACACGAGTATATACGGTACTTATTACTAATGATCCCACTAGCCGCATTAAATTGTTAATTAAAGAAAGGTCGTTGGAGAGACCACCCAGCGTATCCGGGACCGCATAAGTCAGCATAAATCGACAATTAAGTGTGGTAACACTATGTTGCCTATTACTAACGATCCCACTAGCCGCATTAAATTGTTAATTAAGGAAAGGATTAAGAAAGGATTAATCATTATTTGCGAGAAGGGGTTTTAGATAAAAAACTGGCAGAATACCTTGAGGTTCAACATCCAATCACCCCTCTCTTTTACATTTTGCCTAAAGTGCATAAAAATCTGATGCGTCCCCCAGGACGTCCTATCGTAGCATCTACAGATTCCTTACTATCGCCCTTAGCTATTACTTTGGATAGAATCTTGTCACCCCTCATACCACTTATACCTTCTTATATAAAAGACACATCTCATTTTCTTACCGGAATAAGCCAATTAGATCAAATACTGAGTGGTAGCTTTTTAGCTACGTTGGACGTTAATAGTCTATATACTTCAATCAGTCATGATTTAGGCTTGGAAGCCGTGCAGTGGTTTTTAGACACATATTCTACCTTCAGTGTCAGCAAGAAACAATTTTGTATTGATTTACTTAAAATTGTGTTGAATAACAATTTTTTCTTGTTTCAAGATCAATTCTTTTTACAATGTAAGGGGACCGCCATGGGGTCGAACATGGCGCCCCCTTATGCCAACATATTTATGGCATATTTTGAATACAAGTTTGTTCATTATGATCCACTGTTAATATCTTATGCTCCAGTTTGGAGAAGCTATATAGATGATGTGTTTGTGATCTGGACGGGTTCATTAGAAGAACTTAATGAGACACATGAGAGACTCAATAGATCCGTTCCAGGTATAACATTTACTATCCATTACAGCGACAGGGAAATTAATTTCTTGGATACTTTAGTACAGGTGGATTCACTTGGTACGATTTCCATTGATCGTTTTGTGAAACCCACTGACAAAAATAGCATTCTACATTATCGAAGTAGCCATCCTTATCATATTAAAAACTCACTCCCTCATTCTCAACACCAGAGGATTACTAGGATTGTCTTGGATCCTCAAATTAGTAAAAAACGACATGAAGAAATGACCGAAAAATTCCTGAATAGAGGTTACCCTAGACATATAGCAGAACCACGCACTACAGTCTTATCTAGATCACCTCGCACCTTGCCTAGGGTGTCCTTTGTAACCACATATCACCCATTTCATTATATGGTCAAGAGAATAATTAGGGAACACTGGCCCATGTTAGCAAGATCATACCCACAAATATAGGAGTTTTCAAATTTACCTTTATTTTGTTACAAAAAAGCTCCGAACTTTCGAGATAAGCTCATTCGAGCTGATATTGGATCTTCTAGAATTAGCAGACAGAGATTTTTTGGTACACCCAGATATGGGAATTTTCCATGCCTGGGTTGTTTCCAATGTTCTCACATAACAAAACGCTTGAGTTTTACTCATCCAAGAACTGGGAAAGCGTATCCCTTACAAGACTATTTTACATGCGAATCGGCATTTGTTGCTTACCTGCTGAAATGTCCGTGCGGTCTTGGGTACGTTGGGGAGACCACCGAGCGTATCCAAGACCCCATAAGTCAGCATAAATCGACAATTAGATGTGGTAACATTATGTTCCCTGTGCCCCATCACTTTGTTACCTATGGACATCGTATCTCTCAACTAAGGTTCCAAGTGATTGAGCAGGTACCACTGGCAAGACGGAAGGGGGGGGGGGGTTCGATAGAATACGCAAATTAAAAGAAAGAGAATCCTTTTGGATTCACGAATTACAGACCCTAGAACCAGGTGGTCTGAATAGGGAGTATGAGGGTTTGTATTAAAGTTCATGATCAATATGTTTTATACCTATATACTATACTATACTTGTGGTGAATCGTGACCACTGAACCTGGCAGCTCCACAGCGCCTCCTGTTAAACTCAGGTCAGTCAGAAACTGCCTGAGGATAAAGAAGGGCCGCAGCTGCCCTGCCTGTGCTGGTTTATCATGGCACCTCTCAGTGAGTGTGGTATATGTCTTCTTGCCTGCAGCTAGAAGCACATATAATCTCCTCCACCCGTCACTGCCAGAGGCCCTGAATAACCCCAAGCACAAATGCTGCCACCAGCTTCTCGTTTAATATAAGTCCGGTCCGTGGTCGGGCTTATATTGGGTCAGAAACCAACCCAGGTAGCGTTATATGAGCACACGGATGTGGGAATCGTGATCAAGATAAAAAGAGCAACTCAAGATTAAATTTATATATTTAATCACCC
The DNA here is from genome assembly GCA_033576535.1 of Allobates femoralis. Classification (NCBI taxonomy): domain Eukaryota; kingdom Metazoa; phylum Chordata; class Amphibia; order Anura; family Aromobatidae; genus Allobates; species Allobates femoralis. The sequence goes on from JARQOC010000011.1 coordinate 130,737,789, forward strand.
TAATGGTACACTAGATATTAATATTTACAGTTATTATTCAGATGTTACAAATATTACAGTCAGATATGCCAATAAAAGGAGGAATGGAATACACAGAATTACACACACATGTGAGCAGTTACCTTAGTGCTGATGGCACCACAAGGGCGGCGTGCACCAATCTGTTCCTTGGGTAATCTCTGGCCTTGGTGGAAAAATGCCCATTCAGAAGAAATACCAGGTGGAGATGGGGGAGAGGATTTTTATACACTATGGGCTGACCCCTGTCTCCACCCATCTCGCACCTCTGGGATGTCTCACAATTCCCCCCCTCTGAGGGGAGATATGGACACCCAGATTCCATAATGTTGCCTAGCCGTGTCCATGGGCATCGCAGACGGAAGACAATACTTTCATATTTTTAGTTATGATTTTATCTTCGTCTGGATATGAAACATGGCTACTCTGGTAGCAGCCTAGTAGCCAATATCCTGTTTAGATGGCTTACAGTCGTCCTACATTCATGTCAATACCAGCCTTGTCATGGTCTAGATATGTAGAGTTCATTTTTATATTCAATAGCATCACAGGGTGGACGGCTTATGAGATATTAATGTTATAGTCACGGCTCCGTTCAGTCTGCTGGGAAGAAAGAGACTTATATTGGACGTGTCACCTTTTGGCAAAACCCCAGTTCTGAGGAAGCCCCATACACCTACCTGATTGCATATCAAAGGGGAGGATGGCTCCTTTTGTGTGGCCTTGTTGGCTGGCAGCTAGGTGCTAATTACTCGGCCATTTGCCAGATGAATGACTTCTGCCTTCCAGGGTGGGGGCTTATCTCTTTGTGAGTGAGATGTGCCTTATCAACTGCTTTCTGGGAGGGATGGAATATGGGGAATATGGCAATATTCCTTACCAATATTCATCACACCTCCCCCTTTTAGACGGCGCTAGGGGATGGCACATTCCTGTGTTTCCCCGTGCGCCCGTCCGCTACCTCCCCTTGGCAGTGTAACCAGTCAGCGTTACCGTGGTCCTGGTCACTCTGGTGGCGAATGGTGAAGTCGTATTGCTGGAGCGCAAGGCTCCCATGTAACAACCTTCCATTCATCATGAGGACCGTGTGTAACCGCTGAGGCAGTTGTGGTCTGTCCCCACGATGGAGTGGCGTCCGCACAAGTGGGGCTGCAGACGCTGCGGGGCCCACACAATTGCCGGAAACTCCCTTTTCCATCGTGGAGAAGGCCGCCTCCCTCCCTGGATCCCACAGTACCCTCTCTCCTCTGGTGGTGGAGACAGCCTTCTCCGCGAGGCGGCTCGGCACCTCAGGACTGGCACTCGCTGGTAGTGCAGTCTCAAACCCCTGGCTAGGCATAGCCAGAAGTGGAGCAAAGGCCTCACTCCCACAGAGACCCTCTGGGACCTGTTCTGGATCAGACACGGGTTCAGTTATCCCTCGACAGAGTAAGGGCCCAGAAAGCAGTGTGTGACCTGCATTCTCGCTCCTCAGTCCAGGGACGACAGCGACTTGGACAGCTGTCTCCCCGGGGAATAACATCACCTCCCCATCGGCCCTACTGGCCTGGGACAACTCTTTCCTGTCATGCTGACAGGCCGGGGATACAGCTTTCCCATCATCCTGACAAGCCTGGGATACAGCTTTCCCATCATCCTGACAGGCCGGGGATACGGCTTTCCCATCATCCTGACAAGTTAGGGGCAGCCCCTGCCCCTCATCTTGATAGGTCACGGGAAACGTGTCCCCACCCCTCTGACAGGTGTTGGGCACTGAGGTCCCATCACTCTGACCGACCGGGGGTACCCCTATGGCACCCGGACAGGGTATGGGTACAACTTTCCCATAGTCCTGACCGGTTGTGTGGTACCATTTCCCTATCATCCAGACAGGTTATGGGCTTGGGCCACCCATCCCCTTGACTGGCTGTAGGAACACCTGCTCCACTGCCCCGACAATGTATGGGGATCGCCTCCCCATCTCCGTGGCAGTCAGTGAGCACAACTGCATGTTGGTCCCTGGGCCGCACCTCCGGTGACCCCTGCTGGACCGTTACCTTGCACAGCCGTCCTTGGTCCCAGACCACCTGCTTGAGGCCTGAGTCCAAGGGAGGCTGTGCCACCCGCTCCTTGAGCGCTTTCAGGCTGACGTCAACTCTTGACGCTACCTGACACACCCCTGACGAGACGTGGTCAGAGTAGAAGCAACTGCCACGTCCTTTGTCAGTTCCACGGGACCTGTCTCCTGGCCTCCGTGTAGACTTTCCCCACTGCCCTGACCGGTTATGGGGACCGCATCCCCATCCTCCTGGCAGCCAGTGGGTACAATTACCGGTTGGTCCCTGGGCCACACCTCCGGTGACCCCTGCTGGACCGTTACCTGGTACAGCCGTTCTTGGTTCCGGACCACCTGCTCGTGGTCAGAGTCTGAGAAAAGCTGTGCCACCTGCTCTTGGAGAGCTTCCAGGCGGTCGTCAGCCCCTGACGCCACCTGACACCCCTGACGAGACGTGGTCAGCGAAGAAGAAACTGCCACAGTCTCCGTCAGTTCCCCGGGACCTGTCTCCTGGCCTCCGTCTGACTCGGCAGCCACTCGGTCTGAAGGGAAGAAGTCTCGGAACCTCCGCGAGGTTCCCTGGGCTCCAGCACCCCCACTCCTGGTGACAGCGGCTATGGCTGCTGTAACGATGGGCAGTGCCTGCTTCCCCTCCGCTCCTGACCAAGTCGCCGGTTTAGGCGGACTATCCTGGCCTCCTGACATCCCAGTGGTGGGGGGTTCCTGCACTGGGATCTCACCTGGTGGCTTCACTTCTCCTGTGACAGCCCCATACTCCCCGACATGTTCCTCACCTTGCAGCTCCTCAGAGCGCAGCGTCTGGGCCTTACCTGGAAGCACCACATTTCCTGTGGGTACTCCGACCTCGATCGTTGGCTCCTTGGCTGCAATACCTGGCTGCTTACAGCAGAGAGCAGTGTCAGATTCAATCTCTCCCACACACCCAGCCCCTCTGACAAACATGGCGGAGGTGTCGGCATACTCCTATCCCATACTCCTATCCGACACCTGCTCCTTCGCCCCTATTCCATTACCCCCCTCTGTTACTCTCCCATCTTTCGAAGCCCACTCTGTCCGCATCTTCTCCCCCTGTAACCTCCAGCTAGCCGTCATCTACCGCCCCCCTGGATCCATCCCCACCTTTCTCGACCACTTCACCACCTGGCTACTTCATTTCCTCTCTACTGACATCCCCACCATCATTATGGGCGATTTCAATATCCCCATTGACACTGCCCACCCAACCGCCTCTCAACTTCTTTCCCTGACCTCCTCCTTCGGGCTCTCCCAATGGTCCTCCTCTGCCACCCACAAAGATGGCCACACGCTGGATCTCATCTTTATCCGTCTTTGCTCCCTTACTAATCTCACAAACTCAACTCTCACCCTGTCTGACCACAATCTGCTGACCTTCTCCTCCCTCACCTCCCCTACTACATCACCTCCTCTCCGCAAACTTGATCATCCCCGCAGAAACCTAAAACACATTGATCTACACTCACTCTCAGAATCCCTTCTCCCTCTCGCCAACATAACATCTATACGTGACACAGACACTGCCACCACCCTCTACAACACCACATTAACAAAGGCGCTCGACCTAGCAGCCCCCCTCACACACCACGCTGCACGCACTAATAGGCAACCCTGGCACACCACCCTCACTAAAGACCTGAGACGGGCATCCAGGGTCGCCGAGAGGCGATGGAAAAAATCACGTTCCACTGAGCATTTTGCGCTGTTCAAACAGTCCCTCATCGCCTTCAAGACTGCACTTGCCACCGCCAAACAAACCTTCTTCTTATCCCTAATAACCTCCCTGTCCCACAATCCCAAGCAACTTTTCAAAACCTTCAATTCCTTACTCCGCCCGCCTGCTCCCCCTCCCTCTCCTCTTATCTCTGCAGAAGACTTTGCCTCCTTCTTCAAAGAAAAGATTGACAGAATCAGAGACAGCTTTGATCCACTGTCCCCACAGCCTCCCCTTTCACCTATACTGCCCTCTACTTCCATCAACTGCTTCCCCCCTATAACTGAAGACCAGCTCTCCTCCGTCCTGTCAAAATCACACCTCACCACCAGCGCCCATGACCCGCTCCCATCCCACCTCATTCCCAACCTCACCTCCGTTATCATCCCAGCCCTAACTCATCTTTTCAACCTATCACTCACCACCGGCACCTTCCCCTCAGCCTTCAAACACGCCTTGATCACACCCATCCTCAAAAAACCCTCCCTCGATCCCACAACTGTCTCCAACTATCGCCCTATATCTCTCCTCCCTTTTGCCTCTAAACTACTTGAACAGCATGTCCACTCTGAGCTGTCCTCTCACCTCTCCTCCTGCTCCCTCTTTGACCGCCTGCAATCTGGCTTCCGACCCCTCCACTCCACTGAAACAGCCCTGACCAAAGTCACAAATGACCTACTGACTGCCAAAAGCAAGCGCCACTACTCTGTTCTCCTCCTCCTCGACCTGTCAGCCGCCTTCGACACTGTTGACCACTCCCTTCTACTACAGATCCTGGAATCTCTTAGCATCACGGACCTTGCCCTCTCTTGGATCTCCTCATACTTAACGGACCGCACCTTCAGCGTCACCCACTCCCACACATCCTCCTCGCCCTACCCCCTATCTGTCGGGTCCACCAGGGCTCGGTTCTTGGACCATTACTGTTCTCAATCTACACTCTCGGCCTAGGGCAACTCATTGAGTCCCATGGCCTCCAATATCACCTCTACGCCGACGACACCCAAATCTACCTGTCTGGTCCTGACATCGCCTCCCTTCTATCCAAAATTCCACACTGCCTGTCCGCCATCTCATCCTTCTCTGCTCGCTTCCTTAAGCTGAACATGGACAAAACAGAGTTCATAGTCTTCCCCCCAAGACGCTCCCCCTCACTACCTAACCTATCCATCATCGTCAACGACTGCTCTCTCTCTCCAGTCCCCCATGCCAAGTGCCTCAGGGTTATCCTTGACTCTTCTCTCTCCTTCAAGCCCCACATCCAGGCCCTCGCCACCTCCTGCCGTCTCCAGCTCAAAAACATCTATAGGATTCGCACTTTCCTTGACCACGACACTGCTAAAACCCTTATTCACGCTCTCATCATCTCCCGCCTCGATTACTGCAACCTCCTGCTCACCAGCCTCCCCAATACCTCCCTTGCACCTCTCCAATCTATCTTGAACTCCGCTGCCCGCCTAATCCATCTGTCTCCCCGCTACTCCCCTGCCTCCCCCCTCTGCCAAGCCCTTCACTGGCTCCCTACTTCCCAGAGATCCCGGTTTAAAACATTAACCATGACATACAAAGCCATTCACAACCTGTCCCCTCCATACATCTCTGACATGGTCTCCCGATACCTACCCTCACGCAACCTGCGATCCTCCCAAGAGCTTCTCCTCTACTTCCCCCTCATCTCCTCTTCGCACAACCGCATACAGGATTTCTCCCGTGCTTCACCCAGACTCTGGAACTCATTGCCCCAACACATCTGACATTCTCCTACCCTGGGAACCTTCAAAAGAAGCCTGAAGACCCACCTCTTCTGCCAAGCCTACCACCTGCAATAAGACCCGGTCCACCACACCGCCTCATGACTGGAATTTCCCCCTCCCACTGTATCCCCACCCACCCCTCGTAGACTGTGAGCCTTTGTGGACAGGATTTCTCCCCTCTTGTATCTGTATGACCGAATTGTCAACATTTATTGTTACTTGTATTGTTACTATGTTACTTGTCCTAGTCTGCCCTTTTTAGCATGTAAAGCGCCTTGGAATATAATGGCGCTATATAAATAAATAATAAAAATGATAATAATAATAATACTATGATAATACTTCCATGTCCCTGTATGGGTTGGTATATATCACCTATTGCATCCTATTCTTTTATTTTTATACTTGGTAACCTTTGTAGGTGTTAATCTAATCATTATGCGTTGCTAATTTTGACTTTTATAGTAATTGGTTACTGTGCCTTTTAGGCAGGTTTCAGATTGGCGTTCCCCTCCGCAGCGTTCTGCGGAGGGGAATCGCCATGTGTGCGCAGCCTCCGCAAGCCCCTATGTTTAGAATGGGGACGCACGGTGCTGCGCTTGACTGCGCATGGCCGTGCGCACCCATTCACTGCCATATGTGATTTGTACGCAGGCGGACGCCTGCGCACAAATCACACACTCTTGTCCGCACCAGGAATGCAACATGTCGCGTCCCTGGTGCGGACGAGAGTGTGTGATTTGTGCGCATGCCTCCGCATGCGCACAGATCACTCATGGCGGGCAATGGGAGCGCACGGCGGTCTGCAAGCATCTGCAGACACCATGCGGCCCATTATAAAGGATAGGGCTGCCGTCTGCATGCAGACACTTGCAGATGTCCTCCGCAGAACGCTGCGGAGGCATCTGCAAGTGTGAACCCAGCCTAAGAGCGCTGTTACTGAAATCCTATGCTTTTTCTCTTAACCATTGTTCTTGTGCCTCTGTTGTTTTCTTACAGATCTAATTGAATCCTTTTACAAGGAGTTTGTGATGCCACAGATCAGTAGATAAGATTACTACTACACCGCTTGTGTTTATTTTCCTTCTTTCGGCAATCTTTCTCAAGCATGTGCATTTCCCAGTGACGTCACAAGAGGGCACCGCTGGCTTGTGTTTCATTCATTGTTGCCCCTGCGGTCCATAGACCGGATACAGGAAGCAAGTCCTTACAATCTGCTTATAAAGACAGCGTCCACACATGGCCAGACACCTCCTGCCATTTACATGTGCACTGCCCATACCAGTGAGTATACATAGCGGAGTCTCTGCTTTCATGTTGGATTCTTTTGATTTCATGATAGTTATACTGTATTTTATGGAATTGTAGGTTCCTGGTTGTTCATAGTGCTGAGCCAGTAGGTACGCTGCCTTTGTTATACATGCTTTGTATATTGCTAATGCTTTGGGCTGAAGGATTAATAAGCCAATTACCGTATATACTCGCGTATAAGCCGAGTTTTTCAGCCCAAAAATTGGGCTGAAAAGTACCCCCCTCGGCTTATACGCGAGTCAGTGCTGTATACCGATGTATACATCGGTACATACGATGTATACATCGGTACATACCGATGTATACATCGGTATACAGCAGCCCCCGCATCCCCAGTAATGCAGGGCCCCCCAGCGTCTCTCCGGTCACCTGTAAAGGAAACTATACTTATCACAGTGCTCTGTCCGCGCCCGCTGTCCGCGCCCGCTCGCAGCTGCCGACCGCGATCCTCCATCTTGCGTCTTTTTTCTTCCTGTTTCCTGTGCTCGTCGCAGGGAATGACGTCATTGCCCGCGACGAGCACAGAAACAGGAAGAAGACGCAAGATGGAGGATCGCGGTCGGCAGCTGCGAGCGGGGCGCGGACAGCGGGCGCGGACAGCGGCACTGTGATAAGTATAGTTTCCTTTACAGGTGACCGGAGAGACGCTGGGGGGGCCCTGCATTACTGGGGCTGCCTGTATACTACCGCTGGGGCTGCTATATACCTCTGGGGCCCTGTATACTACCACTGGGGCTGTATATACTACCACTGGGGCTGTATAAACCACTAGGGCTGTATATACTCCTGGGGCCCTGTATACTACCACTGGGGCTGTATATACTACCACTGGGGCTGTATATACTACCACTGGGGCTGTATATACCTCTGGGGCTGTATATACTACCACTGGGCTGTTTATACCCTGGGCTGTATATACTACCACTGGGGCTGTATATACTACCACTGGGGCTGTATATATACCACTGGGCTGTATACTACCACTGGGGCTGTATATATATACCACTGGGGCTGTATAAACCACTAGGGCTGTATATACTGCTGGGGCCCTGTATACTACCACTGGGGCTGTATATACTACCACTGGGGCTGTATAAACCACTAGGGCTGTATATACTGCTGGGGCCCTGTATACTACCACTGGGGCTGTATATACTACCACTGGGGCTGTATATACTACCACTGGGGCTGTATATACCTCTGGGGCCCTGTATACTACCACTGGGGCTGTATATACCACTGGGGCTGTATATACTACTGGGGCTGCGTGTATACTACCACTGGGGCTGCTGTATCTACCTCTGGGACTGGTGTATACCACACTGCTGGGGGCTGTATACTTGTGCTAGGGTCCACCCTCGGCTTATACACGAGTCAATAGATTTTCCCAGGTTTTGGGGGCAAAAGTAGGGGGGTCGGCTTATACACGGGTCGGCTTATACACGAGTATATACGGTATGTTTTGTTTCTTTATACAGTTGTGGCATTTCCTTATATTTCTTATAAAAGACAAAACAGGTCCTAGTGTTGCTTTATAAAGTGTTGACTCATCTGCTGGAGGTCAGAAACAGTTCTCTGTAAGATTAGATACACTAGATATGAGAAGGTTTTCTTTTTATGTTCATTAATTCCCTGTTTTTGTTTTAACACAGTGCTAGCCAGTACTATATATCACGTGTTCTTGTCGCACTGATTAGACGTACACTTTGTTCTTTTGTGGATACAGGTAAATAATTATATATCCAAGCATATGGGTCCTTATCGCCTACAGGTCACTATATACAGGCCCGGCGTCAGCACCCGGCGCACCCGGGCAAGTGCCGGGGCCCGACTGCTTGGAGGGAGCCCACCGGGTCCCTGAGGGCTAGGGTCACACTTGCATTGTGACCCTAGCCTGACGCAAGTATTTCTGCTGCAGCGCAGAGCGTTTAATGCTATGCGCTGCCAGCAACGGAGCCCATAGAAACCCGATGTTTACATTGACAATCAATGGTTGCCAAGGTCAACATCGGGTTTCTATGGGCTCCAGCGCATAGCATTAAAAGCTATGTGCTGCAGCCGAAAATACTTGCATCAGGCTAGTGTGCAAGTGTGACCCTAGCCTCAGGGGCCCCTGAGCACACTGCCCCCACAGCCAGGGCCATATCCAGGGGGCAGCTGGGGGGTCATTTGCAGGGAGGGAGCACTGAGCCTCCTGCAGCTGTGGAGATCTCCTTCTGTGGGAGCCGACAGAGCCACACACTGTGCTGACAGGACCTGTGATGATGTCAATGGAGGGTGGAGTCAGGGGTCACATGACCAGCTCCTCAGTGTATGCAGGACTCTGAGCATCATGATGGCCAGCATAGCAATTAGGTGAAGTTTATGTGTGGGGTCAGGAGGGATTTACAGTGTGAATGTAGCAGAGGTGAGTGTGTACTAGGGGTATGGCAATTTGGTGACGCTTATGTGTGGGGTCAGGAGGGATTTACAGTGTGAATGTAGCAGAGGTGAGTGTGTACTAGGGGTATGGCAATTTGGTGAAGTTTATGTGTGGGATCAGGAGGGATTTACAGTGTGAATGTAGCAGAGGCGAGTGTGTACTAGGTGTATGGAACGGAGTCGAGTGGGTACTAGGTGTACGGAGCGGAGCCGAGTGTGTACTAGGTGTACGGAACGGAGCTGAGTGGGTACTAGGTGTACGGAGCGGAGCCGTGTGTGTACGAGGTGTATGGAGCGGAGCCCAGTGTGTACGAGGTGTATGGAGCGGAGCCCAGTGTGTACGAGGTGAACGGAGCAGAGCCGCGTGCGTACAAGGTGTACGGAGCAGAGCCGCGTGCGTACGAGGTGTATGGAGCAGAGCCGCGTGCGTATGAGGTTTACGGAGCAGAGCCGTGTGCGTACGAGGTCTATGGAGCAGAGCCGCATGTGTACGAGGTGTTCGGAGCAGAGCCGCGTGCGTACGAGGTGTACGGAGCAGAGCTGCGTGTGTACGAGGTATGTGTACCTGTGGTAGCCCCCCGCGGATTCCGCTCCTATAGTCTCAGCCGCCTTTGCCAGCAGCATTCTTCTCCAGAGTCTCTTCTGCTGCTGCCTGCATTCTGCAGCTCAGCATGGAGGGGCACGATGTTGTCATGACTGTGCTGATATGTGCAGAGTGACCGGAGGAGACCGGAGCAGCGAGAAGAAAGGTGAGGAGAAAGAGAGATCCGGACGGCCAGACATTCCGCTTGGCTGCGGTGCCACCCATATGGCATTGCGGCTCCATTGAGCTGCTTGCATTATTTGTGTGCTTGAGGATGCTTGCGTATATACCAAGCATCCTCAGACGCACAAAAATGCAACATTTTGCATTTGAAGGGTATTTTTAAAAAGCGCAAGGGAATGCAAACGCATTTTAGCCCGCTCCTAACAACGTGTAATATATTCACAGTCAGTAAACAGCTCTTGCTGGTTTCGGCAGTCACTGTTCCTGTAAGGCTGCCTTCACATAGGCGGTTTTTTAAAATGTGGCAGTTGCGGTAAAAAAATCCGCATCTGCCGCATTTTCCGCCTAGCGGCTGCACTTGCTACACGTTTGCGGCAAGCCCCATGCATTGTCTATGGGGCTTGCGGTAAGTGTGCGGCAATATATATATTATAGTCCATGATATGTACTAAAGGGGGCCCACTGAGACTTTTTCGCCCGGGGCCCACAGAAACCTGGAGCCGGCCCTGACTATATATGTGAGATCAATCGGTATTATTTATTCCATAAAAATTCCGTGTTATAGTTCCCTGAAACAGGTCGTTTAATTTATTTAATGTATATTTTGTACAGCTTCGTTATATACTGTACATTATACATAATAGGACTATTTTCAGTTCATCATCCTTGCTTTTCTTCTATTATGTACATGGGAATGATTGTAATATCATTTTTTCTTTTTAGACACTGCTTAAATCTAGTCCTGTTATTGGTTCTATATAAATATATATACAATCATAAAGGTAATCCTTTTTGTTCTTGGATTTTATTCAACTATTTTATTATTTTTTTGTATATAGAGGGGTCCCTGAGCGGTAAAGATTGGTCCTGGGGGATAATTCTTATTTTATTAGTATTACTGTGTACAAGAGAGAGTAGTCGATTATTTGTTAGACCAGGAGGTACTGTTGTGTTTGTTATTATTCTTGCATACTTACATTTATGTATGTTATTCCTTGTTTCCAGTTATGTTTTGAAGAAGACCTATTAACAAATCTATGAAAAGAATATGATTTCTGCTGTGTCCGTTACACAAATAAAAGCGACTTCTTGAATTTTTGTTCTCCTATTTTTCATCATTTTGGTGTGCCAGATTTTATATATAGCATATTCAGGTTTAATTCTCTGAGCACCCATTGGTTGTCGAGCCACTCCTACTCTTCACACATGTTAAGGCCACTATTGATTTGGCATACCCAAGCTGACATTTGTAGTGCTTGGCATGGGTTGGCCACACAGAGTGGGGTGTGACCTGAGATGCCCATGTATGTGTTTGCATGACACAATTCTATGTTTTAGTTGCAGATGGCTGGGGGTCATGATTTTGTGCAGCAGCTCCTCGCCATGTACCAGGAACACGAATTCTTGTGGCGGGTGTCACTGCCTGAACACCAGGACAAGGCAGTGAGGGCTGTGGCCTACGGGCACCTGGTCGAGCTGGCCAACTGGCTCGACCCCAGTAAGATCCGGACGGCGCCCCTAGTTGTGGAGAAAATCAAGCGTCTGCGCACCGTGTTCAACAAGGCCCACAACAAATGGAGGGATGCACGGTCCGGGGTTGGAACTGAGGCGGTACCTAAGCCACGTCTGTGGTACTATGACCTCCTCACCTTCACCCTGGGCCAGGAGGGGCCTCGGGGAACACGGTGCAGCAGGCGCCGGCCGCAACCAGCTTTGGCCACAGCCCAAGACCCTGCCCCGTCACAGGAGGTGCGTAATTGTGTTTGTGTGATCTATGTACCCAGCTTGTTGGTAGCACTGATGTGGGGCTTGCAGCACATGTAGAAGGCACCATTGTGGGTTTCTTGCACAACTATTCTTCTGTGCTTTTCTACGTGTTTTCTCGTGGCTGTTGCCACAGATTGGGCTGTGTTATGTGTGGTCACTTGCCATATCAATGTGGAGCGTCAGGTGAGTACACTTCACTGGTCTACTTCTTTGTCCATGTGTTTTCCAAACCCTGCTACTGTGCCTTTTGGTGTTAGCCATGGTCAGATAGGCTCAATGTTGTGGTGGGTGTTTGGTTGTGGTAATTGCTGTAATGACACAGCAACATGTGGCTGATGTTTTTTTTTCTTCTGTTTCATTTACAGGCCCCACGGGAGCCTGGCTCCAGTGCCAAGGACCCACCAGCTGGCGAGGCTCTCCCATCAACATCTGCGGGAGAGCTGGTGCCTGAGACCAGTGGTGGGGAGGCCGGGCCCAGCTTTGGCATATGCCGAAGACGCACACCTGCCCCACCAAACACGGAGCTGGGTACCTGGGCAAAACGGGTCCTCTTAGACTGGGAGAGGACTCCCGGCTCTGCAATCGGGCATGTCGCCAGCGAGATGCTGGGCCGCATGGAGCCAGAGCAACGTGACATCGCCGAGAGAGCCATATTTCGTGTCCTGGAGGCGGGCGTAGATGGGTCCCTGCGATGGGGGCCTCTTGGTCCTTCCAAGGAAAACCACCCTCAGGCCCACTGCGCCCTAAAGACGCATGGTGAGGAGTCGTCAAAATCCTAATCCTCCACCCCCCCACGAAGACAGCCCCGCCAAGCAGGACCCCCACCAGTAGGTGGGTTTACGAGGATGAGGGGGAGGAGCCATTGTCTGACCCAGCAGAGGAGGAGGAGAAAGAAGGACGCTACTAGGCAATGCACTATATAGGCTGATGGACATTTTCTTGAGCCATGTATTGGCCTAAACATTTTGCTTAATTTAATATTTTTGGGTGACAAAATAAACCTAAATATGATTTCCCAGACTTACGTCCAGATCTGTGTCACGTTCACCAGTATGTTTGTGTGTGTCTGTTTGGTACTGTGGGTGTCAGTAGACATTGATGTAATATAGGGGTGCATGGCGGTTGAAATGGAACAGTATGCTCACATGTTTGGCATGTCACACCGCATACCTGTTGAAACTCCGTAGCCCAGTGTGGTTGGGCAAATTTAACCTCTCAAACGTGACCCTGTGTGTGTTGCAACAAAGGATGACACATGATTTAGTTATTCAAAACTTTAATAAAGGTTTTAATTATGTTTCCAGTTTTCAAAAACCCCCAAAGAGGCTTTGTCAGCTTAGGAGTAGCCAATACACACTACCCACTTGCTCAATGTGGGACACTAAAGAAAAGAGGCCAACGTGGCCTAACAAATAAGGGTGCCAACATGGCAAAAGGTATAAAAAAGCGTCCAACATGGACATACAACAACCAAAGGGCAAATGCCAACATTATTGGGGGGGAAATTGGGAAGTAGGGCCAATGGTGGGCTTGGATGCCTGGATGGCCATTATCATTTCCCGCAAGCGGGCCAGGTGCTGCTGGGCATCAATGTGGGCCTGCAGCATGTCTACCACTGTTGGAAGGCCTGTAGTGGGAAAAAAACAACATTACTCAGGGACATGTGTAGGTGTGGGTGGGTGATGTAATTGTTGTGTTGTTCACTTACGTGGCAGAGACCCAGCCATGGTTCCATGTTGTGGAGCTGGGTATGGCCTCACATCCCAACCACCACCACCAGGTCTTGCACCTTCTGTAGGAAGGGACAAAATAAAACATCATGAGTGACATAGTGATGTCAGGGCAAAAAAACAAGAAGTATACGTGTAACTTTATAGGTCATTGACACGATTTACCACCAATAACACCCACTGCAGGCTGCAGGCGATGTTGTGGCCCACAGGAGGGGGATTTGCAGTGGGTGGGGGTGTTTCCAGGGGTTGGGTTGATCACCCAAAGCCATGGCCTTTGTGATGCCTCCCTGGAGGGGGATGGTATGGTCCCAGGGGAGGTGTGGACTCCCAGGTCCCTCCTGGAATGGAGATGGTGTCCCAGTGGTGGGGGGACTTTGTTACCCCACAAGGTCTGGTGATGGTGTCCCCAAGGGTGCGGGAGATGATGGGTGGGCTTGCAGGGGGAGTCGGGCTTCCTGGCCCTGCAATTACTGGTGATGGTGGGGTCCTAGGTGGTGTTGGGGCCCTTGGCGCCTCCTCTGCGGGGTGTCTTTATCATCTGTCATTGAAATATTGGCAAGAAACGGATTAGAACTACACAACATACAGAAAACACATACTGTTTGTGTATCAATGTAATGACGGGGTCAAGGCTAGGCGGAAAGTATTTTGTGTACACAGACACTATGATTAGGGGCCACTCTGTTTTTGAGAACAAAAACAACACCACTCAACACATTTTTGTTGAGAAACACAAATGCCTTACTAGAGGATGGATTAGGCCTCAAAACACAACAGCAGACAGTAAGCATCTGCTGGTGCCATCATGGGGTCACAAACATATTGCTCAGCTTGTAGTTCCTTTGCCCAATTGTGATGAATGTGTTGTGCAATGCTATGTGTCAGACTAGGCACATATGTGCAGGCCGGTGTGATGTGGCCCTTCTAAAGTGCATGAATATGCTGACCACTACTTTGGTGCCATTACATAGCTATGTTGGGCAACACACAGATCCATCCACACTCTAGGCTTTGGCAGTCCAAACACATATGGTTGTTTTAGGCACCTTAATGTAGCAGTGTGAACACCATCCATATGCACATTGGTGACAGGTCCACCTGCTGCTTAATGTCACATAGTGCCATGGCCCAATAACACATGATGTTTGTGTAGTGTTTGGAGTAGGAAGCTTGCCGTGTGTGTTTGGCATGCCACATACTCACCACGCAGCCTGGCAATCCGGGCACGAATGTCCACAATGCGCCCTAGGGACTTGTGCTTCAGGTCTGCGATCTTCTTCTGGATCTGTTTGCGGGTCCTCTCCACCCCCAGCCTCCTCAATATGCTGTGCCGGTGACGCTGGTGACACAGTAGTCATGGCGGTCACACAGGTCTATCAGAACCATTAGCTCTGCCAGACCCCATGTGGCAGCACGCTGTTCGGCGGCCATGACTGTTCTCCTATGTGCAGGGGAGGGGCTGGCACCTGGCAGGCAGGGAGTAACGAAAACAAACGTGATGATGTCACCACGCACACTGGCGCCGCCAAACAAAGCTGAGAACGCTAACAAGGTAGCCGTCCGCGGAGTGGGAGCAGTGTAATGTAGCCATCAGCGTCACCAAATTCATAGCCGATTGCAGTGCGTTGCCCATGGCACCCATGTGCGATGTGTAGGCCAACATTTGAGCTGTCATGTGTGGCAGTGTAGTCGACACAGTGCAACTTCCAATACACGCGGCCAACATACCTTGCACTATTCAATGCGCGCGTAATTGGACTGATTTAGCGGATGGTTGTGTAGGTGAAGATTTGTGTGGTGCTGAAGTGACAGGTCTTCAAATATGGCGCCCTGTGAACTGACAGCCAACGGGAACACAGTAGCCACCACCAATCATCGCAGACGGGGCGCAGACTCCAGCACGCTGTGGCACACGTACAGGAAATCAATAGGCGACACAGATTTTATCACTATCGCCCTTTCACACGCCAAAAGCCAGGAATCTCACCTTCAAGATTGCCTTTGATTTTGGAGCAGTGCTCTGAAATCAGGAATCAGCCGACAGGCAATTTATCGCCGCCAAATTCCCCAAATACACGCCGCAACTGGGAGGCAATTTTACGGCGATAGTTTCAGGGCGACATATCGCCGTCAGGATTCCCAGCAGATATTGCGGCGTGTAAATGTACCTTTAGGGTACCTTTACACACGGCTACATTTGTAGCTTGTCACCAGGTAACTTACTGGTTGCAGTGAAATCATGGATACATGGTTCTATCTTGTTGCTGTGTACAAATGGAATCATGTATCCATGATTTCACTGCAACCAGTAAGTTACCTGGTGACAAGCTACAAATGTAGCCGTGTGTAAAGGTACCCTTATGGTACCTTTACACGCCGCCACAACAGGATGGATACCAACGGCAACTTGACGTGCACGAGCACGGCCGAACGGTTACCAACGGGAACCGCACCCTCTATACACGCCGCCACAAGGTGCGCTACGCTACGCTACATCTACAGCTACATACATCGCCGGGTGTCGCAAGTAGCCGTCTGTAGCTCAGCGTACCAGCTTTACACACAGCCACCACAGAGTGATCTGGGAGCAACAAAGGCAGGACGTAAAACAAATAGGCGTGCCACAGACCTGTACGCCGCGCCCAAACCACAACCATTGGCCAACACTACGGAGTTGTGATTGGGCACGACGGAAAGGGCGGATGGCCGAGACGTGCCGTACTAGTGAACGGAGTGTGGCACGGAATAAGCGCTTGTGACATGGCGGAGCCTGGCGAATGCATCCAAATCGATGGTAATGGGTCACGCTAGAGCGGTGGCCAGTCACATATCCCGTGTGTATTAAAGTAGCGGTCCGGGGCTATGTGTGCGTAGTACAAGTGTTTGCCGTGTCACGCACGATCAGCGCTTGTGACAGCCGCGTGTGCAGATTGAACTGAGGTGCGTTTGTGTGCCACACATTAGCGTCTTACAAAAGACAGTATGTGCGTTTTCTGTCAAAAATCTGTGACAACTGTGGCGAAGTATGTGTATGTATACAGGCTGAATGGGGTTTAATATATGTGCTGACAGATGTGAATGTAGTGGAACAGCTTCCAAGGCACCAAGTCAAAGATCTGTGTGACAGTGTATTAGCAAACACCTGACAAGAATATGTCCTGCATCAATGTGCTGTGTGCAGGGACCCTCTGCCTACAACAAAATAAAGGATCATGTACGCACAATGGCCACAAACACTGTTGGGCAAAAGACTTTCCGAAAAACATGGCTACCCACACATATTGTGTGCACAATCCCAGCCAATAGGTGGCTATGACATCCCAGGCCCCCACCCAACCCTGCATCACATTGCCCTCCTCCACCAAGTAATCAGGCTCACACAGATGATGTTGGATCCAACAGAAAAAGGTTTAATATATTGCATGAATCTTGACCTTGTCTTGTGCAAACAAAATATACATGAAGTAAAAACATTGTAGAATTCAAGAGCAGGTGACATTAATCAGGCAAATTCAATGGATAAGCAAATCACCACACATTGCAAACTGTGCATGGAAAAAATACTAAAATAACCTAAACTAACTAACTAAATAACTACATAATGAAAACTCATGCACATAATGCAAACAAAGAGAATGGAAAAGGTCAACCAAACATTAAAGGGGTGCAGCTAACCTGCTGTCACACCTCCATTGAAAACACAAAAAGCAACTCCCAGAGCCAGCCACATTATATGGCCTGGTCCTGCCAGCTCACTGCACCAGACCCATTGAAGTAGGAGCAGTAAGCTTCTCTACTGTCCCTGGCCTCCTGCCGAGTGCGGCCATGGCTCTGCGGCTGGAGTGGCACAATCACATGGGCCTCATCACGCCAAGACCCTGGACGGAGCTCCCCTGTTGTAGCGTCTGCATGATCTACATAACCTCCTGGCGTGTATGATGCCCTATCCCTACGACGCAGGAAGTTATGTAGCACACAGCAGGCCACCACTACCGCGTCAATAGACTCCGGTTTCATATGTATAGGTGTATGAAAAATCCGGAATCTATTGGCCATTATCCCAAACGCATTTTCAACTACACGGCGGGCCCGGGATAGCCGGTAGTTGAAAATGCGTCTCACAGAAGTAAGGGCCCTCTGGGGATATGGCCGCAGTAGGTGTTCCTGAAGTGGGAATGCTTCATCCGCCACAAACGCAAAGTTGAGATGTTCGGTCGTGTGCTCATTTGAGGGTAAGTTTAGCCCACCATTCCCTAGTAGTGTTGCCAAGGAGCTTAGGGCAAACACCCCCCCATCTGAGTTGCGACCAGGCATTCCAACATCCACGTAGAGGAACTCATAGTTGGCATCTACTACAGCCATGAGGATTATACTACAATACCCTTTGTAATTGTAATACAAAGAGCCAGAGTGGGCAGGTTTGGTAATCCTCACGTGCTTACCATCCAATGCCCCGCCACAGTTGGGGAAGTTCCACCGGGTTTCAAACCCTTGGGCCACTTCCAGCCATTCTGCAGCGGTTAATGGCATTTTCATGTAGGCTGGCTGCAGAGCTCTCCAGATGGCCCAACACGTTTCAGGGATCAGGCGGCTCAGCAGGGGCAGGGAGACACGTGACACGTATGTGAGGGATGTCATGGACTGCCCTGTAGCCAGGAACCGCAAAGTGATCGCCAACCGCTCAGCAGCTGATACTGATGGTCGCATTATAGTGTCCTGACGCGCTATCATTGGCCCTACACGCTCCAATAGGAAGGTGAAACAGTCCTCGGGCATACGGAGATAGTTTCGGTAATCATCAGGACAGTTAAGCTCCAGCTCCCGCAACAGCTGCATGTGGCCCCGGGTTTCCCGCCTCAGAAGCCAATCACGGGTCCACATCCGCCGCTGTCTGCGCCTCATCAACCTTTCATACCGATCCTGATACCACATTTGCTCTTCCACCAACGCAAGAGCCACGATAACATTGCGGTCATGGATATTCTGCATCCTCAATATCGGCACCTGTAGATGTGAAAGCACAACATGAGTACATAGACCAAAATGTGTGCAAGTCAGCAGGTTCAGCAACCCACACCTCTTTTCCATTACACACTATAGCCAAGAGGATGGGATCTCTTGTGTGGGCCCAAAACACAACCCTGAAGCAAGGACGGCAAACACCCAGTAGTCACCCCAAACAACATGGCACACGGCGATTGAGAGTGGCCTCCTCTACATCAACGTCAATGGGAGCTCCCAAAATTCACACATCTGCACCTAGGTGAGTTAGAAAGGGACATGTGTCACCAATAATGTTGGTCAAACAGGTCCCATAATCCATTACAAAGCCCATAATGTCAATTGATTACAGTAAAAATGAGAAGAATAACGAATGTGACGTACCCCGATATGGAAGGTTGAGGAAGGCTACATGAACCAAACAACATTGCACATGACTGCGGATGGTTACCCATGGTGTAATTGGTTTTTGAAGGTGTCATTTTAAATACACATGTATGCCATGTCTGGCGCCCAACACCTCAAAGCCCTGGGTCATCCCATTCCCGTTGAACACAGTCTCCATTGGCCACAACCAGTATGCAGAAATCGATCCAGTCGACATGAGTGACACAGTTCCGTCTACAGTCATGCATCCATTCTCCTGTATGTTGTCTGCAAACAAACACAGCAATGTATCTCAACAAAAGTGTCAAGGCCCACACAAAATGCCGTATCCTAACCCACACACTACACTATATGTCGTCCCCTACAATACAAACCCCTATATCGGCCGCTACACCAGTCTCCGGCGCTCTCCAAGAACATCAACATATGCACCCCACCCTGCGCCAATTCCATGTGTGTCCACAAAAACTTACCTAATGGGTCTGGCCAGCAAGCGTAATGTTTGGCGGGATGGGCAACTTTTAAAGGGCCGCCAACCTATCACGATTCAGCGATCTCCACCAATTAGCGGAAGGCAAATCCGCACCCAGGTGCCCCTTCAGGATGTGCATTATTGTGTCCGCTGTGATTGGTGTCCCGGACTATAAAGGCAGGTCAATGGCCACTGCTCCGTGTCCAGACGTCGATGTGCATTGAGCTACTAGTGTCCTGTTTGACTTCTGTTGCTCTGACGGTAAGCCTCTTTAGCGGTTTGTAAGAAAATGTAATGAACGCAGCTGGTTCTGGCACAGGCAGCTTAGGCGATGTGTGTATGGCCATGTTTGAAGCGGCATGCAAATATTGAACACGTAATATTAAATATGTGAACCTTATTCTGTGTCGCCCAGTAGCCAGGTAGTGCCTCTACTTATTAGTGTAAGTATGTATTGCACCTTCTGCTTTTTGGCAATGGTAAAAGAGCACGCTGTTATTTCTTTGGCTGGTACTTCACATCAACATTTCAGGGGTGGTAGAATTGTGGCGGACATTCCAGGGATGTTGGGTACATGTGTTAAAATGGGACTTCCACGTCTGGAGGAACACCTACATGATCATCTGGGTGCACATTACATGTAGTATGTGCAGTGTTGCCACACACCCAGCCCGCCTTTCTGATATAGTGACCCCTTACCATTGTGGACACTGGCCAGGTACTAGTTAGCACACAACGTGTTAGGTCACATGTTGCCCTCTACAGGTATGTACGCACACACCGTGTCAAGGTGTGTTGCAATAGGTACATTGGGGACAGAAATCATGTTTGAAACATCTGTAGGTGGACACCGATATCCGGTGCTTGAGATTGGCTGCATACATGTGTTTGAGTTAGTAGCGGTCTGAGATTGAGAAAATGGCACACTCATGGCCAGTTTCACTCCACAAAATAGCTGCATAGATGATCACTGTAGAAAGTTAATGATTATGTGTATGATTGTGGCAAGTTTTGAAATGTCGGTATGCCTTGTGTTGTGACTGTGTTCTTTTTGTTTTAATTTTTCATCGGCAGATGCCGAGGGGTACTGTGGAATTGGAATCCCAGCTTCTCACGGAGTATCAGCGGCACGAATGTTTGTGGCGCAGCTCGCTGCCCGAATATAAAAATCGGGCAGCGAGGGCCGAGGCCTACAGGAGTCTTGTGGCTCTGGCAAATCGCTTTGGAGCCAAGGGTAGGCAAGACGTGGGACCAGCCTATGGTGGCACTTAAGATCAAGAACATGAGGTCGGCGTTCATGCGGGCTCACATTCAGTACCAGCGTCGTCGCTCAGGGGCTGGAGCAGAGGAGGTACCATCACCTACCCTATGGTACTATCCCCTCTTCACCTTCATCCTGGGCGAGGTTCGCCCGCATCGAACGACCACCAACTGCCCCGTTGCTGCGTCCCATGTAGGCCCGGCTGCATCACCACCTGCGCCACAGGAGGTGGGTAATTGTGTGACAGTGGTGGGCCACAATGTTTCCTTCACATGTGTGTTTCGATAAATCCTTCACACCAAATGTGTTGCCATATTTACCTCCTTGCTGCGGCACACCTTGGGGTGTCAATCTATCTGCCCTCCTTCCATGACTTACCAGACTTTTCTATTCTATGCTTCCAGCCGTATTGCAATGTTGCTTCTTCCACAACATCTTGGTATGTTTAGGTTAGTTATTTAAGGGTTTCAAGATAGCAGGTGGTTTGTTCTCAAACAGCCACATAGTACCATGTAGTAAATGGTGCTGTCTCACATGTGTGTTGGCTTTGTTGCCAGTGGGTTAAAGGTAATTGAGTGAGGGGTGGATTCTCACCATAAAGGAGTCCTAATGGGAAGGTGCCCAATATGTGTCATTGGCCAGCACAGCCCCCAGTATCAAGGTGTTGTGGTGACATGTCCTAATATTGGATTACGGCTACGTGACAAACAACTAATTATGTATTTAGCTGAGCTCCTGGAATGGTCGAGGTGAGTGTACAGGAGAACCACTGGTGTTGGGGTCTTGAACCTTATTTGCTTTACTGTGTTATTCCTCATTTTCCATTCTGGTAGTTGGGCTTGCTGTGTGTGGGAGTGGTATATAGAGTCCTGTTGTGAATGTATACAGTTGATATTGCCTCCACTAATGGTTTTTTTTTTTAATTTTTCCCCACCCACAGGCCCCAGAAGAGGACGGCTCCATTGCCGAGGATTCTGTTGCTGATGATGCTCAGCCCATGACATCTGGGGCTGAGCAGGAGGGCGCGGCGAGTGATGTGGGTCCAGGCCCAGGTCCCAGCTCCGGGATCCGTCGCCGCCGACGTCCTGCACCACCTGAGACGGAGCTGGCGACCTGGGCCCGACGCGTGTTGTTGGATGAACAACGGACCCACATTGACCCCGACGCCCTCTGCATGAGCAACAGAATGCGAGGGATGGAGCCGCTCCAGAAGAAGATCCTTCTGAGGGTGTTCCACAATGCCGCTGATGCTGCCGAGGATGGGGCCCTTCAATGGGGCTGCCACGTCCCCTCCCCCATGCAACACACCTTGTGGCCCCTTTCACCAGCTGCCCCATCTCGGCCCGTGAGAAGACCGGCCCCGCCACAGTCACCCCATCCCCCTCAACACATCGTCGTTCAACCAGACGTTCTGGGGCAGGTCGGGGCTGCCCTCAGAGGAGGGGGGATGCGGCATTGTCAGAGCCGACAGAAGAGGAGTAATTTGGACACTAGTAGCCAATGCACAGAATTGGCAGTCTGGACTTTATAATTTCAGGAATTTGGTTTTATATGTATATTTTGTTTATTGATTTTTGGCCAAAATTAGTGGTTTTTTTTAAATTTTTTTTTCCACTTAAATTCTATTATTTGTAATTTATTTTAAATTCCAGGCTGGAATAAATTTTATTTCTTAACACAATTGTGTATTCATTTCAGAATAAGGATTGTGTGGGTTTTTGGGGGTGAATGGAATTGTGGCCAATAATAGGTTTCCCCAAGCCACACAATATGGCCCAGTGCTCGCTCAGCAGGATCACCATCGGTTCATTTGGAATGTCTTAGCACATTCACAAAGGGATGTTGTGATGTGCCTCACATAGTTAGGTTATGGTGAGGTTTGGTCACCAAATATTAGTAAGGTCACATGAAGGAGCGTATAACAAAGTTAGAACAGCATTTTATTGTAAACATACATGTGTCACAGACATTTGCCATCATACAAGGAAGGCTTAGGCCAGATGGGGCTAGCCAGTCCACACTTGTGATGGTCCCAATGTGGGACAGTATAGGGATTGTAGGCCAGATGGGGCTAGCCGGTCCACACTTGTGATGGTCCCAATGTGGGACAGTATAGGGATTGTAGGCCAGATGGGGCTAGCCGGTCCACACTTGTGATGGTCCCAATGTGGGACAGTATAGGGATTGTAGGCCAGATGGGGCTAGCCAGTCCACACTTGTGATGGTCCCAATGTGGGACACTATAAGAAAAGAGCCCAACGGGGGCAAAAAAAAAAACAAACCAATATTTTCACTTTTGCAAGGCAACAAGCCAACGTGTGAAAATTTTAGGGTCCAACAAGGACAACTGTTTGTGGGGCCATGTTTGGCCAGGATACAATGCATCCCTCAAATTCATGGGTGTGAACCATGGTGTGGGTGTAGGTCCGCCAGCATTTGAGCCAGGCGGCCAAGGTCCTGCAGGCCACGCTGTAGAGCCGTGGTCAAACGGGCCACAAATGCCTGATGGGCCTGGATGAATTCCTCCATGGTAGGGGCACCTGTATTGGGAGTAAACACAAACTTTAGTACACACTCGTCACTGCTGATGGTTAGTCATGACTGGCCGCAACCATCCACTTACCCTGTTCCTCCAAATCCAGTTCACCATCAGACGGGGAGGGAGATGGGGTCAAGCTCCATCCATATGAGCCCGCACGTTCACCATCTGGAAAAAGGGAGAACCAACATGGTTTACTTTGTTTACATAAATTGTTTGGCCCCAGATGAAATTGAAGCAACAGTGTGCAGGGTGTGTGTGGCAACATAACACACTTACCACCATAGTCACTGTGTGGGGACATGGTCACCCCAGGACTCGCCACTGAGCTGGAGACAGTGGGAGGTGGTGTTACTCCCGGGCTGGGGCTCCGTGGCCACATTATGTGGTTCAGGGGTAACAGTGGTCCTGGGCTACGGGGCAAAGACTCCTCTGGGCCGCCAGGTACTTGCTGCTCCTCGCCCTCCTGTGGGGAGTTGATGTGTTCCTCCAGCAGCCAGGCAGATGGGGACAGCTGGTCACACTCCAGCGGGCTGCCAGGTGCGGACTGGTCCTCCACGTCCTCTGTCCCGGTGGTTGACGGGACGTCTGGCTCCTGAGGCCCGGGGAAGGTGTTTGCCCCTGGGGACAAGGGTGCCACTTGAGGCTGATGTGGTGGGGTTCTTGATGGGCCACCTGGGGGTGGGGCATGGGGCCCTTCTTCTGATGAGGATTCAGCATCTAGTTTGAAATTTGAACATAAAAGACGTAATAAGATCATGCCTACACATTGTTGTCCTACAAAGAGCTTGTGTGGGTATTTATTTGACGGCTATGGCTGGGGTCACACACACACAGATATGTGGCCAGATATTGTTGACAGATCTCTGGTTGCAGTGAAAGCATGGACACATTGTTCCATTTTGAGGCTGTCTCCAAATGTCAACATGTGACCATGATTTGACTGCAAACAGAGATGTGCAAACAATATGTGGGCAGATATCTGTGTGTGTGACCCCAGCCTTACTTAGCATCAACCAGGTGATGCTGGATGCATACACTCATGTTGTATGCATGTACTGTGCGTGTGAGCCATTTTTAGGCTGACTGGATGAGCACAACACTGTGAAGATGTGTTTGATTGTGTAGGCCACACTGTCCCTTGTCATATGTTTCCATCATTTTTTTGTGTATTGTGGGACATGCACATGTGGCGGTGTGTGTTTTGGGGCAACAATTACTCACCACGCAGCCTGCCAATCCTGGCACGGATGTCCAGTATGCGACCTGGGCATTTGTGCTTCAAGTCAGCGATCTTTTTTTGGATCGCTTTTACTGTCCTCTGTACCCCCAGTTTGCAGAGCAGGGCCCGCTGGATCCGCCACACGGTGCACCGATTGCGCAGCCTGGGGTGGCGGTGGTGATGGTGGCCCCAATAGTCCCGACGGTCACAATGATCAATGAGGATGATCAGCTCCGCCATCCCCCATGTTGCGGCGCGGTGCACGGCTGCCATGACTGCTATGGTGTGTGCAGAGGCGGGCTGGCACCTTGCAGGCAGAGTGAAAATGAAACCAACGTCATGACGTCATTACGACCGCTGTGGGGTGACGCACCTTTATAAGTAGGCCAACACGCAGACTCGGCCGACACACTTATGCGGCCCCTACTGCAGCAGAACCCACAGTGCAGTCCGTACAACACGGCTCTGATCTGTCTACTGGGTAATCTCCTCCGATGTGGTATGGGATTGTGTGCATCTGTGTGCGCGCTGCGCGCACTGCCAGACCCGGAACACTTCTACGGCAGCTGCTGTGCAATAAGCCAGAGCGGTACGTAACACACACTTGTGCGCTGTGTCCCGCATTATTCGTTTTCATGTTGATATGATGTGCACACTGTATGTACATCATGGGCCATTTATGATTTTACGTTCAAGTGTGTGTCCGCGTAATTGTACTACTATCTGATCGTGCATACGGCGCGTATGTGTAGTGCTGAAGGGACAGCTCATCCAAGATGGAGGGCTGTGAGGCAAGGGCCAATCGTAACGCAGCATCTTCCACCAATGATCGCTGAAGGGGCGCGGTATCACGCAGCATGGGTGACGCCTTAGCCACATTGCAGCTACATCGCCGGGTGTCCAGAGTTCCCTTCTGTAGCTTCTTTACACGCCGATACAGCTCGTTACAATCGGCGATGTTGCCATATGTTTATGGGCAGTGCACGGATACAGAGGTATCTGTAGCCGGCTGTGTCGTCCCGTCTTCAGACGCCGCTACTACGGGCGATATTGGCTCGACAAGCTACATTTGTAGCCTGTAGCGGGTTGTATCCATCCTGTTGTGGCGGCGTGTAAAGGTACCATTAGAGTAGATCTGCCTTGAAACTTCCTCTAGTGTTAGCTTTCTGTTACTCTTTCTTATGTTAACGGGTCGGTTTTGACCCGTGTCTTAAATCACCCCTAGGATACCCTAAAACAGTTATTTATGATCCAATTTGTTTCTTACCTCTTAGTTACCTTGTTAGGGTTTCTCATCCATGGAAGGATTGATTCTAATATTTTTGTTGTGGCCCCCTGGGCCTTTCATTTGAGAGCATACCCTTCATTTTCAATATAAAAATATTGTCAAATGAACCTCAAGAGAATAATATAAACTTAAAAAAGTTTGTTATATTACCTGTCTATTACTGAAGGGTTTTAGAACACATTTCTTAAATGTAAAAAAAGTATACATATATATATTTTATATTATTAACTCTAGTAACATCTATGGTGTTACGGGTCAATTTTGACCCATATCCAACTACTTTATGAAAAAGGCAAAAAACAGATTTTTTTTATTTTATAGAACTTTAATACAAATAAAAGATGAAAGTTATATTAACATTAATAGCAATAATAATAAAAAGTAGCTTTTCTAAGTCAAACAAACAAACAAACAACAATCAATCAAGCAAATCAACAGAAATCAAGTACTAGTTTTTAGATGCATTAGTATTTAGATGCATGTGTGGCAAAAAGTGACACTTTTTGTGTGTTCTTTGCAGAGGTATTTTTTGCAGGCGAAGCACGATGTGTTTGTCTTTCTGTCCTTATTGCTAGGACAGGCCTGACACTTCTTTCTTTTAGAATCAGGTGGTCTCACTGGGGTTGTGGCTGTTTTGGTTGATGTTGAGGCAAGCCTGGTTGAGGAGGATGCTGGTGATGATGCTCTTTGTGTTGCTGTGGGTGTGGACGAAGCACTTGCTGAGCTCTGGAGTTGTCGGACCAAGGCTGCAGCGGCTGGTGTCTCGGGGCACTCGTTCCCTTTGGTCAATGTGCGCCTTGACAAGGGATCTTCCTAGTTCCTCAAGAAACATCCTCCGCTTGTTTTTTTTCTTTGAATTCCATCCTTGGTGAATGTGGGTCCACAACACAAATGAATTGCATGCTGACACATCAAGGATGTTGTAAAATACAACCATTGGGCATCTCCTAGTCATTCGCTTGCAAGTGTAGGTGGCAGTCAGCTTGTCCAGGTTGTCCACTCCTCCTTTGTTTTTGTTATAGTCCAGGATGATTTTGGGCTTTTTGTCACTTCCTGATGGCACAGCTACATCTTTGTGAAGTGTGAACATCAGTACTACATTCCGTCATTTTTTGGGGCAGTATGAAACATCAGTGGTGGTGTCTGTAAAAACAAACTTTGAGGAAAGTGGAGCCTTGTCCTTCATCTGCAACAATTCAGCAGGCAGCTCAGGTTTGTTTTTTTTTCACTGTGCCCACCATGGTGATTTTACTCCTGAGAAGTTCTTGTCCAAGGTCGTAGCTGGTAAAAAAAAATTGTCACAAGTAATGTTGTGACCCTGCAGTCCAGTAGTCATACCGAGGACTACACGTTTTCCTTGTTTTTTTTCAGGGATGCCGCTTGCAGACTTGCCTGTGTAAATCTGTAGATTCCATTGATAGCTAGTTTTTGCATCACAGGCTGCCCAAATTTTTATGCCGTATTTGACTTACTTGACATGTATTGCCGGAAGGGGCATTTACCGCGGAAAGGGAGAAAACGTTCGTCTACTGTCACCTCTAGCCCTGGGTTGAACATCAGTGGAAGGAGCTGCACCCATTTCTCCCAAACATCCCTGATGGGAGCAAGTTTGTCAGATTTTGTTCTGGTGTCTCTGTTGTCAAATCTGAGGACTCTTGATATCAATTGAAAATTTTGAAGTGACATTGTTGCCCGGAAAATATTCCTGCCGTCGATGCGTCCCAGAGACTATCAGTGGCCTCATTGCAGGATTTGTACACTCCAGCAAGGAGAAGAACACCAATGTAAGCATCTAGGACATCATCATGAAGGTCAATTATTATGGGGGACTTCAACTACCCTGAAATACATTGGGGATCAGAAACCTGCAGTTCCAGCAAGGGTAATAAGTTTTTGAAAACTATGAGAGACAATTACCGTATATACTCGTGTATAAGCAGAGTTTTTCAGCCCAAAAATTGGGCTGAAAAGTCACCCCCTCGGCTTATACATGGGTCAATACGGTAATCCTATGGGTCCGGGTGCTGGGGAGGCTGCTGACAGCGGCCCGTCACGTGGGGCCGCTCATTAGATATGCACGGCTCCCCCCGCCCATCACAGCGGCAGGGGGAGCCATGCATACAGCTCCCAGTGTATACAGCAGCCCCCCAGTGTATACAGAAGCCCCAATGGCACTCGCACCCCCCATATTGAGAAGAGCCCCCACACTTTTCAGAGCCCCGCAGTGTATACAGAAGCCCCAGTGGCACTCGCCCCCCCCATATTGAGAAGAGCCCCCACACTTTTCAGAGCCCCGCAGTGTATACAGAAGCCCCAGTGGCACTCGCCCCCTTCATATTGAGAAGAGCCCCCACACTTTGCAGAGCCCCCCAGTGTATACAGAAGCCCCCCCCAGTGGCACTCGCCCCCCCCCATATTGAGAAGACCCCCACACTTTGCAGAGCCCCCCCCCCGCTGCATAATCTTACCATCCAGGGTCTTCACCCCGGGTCCTGTCATCATCGCGCTGTGTTTCGGTCTCACGTGACCCGGCGCGATGACGTCATTCGACTGCGACCGCCGGGTCACCAGAGACCGGGAACACAGCGCGCGAGGATGGACTGCAGGACCTCCGGTGAAGAAGACCCTGAATGGTAAGATTATGCAGCGGGGGGGCTCTGCAAAGTGTGGGGGCTCTTCTCAATATGGGGGGGCGAGTGCCACTGGGGCTTCTGTATACACTGGGGGGCTGCTGTATACACTGGGGGGCTCTGCAAAGTGTGGGGGCTCTTCTCAATATGGGGGGGGGGCGAGTGCCACTGGGGCTTCTGTATACACTGGGGGGCTCTGCAAAGTGTGGGGGCTCTTCTCAATATGGGGGGGCGAGTGCCACTGGGGCTTCTGTATACACTGGGGGCCTGCTGTCTATACCCCCGGGGGCCTGCTGTATCCTGGGGGCCTGCTGTATATACCCCTGGAGGCACACTGCTCTACCCCTGGGGGCCTGCTGTATCCCACTGTGGGGCCTGCTGTATACCCACTGCTGGGGCCTGCTGTATACCCCACTGCTGGGGCCTGCTGTATACCCACTGCTGGGGCCTGCTGTATACCCCACTGCTGGGGCCTGCTGTATACCCCACTGCTGGGGCCTGTATACCTGTGCTGGAGTCCACCCTCAGCTTATACGCGAGTCAATAAGTTTTCCCAGTTTTTGGGGGCAAAAGTAGGGGGGTCGGCTTATACACGGGTCGGCTTATACACGAGTATATACGGTACCTTTCACAACTGGTTCAGGACCCAACAAGAAGGGGGGCACTGCTGGACCTGATATTAACCAACAGGCCGGACGGCATATCAAATATACGGGTTGGAGGTCACTTGGGTAATAGTGATCATAACTTAATAAGCTTTCAAGTATCCTTTACTAAGACGTGTAGTAGAGGGGCTACAAGGACACTAAACTTCAGGAAGGCAAATTTCCAACGGTTGAGAGATGATCTAAGTGCAATAAACTGGGACAATGTCCTGAGACATAAAAGTACACAACACAAATGGGAGATGTTTATTAGCATCCTGAATAGGACCTGTGCACAATATATACCCTATGGGAATAAGCATGCTAGAAATAGGAGGAAACCACTATGGCTAAATAAAGCGGTAAGAGGTGCAATATGTGACAAAAAGAAAGCATTTAGGGAATTAAAGCAAGTAGGTAGTGATGAGGCATTAAATAAATACAGAAAATTAAATAACATTTGTAAAAAGCAAATCAAGGCAGCAAAGATTGAGACAGAGAGACTCATTGCCAGAGAAAGTAAAAAGAATCCCAAAATATTTTTTAACTACATAAATAGTAAGAAACTAAAAATTGATGTTGTTGGCCCCTTTAAAAATACCGTATATACTCGTGTATAAGCCGACCCGTGTATAAGCCGACCCCCCTACTTTTGCCCCCAAAACCTGGGAAAATCTATTGACTCGTGTATAAGCCGAGGGTGGACCCTAGCACAAGTATACAGCCCCCAGCAGTGTGGTATACACCAGTCCCAGAGGTAGATACAGCAGCCCCAGTGGTAGTATACACGCAGCCCCAGTAGTATATACAGCCCCAGTGGTTATATACAGCTCCAGTGGTAGTATAGACGCAGCCCTAGTAGTATATACAGCCCCAGTGGTAGTATATACAGCCCCAGTGGTAGTATACAGGGCCCCAGCAGTATATACAGCCCCAGTGGTTTATACAGCCCCAGTGGTAGTATACAGGGCCCCAGAGGTATATACAGCCCCAGTGGTAGTATATACAGGGCCCCAGCAGTATATACAGCCCCAGTGGTTTATACAGCCCCAGTGGTAGTATAGACGCAGCCCTAGTAGTATATACAGCCCCAGTGGTAGTATATACAGCCCCAGTGGTAGTATATACAGCCCCAGTGGTAGTATACAGGGCCCCAGCAGTATATACAGCCCCAGTGGTAGTATACAGGGCCCCAGAGGTATATACAGCCCCAGTGGTAGTATATACAGCCCCAGTGGTAGTATATACAGCCCAGTGGTAGTATACAGGGCCCCAGCAGTATATACAGCCCCAGTGGTAGTATACAGGGCCCCAGAGGTATATACAGGGCCCCAGAGGTAGTATATACAGCCCCAGTGGTAGTATATACAGCCCCAGTGGTAGTATACAGGGCCCCAGCAGTATATACAGCCCCAGTGGTTTATACAGCCCCAGTGGTAGTATACAGGGCCCCAGAGGTATATACAGGGCCCCAGAGGTAGTATATACAGCCCCAGTGGTAGTATATACAGCCCCAGTGGTAGTATACAGGGCCCCAGCAGTATATACAGCCCCAGTGGTTTATACAGCCCCAGTGGTAGTATATACAGCCCCAGTGGTAGTATACAGGGCCCCAGCAGTATATACAGCCCCAGTGGTTTATACAGCCCCAGTGGTAGTATATACAGCCCCAGTGGTAGTATACAGGGCCCCAGAGGTATATAGCAGCCCCAGCGGTAGTATACAGGCATCCCCAGTAATGCAGGGCCCCCCCAGCGTCTCTCCGGTCACCTGTAAAGGAAGCTATACTTATCACAGTGCTCTGTCCGCGCCCGCTCGCACACGCTGTCAGCAGCCGACCGGATCCTCCATCTTGCGTCTTCTTTCTTCCTGTTTCCTGTGCTCGTCGCAGGGAATGACGTCATTGCCCGCGACGAGCACAGAAACAGGAAGAAAGAAGACGCAAGATGGAGGATCCGGTCGGCTGCTGACAGCGGGTGCGAGCGGGCGCGGACAGAGCACTGTGATAAGTATAGCTTCCTTTACAGGTGACCGGAGAGACGCTGGGGGGCCCCTGCATTACTGGGGATGCGGGGGCTGCTGTATACCGATGTATACATCGGTATGTACCGATGTATACATCGGTATACAGCACTGACTCGCGTATAAGCCGAGGGGGGTACTTTTCAGCCCAATTTTTGGGCTGAAAAACTCGGCTTATACGCGAGTATATACGGTAGTCTGGGTGAAATGGTGGATGAGGATGAGGAAAAAGCCAATATGCTAAATGACTTTTTTTCAACAGTATTTACACAAGAAAATCCCATGACAGACAATATGATCAGTGATAACAAAAAGTCTCAATTAAATGTCACCTGCTTAACCCAAGAGGAAGTACGGCATCGTCTAAAAATCACTAAAATTGACAAATCCCCGGGCCCGGATGGGATACACCCCAATGTGCTGCAGGAATTAAGTACTGTCATAGATAGACCATTATTTTTAATATTTAAATATTCCATAATAACAGGGTCTGTACCACAGGACTGGCGTATAGCAAATGTGGTGCCAATATTCAAAAAGGGGACAAAAACTGAACTTGGAAATTATAGGCCAGTAAGCTTAACCTCTACTGTGGGTAAAATCCTAGAGGGTTTTCTAAGAGATGCTATGCTGGAGTATCTGAAGAAAAATAACCTCATGACCCATTATCAACATGGTTTTACGAGGGACCGTTCCTGTCAAACTAATCTGATAAGCTTCTATGAAGAAGTAAGTTCTGGACTGGACCAAGGAAATGCAGTGGATGTGGTATATATGGACTTTTCAAAAGCTTTTGATACGGTGCCACACAAAAGGTTGATACATAAAATGAGGGCAATGGGGATAGGGGAAAATATGTGTAAGTGGGTTAAGAACTGGCTTAGTGATAGGAAACAAAGGGTGGTTATTAATGGAACACACTCAGAATGGGTCACAGTTAACAGTGGGGTACCACAGGGGTCAGTGTTGGGCCCGCTTCTATTTAATATATTTATTAATGACCTTGTAGGGGGCATACAGAGTAGAATCTCAATATTTGCAGATGACACTAAACTCTGCAGGGTAATCAATACAGAGGAGGACAATTTTATATTACAGAAGGATTTATGTAAACTAGAAGCTTGGGCTGCTAAATGGCAAATGAGCTTTAATGGGGATAAATGTAAAGTCATGCACTTGGGCAGAGGAAACAAAAGGTATAATTATGTGCTTAATTGTAAAACACTGGGCAAAACTGTCACTGAAAAAGACCTGGGTGTATGGGTTGATGACAAACTCACATTTAGTGTCCAGTGTCAGGCAGCTGCTGCAAAGGCAAATAAAATAATGGGATGCATTAAAAGAGGCATAGATGCTCATGAAGAGAACATAATTTTACCTCTATACAAGTCACTAGTGCGACCACACTTAGAATACTGTGTACAATTCTGGTCTCCGGTGTATAAGGCGGCCGTCACACGGTGAGATATCTTTAGCGATATTGTTAGCGATCACGTGCACGCGCAATCGCTTACAATATCGCTCACATCGCTGGTGAGCTGTCACACAGACAGACTCACCAGCGATGCGGAGCCGCGATCTCGCTCGTTACTATGGTACACATCGGGTAACTAGGGCCGCGCGTCGCTTAGTTACCCGACGTGTACCATAGTTACCATCTCCCAGCATAGGCGCGGTCGCTGGGAGATGGATCATCGTGGTGTCACACACCACGATGATGCAGATCGTTGCATCGTTCATCGCTAGATCTGAGAACCGAACCTCAGATCAGCGATGTCACGATCAAGCGATGTCACATCGTGAATCGCTTGTTTACATGCAACGATATCTTGCCCGATATCGCTTAAGCGATCAAAAAGGAGATCGCTTAAACGATATCGGGCAACATATCGTTCCGTGTGACGGCCCCCTAAGAAAGACATAGCTGAACTAGAGCGGGTCCAGAGAAGAGCGACAAAAGTCATTAGAGGACTGAGGGGTCTGCAATACCAAGACAGGTTATTAAGCTTGGGGTTATTTAGCTTGGAAAAACGAAGGCTTAGGGGTGATCTTATAATAATGTATAAATATATGAGGGGACAGTACAGAGACCTTTCTAATGATCTCTTTACTCTTAGGCCTGAGACTGGGACAAGGGGGCATCCTCTATGTCTGGAGGAAAGAAGGTTTAATCATAATCACAGACGCGGATTCTTTACTGTAAGAGCAGTGAGACTATGGAACTCTCTGCCACATGATGTTGTAATGAGTGAGTCACTACTAACATTTAAGAAGGGCCTGGATGCCTTTCTTGAAAACTATAATATTACCAGTTATACATACTAGATTCTTTGATAGGGCGTTGATCCAGGGAACTAGTCTGATTGCCATATCTGGAGTCAGGAAGGAATTTTTTCCCCCAATGTGGAGTTTAGTGTTGCCACATGGGTTTTTTTTTTTGCCTTCCTCTGGATCAACATGTTAGGCTATGGGTTGAACTAGATGGACTTAAAGTCTTCCTTCAACCTTAAAAACTATGTTACTATGTTACTATGTCATTCCACATGTTGCTGTAGACTTTTTTTCCTTCAAGGTTTGTCATAGCAATAATGACTTTTTTTATTGACAATGACATAAACAGATCAAAACATGTCTTGATGTCACTTACTCTTGTCACAGCAAACCTTGTGATCCCAGGGGTCATTTTTATGACATTTGCAGCATCTGCCCTGCCATGTACATCTGGAGGTACTGAGCTCCAACTGATCTTGCCACTTTTGGATTTGAATCTTTCAGCGGGAGCAGCTTCAGCACCAGTGACGACCTCATCAGACTGATCAGAACTGTCTGTGTCTTCCGGTTGATACTCTACATCATCTTCCTCCTCTGAAACCTGTTCATCTGTATCAGTTTGCTGCTGTGTGTCCTCTGATTCATTATCATCTAAGATATAATCCAGAATTTGGCTTACATCAAATCTTCTCCTCATTGTTGCATGTGTAAACTGGAGATGTATACTCTGCAAAGTACCAACTCTAAGCTGATTTGGCCATACATGCCTGGACATGTCCCTAACTCAAGTTGTTGGAGGTAGAGCTGGCTGTGGGCTGTTGGTTTATATTGTGTTTAGGAGTTCAGTTTTTGGATTTATTATTGTTTTTTTACTCTTATATTAGACCTGGGTCGAAATTGACCCCAACAACACACAAATGTTATAATTTTATTAAGGAATTTTCCAGGGACAATGTGTCGTCGGTCCGCGCTGCCACAAATAACTGAATCAGAAGTTCACTCTATACCTTTATTTGGATCCATCCAACGCGTTTCGGAGCCTGCTATGCTCCTTCATCAGGGAGTGTATGAGGTTACAGACATGTCACATCGCTTTTATATATACTTAAACAATGTATAGCAGGCTCCGAAACGCGTTGGATGGATCCAAATAAAGGTATAGAGTGAATTTCTGATTCAGTTATTTGTGGCAGCGCGGACCGACGACACATTGTTCCTGGAAAATTCTGGAATTTGACCACATAGCACGTGGAGGTGTGGGTCCAGCAGCAGCCGCCATTACATGTTTTTCATACTGATTGTGTGTCACACAACTAGACCAGGTGAGCAGTGTTCATTACGGCTCTTTAGCCGCTGATTGTTAAAAAGATAAGTCCCTATCTGCGCTTGCTTCCTTCTTTTAGTTTATTTATAACTAGCTGTGAGCCCGATGCGATTGCATCGGGATTCTAGAATCTGTGTATACTTTACTCAGTATATTTCAAATATGGCAGCATAGCGGCCGCCGTTATTCCGATTGTTCGGCGCGCTGAAGGCGGCGACCGATCAGAAGAGCGCCGCGCTGTATGGCGCCATACTTCAAATACATGGAATATTTTGAGTTTCACATTTACCGCTGTAAGTGAGGCGCTATTCTCATTGGTCGCTGTGTGCTGCCGGCGACCAATGAGATTAGCGCCTCACTTTCATCAGTAAATGTGAAACTCAAAGTCGTCCATTATATGTCTAAGATGGCGGCCCGATTCTAAAGAATCGGGAGTCTAGCATGCATATATACATTATTCATTCAAATTTGACAATAATGCACATAAGACATGATATCTATCTATCAACTACCAATGTTTGTATGGTATATGTCAGTGTAGTACATGTCATGATTCTAAGGCAAGGCTTTTTGTACAGATACTGGCACCGATGTTTTGTACAGATTAGGTATATTCAATTTATATATGAATGTTAATAATCTATGATTTAGCCAGTACATGTTTCCCCACCAACCACGGGAAGGTAGCATTACAGCTGGTGGGACCTACTCTACTCTATCCCTAATAACTAATAGTTAGACTCCTTTTAAATCAGATATTTTTTGGCGATTTGCAGAAGGTGTGGAATAACAAAATACAATTTCTGCACTTGGCACCAAAGGGGCCTACCTACAGCTCACTTTCAGCAAGTAACATGTAATGTATATGGAACTTGCAGTTAGCTTGCAGTAAATACGGCAAGCACAGCTTCGACAGGTTCACTAAATGCAACCACTAAAAATCAGAGCTAACTGCGATTTTGGCGGTTGAAACTGTCGAAACCACATGTGCCGCAACTGCCGCAAGTAAACCACAAATTCCATATACATTTCATGCAACTTACAGTAAGAGTGCTGTAGATCACCATTAGGCAGCAAGTGGCAAAATAGCTTTTTTCCCACTATAAATTCCACAAATAGCAGAAGAATTCAGATTTAAAATCAAAATGTCTATTCTTTCCCTATGTATCTAAATATGTACCTATGTGTCTAAATATGTACCTATATGTATGTATGTACTTATATTTACAGAACACAGTTCGAGATAGAGATGTGTGTGAACAGGCGTCCCACCCATCTCTTAGCTGTTCACAAAAACCTCACCCTGTGTAAAAAGAAAATGAAATCTCTCAGCAGCTATACTGCTGGAGCTTCAGGTTCTTATCACTAAATGCAAGCATTTAGATGATACACATTTACAATCTACTACAAAATGTGTGTTTATATACTATGAAATATGAAAATAATGTTTCTAAGCTAAAAAACTAACAACTATATATCTTAAATGACTATTTTATATCTAATACTATTTATAATGTCTTTATCTATAACTAAACTAATTTTTTTGGTATTTTTGTTTTTTTCTATTCCTATACATATATGGCTAAACTAATTTTTTTGTATTTTTTTTTTTTTTATTCCTATACATCTATGGCTAAACTAATTTATTGTAATATTTGTGTTTAATTAGAAAGTAACTATGTATCTAAATGTAATATGTATCTAAAGAATTTAAAGTAAAATATTTTTATACACTATATTTTTAGTGAAAACTAAAACTAACGACTATATATCTTAAATGACTATTTTATATCTAATAACTAATTATAATGACTTTATCTATAACTAAACTAATTTTTTTGGTATTTTTTTTTTCTATTCCTATACATCTATGGCTAAACTAATTTATTGTAATATTTGTGTTTAATTAGAAAGTAACTATGTATCTAAATCTAATATGTATCTAAAGAATTTAAAATAAAATATTGTTATAGACAATATTTTTAGTAAAGACTTTTTCAGAATTAGGCAGCAATTTGCCTTGAATGGGTGTATCCAGCACTTTCACCTTAACATTGCATCATCTTTTCACTCGTGAAAAAGCCACATATAACTGTCCATGTCCAAAAACGGGTTCTGGCAAAAAAAATCCCTACTTTCTCCAGTGTTTGGCCTTGGGATTTGTTGATGGTCATGGCAAAAGCAGGCTTCACGGGAAATTGTCGACGTCTTAACTTGAAAGGTAAGCCAGTCTCTGATGGAGATAAATCAATCTTTGGAATAAACACCACATTTCCTTCTGCAGACCCAGTAATGACTTTTGCTTGAATCATATTGTCAAACAAAGCGATGACAATCAAGCGAGTCCCATTGCAAAGACCTTTTCTGCTGTTAAAGTTGCGCAAAAGCATGACAATGGTACCGATTTTTAATTTGAGGCGATGAGAAGGCATTCCCGTTGATGTGAGTGAATTTAAAAATTCCACTGGATATTGGTCTGGATCTTCAGTCTCATCAGGATCAATGGAATCATCACTAATGTATTCAGTGTATTCACCAGCAATGCAATCCATAACCTTAGAGTTCACCATATCCACATGGTCATTTTTAGGGCAAAGAATGGCATGTGATGCAGCAATCTGAATGCTTTCATTGTTATGTACATCAATGAGAATGTTTTCACCAAATATAGCAAGTATGAGTGAGCCAGTGCAGATCATGTCTTGTGGGATTTCAATGATATCATCTCCAAGGTTGAAATCATTGGACAATTCACCATTTCCCAGTTGAAGTAACCAACTGCTATAATCAGGATCAATAGAGCGCATGTTGTTGAAGAATGGCAATTGAGTGAAAAGCTGCCATTGTCGTGAGTATTTAATACAACTCTCTATAATGTCAGTTCTTGTACCATGAGGGATGATAGGCAGACACTGTCGAAAGTCTCCTCCCAGAACAATGACTTTGCCTCCAAAAGGTGTTGTATTTTTCTTGGAGATATCTGTTGTCATGACATCCCGTAAAAGTTGATCTATCACATGCAATGCATATTTAGATAACAGAGTGGACTCGACAATAATGAAAAGTTTGGTACTTTTCAAATGTTGTGCAGCATCTGTATCATTTTTAATTCTGGAAACGGATGTTTCATTTATTGGAATTGGTATGCCGTAAAGCGAATGGATCC
This sequence comes from Allobates femoralis, assembly GCA_033576535.1. NCBI lineage: Eukaryota > Metazoa > Chordata > Amphibia > Anura > Aromobatidae > Allobates > Allobates femoralis. Next base: position 130,775,571 of record JARQOC010000011.1, read on the forward strand.
CTGTACTGGCTGCAGGTGAGACAATTTCGCCTTCTCCTCTTAGTTCATGAATTAATAAATCATACAGATATGTTTTCCCACTGCCACCTGGGCCATCGATGAAAAAGCACTTAGGTTGTAGACTTCTATTGTGTAAAGCTTGATTGATAGCATTATAGGCCAAAAGTTGTTGGTCTTTTAAAGTAGCTTTCATTTGCTGAGCTCTTCTTAACTCATCATCCTTGTTGTATTGTGGGGCCATGTGTGGCTTTCTTTTTGGTCGTGGTAGATTAAAATCAGTAAAAGTTTTGGCATGAAATTTTAGAACATTTTGGACATCAGTCATAGCATATCCTTCACAATTCTCACACTCCTCAGTGTTGGAGTGATATGAATGGCAGTAGTCTTGGATAAAGTCTTGTTTAAATTCTTGCCACAACTCCAATGGATGAGCTGGAGGACCAAAAATACATATATATATATGCAAACATATCACGAAGCTGTGCAGGCATGTTGAGAACACAGGCATCCAATAAAGTATTTCTTCAAACACTGTCATCGAAGAGCAATCCAAGGGCTAATGCCGCCTCTTTAAAAGTTGAGTATGTGACTTCATTAACAGTCTTAATGTTGTCAAAACTTGTTGCTCCTTTGACATGCAGTAACAACAACCTTAAATAGTACCGTTCTTGTTCTTTCATACTGACAGTATACATTCTTCCAATCACTGAAGAACCTCCTCGCTTTCTAATTTCCCATGCACCTTGTTTCCAAACATAGTGCTCTGGAATTTGGCGGTATAAGTAATCATGAGCATGCGGGTCATTCTCATTCAGCTCAAAGTAGGCCATAAGAGTAGATTTTCTGTGCATTGTGTAACTGATGTTGTCAACAGAGTCATCCTCATGAAAATAAAGTGGTTGAGAATGTGGGAGATGTACGGCAAGGCGAATAATGGAGTGCGATTGTCTATGCATCGGGTAAGCAAATATTCGCCAAGCTGCCTCCGGTGCACTCACGTATCTTGAATCCATGAATTGATGTGTTTCATCATGGTGGATATTGGTTTGGCAAATTTCAAGATTGGCTTTATCATGTCCTTTGTAGACATATTTGAATAGGTATTTAACACTTTGAATGGAAGCACATACCTCAACATTAATATGACACTTGTATTTTAATAGTAGGAAAGGGTTATAGGGAACAACCCAAGAATTATCAATCATCTTTGAATGGTGTTCAAAGGATGATCCTTCCTTTCTTTGATAAGTAGGGTATGCATCCTCAGCTAAGACTGTTTTTCTTTGGAAATCTTTAGGAAAACCTTTCTTACACTTTCCAAGATCCATACATGGAGAATTGGGGTTGTGTTGTCCACAGGGTCCATGAATCATGTGTTGCATCACAATTCGATGGAGCACAGGGTATTCTGCTGGATCAGGAATTTCAGCCCAAACTATATTATCCACTTCAACCTCAGTTCTTAGTTTGGATTTGCTATCCAGAATGATCAAAATGTGAGCGTGTGGTAGGCTACGCTTTTGGAATTCAATAACATGAACCATTGCACAAACTTTGCCAAATAATCCAGTGTTAATGTCTTTTAATAGGGCTTCCAGTTTAATTCTGAAGACACGGGCGACTAAATCAGGTCTATGTTCCACACGCTGCCATGGCTCTAAATTGTTTGTAATCTCCCTCCATTTAGGATTACAGGTCATGGTTACAAAAAGATCCGGTCGTCCAAATTTAGTCACAATAGCCATGGCATCCTGATAGCGTTGCTGCATGTTTCTTGGACTGCCTTCAAAGGAAGATGGTAAAATGACCGTCTTGCCAATGGAAATACCTTTCTCAATAGATTTTTTCTGGGATGTTCCTGGAGTACGCAATAATCCTCTACTTTTAAATCCTTTTGGTGTTGACGGATAAAATTTAAGCGATTAGCCTCGATTTTAACATACGCTTCCACTAAGAACTGCTGTGTTAGTTTGCCACCATTCAGGACAGGATTGAACCGATTCCGTACAGACAACAAATAGCAGTAATACTGGAGCTGTGTAACCCTGCGTGTACTTTGACCTTGATGCTTGAGTCCCTCATGCCAGCCTTGTTCTCCATGAGGGAAAAATAAGGGATAGAGTAATGCATCTAAATTGCTGTGTAGAATACTGACTTGCTGTGTTTTTGGGGCCAAGGGGTTATTTGGATCAGGTTTCAAATGAATTAAAATGTCTCTATTGAATGGTGGCTCTTCATCAGCATTTTCAAAGACCACAGCAACTTCATTGACAGTAGGATTGTTATAGCGTCTAGGGTCTTGCTGTCTGTCTTGTTTAATGGTCATGATAATATTTGGCATGACGGTGCTATGTTCTACTGCCTTCTGTTGTTCTTCTAATTCAACGTCACGTAGCATTTTGTAGGCCGAAACAAAGGGATTAATATTATCCAATTGAAGAGCAATGATACTCATTAAAGTAGGATGACATTTAACATTTTCTGGAAACTGTAGCCGTTGTTCTATAGCGCTTTGAGTATCTAAAATGTACAGTTGTGCATATGCTGGAGGTTGATCTTGAGCAGGATGGAGTGTTCCAGTGCGATGATAAATTTGCCCATGAATACGGAAACAGTAAGGCCCGTGTCCAGGTGGTAGAGAAACATGGGCACCCATGGAGGCAAAAGAAAAAGAACTATTAATGCTCCTGATATTCTCCATCAAATTTCGACTGTACTCACTCGCTCCTTTCAGCAGGCGTTGGAAGACCTCCGGGTATTGAGGTAATGGTACCTTTACTTTTCCCTTGTGGCAACAAAGACTAAACTGTTGATCTGATGGGCGTTCAGCAGTAAAATGCAGAGCCTCACAATGTTCACATATTAACTTAATGGGACCACAGGTATGTTCTAGAATAGTTTCAATAGAGGAAGCGGCACTCACGGATCTGGTTCCAAGCTATTTATTTTTCCAAATTACAGGATACATCCATCAGGGAGGGTGTGCAGGGAGGGGAAGCGTGAGCAATGGAATCCGTTTCGAGGACAATTCCTCTTCTACGGGCTCTACAGAGGGTCAAAATTGCTGCCTATTTAAAGGAAGTCAATTGGATCCCCTACAGCTGTGCAATGATTAAAAACAATAAAATGTTATACAAAACGCTTTCTATAGTAAACCATGCATTAATATAAGCGGTTATAAGAACCTACAATGAGATAATTACATTTATTATTAGAACGACAATCATTAAGCTGTGCGGATTTTTATTTCTAAGTTACTGGAGTAACTAGGTGTAACTAATCAAGTGACTAGGGGGCAGACAACAGACCTCATCTGTGGATCACAGAACATTGCAGCGAAGTAAAACTGGACTTCATCCTCTCTATCCAGTACATTTCCCTGCTACTTTACATTGCTCAGACTCATATCCACTACTGGTAATAGACTTTATTCGTACTTTACTCAGAATATATTATATATAGTTTATATCATAATTAGAATAACCGATATATGGTGTTAGATTTTTTCATGTTGAATTTGTGGTTTATAATTTTCCATGGAAGGGGTAGCAAGATTAACTGATCTACCCACACTGGAAAAATCTCCTACATTCTCCTCTTTTTTACGAACTACTCATTACTTTCCTCTTTTTTGTGAACCACTCATTACTCTCCTCTTTTTTGTAAACCACTCATTACTCTCCTCTTTTTTGCGAACTACTCATTACTCTCCGTGAAAGCTCCGACGGAACATACAACCGATTACCTTATATATTTAATAAGAGACAAAAGGGACATTTATCCATGAATAATAGTAGTTTCCACCTACCACATAATCTGTTAGTATTTCTTTACTATGAGTATTCTATATATTAATTGGGGATATTTTTTGTCTCTGTGAGCAAAAGGAAATATACAAAGGAGGATGAAAATCCAAGTTAAATACTGCACTGCAATAATCCGGATCTGTCTGTAATTGATATATGCAAAAAAGACTATTTGATCTCCAGTTATTATTATAACTCTCATCACTTGACCACATTACTAAAGTGCTGCTCCCTAATCTTATAGGGGGATATTATTTAACCCATAAATTATTGGCAACCCGTTCTGCTCATAGAAATATTGCCATGTCAATTTTTTCATTTAGCCCTCTAGGGCCCTGTGCGTCTGTAGAGATGATCCATCTCGATTCTCTTTGTACAAGGTATCTGTCGAAGTCTCCTCCTCGTGGCAGCGCAGCAGGTTTTTCCAGACCCATAAAGGAAAGGACCTCTGGATTACCATTATGATGATCCTGAATGTGCTTTATGAGTCTAGGACTGCTTTGCCTGATGTAATGGAATTGTAGTGTTCTCTAAACCTATGGAACAATGGTCTGATGGTTTTGCCTATGTAGAAATGGGAGCAGGGACACATTAAGACATACACTAATCCTTTTGTTCTGCAATTTATGAATGATTTTACCGGGACTAGTGTGCCATTCAAATTTATAGCTGTACCTGGTCTAAAAAATCTACACCAAGGGCAAGTGCCACATTTGTGGTTTCCCTTGATGGGTGATCCTGATAGCCAGGAATTAGTCGTTTTTGGAATATTTTTTAGTTGTTTTTTCACCAATAGATCTCCAATATTTTTGCTTCGTCTATAGGAAATTATAGGGTGTGAGGATTCTAAGGTCGGGCTGTCGGATTGAATAATGTGCCAATGTCTTTTTATGCAAGAGGAAACCCTATTGTACATGGGGCCAAATTTAAAACTAAAAAAGAATCTTTTTTGCTGATCCTTATGTTGAATTTGTCTTGTCGGTTTCTCTGACCTCCCCGTGGTAGTTAGTTTATCCTCTGCTCTTTTTTTGGCATTTTTCACCAGGTTTGGTAGATATCCTCTCTGTTGTAGGGCGACACTTAATTCACTTGCCTGTGCCTCATACCCATCTTTGTGTTATTAATCCTTTTGACACGCAAGAACTGGCTAAACGGTAACCCTGTCCTTGTGTGTAAAGGATGGGCACTATTGTAGTGGAGGAGAGCATTGGTTGCTGTTCTTTTTTTAAAAACTGATCTATTGATTTTTCCACTGTCAATTTTTATGAAAACATCCAAAAATTCTAAGCTTAGTCCCCCAAATTTTGATGTAAAGAACATTTGTAATTGTTATTTTGATTCAAATACTCTATGAATTGGTCGAAGGTTGATTTTCCCCCATCCCAAACAATGAAGACATCGTCCACAAAGCAGGCGTAATGCTTCACATGTCTGATATAAGGGTTGGATTCTGAAAAAAACTATTTCTTTTTCCAAAAGAGCTAGGTAAAGGTTTGCCAGTGTACATGCAACAGGGGTACCCATCGCAGTACCAACCCGTTGCAAGTACCACTGACCAAGGAAAGTGAATGCATTGTGTGTCAAGATGTAATTTACTGCTCCACACACAAAGGCCACTACTTTTTCATCTGTTTCATTATCGTTTAGGATTGTTCTTATTACCTGTTCTGCTTTCTGTTGTGGGATCTTTGTGTAGAGACTTTCGACATCTATTGATGCTAAATTGAAGCCTTCTTGCCATTCAATGAGATCAAGATTTTCAATAAAGTGATTGGTGTCTCTGACGTAAGATGGTATACTCCCTAAAAAGGGATGCAGGTACCAATCAATATATCTGGAGAGCGGTTCTGTAAGAGAACCGACTCCAGACACAATTGGTCTACCTGGGGGCTGATGTTCATTCTTATGAATTTTTGGGATGTAGTACCAATGTGGGCGCTGTGGAGAGTTCGGAAAAAGTTTCTCTCCTTGTTGCCTGGTGATAACCCCCAACTCCACATACTGTCTTAAAAAAGTTCTCAATTTACTTTGATATTGTAAAGTAGGATCTGTTGGAAGTGGTTTATATGTTGTGCTGTCATTAAGTTGGCGTAAACTTTCTGTGACATATGCCTCTCGTTCTAACAACACAACTCCTCCCCCTTTATCTGCGCACCTGAAAATCACTGAATCCCAACTTTTTAATTCTCCTAAGGCTCTTTGTTCTTTTTCTGTCAGATTTTTTAGAGGATCTGGATATAACAAGGCTTTAATATCTCTCTCTACCAACTCTGCGAACAAATCTATGTTGTTCCCAGGGTTGGTTGGAGGCATAAATTGTGATGCTACTCCCCCTGTAAAGGGGGGTCTTTTCCATGATTGACCCATATCTCTTGCCTCATTTAAATCTGAAAGACTTAGTAACATGTCTATATTTTGTTGTAGATCGTTACCTATTGTTTCCAAGGCGATAAAGCCTAATGGACCTATTTTAGAAGAAAAATTACTCATATTATTACCTGAGTCTTTTTGGTACTGTGTATTTTTTTGTTTTTTTATATTTTCAAAATGCTTATAGAGGTGAACCTTACTTAAAGCTTTAAACAGATCTATTTTAAAGTCCGTGAAGTTGAACGGTTCCGCCAAACAATAGTTGAGACCTTTTTGTAGTGTTGAGATCATGTCCACAGTCAAAGTCTTTTTACTCAAATTGAAGATCCGCAGTGGAGGTAATGCTGTTACTCCCTCCATGTCACCTGTTTTCTCTTCCCCGGTGGGGGGGTGATGAAATCCTCTTCTATTTCTCCGTCTCCCTCCTCGTCTGATCTTACTCCTAAAGGGTATAGACCTGAGGGGCTTTCACTAGTACCTTCCTTTTCAGGGCTGCGATCATCTTCCCCTAGTGGTGATTGATCTCTAGGTGGTTTTTTCCCAGTTTTTCCCCTTCCCCTAGTAACCTGGCTTGGTGGAAGACTGATGATTGTCTCCCAAATCTTTGTTTATACTTGATTTGCGTTTTTTCTTTTTATTCAGGCCAGGGGTACCTGGTGATTTACCCCATGAAAAAATCTTTTTTTCATCATAGTCTATTTTGTCTCTGAGGAATTTATCTTTTTTCTGATTTTTTATTTCAGTTTGCAAAGGAATAATTTTCTTATCTAGTTTTTCTAGAAAGGATTTCCATGCTGATTTACAAAGTCTGGTTTGTAAACTCCGTCTCAACAATACCAGTTCTTCTTTGACTGAAATAAGTTCTTCCTCATTGTGAGTCAAGACTAAATCAAGAAATTTTTGGGAAATCAGAAAAAAGATAAATTCCTCAGAGACAAAATAGACTATGATGAAAAAAAGATTTTTTCATGGGGTAAATCACCAGGTACCCCTGGCCTGAATAAAAAGAAAAAACGCAAATCAAGTATAAACAAAGATTTGGGAGACAATCATCAGTCTTCCACCAAGCCGAGTTACTAGGGGAAGGGGAAAACTGGGAAAAAAACACCTAGAGATCAATCACCACTAGGGGAAGATGATCGCAGCCCTGAAAAGGAAGGTACTAGTGAAAGCCCCTCAGGTCTATACCCTTTAGGAGTAAGATCAGACGAGGAGGGAGACGGAGAAATAGAAGAGGATTTCATCACCCCCCCACCGGGGAAGAGAAAACAGGTGACATGGAGGGAGTAACAGCATTACCTCCACTGCGGATCTTCAATTTGAGTAAAAAGACTTTGACTGTGGACATGATCTCAACACTACAAAAATAGATCTGTTTAAAGCTTTAAGTAAGGTTCACCTCTATAAGCATTTTAAAAATATAAAAAAACAAAAAAATACACAGTACCAAAAAGACTCAGGTAATAATATGAGTAATTCTTCTTCTAAAATAGGTCCATTAGGCTTTATCGCCTTGGAAACAATAGGTAACGATCTACAACAAAATATAGACATGTTACTAAGTCTTTCAGATTTAAATGAGGCAAGAGATATGGGTCAAGCATGGAAAAGACCCCCCTTTACAGGGGGAGTGGCATCACAATTTATGCCTCCAACCAACCCTGGGAACAACATAGATTTGTTCGCAGAGTTGGTAGAGAGAGACATTAAAGCCTTGTTATATCCAGATCCTCTAAAAAATCTGACAGAAAAAGAACAAAGAGCCTTAAGAGAATTAAAAAGTTGGGATTCAGTGATTTTCAGGTGCGCAGATAAAGGGGAGGAGTTGTGTTGTTAGAACGAGAGGCATATGTCACAGAAAGTTTATGCCAACTTAATGACAGCACAACATATAAACCACTTCCAACAGATCCTACTTTACAATATCAAAGTAAATTGAGAACTTTTTTAAGACAGTATGTGGAGTTGGGGGTTATCACCAGGCAACAAGGAGAGAAACTTTTTCCGAACTCTCCACAGCGCCCACATTGGTACTACATCCCAAAAATTCATAAGAATGAACATCAGCCCCCAGGTAGACCAATTGTGTCTGGAGTCGATTCTCTTACAGAACCGCTTTCCAGATACATTGATTGGTACCTGCATCCCTTTTTAGGGAGTATACCATCTTACGTCAGAGACACCAATCACTTTATTGAAAATCTTGATCTCATTGAATGGCAAGAAGGCTTCAATTTAGCATCAATAGATGTCGAAAGTCTCTACACAAAGATCCCACAACAGAAAGCAGAACAGGTAATAAGAACAATCCTAAACGATAATGAAACAGATGAAAAAGTAGTGGCCTTTGTGTGTGGAGCAGTAAATTACATCTTGACACACAATGCATTCACTTTCCTTGGTCAGTGGTACTTGCAACGGGTTGGTACCACGATGGGTACCCTGTTGCATGTACACTGGCAAACCTTTACCTAGCTCTTTTGGAAAAAGAAATAGTTTTTTCAGAATCCAACAGTTATATCAGACATGTGAAGCATTACGCCCGCTTTGTGGACGATGTCTTCATTGTTTGGGATGGGGGAAAATCAACCTTCGACCAATTCATAGAGTATTTGAATCAAAATAACAATTACAACATGTTCTTTACATCAAAATTTGGGGGACTAAGCTTAGAATTTTTGGATGTTTTCATAAAAATTGACAGTGGAAAAATCAATAGATCAGTTTTTAAAAAAAGAACAGCAACCAATGCTCTCCTCCACTACAATAGTGCCCATCCTTTACACACAAGGACAGGGTTACCGTTTAGCCAGTTCTTGCGTGTCAAAAGGATTAATAACACAAAGATGGGGTATGAGGCACAGACAAGTGAATTAAGTGTCGCCCTACAACAGAGAGGATATCCACCAAACCTGGTGAAAAATGCCAAAAAAAGAGCAGAGGATAAACTAACTACCACGTGGAGGTCAGAGAAACCGACAAGACAAATTCAACATAAGGATCAGCAAAAAAGATTCTTTTTTAGTTTTAAATTTGGCCCCATGTACAATAGGGTTTCCTCTTGCATAAAAAGACATTGGCACATTATTCAATCCGACAGCCCGACCTTAGAATCCTCACACCCTATAATTTCCTATAGATGAGGCAAAAATATTGGAGATCTATTGGTGAAAAAACAACTAAAAAATATTCCAAAAATGACTAATTCCTGGCTATCAGGATCACCCATCAAGGGAAACCACAAATGTGGCACTTGCCCTTGGTGTAGATTTTTTAGACCAGGTACAGCTATAAATTTGAATGGCACACTAGTCCCGGTAAAATCATTCATAAATTGCAGAACAAAAGGATTAGTGTATGTCTTAATGTGTCCCTGCTCCCATTTCTACATAGGCAAAACCATCAGACCAATGTTCCATAGGTTTAGAGAACACTACAATTCCATTACATCAGGCAAAGCAGTCCTAGACTCATAAAGCACATTCAGGATCATCATAATGGTAATCCAGAGGTCCTTTCCTTTATGGATCTGGAAAAACCTGCTGCGCTGCCACGAGGAGGAGACTTCGACAGATACCTTGTACAAAGAGAATCGAGATGGATCATCTCTACAGACGCACAGGGCCCTAGAGGGCTAAATGAAAAAATTGACATGGCAATATTTCTATGAGCAGAACGGGTTGCCAATAATTTATGGGTTAAATAATATCCCCCTATAAGATTAGGGAGCAGCACTTTAGTAATGTGGTCAAGTGATGAGAGTTATAATAATAATAACTGGAGATCAAATAGTCTTTTTTGCATATATCAATTACAGACAGATCCGGATTATTGCAGTGCAGTATTTAACTTGGATTTTCATCCTCCTTTGTATATTTCCTTTTGCTCACAGAGACAAAAAATATCCCCAATTAATGTATAGAATACTCATAGTAAAGAAATACTGACAGATTATGTGGTAGGTGGAAACTACTATTATTCATGGATAAATGTCCCTTTTGTCTCTTATTAAATATATAAGGTCATCGGTTGTATGTTCCGTCGGAGCTTTCACGGAGAGTAATGAGTAGTTCGCAAAAAAGAGGAGAGTAATGAGTGGTTTACAAAAAAGAGGAGAGTAATGAGTGGTTCACAAAAAAGAGGAAAGTAATGAGTAGTTCGTAAAAAAGAGGAGAATGTAGGAGATTTTTCCAGTGTGGGTAGATCAGTTAATCTTGCTACCCCTTCCATGGAAAATTATAAACCACAAATTCAACATGAAAAAATCTAACACATATATCGGTTATTCTAATTATGATATAAACTATATATAATATATTCTGAGTAAAGTACGAATAAAGTCTATTACCAGTAGTGGATATGAGTCTGAGCAATGTAAAGTAGTAGGGAAATGTACTGGATAGAGAGGATGAAGTCCAGTTTTACTTCGCTGCAATGTTCTGTGATCCACAGATGAGGTCTGTTGTCTGCCCCCTAGTCACTTGATTAGTTACACCTAGTTACTCCAGTAACTTAGAAACAAAAATCCGCACAGCTTAATGATTGTCGTTCTAATAATAAATGTAATTATCTCATTGTAGGTTCTTATAACTGCTTATATTAATGCATGGTTTACTATAGAAAGCGTTTTGTATAACATTTTATTGTTTTTAATCATTGTACAGCTGTAGGGGATCCAATTGACTTCCTTTAAATAGGCAGCAATTTTGACCCTCTGTAGAGCCCGTAGAAGAGGAATTGTCCTCGAAACGGATTCCGTTGCTCACGCTTCCCCTCCCTGCACACCCTCCCTGATGGATGTATCCTGTAATTTGGATAAATAAATAGCTTGGAACCAGATCCGTGAGTGCCGCTTCCTCTATTGAAACAATCCTGCACTTGATCCTTCACAAGCTGGAGCACCGGGATCATTAACACCATCATCCACGGGAACTAACAGCTGCATCAACACAGGTCAGTGCCCTTTTCTACTCCTACGTTGCATAATGTTCTAGAATAGCATGATCCTGATCAGTAAATGCCATTGGATATAGGAGAGGTGTAGATAACAAACGTAGATTTTTATTGTGTAATCCTACATAGATGAGACGTGGAAGGGACGTAGATTCAACACATTCCATAAATGAAGAAGTTGAATATATATTCCGTTCTGCCTCTTGCAATGTTGAAGTGGAAGAAGAACTTTTGCGTAGGTCACGACGTGATGCAGCCAAATGGGTCAAGCCGACTTGTTTAGACGTAGGAGACTCCGTATCTTGACGTATCTGTCTTGTCCTTTTAAGCCTTATAATTTTATACTGTTTGCTGTATTGTGTCTCCTCAGCAGAGTGTTTTCGTTTACATGTGGCTTTGCGATGTGGTAAAGGCTGTTCAGTTGTAGTTAACACAGTAGAAGAAGAGGTGGCAGCAGTATGAGATTCAGACGAAGAGGTGGCAGCAGTATGATGGTCAGACGAAGAGGTGGCAGCAGTATGAGGATCAGACGAAGAGGTGGCAGCAGTATGAAGGTCAGACGAAGAGGTGGCAGCAGTATGAGGATCAGACGGATCTCCTGTAGGCATTAACTTTTGTTGTTTGCGTCTTCGACGCGCAGCCATTGATTTGTTGGCTAATCGTTCCTTCCTTCCTTCCAAAGACTCTTTTGAAACCCGTGTCTTCAAAGCAGCCTTTTCCTTGTCCAAGCGAAGTCGTCTTTCTTCAGAACTCTCCTCCGCAGCTTCTTGCGCATACGCACAGCCTCCTTGCCAACCTTTGCTTTTTTTTTTCCAATGGAGGTCATGGGAGGTGTTAAAGGCTGTTCACTTTCTAGAATGTCAGTAGACGAAGAGGCAGGAGTAGTATCTTTGTCAGATGGTTCTTCAGTGGCTCTAAGTTGTTGTTGTTTGCGTCTGCGATGCTGAGCCATGGCTCTTTTTGCCATTCGTTGGCTTCTTTCTTCGGAAGACAGTTCAGAAATACGTTTCTTCAAAGCAGCCTTCGCAGCATCCAACCGAAAACGTCTCAGTGGAGAAGAGAGTTTGGCAATGCGTATCGCTTTAGCAGCCTTAGCACGATCTAACCGAAGACGTCTCTCTTCCAAAGTCTCTTTTGCAATGCGTTTCGCCTGAGCAGCCTTAACACGATGTAACCGAAGACGTCTCTCTTCTGAAGTCTCCTCAGCAGTGCGTTTCGCCTTAGCAGCCTTACGACAATCTAACCGAAGACGTCTCTCTTCCGAAGTCTCCTCTGCACGCTTCTTCTTAGGCGTAGATGCAGCCTCCTTGGCAAGAGCGATATTTTTTGTTGGAGAGCTCATCTTCGTAAGAATAGGCAGGGAATCTAATCCAAAATGAGCTAGAGTGTGTTAGTTAAGGAAACAATCAATAATAACTATGTCTAAATAGGCAAAAACAATAAAAGAAAAGTGTGTATTTCAATAACCTGTGAAAAGCAAATCATGGACTTCTTTAGAGTGCGAAACAAATATTTAATGATGTTTACTGTATGGAGTTGTGAATGGAAATCAGTGTGTGTAAAGTCCTTAAAAAGAGACTTGAAGGCAAGACAAATGGATGTAAGGGCCCTTTCAGATGCGCGTTGTAAATGCAGAGTTCCAACATTGTAAAAAAAGCGGTTAAACTACCGATATGACGGCAAGTTCCGCATAACCGCCAGCAGGGGTGGAGTTGCAGAAGTTGGGGCAAAATGGCAGAGGTAGCGTTCATTTTTACCTTGAACTTAGGATTTTGTGATTATTGCGGAAGTAGTGGTTTTTATTTTTCTCTCTGCAGTTGGGGAAATAGCGGCATTAGCGGCGAGTGTTAAATGGCGAAATGTGACCAAGCAGGGTGAAAAAAGAAATAAGGCAACTTCCGCAGTACATGGTGAAACAGGCAGGTCAATGTAAAAATGAACGTTAATCCGGCGATGTAGCGGGACCTTACACAACTGCACCCCTGGTGGCGGGTATGGGGAACTTGCGTTAATATTGGGAATATTACCACATATTATGGAATTATGTAAATCTGCATGTACAACGCGCGTGTGAAAGGGGCCCCAGTCGGTCATATAGTGCAAAATGCCATGCAACCAATATATTTGGCATGTAAAAGTAGTTAATGTCCCACTGGCACGACAATAAGTCAGTGGTAAGGTAGCATTACATCCAAACTGTTAAATATAAGACAGGTAAGACAGTCCTACAGACTCATTTATGAAATATAATCAAAATGGCATATAATGGGTTAATGTACTCCTAACAGTCTAACGACACACTCCTAAGTAGAAATAAAATATAGAACAGTCTGTAAGGGGTTAATATACCACTGGCACGCGTACAAAATACTGCACGATCAATAAAATGAAAAATAGTATTAAAGAAGTTAGTATTCAAATGCCAGTAGTAGACCACATAGTGACATAAGAAAAAAAGGAGGGGGGGACAAGAGGCGCAATAGTGCCCTTATCACTCGACACTAACACGAAAAAGTGGTGAAAAAGGCAATTCACTCACCTATTCCAGTTGTGTGACCCACAACTGGTTTGAAGGCTCATAGAGTAATATCCTGATGGCTGCTGCAGGACTCCCACCGGCTCCACGCACGTGGAGATGTACCAAGAAATTCAGGGAAAGACGGTGTTATCCGGTCCGCGCTGCCAGGTTCATTCACATCAAAGAAAAACCAATAATCGATATTTGATCCAATCCTTCCTTTATTCTCCTCCTACGCGTTTCAGTGCCCACCTGGCACCTTCATCAGGGATACATCCACCCCACAAAACTGATCTTTATATAGTAACATTCATATAATGATTAGCGGGTGTTCCTAGCCTTGTGACGTAAAAACCGTCACAAAAACCGGGAGGAATCCGCATTTTCGCGCACTTTTCACAAAAGATAAAAGATACACATATAAGTCCAAATATCTCAACATATAAGGGTTACAAATAATCAAATTAGTGAGACCATAAAAGAGCTATATAAAAATCCATGCGGAAAAGTCTTTAAAATCCGCTAGTAAAAAGCACATACTGCAAAAAGATAAAAAATATATGCACGTTTCATAACCTCCCATGGGGATAGAACTCATGGTACTCAGAAATCAACTAATTGGGAACATACAATTAATGCCCTGTGCCACCTTGGCTTACAGGATTAGCTGTGTTCGTATTTGGGTACAATACATCTATTTACCCAATAAAAAAATTTTTAAAAATTTTTTATTCCCTCGATCTAATTGGGGGAGAAAGAAGAATTTACATAAAAAATCTCTAAAAACCACGAATTTATTATAAAATAAAATGAGCAAATAAATTAAATCAATAAATACAAAACCAATCTATAAAACTCTATTAAAATATTTTCTAAAAACTTTCTAAAGAAACTTCTTTGTTACTGATTACCAACTATTATACATTATTATTATTATTACAGAGACTGCAGACACTTACGAGCATGGAAGCTAGTCCAATATAGGATTAGCTATCAACATCTTTCTGACATATGGCGCTGCAAGATGTAATAAGGAATATCGGACCAAGCCCTCTGAGTTCTATCCCAACCTGGGTCGTAAGCAGGAATGTTACGTAGCGCAGAAGTCAGCGCTTGCAGCGGCGAAGTGTCCGAACTGTGGCGCAGGCTCCATGCAGCGCCGATTGGTGCTGCATGGCGCAAGATAGTAAAAGTGGTGAAAATAAAAGATTGCAAAAGAGGTGAAAATAAAACTTAGCATCAGGAATATAGACTCTGATGTGAAAAGGTATCTTTCAAAAAGGATATCTTAGCTGATAAATCGCAGAACCCGATCCGGCGCTTGCTTCCCGACGGCCCTCACGAAGGATGGATATCTTGGCTGAAATATAGTCCAACAGATGGTCCGGCGGTAGCTTCTCGTCCTCCCTCAAACAGGATACGCAGAGGTGGAATAATGTGTTGACAAAGTTTGAAATTTACCCCTGAAAGTGAGGCGCTATTCTGATTGGTCGGCGGCAGCACACAGCGACCAATCAGAATAGCGCCTCACTTCCCATTGAGATATAATGGATGAATTTTCGTCCATTATATCTATGGGAAGTGAGGCGCTATTCTGATTGGTTGCCGTCAGCACACAGCGACCAATCAGAATAGCGCCACACTTCCCATACACATATAATGGACGACTTTGAGTTTCAAATTTACCGCTTAAAGTGAGGCGCTTTTCTGATTGGTCGCCGCCAGCACACAGCGACCAATCAGAAGAGCGCCTCACTTCCCATAGAGATAGAATGGACGATTTTTCGTCCATTCTATCTCTATGGGAAGTCAGGCGCTATTCCGATTGGTCGCCAGCAGCACACAGCGACCAATCAGAATAGCGCCTCACTTCCCATACACATATAATGGACGACTTTGAGTTTCAAATTTACCGCTCAAAGTGAGGCGCTATTCTGATTGGTCGCCGTCAGCACACAGCGACCAATCAGAATAGCGCCTCACTTCCCATAGAGATACATAGCGGTGTTTCGGCGAATTTATGGCTGGGCCCCTGGTTCTAATTTCCGCCACGGGGCTCGGCTCTGATTGGTCGTTCCATGGGGCCGGAGACTCGCTTCGCGCCCATTGCTCGCGCCTTAGCAATGCATCGCAATCATTGCGAGCCGTTGCTGATGCGCGAGCAATCGCCGCGAAGCGGCCATTGCGAGTCTCCGGCCCCGTGGAACGACCGACCAGAGCCGAGCCCCGTGGCCGAAAATACAACCAAGGGCCCAGCTATAGTTTGCTTGAAACACCACTATTATTCTCTATGGGAAGTGAGGCGCTCTTCTGATTGGTTACTGTGTGCTGCCGGCGACCAATCAGAATAGCGCCTCACTTCCCATAGACAATAATAGCGGTGTTTCAAGCGAACTATAGTCGGGCCCTTGGTTGTATTTTCGGCCACGGGTCTCGGCTTTCGTCGGCTATCTATCTATGTATCTATTTCTTTCTATCTATCTATGTATCTATTTCCGTCTATCTATTTCCATCTATCTATTTCTATCTATCTCTATCTATCTATCTATCTATCTATCTAATCTATCTATGTATCTATCTATCAGATAGAAATAGATAGATAGAAATAGATAGATAGGTAGAAATAGATAGATAGTTAGAAATAGATAGATAGAAAGATAGATATTGATAGATAGAAAGATAGAAATTGATAGATAGCCGACGAAAGCCGAGACCCGTGGCCGAAAATAGAACCAAGGGCCCGGCTATAGTTCGCTTGAAACACCGCTCTTATTGTCTATGGGAAGTGAGGCGCTTTTGTGATTGGTCGCCGTCAGCACACAGCGACCAATCAGAAGAGCGCCTCACTTCCCATAGAGATACATAGCGGTGTTTCGGCGAATTTATGGCCGGGCCCCTGGTTCTATTTTCGGCCACGGGGCTCGGCTCTGGTCGGTCGTTCCACGGGGCAATGATTGCGAGCCATTGCTAAGGCGCGAGCAATGGCCGCGAAGCGAGTCTCCGGCCCCGTGGAACGACCGATCAGAGCCGAGCCCCGTGGCCGAAAATAGAACCAGGGGCCCGGCCATAAATTCGCCGAAACACCGCTATGTATCTCTATGGGAAGTGAGGCGCTCTTCTGATTGGTCGCTGTGTGCTGGCGGCGACCAATCAGAATAGCGCCTCACTTCCCATAGAGATAGAATGGACGATTTTTCGTCCATTCTATCTCTATGGGAAGTGAGGCGCTCTTCTGATTGGTCGCCGCCAGCACACAGCGACCAATCAGAAAAGCGCCTCACTTTAAGCGGTAAATTTGAAACTCAAAGTGGTCCATTATATGTCTATGGGAAGTGAGGCGCTATTCTGATTGGTCGCCGTCAGCACACAGCGACCAATCAGAATAGCGCCTCACTTCCCATAGAGATAGAATGGACGAAACATCGTCTATTCTATCTCTATGGGAAGTGAGGCGGTCTTCTGATTGGTCGCCGCCAGCACACAGCGACCAATCAGAATAGCGCCTCACTTCCCATAGAGATATAATGGACGAAAAATCGTCCATTATATCTCTATGGGAAGTGAGGTGCTATTGTGATTGGTCGCTGTGTGCTGGCGGCGACCAATCAGAAAAGCGCCTCACTTTAAGCGGTAAATTTGAAACTCAAAGTGGTCCATTATATGTCTATGGGAAGTGAGGCGCTATTCTGATTGGTCGCCGTCAGCACACAGCGACCAATCAGAAGAGCGCCTCACTTCCCATAGAGATACATAGCGGTGTTTCGGCGAATTTATGGCCGGGCCCCTGGTTCTATTTTCGGCCACAGGGCTCGGCCCTGGTCGGTCATTCCACGGGGCCGGAGACTCGCAATGGCCGCTTCGCGGCGATTGCTCGAGCATCAGCAACGGCTCGCAATGATTGCGAGGCGTTGCTAAGGCGCGAGCAATGGGCGCGAAGCGAGTCTCCGGCCCCGTGGAACGACCGATCATAGCCGAGCCCCGTGGCCGAAAATAGAACCAGGGGCCCGGCCATAAATTCGCCGAAACACCGCTATGTATCTCTATGGGAATTGAGGCGCTATTCTGATTGGTCGCTGTGTCACAGCGACCAATCAGAATAGCGCCTCACTTCCCATAGAGATAGAATGGACGATTTTTCGTCCATTCTATCTCTATGGGAAGTGAAGAGGACGTAGGACCCGGAGATGGCGGAAAGAAGACAGAAGACCCCCGGGGCCGGACGAAGAGGACGCCTGGGCCGGACGGAGGACTCCTGGATCGGACGGATGATCAGATGAAGAAGAAGGCATGTAAGTGATCGACGGCGGGGGGGCGGTGGGGGCTTATGGGGTGGCGGAGGGTAGTGAGTGGCGGGGTGGTTGTTAGCGGCGGGGGGGGTAGTAGCGGTGGGGGTGGTAGGGATGGCTCCGGAGCAGTGGCTCCGGAGCAGTGTACGGTGGTAGCGGCGGGGGGGTAGGGGTGGCTCCAGAGCAGTGGCTCCGGAGCAGTGTACGGTGGGGTGGCAGGGCGGCGAGGGGAGGCAGACGGGGCAGAAGAGAGGGGTTGCTCCGGAGCCGCTGCTGTCACCACCTGGTGACACAGTGCTCCGGAGCAACCCCTCTCTTCTGCCCCGTCTGCCTCCCTTCGCCGCCGCGGGGTTCAGGCGTGCACAGCGGGGTAGCGGGAGCGGCGAGGGTAGCGAGCGGGGCGGACAGGCGGCTGGGCATGGGGCTGTAGTATACCATAGCGGTGTACACTACAGCCCCATGCTCAGGATGGCGGGGTAGAGGTGGGGTGTTGGTGGCTTTTTCGCGGGGCAATGGCTCGCAATGCCCGCTTCGCGGGCAATGCTTCGCGGGGGGGCGTGGGCGAGTCCCGGAGAAAGTGCCGAGCTACGCAAACAAAGCCACGGAAGTAGCGCCGGACGCGACGGAAGTCGCTACGGCAATTATATAATAGATTTCATTAAGAGCATTTTACAATTTATTAAATAGTTTTATTTATTGTATTTTGTTTAAAAATAAGTTCCTGATAAAGTCAAAAAGTCTTGATGCAATAAACAAATGTATGTAGAATTTGTATGCATTTAAAACCTAAAATGGGTCGGTCACAACCCTAACACTAGAGGAAGGTTAAATCGATGGCATGTGCAGAGACTCATAGTGTGACCAGTTAGTAAGAGGCGTCACCGTTAAAAGTGCCTAGGGCAGCATGAAGGCCAAATACAGCCCTGAATACAACTCCTCTTTCTGGTTAGACCATGTTTAATGCCATTCTATTCTGCCAAGCTGTGGAGACACGAGGGTCAGTTAGTGCTCTTGTCCACTGTTTTTGCTGTCTTTAGAAAGACTGCATAGACCAGGGCTCATCACACTAAATGCCCAAACTCCTTACTTTATTGGATCACTAACAAAGGAATATAGTACATTCCCAGTAAGAACACAAGATGGTACAAGCAACAGTGTCTCACCCTTCCGATGGCTTACCAAGGATTAGAATCTTTGGGGATTCCAGGGCCAACTACGGCAGTCCAGCAGCATGCCGCTTTTGGCGGGCACCCACTTAGAAAAGGTAGCGGCATGCCTAGGAAGCAATCTGAGCACAGCAAAGTATGTAGCCCGATGACCAAATTGTTCCAACCTGCGTGCTTCAAGCAGTCCCTGATCTTCCAGCTGAAGTCCTGTAAAATATTAAGACCTGGGGTGCGTGGCCTAGGCAGTAAACAGGATGGCAACATGCTAGTACAGCTCCTGCTTCTAGGCCACAAATTATTCAAAATTGCGGTCTAAAATCAACAAACCTCTACAAATTGCCTAGGCTGACCCAGACCGGCTTCACCCATGGAAATTCCTGAATATTCAGACGCTGAGGAGAGGAGGAAAGCTGACAGCAGTATCCATAGAAAGGTGAGAGGGAGCGACTGTTGACGATTCAACCCAGGTGCTCCAACACAACTAGGTGTTCCAACGCAAGTAAAGTTCCAGGACTGAGGCTGATTGGTCCGAGGGGAGGAGGCGACCAAACAGAGGAAGAAGAGGTGAGGCTTGGAGCCCCAAAGAAGTGCATCAGAGGTTCGAAGGGACGGTAACAGAAGCTTCCTCCCCCAACACCCTCTCTCCGCAAAAGCCTGTGCTTTATGTGCACAGTGACTCAACCCTACAGCCCCAATGATTCCTCATAAAACCCCATCCCCAGACAGAGCAGTGAATACGGGGGGGTTGGTGAGGAGCTGGGCCAGACGGCGAGACAGGAGAGGAGATTTACATTGCTGAGCACGAACTCTGTGCAGTCATCTTAAGTGTCTGTAAGAAGACAGTGACAGACTAAATAACACTGAAGAGGGGGGATAAGAAGCTCTAAGGCCTCCTTGTGTGAAAAGGATGAGGGGACCAGTTCAGAAGGAGGAAGTCTACCCCACAATAAAACCTGATGGCTGAATGGCTAGGAGAATATAAAGCTGGACATTGTTGCCCTCCCCCCATCCTCTCCCTTTTTCATCATATAGAGGGATAAATCTACCCACAGGAACTCGGAACTTTGCTTTACTATTAATCAGCTGCAAACCTGTGGTGGGGGAGTCCGGTTGATGTTGTTCCTGGGGACAACAGTGGCAGTGCTGGACGATACTGCTTGTTTTAACAAATCCATCAGTAAACGACTCACCAAATTCAAATTTACCCTCAATTTAAACTACAGGGTGGGCCATTTGTATGAATACACCTAAATAAAATGGGAATAGTTGGTGATATCACTTCCTGTTTGTGGCACATTAGTATATGGAAGTGGGAAAACTTTTCCAGATGAGTGGTGACCATGGTGGCCATTTTGAAGTTGTCCATTTTGGATCCAACTTTATTTTTTCTAATGGGAAGAGTGTCATGTGACACATCAAACTTATTGAGAATTTCACAAGAAAAACAATAGTGTGCTTGGTTTTAACGTACCTTTATTTCATGAGTTATGTACAAGTTTATGACCACTTATAAAATGTATTCAAAGTGCTGCTCATTGTGTTGGATTGTCAATGCAACCCTCTTCTCCCACTCTTGACACACTGAAGAAATGCTAGCACATAGGGATGAACGAGTATACTCGTTACTACTCGGTACTCGCCGAATAGTACGGTACTCGCTCTACTCGTTACTCTGCGAGTATCCTAGCGATTACTCGCAGAGTAACGAGTCCAATGTAAATCAATGGGGAATGCAATTCCTCTGCTGCTGGACCCTATAAGGTCTGGCAACAGAGGAAAAACCTGCAATTCCCCATTTCATTGTTTAAAAGCCAGCGGTAAAAAGCCGTTGGCTTTTAAACAATGCTGACAGCTGCTGTCACTATTGTTCAGGAGCGGGGGGGGGGGCGCCGGTGGTCACTCACTGTCCTCTGCGCGGCCCGCCGTCTAGTTCCCTGTGTCTTTGCGACTGCAGCCGCATAGAATGGTGGTGGCTGCAAAGCACAGCCTCTATCACTGAAAACCGGATTCTTCCGGATTGTACCAGTCCGCTGCAATCCGGCGCCCCATAACATGGAGCTCTATGGTCCCGGGTTGCATCGGACCAGGGCAATCCAGTTATCAATCCGTTTTTCTATTTTTGACCTTCCCGCTTGGATTTTCAAATGAACAGCTGACTCAGGTCAACTGTTCATTTGCAATAGCAGTGCTGGCAGGGTTCATGTGAGTTCATGCTTGCCTGCATGAACTCACTTCAACTTTCCCAGGGTGCACAGCTCTGCTACATCTCTGGTGGAGGTTCTCTGCCAGAGATATAGCAGAGCTAAAGAAGAACCCTGGATTGGACTACGTCGGACGGAAGAGGATTTTTTTAAATAAAGTTGGAGTCCCTAAGTGTCTTTTTGTTTTTTTTTTCAAATAAAAATATTTTTTCTATGTGTTGTGTTTTTTTTTTTTAAAATTCACTAAAAATTCATGGCGGTCATGTCTACTATTGGCGTGACCGCCATGAATTTCAGGCTTGGGGCCAGCTGATAATACAAAGCTGGCCCTAACCCCTTTATTACCCAGTGAGCCACCGCACCAGGGCCCTGGAAGAGTTGGATTCAGCGCCAGAAAATGGCGCTTCAATGAACACGCCATTTTCTGGGTGGCTGCGGGCTGCCATTCGCAGCAGGGGGTGCCCAGAAGGCTTGGGCCTCCCTGCGCTGCGGATTCCAGCCCCCAGCTGCCTAGCTGGACCTGGCTGGACATAGATATTGCGCTGAGTCCCACGCATTTTTTTTAATTATTTCATGTGAAAGTTCATGTGAGTTCATGCAGGCAAGCATGAACTCACATGAACCCTGCCAGCACTGCTACTTCAAATGAACAGCTGACCTGAGTCAGCTGTTCATTTGAAAATCCAGGCAGGAAGGTCAAAAATAGAAAATCGGATTGAAAACTGGATTGCCCCAGTCCGGAGCTATAGGGACCATAGAGCCCCATGTTATGGGGCGCCGGATTGCACCGGACTGGTACAATCCGGAAGAATCCGGTTTTCAGTGACAGCGGCTGTGCTTTGCAGCCGCCGCCTTGCTTTGCGGCTGCAGTCGCAAAGACATAGGGAAGAAGACGGCAGGCCGCGCAGAGGACAGTGAGTGATCACCGGCGCCCCCTTCCTGCTCTTGAACAATAGTGATAGCCTCTGCTGACAGCAAGCTGTCAGCATTGTTTAAAAGCCAGCGGCTTTTTACCGCTGGCTTTTAAACAATGAAATGGGAAATTACAGGTTTTTCCTCTGCTGCCAGACCTTATAGGGTCTAGCAGCAGAGGATTTTCTCGCAATTACTCGCTTCCCCATTAACTTACATTGTACTCGCTAGACGAGTACCGAGTATTAGGACCTACTCGTTACGAGTCTAGCGAGTCATTGTATTTTAGTACTCACTCATCCCTACTAGCACAGGCTTCCAGTATCCGTTGTGTCAGATGCTGCACATCTCGTATCTTTACAACATAGACAATTGCCGTCAGATGAGTGATGAGGCAAACGTTTTTGTGACTGGTGAAGTTAACAAACAAAACCAACGCTATTGGTCTGACACTAACCCACAGTGGACAGATCCCTACAAGACTGTTGGAACACAAAAATTGATGGTATGGTGTGGTATATGGGGTACAAAGAAAGTGGGGCTATTTTTCATCAATGGAAACCTCAATGCTACTGGATATCTGAATTTGCTACATGATATAGTATAGTAGCAATACCCTGTTGTTTATCATCAGCAGAGTACTGCCGCCACCTGCTGTTTGCAACTGGTAATAACATACTAAATTCATATCTAAGCTGCTGACACAGCAAATCTAATAGAGAGCATGTAATAAGTTCCATGACAACTCCGGGCCATAATACACAAGGCGAACTAGAAAAGTTGCTGAAAAGAATACCAGTGAGCATACATACTCCAGTTAAACAACCACAGCCCAACTCCAATATAGACATGAGATTAGATGAATCTGACTTTAGCAATGAGGACTCAGAAAGTGAATCTCTACAGCTGCTCTTTCTGTGTCCGGATACCGGACTGGACACAGAAATGGCATACGGAGGTGCCAGTCCGGTGTTGTCTGCTCCTGTTCGTTGGATCCTGCAAAAAAACAGGATCCAACAAACAGGAACAAACCCGTAGTATGAAGCCAGCCTAAGAAATCAGGAAGGAGGCAAACACTTTTTCACATTACTGTATTCACTGGGGCTAAGGTTTGAACAGTATATTAGATATGATATACTGAGCCTGGGGTTATACATATCTAATATGTACATTCCAGTCCCAGTATATCCTATCTAATTTTTATATTTCAGTCCCAGTATGTTCTGTGTAATGTTTACACTAGGGCTGATGTATATACATTTACCGTATATACTCGTGTATAAGCCGACCCGTGTATAAGCCGACCCCCCTACTTTTGCCCCCAAAATATGGGAAAACCTATTGACTCGTGTATAAGCCGAGGGTGGACCCCAGCACAGGTATACAGCCCCCAGCAGTCAGTGTGGTATACAGGCCTCCCCAGTGGTAGTATACAGCAGCCCCAGCAGCCCCAGGGGTAGTATACAGGAGCCCCAGCAGCCCCAGTGGTAGTATACAGGAGCCCCAGCAGCCCCAGTGGTAGTATACAGGAGCCCCAGCAGCCTCAGTAATCCAGGGCCCCCCCCCCTCGCGCTCCGGAAACCTGTAAAGTAAAATCTTTATACTTATCACTGTCCCCGCCGCCCGCCGCTGCCGACATCACGATCCCCGGCTTCATCCGTCCGTCTTCTTCCGGCTTCCTGTTCGTCGCAGGCAATGACGTCATTGCTTGCGACGAACAGGAAGCCGGAAGAAGACGGACGGATGAAGCCAGGGATGTCGGCAGCGGCGGGCGGCAGGGACAGTGATAAGTATAAAGATACTTTACAGGTTTTCCGGAGCGCATGGGGGGGCCCTGGATTACTGAGGCTGCTGGGGCTCCTGTATACGCAAGCCGTCACTGACTCACGTATAAGCCGAGGGGGGTACTTTTCAGCCCAATTTTTGGGCTGAAAAACTCGGCTTATACGCGAGTATATACGGTAGTTATTATATATGATATGTATTAGATAGGATATCCTGTGGCTGGGGCTTTACATATCTAATGTACTGTATACTGTATTCAACCCCAGAATATACTATATAACAGTGATGGCGAACCTATGGCATGCGTGCCAGGGCGGCCTCGCCACTACACTGCCGCTTTCATCTGCCGGCGCGCTCCGGCGCCGGCAGTTCAAAGCTGTGTCGGATAAGAGGAAATATTTCTCCTCTCTCCGACACTCTTCCTAGCCCCGCCCTCCCGGCCAGCGTCATGTCACAGCGGTCATGTGACGCGCCCGGCGTCACGTTACCGCACTCAGCGTGGGTCGGGAGGAGAAAACACTGCAGAAGATGTCTGGAGAGGAAACTGCAGCAGGAAGGTGAGTATGACTTTTTTTTTTTTTCCCATCTATTTACAGCAGGATGGGGCATATTACTCTGTGATGGGGCAGGATGGGGCATTACTAAGGGGGGGGCAGAATGGGGCATATTATTCTGTGCTGGGGGCAGGATGGAGCATATTACTCTGTGCTGGGGGCAGGATGGGGCATTACTACGGGGGTGCAGAACGGGGCATATTATTCTGTGCTGGGGGCAGGATGGGGCATTACTAAGGGGGGGCAGAATGGGGCATATTATTCTGTGATGGGGCAGGATGGGGCATTACTAAGAGGGGGCAGGATGGGGCATTTTATTCTGTGATGGGGCATATTATGTGATGGGGCATATTATTATGTAATGGGGATGATGGGGGATATTATTATGTAATGGGGCTGATGGGGCATATTACTATGTGATGTGGGCAGGATGTGACAGATTAATATGTGATGGGGACAGGATGGGGCATATTATTATGTGATAGGGACAAGGATGGGGCAGATTACTATGTGATTGGGTCAAGGATAGGGCAATACTACCAGGGGCAATATGGGGCATATTACTATGTGATGGGGACAAGGATGGGGCACATTACTGCTGGATGGGGCATATTACTGCAACGGGACAAGAATGGGCATATTGGTGCAGGATGGGGCATATTACTGCATGGCCAAGGAAGGCACATTAGTGCAGGATGGGGCATATTACTGCAAAGGACTAAGGGTGGGGCATATTAATGGCAATAAGTGACTTACCATTCTTCAAGGGACACGGATGGGGCATGTTACTGCAAGGGGAGAAGGATAGGGCATTACTGCAGGATGGGGCATATTGCTGCAAGGGGACAAGAATGTGGCATATTACTGCAGGATGGGGCATATTACTGCAAGGGGACAAGGATAGGGCATTACAGCAGGATGGGGCATTACTACATGATAGGGGCAGGATGGGGACATTACCACAAGGGACAAGGATGGGACATTACCGAAGGGGACAAGGATTGGGAATACTACAAGGGGATAAGGATAAAGACATTACTACAAGAAGGGGGTCAGGATAGGAACATTACTGCCAGGAGAGGGTCAGGATGGAGCACAACTGCAAGGACAGGGTCAGGATGGGGCCATAAATGCATGGAGATGGTCAGGATGGATCATATAGCTAGGAGAGGATCAGAATGGAGCACATAGCTAGAAGGAGAGGATCAGAATGGAGCACATAGCTAGAAGGAGAGGATTAGGATGGAGAACATAGTTAGAAGGAGAGGGTCAGGATGGAGCACGTAACTACAAGGAAAGGGTCAGGATGGAGCACATAACTACAAGGAGAGGGTCAGGATGGAGCACATAACTACAAGGAAAGGGTCAGGATGGAGCACATAACTACAAGGAGAGGGTCAGGATGGAGCATATAGCTACAAGGAAAGGGTCAGGATGGAGCACCTAACTGCAAACAGAGGGTCAGGATGGAGCACATTGCTACAAGAAGAAGATCTGAATGGAGCACATAACTGCAAAGAGAGGGTCGGGATGGAGCACATTACTGCAAGGAGAGGGTCAGGATGGAGCACATTACTGCAAGGAGAGGGTCAGGATGGAGCACATTACTGCAAGGAGAGGGTCAGGATGGAGCACATTACTGCAAGGAGAGGGTCAGGATGGAGCACATTACTGCAAGGAGAGGGACAGGATGGAGCACATAGGTACAAGGAGAGGGTCAGGATGGAGCACATAGCTACAAGGAGAGGGTCAGGATGGAGCACATTACTGCAAGGAAAGGGACCAGGATTTCAGCATGAAATCTGCTTGCATTCCATGATAAAAATCTATCTTCTATCTGTCTAATATTCTGCATTTTTTCCATACAGATCAATCCACCTGCTGTTTCTAGAAAGGGCAGTGGCAGCGGCTCAGCTTCAATGTGCAGTACACATGAGCTGGATGACCACTGTTGAAGAGAAGAGAAGACTGCAAAGGTAAGTTTAAAATCAATTAATTGTTAAAATAATTGAATTGATCATCAATGTTTCAGGACTACAAGCCCTGTACAGGGAAGAGAGAAGGTGTAATGGATGCCCCCCATACCTTTCGGGTGAGGCTATTGTCTTAATTGTCTGCCGCCAAATTGGATGCTTTGTCTGGGTGCGTGCACATCATCACCGTATAAAGAATCCACACTGACACAGTTTGTATCAATGTAGAGCTTAATGACACAGACATTTTATTAAAGGAGGGGTTAGCTGTTTTATACTCATCATTAAAGGGGCATTTCTTAAGGGTGGTTCTAGGTAATTGCATCATTTTATGCTGAATATACATTTTACTCTGTGTATTAGTTAGCTTACACTAGCCTTCAAGTCGTACAGGACGTTCAGAACAATCTGATAAGAGCTTCTATACGGCTACCTCTAAATCAAAACATTTATACAAAATCAGAGACACAGAAAATTCTAGAGGAAAGTGCAAGGATTCACATAACCATGTTTTTTGGAAGGGTTCTGAATGGCTTCAATTATTCAAATAAATTATTAACTATTTATTTGCCATAACATTCCCCTGTTTGGAGACATTCAAAATCTTACCCAAAATCCTTGCCCTAGGTGACAGAGGGAGAGAGGTAGAGAAAAGTGGGAAAGGAGTCTACACCAATATGGAGACAACCATAACGTCTAACCGTAATGACAATCATAACGCCTTTGTAGTAGGGATGGGCGAGTCTACTCGCTAGGACTCGGGACTCGGCGATTCTGAAGGTACTCGCAGGACTCGTTACTCGGCGAATCTCCCAGCTTGGACTCGCACAGTGACGAGTCCAATGGAATTCAATGGCAATAAGCTTGACTCTTCACAGATTCCGAGTCCTACGAGTCTACGATTCCGAGTCCTGTATACTGTATTCGGGAGTCGGACTCTCGAATACAGAATCTGTTATGTTCCGAGTCAGCACAGCGTGCGTGTTAGGTCAGAAAACTTGTGAAGATAGCCAATCATAGTCAGTAATGGCATAGCAAAGTTGGTTGTGTCAGGACTATGATTGGCTGCTGTCCATCGTGATGCCTATGTCATGTATGACAGGCAAGGCAGTATATAAGGCTTGTCCCCGCCATTTTGGCCACATTCCTGAGACGATCTGACCTAGTATAGGGAGAGAGAGATATATGCTGGAGCAGATCAGGGATTGTCAGTGTAGGGAAGATTCCTTATATTAACCCAAAAAGCTCTTCTGAGAGCTAGGAGGAGGACAGAGTAGTGCTGTGTAGGCAGGCAGGCAGGCAGGGAGGGAAGGAAGGAGAAGCCTTACAGTGCAAACAGGACGGACCTCATAGCTTAGCTTACTCACTCAGCTTTGCTAACAGCTGCAGTCAGAGGCTTAGCTGAGGTGCTGTTTCCTTTTTGTTTTTGCACCAGATCGATTTTTGTTCCTAATAACCCATAGAGCGTTATTTTTTCTGTGGCAGACCAGTGCGTTGCTGCTCTCCTACCTTTAAATAGCACGTACACCACCTTAGGGAGTGTAGTGTGCGGCTTCACTGCCAAGTGTGAGCGCGCACACTTACCCCGCCAGCAAGTGACGCATACAGCAACACCAAACCACATCTCGGTGGCTGTGCGCACTTAAAAACAATTTTTTTAGGGAGTGTAAATGTCATTATTCGCTATTACTCGGTTCCCTATTCATTAACATTGGACTCGCTGGACTCGCAACGAGTCCCGAGTCCTGCACTCGGACTCGTTGGGGTCTTGCGATTCCGAGTCTTTTAGGACTCGCCCATCTCTACTTTGTAGTTGGTCTTGCCGCACCCTAAACTGTTATCTAAGATGATGTCTCACCTCTATTTAATACTACTGAAATACATAGTAAAAGTTTTTCACACAAAAATATGGAGATTATATTTACTAAATGTAATAAAAATGAATGTTGCTCCCACAGTTCTCTTCTCCCATGGCAATGAGTGAATGCTCCAACCAAAGTGCATGCATACAGACCTACTCAGGTACATTCTCCTCCTCTAGTTGACGGAGGCGGTCTTCCTACACCACTTCTCCGGATTCCCCACAAAGGTCTGCCCATTACACCATCGGATGGACACGAACACTCACAAACCATGGCAAACAAGGAAACTATACGAATGCCGCAATCAAATACCGGTCATAATTATCATTCAACTGTTAGTCATTATATTTGACATTCTCCATAAGTCGGTCCTCACTACGGTCTAATTCAGGAGGACATGGCCTCATACCAAGTCAATGTTGCTTCAGACTTATCTAAAATAAGTCAGTCCTTGATATTCAAAAAATAAAGGTGTCCTAAGCGGTCAGTGTCCCTTGGGATGTTTATATCCATCGCATATAGGCCAGTGTCTGTAGTAAGAGACATTCGGTAGTTCTCCTGGGCTCGTCTGCCTTGTAGTGTAGATCTTGGATCTAATTGGGCTGTCATTTGAGCTCTTCAGCTGTCTCAGTCATCCGCAGAATTTCTGACGTTTCTTCTGACCATCACTCCATCTCCAGACTGTGGGAAGCGACTTCGGTCCACAGTAGCTGCATGTTAAAGGGTGAGAGAAAGCTCAAAAATACATGTTAGACAAGCCCTTTATAAGTGTCAAAACATAAGAAAAACCTATCTCGGGGAATCTATTACCTGAACAACATTTTCAACCATAATCTCAAAAAAATTTGTACCATTTTCATAACTATCTATGACATAGTAATACCCTGCAACACAAAAACAAATCACAAAATTTTACTTATAACCTTAAGAATATAGGTCACCCCCCTTGAGCATCTTATCATCTAATATTACGTATACACACCATCTTTCAAGAAAAAGATATAAAAAAAGAATATGGTATCAGTTCTTGACTTACCAATAAATGAAAAACAATCATCCCTAAGAGAAGAGGAAGAGATATACTATATATATATACAGGAAACATAGGAAACATTACATTCTTTGGGTTTGTGAAAAACAAATCATCAATTCTAAATCATACACTTATGGTTCATGTCAAATAACTTCTATATAAAGATTTTATATACAATCAAAAATCATTTTCTATTGATCAATGTTAGTTGTGGCTTTGCAGTGATTGGCCGTTACGCACAGCATGACTGAGCCTTTATAAGACCCGGCCACGATGTGCTCTGCACACAGCCATCCAGACAGTCAGTGTAGGGAGAGTGTCTGCTGCTGCTTAAGGGACAGATTTGCGGCCCTCATAGGTACATCCGGAGCAGGGCTGAAACTGCTGCTGACCAGAACAGTCCTTCTCAGGACTAATCTAGGAGGATATAGGCAGGGTGATCCAGATCAGAGTCCAAGCTTTCCAGTGACCAGAACAGTCCTCAGGAGACTGTTGTAGCCGACTAGCTGTATACAGGCAGGGTGTAATATCCATATCCAGCTTTCCTGTGACCAGAACAGTCAGTAGACTGTTGTAGCTGACTAGCTGTATACAGGCAGGGTGTAATATCCATATCCAGCTTTCCTGTGACCAGAACAGTCAGGAGACTGTTGTAGCTGACTAGCTGTATACAGGCAGGCTATCCATATCCAGCCTTCCTGTGACCAGAACAGTCAGGAGACTGTTGTAGCTGACTAGCTGTATACAGGCAGGGTGTAATATCCATATCCAGCTTTCTTTCCTGTGACCAGAACAGTCAGGAGACTGTTGTAGCTGACTAGCTCTATGCAGGCAGTGTCTAATATCCATATCCAGCTTTCCTGTGACCAGAACAGTCAGGAGACTGTTGTAGCTGACTAGCTGTATACAGGCAGGTTATCCATATCCAGCTTTCCTGTGACCAGAACAGTCAGGAGACTGTTTTAGCTGACTAGCTCTATACAGGCAGAGTGTAATATCCATATCCAGCTTTCCTGTGACCAGAACAGTCAGGAGACTGTTGTAGCTGACTAGCTCTATACAGGCAGGGTCTAATATCCATATCCAGCTTTCCTGTGACCAGAACAGTCAGGAGACTGTTGTAGCTGACTAGCTCTATACAGGCAGGGTCTAATATCCATATCCAGCTTTCCTGTGACCAGAACAGTCAGGAGACTGTTGTAGCTGACTAGCTGTATACAGGCAGGCTATCCATATCCAGCTTTCCTGTAACCAGAACAGTAAGGAGACTGTTGTAGCTGACTAGCTCTATACAGGCAGGGTGTAATATCCATATCCAGCATTTCTGTGACCAGAACAGTCAGGAGACTGTTGTAGCTGACTAGCTGTATACAGGCAGGCTATCCATATCCAGCTTTCCTGTGACCAGAGCAGCTCCAGATAAAACGAGTGATATTGTAAGCGCTAAGGTACATTAACAGGACACGGCTCACAGTGATCACTTGAAAAAGGCGCAATTGGCGCTGAAACGCGTTGTGGCTAAAGGGATCCATATGCTGAATCATTAAAGCTGAAAGGTAATACTTATGTGAGCCGTGTCCTGTTAATGTACCTTAGCGCTTACAATATCACTCGTTTTATCTGGAGCTGCAAATTTCTTCCCTGCTGGGAAGCGTGATACAGAGCTGCTTAGGAATACAGGACCTGGCAGACGTCACACCATCACTCCCCTCGAGCTGTCACGTGCACCGGGACACACGGGAAATACGTGCACTTATCACCTCGCTGCTTGGAGCCCAAATAGGAGAGCCCAGCTGGGAGACAGATTAAACTCTTACTCCAGTTGTGCGGACAGGCACAACAATAGGTGAGCAGAGGGATCATTCACCGATCCCACAATTTAATGAAAGCAGTTTGGGCAAACCTTTTGTGTATTTTGTGTGACCAGAACAGTCAGGAGACTGTTGTAGCTGACTAGCTGTATACAGGCAGGCTATCCATATCCAGCTTTCCTGTGACCAGAACAGTCAGGAGACTGTTGTAGCTGGCTAGCTCTATACAGGCAGGCTATCCATATCCAGCTTTCCTGTGACCAGAACAGTCAGGAGACTGTTGTAGCTGACTAGCTGTATACAGGCAGGGTGTAATATCCATATCCAGCTTTCCTGTGACCAGAACAGTCAGGAGACTGTTGTAGCTGACTAGCTCTATACAAGCAGGGTCTAATATCCATATCCAGCTTTCCTGTCACCAGAACTGTCAGGAGACTGTTGTAGCTGACTAGCTGTATACAGGCAGGCTCATTTATTCAAATGGAAAGGGGAAAGGGATAGGCCGCTCCACCGCCCATTAACCTCCTGGATTCCTGCACCTGGTGTGGCAGCTTGGCAACTGTCCAAGAAACTATGTGAAGTAGAAAACACCGGTGCTTGTCTTCTTGAATTTCTCTTTATTATTTTTTGAAAATTATAAAATCATTCAGCGTGCTAGCTGGACGCTAGACGCGTTTCGGAAGAACAACTTCCTTAATCATTAGCAAATACAAAATATAAAAACTTATGCATATATAGAAAAGAAACCTCCACCCACAGCTGAACATAGTTTACAATGGTAATAATAAATGGCCACTTTACATGCGGTAACATTTCTAGCTTATTCACAGGTAACTTACTGGCTGCAGTGAAATCATGGAGACATGGTTCTATCTTGTTGCTGTGTACAAATGGAATAATGTCTCCATGATTTCACTGCAGCCAGTAAGTTACCTGTGGATAAGCTAGAAATGTTGCCGTGTGTAAAGTGGCCAAAAGAGATTGAAAATTTAACACTTTCACATGTTATGGAGTTGAACCTTGCACAAAAGGAGTATTAAACTACTTTCTAATACACAACTCATTACTAGTCCCAAATATGATACGATATATGTATTTGGTATCTTTATAAATTTTCACCCTTGATGTTTTTATTTTGTTTCTTTTCTTTCTTTATATGATGGAAAACCAGTATACTATCATACAGAGAACATTTCAGTGTGTATTAATATAGTTGTGATAATTATCACATACTAGATGGTGGCCCGATTCTAAAGAATCGGGTAGTCTAGAATCCATATATAGTTTATTTACTATTAGTTAGGGGAGTGCGGTGAAATGAATTGTGTGTATACGGTGGCTCAGTGGTTAGCACTGTATATGGAGGCTCAGTGGTTAGCACTGTATACGGTGGCTCAGTGGTTAGCACTGTATATGGTGGCTCAGTGGTTAGCACTGTATACGGTGGCTCAGTGGTTAGCACTGTATATGGTGGCTCAGTGGTTAGCACTGTATATGGTGGCTCAGTGGTTAGCACTGTATATGGTGGCTCAGTGGTTAGCACTGTATATGGTGGCTCAGTGGTTAGCAGTGTATACGGTGGCTGAGTGGTTAGCACTGTATATGGTGGCTCAGTGGTTAGCACTGTATATGGTGGCTCAGTGGTTAGCACTGTATATGGTGGCTCAGTGGTAAGCACTGTATACGGTGCCTCCGTGATTAGCCTTGTATACGGTGGCTGAGTGGTTAGCACTGTATATTGGTGGCTCAGTGGTTAGCACTGTATGGTGGCTCAGTGGTTAGCACTGTATACGGTGGCTCAGTGGTTAGCACTGTATACGGTGGCTGAGTGGTTAGCACTGTATATGGTGGCTCAGTGGTTAGCAGTGTATATGGTGGCTGAGTGGTTAGCACTGTCTATGGTGGCTCAGTGGTTAGCACTGTATACGGTGGCTCAGTGGTTAACACTGTATACGGTGGCTCAGTGGTTAGCACTGTTTATGGTGGCTGAGTGGTTAGCACTGTATATGGTGGCTCAGTGGTTAGCACTGTATATGGTGGCTCAGTGGTTAGCAGTGTATATGGTGGCTCAGTGGTTAGCACTGTATATGGTGGGTGAGTGGTTAGCACTGTATATGGTGGCTCAGTGGTTAGCACTGTATATGGTGGGTGAGTGGTTTTCAGTGTATATGGTGGCTCAGTGGTTAGCACTGTATACGGTGGCTCAGTGGTTAGCACTGTATACGGTGGCTGAGTGGTTAGCACTGTATATGGTGGCTCAGTGGTTAGCAGTGTATATGGTGGCTGAGTGGTTAGCACTGTATATGGTGGCTCAGTGGTTAGCACTGTATACGGTGGCTCAGTAGTTAGCACTGTATACGGTGGCTCAGTGGTTAGCACTGTATATGGTGGCTCAGTGGTTAGCACTGTATATGGTGGCTCAGTGGTTAGCACTGTATATGGTGGCTCAGTGGTTAGCACTGTATACGGTGGCTCAGTGGTTAGCACTGTATATGGTGGCTCAGTGGTTAGCACTGTATATGGTGGCTCAGTGGTTAGCACTGTATATGGTGGGTGAGTGGTTAGCACTGTATATGGTGGCTCAGTGGTTAGCACTGTATATGGTGGGTGAGTGGTTTTCAGTGTATATGGTGGCTCAGTGGTTAGCTCTGTATGGTGGCTCAGTGGTTAGCACTGTATATGGTGGCTCAGTGGTTTTCAGTGTATATGGTGGCTCAGTGGTTTTGACGGTGTGAAGGCTTAGTGGTTTGCACAGTGCGGTGGCTCAGTGGTTTTCACAGTGCGTTGGCTCAGTGGTTAGCACTGCGCAGTGGCTGAGTGGTCAGTGCAGCATGAAGGCAGAGTGGTATTCGCAAGATGGAGGCAGAGTGGTATTCGCAAGATGGAGGCAGAGTGGTCAGCGCAGGATGGAGGCAGAGTGGTCAGCGCAGGATGGGGGCAGAGTGGTGAGCGCAGGATGGGGGCAGAGTGGACAGCGCAGGATGGAGGCTCAGTGGTCAGTGCAGGATGGAGGCTCAGTGGTCAGCACAGGATGGAGGCTCAGTAGTGAGCACAATATGGAGGCTCAGTGGTCAGCACAGGATGGAGGCTCAGTGGTCAGCACAGGAGTGAGTGGTCAGCACAGGAGTAAGTGGTCAGCAGAGGAGTGGTCAGCACAGGATGGAGGCTGAGTGGTCATCGCAGGATGGAGGCTCAGTGGTCATCGCAGGATGGAGGCAGAGTGGTCATCGCGGGATGGAGGCAGAGTGGTCATCGCAGGATGGAGGCAGAGTGGTCATCGCAGGATCGAGGCAGAGTGGTCATCGCAGGATGGAGGCAGAGTGGTCAGCACTGGATGGAGGCTCAGTGGTCAGCAGAGGATGGAGGCTCAGTGGTCAGTGCAGGATGGAGGCTGAGTGGTCATCACAGGAAGGAGGGTCAGTGGTGAGCGCAGGAAGGAGGCAGAGTGGTCAGCGCAGGATGGAGGCAGAGTGGTTATGACAGGAAGGAGGCAGAGTAGTCAGCGCAGAATGGAGGCAGAGTGGTCAGCGCAGGATGGAGGCAGAATGGTCAGCGCAGGATGGAGGCAGAGTGGTCAGCGCAGGATGGAGGCAGAGTGGTCAGCGCCGGATGGAGGCAGAGTGGTCAGCGCAGGAAGGAGGCAGAGTGGTCAGCGCAGGAAGGAGGCAGAGTGGTCAGCGCAGGAAGGAGGCAGAGTGGTCAGCCCAGGAAGGAGGCAGAGTGGTCAGCGCAGGAAGGAGGCAGAGTGGTCAGCGCAGGATGGAGGCAGAGTGGTCAGCGCCGGATGGAGGCAGAGTGGTCAGCGCAGGATGGAGGCAGAATGGTCGGCACAGGACAGAGGGTGAGTGGTCAGCCAAGGACGGAGGGTCGGTGGTGAGCGCAGGACGGAGGGTCAGTGGTGAGGGCAGGACGGAGGGTTGGTAGTCAGGGCAGGACGGTGGCTCTGTGGTCAGCAGAGGACGGAGGCTCGGTGGTCAGCGCAGGACGGAGGGTCGGTGGTCAGGCGAGGACGGGGGCTCTGTGGTCAGCAGAGGACGGAGGCTCAGTGGTCAGCGCAGGACGGAGGGTCGGTGGTCAGGCGAGGACGGGGCTCTGTGGTCAGCAGAGGACGGAGGCTCGGTGGTCAGCGCAGGACGGAGGGTCGGTGGTCAGGTGAGGAGGGGGGCTCTGTGGTCAGCAGAGGACGGAGGCTCAGTGGTCAGGGCAGGACGGAGGCTCGGTGGTGAGTCTAGGACGGCGGCTCGGTGGTCAGCAGAGGACGGAGGCTCGGTGGTCAGCAGAGGACGGAGGCTCGGTGGTCAGCGCAGGACGGAGGGTCGGTGGTCAGGCGAGGACGGGGGCTCTGTGGTCAGCAGAGGACGGAGGCTCGGTGGTCAGCGCAGGACGGAGGGTCGGTGGTCAGGCGAGGACGGAGCTCTGTGGTCAGCAGAGGATGGAGGCTCAGTGGTCAGGGCAGGACAGAGGCTCGGTGGTCAGCGCAGGAAGGAGGCTCGGTGGTCAGCGCAGGAGGGAGGCTCGTTGGTCAGCGCAGGACGGAGGCTCAGTGGTCAGGCCAGGATGGAGGCTCACTGGTCAGCGCAGGTGAGGTGGGCAGAGCCAGGCGGGAGCCCCGAGAGGTGGGCGGAGCCAGGGGAGCCCCGAGAGATAGGCAGAGCTTGACGGGAGCCTGGGGGGAGGTGGGCGGAGCTTAGCGGGAGCCCCGGGAGGTAGGCGGAGCCTGTTGCGAGGGCCGCGAGGTGGGCGGAGCCAGGAGAGCCTCGAGAGATAGGCGGAGCTTGACGGGAACCCCGGGGAGGTGGGCGGAGCTTAGCGGGAGTCCCGGGAGGTAGGCGGAGCCTATCGCGAGGGCCGCGAGGTGGGCGGAGCACGGGGGAGACCCGAGAGGTAGGCGGAGCTTGACAGGAGACCCGGGGAGGTGGGCGGAGCTTAGCGCGAGGCACGGGGAGGTGGGCGGAGCCTATCGCGAGGCCCGCGAGGTGGGCGGAGCCAGTCGCGAGGTGGGCAGAGGCGACTGGAGCGGTGAGTGCAGAGGCGGCTGGGACAGACAGGAACGTTCCTGGCCGGAACGTTTCTCCGCGGGTCCCTGTAGCCGGGGGCAGGCCGGCTACACTGCACTTGGTGACGTCACCAGCCCTGGGCGAAGACCATCACGGAAGTGGGCGTGGCCCTTTCCGGAAGTGGCCTTCGGGTTTTATATATAAGATTAATAAATTCCATTAGTACACTCCTGATGTGCATTTGTTGCATTGTTCAAGCATATTCAGAATTTTATCATCCTAGTAGCTTTATAGCAAGACCTGTTTTATATTTTATTTATGAATATATTACTTTCTTCTTTTCAATTGTTACTCTGTGAAAGAGAAAAAAAATTAAAAAAAGAGTAAATTTCCCAGCTTTTTTTGATCTTTAGTTTCACTGGATTTTTAATGCTTTGATGTTAAAATCCTTACTAAATTAAATAACAAAAATGGGAGGATATGTATTATAATCCCTATTTTGATCCATTTCGCAGATGGACATATTTTCAGAGTGTAAATTTCTAAACTTATTTTTGCCTTTATTTTCAATATTTTTTTTTTATGTGCTGATTTTCTGCAATAGGGATTTACGATCTTTTGACTCCACAATGTTTAATGCCCATTATATAGTCTACATCTTGCAACCCTTGTTGTTGAGTATTTTGAGAAGAAAAAAAACAAAACAGTGATTATAAAAACAAAAATAAGCTTGGAAATTTACACTCAGAAAATGTATCTATCTGTGAAACGCATCATAATAGGGACTCTAATACACATCCTCCCACTTTTGTCACTCCATTTAGTAAGGATTTTATGTTGATTGCTCTCAGTGTGAGAAACAAGATACAAATCTTGTAGTTGTGATACCTTTTAATGGCTAACAAAAATAAAATAAATGATGTTATAGGGCGAGCTTTCGAGACGACTCAGGTCTCTTCATCAGGCATGGTATGACAAGATATTGAATGAAACTCAAAATATATGCATGCACAACTAAAAATGATTGGATATTTGGCTCAATAAACATTACAGGGACTGGACATTTGGCAAAACAAACAAAACTGCCTAGGAGAGCATCTTCAAACAGGCAGGGCCAGTGGTAATAAAGTCTTTAGGACACTAAATTATAAGAAAACCTGCTGTCTAAGATCTCCATGCATATATTTTGAGTTTCATTCAATATCTTGTCATACCATGCCTGATGAAGAGACCTGAGTCGTCTCGAAAGCTCGCCCTATAACATCATTTATTTTATTTTTGTTAGCCATTAAAAGGTATCACAACTACAAGATTTGTATCTTGTTTCTCACACTGAGAGCAATCAACATTTTCTCAACTGGCTAACACGGTACCAAACCTTTTTCTTCTAATGTAAGGATTTTAATAACACTAAAAAATTACTTAATCGTAATATTCCAATCTTATATCAGGATGACATTTTGCGCAAAATATTATCGGGTGGCTGGAGGGTAGTAGCAAGTAGAGCGAGGAGTATTGGTAATGCGATATCACCCAGTACCTATATAAGCAAAAAATAGGGACAACCCGCATGGCTAACGTACAAGGGATCATTTAGGTGCGGAGGAAATAGATGCAACATTTGCCAATACATTAATATTAGTAACATCTTCCGTAACAATAAAACCAATAAAACCTTTCTAGTGGACAAATATATTAACTGCAATACCACACATGTGGTATATTTAGCCACCTGTGAAATTTGTAGTTTAAGTTATGTAGGCTGCACCACCAGATCCTTGAAAAAGCGTATGTCTGAGCATATTACAGCATCCAATCCGAACTCAAAATCTTTAAGAACTGGGATGTCGGGTTTGTCAAGGCATTTTTATGAGGTTCATGGTGGGAATTTAACATCGTTAACTATTATGGGCATAGAACGGGTCCATCGTCCATATAGGGGCGGAGACTGGGAGCGGGCGCTCCACAATCGGGAACTTTACTGGATCCTTCAGTTGGACGCCCGCAGCCCGAATGGTCTAAACTATAGAAATGACCTATGTTATTTCTACTAGGAAACAAGTTAAATATCTAATGGGCAATCTACCCCCCCCCCCTTTTCGGGTCCTCAAAACACCCCCCCACCCCCGCCCCCTCATGTCTCATCCTTCCCCCCCCCATTTTTCTTCCTCTTTTCAATAGGGGAACTCTAACTCCAGACATCCTAATGATATTTAGACATAAGCATAAGTGACTCTAGTGAAAATCTTAATTTAAATCTATGGATGAATAAACCCAAAATAAGTGTCCCTCTTCTCCCCCCCCCCCCCCTTCCTTTTTTTTTTTTCTTCTCAAAATACTCAACAATAGGGGTTATAAGGTTACAAGATGTACACTATATAAATTGCATTAAACATTGTGGAGTCAAAAGATCGTAAATCCCTATTGCAGAAAATCAGCACATATAAAAAAAACATCTATTGTATAATTGCCATAGCGACTTCCGTCGCACACGGCGCTACTTCCGTGGCTTTGTTCGTGGCTTTGTTCGTGGTACGCGACTCACTTGCAATGGCCGCGAAGCCAATGTGAAACTCAAAGTCGTCCATTATATCTCTATGGGAAGTGAGGCGCTATTCTGATTGGTCGCTGTGTGCTGCCGGCGACCAATGAGAATAGCGCCTCACTTCCCATAGAGATATAATGGACGACTTTGAGTTTCAAATTTACCGCTGAAAGTGAGGCGCTATTCTCATTGGTCGCCGGCAGCACACAGCGACCAATCAGAATAGCACCTCACTTCCCATAGAGATATAATGGACGACTTTGAGTTTCACATTTACCGCTGAAAGTGAGGCGCTATTCTCATTGGTCGCCGGCAGCACACAGCGACCAATCAGAATAGCGCCTCACTTCCCATAGAGATATAATGGACGACTTTGAGTTTCACATTTACCGCTGAAAGTGAGGCGCTATTCTCATTGGTCGCCGGCACCACACAGCGACCAATGAGAATAGCGCCTCACTTCCCATAGAGATACATAGCGGTGTTTCGAACAATGCATGGCCGGCCCCTTGGTTCGATTTTCGGCCACGGCGCTCGGCTGTCGCCGGCCCAAGAAAATCGCAATGGACCTACGTGCCAGACTTACCGCGGCTGCAACGACTCACCTATCTATCTATCTATCTATCTATCTATCTATCTATCTATCTATCTATCTATCTATCTCTATCTCTCTATCTATCTATCTATCTATCTATCTATTTCTATATCTATCTATATCTATCTATCTATATCTATCTATCTATATATCTCTAGCTCTATATCTATCTATCTCTATATCTATATCTATCTATCTATCTATCTATCTATCTAGCTATGTATGTATGTATCCATCTATCTATATCTATATCTATCTATATCTATCTTTATCTATATCTATCTATCTATCTATATATATTTATATGTATCTATCTATATGTATCTATCTATCTATATCTATATCTATCTATATCTATCTATATCTATCTATCTATCGAAGCGTCCATTGCGAGCCGTTGCAGGGGCGAGTCTCCTGCCCCGGCGACGACCGACAAGCGCCGAGCGCCGTGGCCGAAAATAGAACCAAGGGCCCGGCCATAAATTCCTCTAAACACCGCTATGTATCTCTATGGGAAGTGAGGCGCTATGCTGATTGGTCGGCGCAGCACACAGCGACCAATCAGCATAGCGCCTCACTTTCAGCGGTAAATTTGAAACTCAAAGTCCTCCATTATATCTCTATGGAAAGTGAGGCGCTATTCTCATTGGTCGCTGTGTGCTGGCGCCGACCAATGAGAATAGCGCCTCACCGCTGAAAGTGAGGCGCTATTCTCATTGGTCGCCGGCACCACACAGCGACCAATGAGAATAGCGCCTCACTTCCCATAGAGATACATAGCGGTGTTTCGAACAATGCATGGCCGGCCCCTTGGTTCGATTTTCGGCCACGGCGCTCGGCTGTCGCCGGCCCAAGAAAATCGCAATGGACCTACGTGCTGGACTCACCGCGGCTGCAACGACTCACCTATCTATCTATCTCTATCTCTCTATCTATCTCTATCTCTCTATCTATCTATCTCTATATCTATCTATCTATATCTATCTATATCTATCTATATATCTCTAGCTCTATATCTATCTATCTCTATATCTATCTATATCTATCTCTATATCTTTCTATCTATCTATATCTATCTATATCTATCTATCTATATCTATCTTTATCTATATCTATCTATCTATATCTATTATATAATTGCCGTAGGCACTTCCGTGTCGGACCCCGAAAAGACCGTGGCCTTGTCACTCTGTGACGTCACCATGAGCGAAGCATTGCCCGCGTAGCGGGCAATGCGAGTCGTTGGCCTGCGCGAGCAATGGCCGCGAGGCCATTGCGAGTCGCTGGCTGAGTGCGAGCGAAGCGGCCATTGCGAGTCGCTGGCCGAAAATCGAACCAGAGGCTCGGCCACAAAGTTAGCGATTTACCGCTCATGTAGCGCGAGCAATGGCTGCGAGGCCATTGCGAGTCGCTGCCTGAGCCGCCGCACCTGCCGCAAGTCCCCCTATACTTTCTATGGGGATTACCGCAACCGCGCCGCAAGTGTAACGGTTATGCGGCAGATGGGGTTACACTTGCGGCGCGGTTGCGGTAATCCCCATAGAAAGTATAGGGGGATGTGCGGCAAGTGCGGTTTTGCACTTGCGGCAGGTGCGGCCGCGAAAAAAAAACGCAATCAGCCGCGGTTTTTTTCGCGGCCGCACCTGCCGCAAGTGCAAAACCGCACTTGCCGCACCTGCCGCAAGTCCCCCTATACTTTCTATGGGGATTACCGCAACCGCGCCGCAAGTGTAACCGCATCTGCCGCATAACCGTTACGCTTGCGGTGCGGTTGCGGTAATCCCCATAGAAAGTATAGGGGGACTTGCGGCAGGTGCGGCAAGTGCGGTTTTGCACTTGCGGCAAGTGCGGCCGCGAAAATCTTAAAAAAAAAATAAAAATATTCTAGACACCCGATCCATTCCTCACACCCCCCAAAATGTCCTCACACCCCTCCAAAATGCCCTCACACACCCCCCAAAATGTCCTCACACACCCCCAAAATGTCCTCACACCCCCCCCCAAAATATCCTCACAACCCCCCAAAATGTCCTCACCCCCCAACCCCCCCCCAAAATGTCCTCACCCCCCCAAAAATGTCCCCCCCCCTACCACCCCCCCAAAATGTCCTCATCCCCCCCCCAAAATATCCTCACACCCCAACCACACCCCCAATATGTCCTCACACCCCCCCCAAAATTCCTCACCCCCCCAATATGTCCTCACACCCCCCCAATATGTCCTCACACCCCCCCCAAAATGTCCTCACCCCAAACACACCCCCCAA
This sequence comes from Allobates femoralis, assembly GCA_033576535.1. NCBI lineage: Eukaryota > Metazoa > Chordata > Amphibia > Anura > Aromobatidae > Allobates > Allobates femoralis. The sequence continues at coordinate 130,817,204 of JARQOC010000011.1, forward strand.
AATGTTCTCACACCCCCCCAAAATGTCTCACACCCCCAAAATGCTCACCTGACCACCCCCCCAAAATCTCCTCACCCCCCCAAAATGTCTCACACCCCCCCAAAATGTCCCTCACCCCCCCCCAAAATGTCCTCACACCCCCCCAAAATGTCCTCACACCCCACCCCCCAAAATGTCCTCACACCCCCCCAAAATGTCCTCACACCCCCCAAAATGTCCTCACACCCCCCAAAATGTCCTCAACCCCCCCCCCCAAAATGTCCTCACACCCCCCACAAAATGTCCCCGCACACCCCCAAACCCCCCCAATATGTCCTCACACACACCCCCACAATATGTCCCTCACTCCCCCCCAAAATGTCCTCACACCCCCCCAAGCCAAATACCCCCCACACCCCCCCAAAATATCCTCACACCCCCCCCAATATGTCCCACACCCCCCCAAATGTCCTCACACCCCCCCCAAAATGTCCTCACACCCCCCCACAATGTCCAAACAGCCCCCCCCACAATGTCCACACAACCCCACCCCCCCCACAATGTCCAAACAGCCCCCCCCACAATGTCCACACAGCCCCCCCCACAATGTCCACACAGCCCCCCCATAATGTCCAAACAGCCCCCCCACACTATGTCCAAACAGCCCCCCCACCATGTCCAAACAGCCCCCCCACAATGTCAACACGCCCCTCCCACAATGTCCACACAGCCCCCCCCCCCACAATGTCCAAACAGCCCCCCCCACAATTTCCAAAGCCCCCCCACAATGTCCGCACAGCCCCCCGCACACAATGTCCGCACAGCCCCCCCACAATGTCCGCACAGCCCCCCCACAATGTCCGCACAGCCCGACGCCGTCGATCTCTTACCTGTCTTCATGACATCTGATTCGCAGGTCCATCTCCATCCGCCAGCGTCCTCTTCCTTCAGCCCGGGCCACGAGTCTTCCATCCGGCCCAGGCGTCCTCTTCCTTCAGCCCGGGCCACGAGTCTTCCATCCGGCCCAGGCATCCTCTTCCTCCGGCCTCGGGGGTTTTCTTTCTTCCTTCAGCGAGCTCCAGGTCCTGCTCCGCTGACTGACGATTAAAGATGCCCGCCGCGAGTTTCTGGAAGCCCCGCCCACGGATCCAAAATGCACCAATCACATTCACATACACAGCAACCAATCACATTCAAGGCTCATTCATACATTTTTATCAATGGGAAAATTCAATTCTACTATTTTACTACGGCCAATCACATTGCAGCTTCATTCAGACATCTTTCTCAATGCTAAAAATTCTCTCACTTACTATCACATTAATGTACAATCATACACATCACAATAATTACACTATAAAATAAAAATGCTAATAATAATGATATTAATGCTATTAATACTGCTATTAATGCTACTAATAATGCTATTCATGATATTAATAATGTTATTAATGCTATTAATGCTATTAATAATGCTATTAATGCTAATAATAATGCTATTAATGCTAATAATACTGCTAATAATGCTATTAATACTGCTATTAATGCTACCAATAATGCTATTAATGCTATTAATAATGTTATTAATGCTATTATTAATGCTATTAACGCTAATAATAATGCTGTTAATGCTAATAATAATGCTAATAATGCTATTAATACTGCTATTAATGCTACTACTAATGCTATTAATCATGTTATTAATGCTATTATTAATGCTATTAATGCTATTAATGCTAATAATTATGCTATTAATGCTAATAATGCTAATAATAATGCTATTTGTGCTATTAAGGCTAATAATCATGCTATTTATGCTATTCAAAATGCTATTAATGCTAATAATATTGCTATTAATGCTCTTTATGCTAATACTAATGCTATTAATGCAATTATCTATGCTATTAATTCTATTATTTATGCTATTAATGCTATTAATAATGCTATTAGTGCTAATGTTAATGCTATTAAGGCTAATAATCATGCTATTAATGCTATTCTTAATGCTATTAATGCTAATAATATTGCTATTAATTTTATTATTGCTATTATTTATGCTATTAATGCTATTATTTATGCTATTAATGCTATTAATAATGCTATTAATGCTATTAATAATGCTATTCTTGCAATTAATAATGCTATTAATAATGCTATTAATGCTATTAATTATGCTATTAATGCTAATATTATTGCTATTAATGCTAATATTAATGCTATTAATGCTATTACTGCTAATAATAATTCTATAAATGCTACTAATTATGCTATTAATGCTAATATTAATGCTAATAATGCTAATAATAATGCTATTAATGATATTATTAATACTATTAAGGCTAATAATCATGCTATTAATGCTATTAATAATGCTATTAATGCTATTATTAATGCTAATACTGCTATTAATAATGCTATTAGTGCTAATAATAATGCTATTAATGCTAATAATTATGCTATTAATGGTAATATTAATGCTAATAATGCTAATAATAATGCTAATAATGCTATTATTAATGCTATTAAGGCTAATAATCATGCTATTCATGCTATTAATAATGCTATTAATGTTATGAATGCTAATATTAATGCTATTAATTCTATTATTAATGCTATTAATGCTATTAATAATGCTATTAATGCTAATAATTATGCTATTAATGCTAATATTAATGCTAATAATGCTAATAGCAATCCTATTAATGCTATTAATAATGCTATTAAGGCTAATAATCATGCTATTTATGCTATTCAAAATGCTATTAATGCTAATAATATTGCTATTAATGCTCTTTATGCTAATACTAATGCCATTAATGCGATTATTTATGCTATTAATTCTATTAATAATGCTATTAATGTTATTAATAATGTTATTAATGCTATTAAAGCTAATATTAATGCTATTAATGCCATTAAGGCTAATAATCATGCTATTAATGCTATTAATAATACTATTAATGCTATTTTTAATTCTATTAATGCTATTAATAATGTTATTAATGCTAATAATAATGCTATTAATGCTAATAATACTGCTTATAATGCTATTAATACTGCTATTAATGCTACCAATAATGCTATTAATGCTATTAATAATGTTATTAATGCTATTATTAATGCTATTAACGCTAATAATAATGCTGTTAATGCTAATAATAATGCTAATAATGCTATTAATACTGCTATTAATGCTACTACTAATGCTATTAATCATGTTATTAATGCTATTATTAATGCTATTAATGCTAATAATTATGCTATTAATGCTAATAATTATGCTATTAATGCTAATAATGCTAATAATAATGCTATTTGTGCTATTATTAATGCTATTAAGGCTAATAATCATGCTATTTATGCTATTCAAAATGCTATTAATGCTAATAATATTGCTATTAATGCTCTTTATGCTAATACTAATGCTATTAATGCAATTATCTATGCTATTAATTCTATTATTTATGCTATTAATGCTATTAATAATGCTATTAATGCTAATATTAATGCTATTAAGGCTAATAATCATGCTATTAATGCTATTCTTAATGCTATTAATGCTAATAATATTGCTATTAATTTTATTAATGCTATTATTTATGCTATTAATGCTATTATTTATGCTATTAATGCTATTATTTATGCTATTAATGCTATTAATAATGCTATTAATGCTATTAATAATGCTATTCTTGCAATTAATAATGCTATTAATGCTATTAATAATGCTATTAATGCTATTAATTATGCTATTAATGCTATTAATGCTAATATTAATGCTATTAATGGTAATAATAATGCTATTAATGATATTGTTAATACTATTAAGGCTAATAATCATGCTATTAATGCTATTAATGCTATTATTAATGCTAATACTGCTATTAATAATGCTATTAGTGCTAATAATAATGCTATTAATGCTAATAATTATGCTATTAATGGTAATATTAATGCTAATAATGCTAATAATAATGCTAATAATGCTATTATTAATGCTATTAAGGCTAATAATCATGCTCTTCATGCTATTAATAATGCTATTAATGTTATTAATGCTAATATTAATGCTATTAATTCTATTATTAATGCTATTAATAATGCTATTACTGATAATAATAATGCTATTAATGCTAATAATTATGCTATTAATGCTAATATTAATGCTAATAATGGTAATAATAATCCTATTAATGCTATTAATAATGCTATTAAGGCTAATAATCATGCTATTTATGCTATTCAAAATGCTATTAATGCTAATAATATTGCTATTAATGCTCTTTATGCTAATACTAATGCCATTAATGTGATTATTTATGCTATTAATGCTATATAATAATGCTATTAATGTTATTAATAATGTTATTAATGCTATTAAAGCTAATATTAATGCTATTAATGCCATTAAGGCTAATAATCATGCTATTAATGCTATTAATAATGCTATTAATGCTATTATTAATTCTATTAATGCTATTAATAATGTTATTAATGCTAATAATGCTATTACTCATAATATGCTATTAAGCTATTATTAATGCTATTATGTATACTGCTATTAATACTAATAATAATGCTATTATTGTATATTATTGCTATTAATAATGCTTATGTATAATAGCTGTATATGCTAATAATATCTATAATGTAATAATATGCTATTAATAAATAATTTGCTATTAATGCTATTATTAATGCTATTAATGCTAATACTAATGCTATTAATGCTATTAATTATGCTATTAATTGCTATCATTATGCTATATAATGCTATTATTAATGCTATTAATGCTAAATCTATTAATGCTATCATATGCTAATAAATGCTTAATCATATAATGCTATATACATACTGCTATTAAGCTCATAATATGCATACTCTTAATACTGCTTAATGCTATTAATATGCTATTAATACTGTTATTAATGCTCATAATACTGCTAATAATGCTATTAATACTGCTATTACTGCTAATAATGCTATTAAACTGCTATTACTGCTAATAATAATGCTATTGCTAATATTATTGCTATGATGATGCGATTATTATTAAAAATCTTTAAAAAAACAATAAACATATTCTAGACACCCGATGCATTTGTATCAGGCTAACAGCTATAACTACTATAATCAAATTAATGCACGTTCTAGAATCCCGATGCATTGCATCGGGCTCACAGCTAGTCTATCTGTATCTAATCTATATCTATCATATCTATCTATCTATATCTATATATATCTATCTATCGAAGTGGCCATTGCGAGCCGTTGGCAGGGGCGAGTCTCCCGCCCGGCGCGACCGACACGCGCCGAGCGCCGTGGCCGAAAATAGAACCAAGGGCCCAGCCATAAATTCCTCTAAACACCGCTATGTATCTCTATGGGAAGTGAGGCGCTATGCTGATTGGTCGGCGCAGCACACAGCGACCAATCAGCATAGCGCCTCACTTTCAGCAGTAAATTTGAAACTCAAAGACCTCCATTATATCTCTATGGAAAGTGAGGCGCTATTCTCATTGGTCGCTGTGTGCTGGCGCCGACCAATGAGAATAGCGCCTCACTTTCAGCGGTAAATTTGAAACTCAAAGTTGTCCATTATATCTCTATGGGAAGTGAGGCGCTATTCTGATTGGTCGCTGTGTGCTGCCGGCGACCAATGAGAATAGCGCCTTACTTTTTGTGGTAAATGTGAAACTCAAAGTCGTCCATTATATCTCTATGGGAAGTGAGACGCTATTCTGATTGGTCGCTGTGTGCTGCCGGCGACCAATCAGAATAGCGCCTCACTTTTAGCGGTAAATGTGAAACTCAAAGTCGTCCATTATATCTCTGTGGGAAGTGAGGCGCTATTCTCATTGGTCGCTGTGTGCTGCCGGCGACGAATCAGAATAGCGCCTCACTTCCCATACAGATATAATGGACGACTTTGAGTTTCAAACTGACCGCTGAAAGTGAGGCGCTATTCTCATTGGTCGCCGGCAGCACACAGCGACCAATGAGAATACCGCCTCACTTCCCATAGACATATAATGGACGACTTTGAGTTTCACATTTACCGCTGAAAGTGAGGCGCTATTGTCATTGGTCGCCGGCAGCACACAGCGACCAATCAGAATAGCGCCTCACTTTCAGCGGTAAATGTGAAACTCAAAGTCGTACATTATATGTCTATGGGAAGTGAGGCGCTATTCTCATTGGTCGCTGTGTGCTGCCGGCGACCAATGAGAAGAGCGCCTCACTTCCCATAGAGATATAATATCTATATCTATCTATCTATATCTATCTATATCTATCTATCTATATCTATCTATCTGTCTATCTATATCTATCTATATCTATCTATCTATGTATGTATCTATCTATATCTATCTATATCTATATCTATCTTTATCTATATCTATCTATATCTATATCTATCTTTATCTATATCTATCTATCTATATCTATCTTTATCTATATCTATCTATCTATCTATCTATCTATCTATATCTATATTATCTATTTCTATCTATATCTATCTATCTGTCTATCTATATCTATCTATATCTATCTATCTATGTATGTATCTATCTATCTATATCTATATCTATCTTTATCTATATCTATCATATCTATATCTATCTTTATCTATCTATATCTATCATATCTATCTATCTATCTATATCTATCTATATCTATCTATCTATATTATCTATATCTATTATCTATACTATATATCTTTCTATCTATATCTATCTATCGAAGCGGCCATTGCGAGCCGTTGCAGGGGCGAGTCTCCCGCCCCGGCGACGACCGACAAGCGCCGAGTGCCGTGGCCGAAAATAGAACCAAGGGCCCAGCCATAAATTCCTCTAAACACCGCTATGTATCTCTATGGGAAGTGAGGCGCTATGCTGATTGGTCGGCGCAGCACACAGCGACCAATCAGCATAGCGCCTCACTTTCAGCGGTAAATTTGAAACTCAAAGTCATCCATTATATCTCTATGGAAAGTGAGGCGCTATTCTCATTGGTCGCTGTGTGCTGGTGCCGACCAATGAGAATAGCGCCTCACTTTCAGCGGTAAATTTGAAACTCAAAGTCGTCCATTATATCTCTATGGGAAGTGAGGCGCTATTCTGATTGGTCGCTGTGTGCTGCCGGCGACCAATGAGAATAGCGCCTCACTTTTGGCGGTAAATGTGAAACTCAAAGTCGTCCATTATATCTCTATGGGAAGTGAGACGCTATTCTGATTGGTCGCTGTGTGCTGCCGGCGACCAATGAGAATAGCGCCTCACTTTTAGCGGTAAATGTGAAACTCCAAGTCGTCCATTATATCTCTATGGGAAGTGAGGCGCTATTCTCATTGGTCGCTGTGTGCTGCCGGCGACCAATCAGAATAGCGCCTCACTTCCCATAGAGATATAATGGACGACTTTGAGTTTCAAATTTACCGCTCAAAGTGAGGCACTATTGTCATTGGTCGCCGCCAGCACACAGCGACCAATGAGAATAGCGCCTCACTTCCCATAGAGATACATAGCGGTGTTTCGAACAATGCATGGCCGGCCCCTTGGTTCGATTTTGTCAAGGCTTGACAAAGGGCTGTGTGTGCCCGATACGTGGCCATCTCCTGTCTGACAGCTTTACCAGAAGCCAGAAATAAAGGACTACTGATTTAACACCAAGGAGTGCTGCAGTGAAACTTTATTGAACCGTATGTATAAGGCTGTGAAGTAAGCCGAACTGCCCTGCACCCTGAAAGCAAGTTTGCTCCTTTAAAGTTTTTTTGACTCTTTATCTCTATCTCTATCTATCTATATCCATATCTATATCTATATCTATCTATATCTATATCTATCTATATCTATCTCTATCTCTATATCTATCTATCTCTATATCTTTCTATCTTTCTATCTATCTATCTCTATATCTTTCTATCTTTCTATCTATCTATCTATCTATCTATCTATATGTATCTATCTATCTATATGTATCTATCTATCTATATGTATCTATCTATCTATATCTATCTATATCTATCTATATCCATATCTATATCTATCTATCTATATCTATCTATATCTATCTATATCCATATCTATCTATCTCTATCTATCTATCTATCTATCTCTATCTATCTCTATCTATCTATCTCTATCTATCTATCTATATCTAATCTATCTATATCTATCTATCTATATCCATATCTATATCTATCTATATCTATCTATATCTATCTATATCCATATCTATATCCATATCTATATCCATATCTATATCCATATCTATATCCATATCTATCTCTCTCTATCTCTCTCTATCTCTATCTATCTATCTCTATCTATCTCTATCTATCTCTATCTCTATCTATCTCTATCTATCTCACATCTATAATGTGAAAAAATTCTTGCAGCAACAGCTACTACCAATGATGTACAAATGCTACAAGCTATATGTGTTTGAGGAAAAGTTTAAAAACTCAAAAATTCTAATTTTTATTTCTGAGTTCTTGGTACATACATTGGCCAATGTCTGCTTGCTCATCAACTGCGACAAAGTAACTTCTGATGAGTCCTACTCGATATCCCTATCTCCTTGTCACCCCCCACTTCTCAGTGGGCAGACTCCATCTAGACCCTCGATCCCCTGTAGGTTAATGAGGTGCACATTGCAGCAAGGAGCCTGCAATCTCATATAATAAACAACAGAAAAAAACTGCACAGCACTCAAAGACAAATGTGAATGGTGCTAGCAAAGACGCAGGGTCATGTTGTTATATCTATATCTATCTATCTATCTATCTATCTATATCTATCTATATCTACATCTCCATCTATCTATATCTATCTATATCTATACCTATCTATATCTCCATCTATCTATATCTATATCTATAATAAGTAAAAGTCCATGCAGCACACAGTCTCACCAATGATGCACAGTGCTAACAAGCCATATGTGTTTGAGGAAAAAATTCAAAACTTACGTTTTCAAAAACTCAATAATCTTTCTTTTAATCTGGAGTTCTTAGTACATACATTGGCCAATGTCTGCTTGCTCATCAACTACGACAAAGTGACTCAGGTCTGATGAGCCCTCTCTGACATCCAAGCCCTCCTTGTCCACCCCCACTCGCAGTGGCAGGCACTATCTAAACCCTCCATCACCTGTAGGTTTTAATGAGGTGCAATTACATTGCAGCAATGGAGTCTGCAACTCCATATAATATATAAGAATTGGAAAAGCTGCACAGCACACAGCAGACCATGTGAACTGGTGCAAGCATAGGACACAGAAATTATACATAATAAGTAAAAGTCCATGCAGCACACAGTCTCACCAATGATGCACAGTGCTAACAAGCCATATGTGTTTGAGGAAAAATCAAAACTTACGTTTTCAAAAACTCAATAATCTTTCTTTAATCGGAGTTCTTAGTACATACATTGGCCAATGTCTGTTGCTCATAACTACGACAAGTGACTCCAGTCGATGACCCTCTCTGACATCCAAGCCCTCCTTGTCCACCCCACCTCGCGTGGGCAGGCACTATCTAAACCCTCCATCACCTGTAGTTTTAATGAGGGTGCAATTACATTGCAGCAATGGAGTCTGCAACTCCATATAATATATAAGAATTGGAAAAGCTGCACAGCACACAGCAGACCATGTGAATGTGCAAGCATAGGACACAGAAATTATACATAATAAGTAAAAGTCCTGCAGCACACATCTCACCATGATGCACAGTGCTAACAAGCCATATGTGTTGAGAAAAAATCAAACTTACGTTTCAAAAACTCAATATCTTTCTTTTAATCTGGAGTTCTTAGTACATACATTGGCCAATGTTGCTTGCTCATCAACTACAAAGTGACTCAGGTCTGATGACCTCTCTGACATCAAGCCCTCCTTGTCACCCCCACCTGCAGTGGCAGCACATCTAACCTCATCACTGTAGGTTTTAATGAGGGTGCAATTACATTGCAGCAATGGAGTCTGCAACTCCATATAATATATAAGAATTGGAAAAGCTGCACAGCACACAGCAGACCAGTGTGAACTGGTGCAAGCATAGGACACAGAAATTATACATAATAAGTAAAAGTCCATGCAGCACACAGTCTCACCAATGATGCACAGTGCTAACAAGCCATATGTGTTTGAGGAAAAAATTCAAAACTTACGTTTTTCAAAAAACTCAATAATCTTTCTTTTAATCTGGAGTTCTTAGTACATACATTGGCCAATGTCTGCTTGCTCATCAACTACGACAAAGTGACTCCAGGTCTGATGAGCCCTCTCTGACATCCAAGCCCTCCTTGTCCACCCCCCACCTCGCAGTGGGCAGGCACTATCTAAACCCTCCATCACCTGTAGGTTTTAATGAGGGTGCAATTACATTGCAGCAATGGAGTCTGCAACTCCATATAATATATAAGCTAATGGACAAAGCTGCAGATCACACGTCATGACCAGTGTGCTGGTGCAGCTATCCAATCATTATATAATTATAGAGTATGCGCAAGTCCCATTGCTGCAATGTAATTGCACCTCATTAAAATCTACAGTTGATGGAGGTTTTAATAGTGCCTGCCACTGCGTTTAGGTTGGGGGTTGACAAGGAGGGCTTGGAATGTCAGATGGCTCATCAGACCTGAGTACTGTCAGTTGATGAGCAACGACATTGCCAATTAGTACTAAGACTCCCATAGGAAAGATTATTGAGGTTTTTGAAAACGTAAGTTTTGAATTTTTTCCTCAACAACATATATGGCTTGTTAGCACTGTGCATCATTGGTGAGACTGTGTGCTGCATGGACTTTTACTTATTATGTATAATTTCTGTGTCCTATGCTTGCACCAGTTCACACTGGTCTGCTGTGTGCTGTGCAGCTTTTCCAATTCTTATATATTATATGGAGTTGCAGACTCCATTGCTGCAATGTAATTGCACCTCATTAAAACTACAGGTGATGGAGGGTTTAGATAGTGCCTGCCCACTGCGAGGTGGGGGTGGACAAGGAGGGCTTGGATGTCAGAGAGGGCTCATCAGACCTGGAGTCACTTTGTCGTAGTTGATGAGCAAGCAGACATTGGCCAATGTATGTACTAAGAACTCCAGATTAAAAGAAAGATTATTGAGTTTTTTGAAAAACGTAAGTTTTGAATTTTTTCCTCAAACACATATGGCTTGTTAGCACTGTGCATCATTGGTGAGACTGTGTGCTGCATGGACTTTTACTTATTATGTATAATTTCTGTGTCCTATGCTTGCACCAGTTCACACTGGTCTGCTGTGTGCTGTGCAGCTTTTCCAATTCTTATATATATTATATGGAGTTGCAGACTCCATTGCTGCAATGTAATTGCACCCTCATTAAAACCTACAGGTGATGGAGGGTTTAGATAGTGCCTGCCCACTGCGAGTGGGGGGTGACAAGGAGGGCTTGGATGTCAGAGAGGGCTCATCAGACCTGGAGTCACTTTGTCGTAGTTGATGAGCAAGCAGACATTGGCCAATGTATGTACTAAGAACTCCAGATTAAAAGAAAGATTATTGAGTTTTTTGAAAAACGTAAGTTTTGAATTTTTTCCTCAAACACATATGGCTTGTTAGCACTGTGCATCATTGGTGAGACTGTGTGCTGCATGGACTTTTACTTATTATGTATAATTTCTGTGTCCTATGCTTGCACCAGTTCACACTGGTCTGCTGTGTGCTGTGCAGCTTTTCCAATTCTTATATATTATATGGAGTTGCAGACTCCATTGCTGCAATGTAATTGCACCCTCATTAAAACCTACAGGTGATGGAGGGTTTAGATAGTGCCTGCCCACTGCGAGGTGGGGGGTGGACAAGGAGGGCTTGGATGTCAGAGAGGGCTCATCAGACCTGGAGTCACTTTGTCGTAGTTGATGAGCAAGCAGACATTGGCCAATGTATGTACTAAGAACTCCAGATTAAAAGAAAGATTATTGAGTTTTTTGAAAAACGTAAGTTTTGAATTTTTTCCTCAAACACATATGGCTTGTTAGCACTGTGCATCATTGGTGAGACTGTGTGCTGCATGGACTTTTACTTATTATGTATAATTTCTGTGTCCTATGCTTGCACCAGTTCACACTGGTCTGCTGTGTGCTGTGCAGCTTTTCCAATTCTTATATATTATATGGAGTTGCAGACTCCATTGCTGCAATGTAATTGCACCTCATTAAAACCTAAGTGATGGAGGTTTAGATAGTGCCTGCCCACGCAGTGGGTGGACAAGGAGGCTTGGATGTCAGAGAGGGCTCATCAGACCTGGAGTCACTTTGTCGTAGTTGATGAGCAAGCAGACATGGCCAATGTATTCTAAGAACTCCAGATTAAAGAAGATTATTGAGTTTTTGAAACGTAAGTTTTGAATTTTCTCAAACACATATGGCTTGTTAGCACTGTCATCATGGTGAGACTGTGTGCTGCATGGACTTTTACTTATTATGTATAATTTCTGTGTCTATGCTTGCACCAGTTCACATGTCTGCTGTGTGCTGTGCAGCTTTCCAATTTTATTATTATATGAGTTGCAGACTCATTCTGCATGTAATTGCACCTCATAAACCTACAGGTGATGAGGTTTAGATGTGCCTGCCACTGCGAGGTGGGGGGTGACAAGGAGGGCTTGGATGTCAGAGAGGGCTCATCAGACCTGGAGTCCTTTGTCGTAGTTGATGAGCAAGCAGACATGGCCAATGTATGTACTAAGACTCAGATTAAAAGAAAGATTATTGAGTTTTTTGAAAAACGTAAGTTTTGAATTTTTTCCTCAAACACATATGCTTGTTAGCACTGTGCATCATTGTGAGACTGTGTGCTGCATGACTTTACTTATTATGATAATTTCTGTGTCCTATGCTTGCACAGTTCACACTGGTCTGCTGTGTGCGTGCAGCTTTTCCAATTCTTATATATTATATGGAGTTGCGACTCATTGCTGCAATGTAATTGCACCCTCTTAAAACCTACAGGTGATGGAGGGTTAGATAGTGCCTGCCCACTGCGAGGTGGGGGGTGGACAAGGAGGGCTTGGATGTCAGAGAGGGCTCATCAGACCTGGAGTCACTTTGTCGTAGTTGATGAGCAAGCAACATTGGCCAATGTATGTATAAGAACTCCAGATTAAAAGAAAGATTATGAGTTTTGAAAACTAAGTTTTGAATTTTTTCCTCAAACACATATGGCTTGTTAGCACTGTGCATCATTGGTGAGACTGTGTGCTGCATGGACTTTACTTATTATGTATAATTTCTGTGTCCTATGCTTGCACCATTCACACTGGTCTGCTGTGTGCTGTGCAGCTTTCAATTCTTATTATTATATGGAGTTGCAGACTCCATTGCTGCAATGTAATTGCACCCTCATTAAAACCTACAGGTGAGAGGGTTTAGATAGTGCCTGCCCACTGCGAGGTGGGGGTGACAAGGAGGGCTGGATGTCAGAGAGGGCTCATCAGACCTGGAGTCTTTGTCGTAGTTGATGAGCAAGCAGACATTGGCCAATGTATGTGTACTAAGAACTCCAGATTAAAAGAAAGATTATTGAGTTTTTTGAAAAACGTAAGTTTTGAATTTTTTCCTCAAACACATATGGCTTGTTAGCACTGTGCATCATTGGTGAGACTGTGTGCTGCATGGACTTTTACTTATTATGTATAATTTCTGTGTCCTATGCTTGCACCAGTTCACACTGGTCTGCTGTGTGCTGTGCAGCTTTTCCAATTCTTATATATTATATGGAGTTGCAGACTCCATTGCTGCAATGTAATTGCACCCTCATTAAAACCTACAGGTGATGGAGGGTTTAGATAGTGCCTGCCCACTGCGAGGTGGGGGGTGGACAAGGAGGGCTTGGATGTCAGAGAGGGCTCATCAGACCTGGAGTCACTTTGTCGTAGTTGATGAGCAAGCAGACATTGGCCAATGTATGTACTAAGAACTCCAGATTAAAAGAAAGATTATTGAGTTTTTTGAAAAACGTAAGTTTTGAATTTTTTCCTCAAACACATATGGCTTGTTAGCACTGTGCATCATTGGTGAGACTGTGTGCTGCATGGACTTTTACTTATTATGTATAATTTCTGTGTCCTATGCTTGCACCAGTTCACACTGGTCTGCTGTGTGCTGTGCAGCTTTTCCAATTCTTATATATTATATGGAGTTGCAGACTCCATTGCTGCAATGTAATTGCACCCTCATTAAAACCTACAGGTGATGGAGGGTTTAGATAGTGCCTGCCCACTGCGAGGTGGGGGGTGGACAAGGAGGGCTTGGATGTCAGAGAGGGCTCATCAGACCTGGAGTCACTTTGTCGTAGTTGATGAGCAAGCAGACATTGGCCAATGTATGTACTAAGAACTCCAGATTAAAAGAAAGATTATTGAGTTTTTTGAAAAACGTAAGTTTTGAATTTTTTCCTCAAACACATATGGCTTGTTAGCACTGTGCATCATTGGTGAGACTGTGTGCTGCATGGACTTTTACTTATTATGTATAATTTCTGTGTCCTATGCTTGCACCAGTTCACACTGGTCTGCTGTGTGCTGTGCAGCTTTTCCAATTCTTATATATTATATGGAGTTGCAGACTCCATTGCTGCAATGTAATTGCACCCTCATTAAAACCTACAGGTGATGGAGGGTTTAGATAGTGCCTGCCCACTGCGAGGTGGGGGGTGGACAAGGAGGGCTTGGATGTCAGAGAGGGCTCATCAGACCTGGAGTCACTTTGTCGTAGTTGATGAGCAAGCAGACATTGGCCAATGTATGTACTAAGAACTCCAGATTAAAAGAAAGATTATTGAGTTTTTTGAAAAACGTAAGTTTTGAATTTTTTCCTCAAACACATATGGCTTGTTAGCACTGTGCATCATTGGTGAGACTGTGTGCTGCATGGACTTTTACTTATTATGTATAATTTCTGTGTCCTATGCTTGCACCAGTTCACACTGGTCTGCTGTGTGCTGTGCAGCTTTTCCAATTCTTATATATTATATGGAGTTGCAGACTCCATTGCTGCAATGTAATTGCACCCTCATTAAAACCTACAGGTGATGGAGGGTTTAGATAGTGCCTGCCCACTGCGAGGTGGGGGGTGGACAAGGAGGGCTTGGATGTCAGAGAGGGCTCATCAGACCTGGAGTCACTTTGTCGTAGTTGATGAGCAAGCAGACATTGGCCAATGTATGTACTAAGAACTCCAGATTAAAAGAAAGATTATTGAGTTTTTTGAAAAACGTAAGTTTTGAATTTTTTCCTCAAACACATATGGCTTGTTAGCACTGTGCATCATTGGTGAGACTGTGTGCTGCATGGACTTTTACTTATTATGTATAATTTCTGTGTCCTATGCTTGCACCAGTTCACACTGGTCTGCTGTGTGCTGTGCAGCTTTTCCAATTCTTATATATTATATGGAGTTGCAGACTCCATTGCTGCAATGTAATTGCACCCTCATTAAAACCTACAGGTGATGGAGGGTTTAGATAGTGCCTGCCCACTGCGAGGTGGGGGGTGGACAAGGAGGGCTTGGATGTCAGAGAGGGCTCATCAGACCTGGAGTCACTTTGTCGTAGTTGATGAGCAAGCAGACATTGGCCAATGTATGTACTAAGAACTCCAGATTAAAAGAAAGATTATTGAGTTTTTTGAAAAACGTAAGTTTTGAATTTTTTCCTCAAACACATATGGCTTGTTAGCACTGTGCATCATTGGTGAGACTGTGTGCTGCATGGACTTTTACTTATTATGTATAATTTCTGTGTCCTATGCTTGCACCAGTTCACACTGGTCTGCTGTGTGCTGTGCAGCTTTTCCAATTCTTATATATCTATATCTATCTATATCTATATCTATATCTATTATTTATCTATCTCTCTCTCTCCCTCTCCCTCTCCCTCTCCCTCTCCAGATTCTAGACTACCGATTCTTTAGAATCGGGCTCACAGCTAGTTGAAAATAAAGACGAAAATAAGTTTAGAAATTTACACTCTGAAAATATGTCCATCTGTGAAATGGATCAAAATAGGGATTCTAATACATATCCTCCCATTTTTGTTATTTAATTTAGTAAGGATTTTAACATCAAAGCATTAAAAAACCAGTGAAACTAAAGATCAAAAAAAGCTTGGAAATTTACTCTCTTTTTTTTTTTTTTTCCCTCTTTCACAGAGTAACAATTGAAAAGAAGAAAGTAATATATTCATAAATAAAATATAAAACAGGTCTTGCTATAAAGCTACTAGGACATTACATTTTGAATATGCTTGAACAATGCAACAAATGCACATCAGGAGTGTACTAATGGAATTTATTAATATGTGATAATTATCACAACTATATTAATACATACTGAAATGTTCTCTGTATGATAGTATACTGGTTTTCCATCATATAAAGAAAGAAAAGAAAAGAAACAAAATAAAAACATCAAGGGTGGAAATTTATAAAGATACCAAATTTATATATTGTATCATATTTGGGACTAGTAATGAGTTGTGTATTAGAAAGTAGTTTAATACTCCTTTTGTGCAAGGTTCAACTCCATAACATGTGAAAGGGTTAAATTTTCAATCTCTTTATTATTATCATTGTAAACTATGTTCAGCTGTGGGTGGAGGTTTCTTTTTTATATATGCATAAGTTTTTATATTTTGTATTTGCTAATGATTAAGGAAGTTGTTCTTACGAAACGCGTCTAGCGCCCAGCTAGCACGCTGAATGATTTTATAATTTTCAAAAAATAATAAAGAGAAATTCAAGAAGACAAGCACCGGTGTTTTCTACTTCATACAGGCAGGCTATCCATATCCAACTTTCCTGTGACCAGAACAGTCAGGAGACTGTTGTAGCAGACTAGCTGTTTACAGGCAGGCTATCCATATCCAGCTTTCCTGTGACCAGAACAGTCAGGAGACTGTTGTAGCTGCCTAGCTGTATACAGGCAGGGTGTAATATCCATATCCAGCTTTCCTGTGACCAGAACAGTCAGGAGACTGTTGTAGCTGACTAGCTCTATACATGCAGGGTCTAATTTCCATATCCAGCTTTCTTGTGACCAGAACAGTCAGGAGACTGTTGTAGCTGACTAGCTGTATACAGGCAGGCTAGCCATATCCAGCTTTCCTGTGACCAGAACAGTCAGGAGACTGTTGTAGCTGTATACAGGCAAAGTGCGCAAGGGCGTTGGCAAGGAACAAGGAAGTGGACATGATGGTGGTGCAGGCAGAGGCCGAGGTCGTGTGCAAGCACTAATTTCACAACAACAAAGTGCCACATCTACTCGCTCGCACGTCCTGTCCCAAATTCTTGGGGCCCGCAGCAGTACACCGCTCTTGAACTAAGACCAGTGTCAACAGGTTGTTACTTGGATAGCGGATAATGCTTCCAGTCAGATTGGCACCTCCACAAACACCCTGTCTTCCACACGGTCAAGTGTCAGTAGCCGTGATACTGCACCGCACATTTCCCAACCTGATCCTCCTTCCTACCTCCAGGCCGAGTACACGTCCATGGACATTACTGATCCCACACTTGGACACTCGGAAGAGCTGTTCACGTATCCATTCGCACAATCTGGCCTCTCGCCAGCTCCTGTTGAAGTGGGTGATGAGGAGATCGTATGTACAGATGCCCAAATATTTGAGCAGCCTCATTCTCACGAAGGGAACGTTGGCAACGTGTCTCAACTAGGGGTGGACGATGATGAGACACAATTGCCAGGAAGTCAGGAGGAGGATCAGGGTGCGGAAGAGGAAGACGACGTGGTGGATGATCCAGTAGCTGACCCAACCTGGCAGGAGGATATGTAGAGCGAGGACAGCAGTGCACAGGGGGAGGGAGGCGTTGCATCCCAACAGGCAGTAAGAAGTAGGGTGGTGTCTGCAGGCAGAAGGCAGGCAACCGTTCCCCGGAACAACAACATGACACAAGGTGCCTGTGCAAATGTTAGGTCTTCCCAAGTCTGGCAGTTTTTTAAGTTGGCTCCAGATGACTCTAAAAAGGCCATTTGCAACACCTGCCATGCCAGCATCAGCAGGGGTACGAAAACTAGCAGCCTGACCACCACCAGCATGATCAGGCACATGTCAGCCAAACACCCGACTTTGTGGGAAGTACAACAGAGTCGAGGAGCGGTGCTTGCTGATGTCACTGCTACGTCTTCGCGTGTTCTGCGTGCGAGCCAATCCCCTGTCCATGCTGCCCGTGAACAAACCTCCGGCCCTGCACCTGAAGTTGCCCACGCACAAATAACACCACCATCAAGCACGTCCTTGTCCTAGCGCAGCGTGCAGTTATCCATTCAGCAAACCTTTGAACGCAGGCACAAATACGCTGCCAACGCCCCACATGCCACAGTCCTAAATGCTCACATTTCGCGACTGCTTGCGCTAGAAATGTTACCTTTCCGGCTGGTGGAGACTGAAGCATTTCGCGACCTGATGGCGGCTGCTGTCCCATGTTACTCGGTCCCCAACCGTCACTATTTCTCCAGGTGTGCCGTCCCCACATTGCATAACCACGTGTCACAAAGCATCACACGTGCCCTGAACAACGCTGTTTCAGCCAAAGTCCACCTAACCACA
This sequence comes from Allobates femoralis, assembly GCA_033576535.1. Taxonomy (NCBI): domain Eukaryota; kingdom Metazoa; phylum Chordata; class Amphibia; order Anura; family Aromobatidae; genus Allobates; species Allobates femoralis. Next base: position 130,835,794 of record JARQOC010000011.1, read on the forward strand.
GACACGTGGACAAGTGCTTGTGGGCAAGGCCGCTACATCTCCTTGACGGCACACTGGGTTAATATTGTGGAAACTGGGACCCAGTCTGAGTGAGGGACGGAACACGTCCTTCCCACACCAAGGATTGCAGGCCCTACCTCAGTCAGGGTTTCACCCACACTCTACAGCTCCAGAATGTCATGCTCCTCAGCCTCCTCCTCCTCCTTCTGCGCATCCTCATCCACTTTACCCTCCACACCAGTCCCAAGCTGGAAGCACTGCAGCACTGCCTCTGCGAAGCGGCAACAGGCTGTGCTGAAGCTAATATGCATAGGTGACAAACCCCACAATGCAGAAGAGGTGTGGACAGCTCTGAAACAGCAGGCAGATCACTGGCTCACACCTCTGAACCTAAAGCCAGGAAAGGTCGTGTGTGACAATGGCCGGAACCTGGTGACAGCTTTGAGGCGAGGCCAGCTGACGCATGTTCCATGTGTGGCCCATGTGCTCAACCTGGTGGTTCAGCGGTTTCTAAAGTCATACCCAGAGCTGTCTGATCTGCAGGTAAAAGTTCGCCGCCTGTCTGCACATTTTCGCAAGTCACCTGCTGCTTCAGCCGGCCTTGCTGGCTTTCAGCGCCATTTGCGTCTTCCGGCCCACAGGCTGGTGTGTGATGTCCCCACGCGTTGGAATTCAACTCTGCACATGTTGGTTAGGATATGTGAGCAGAAAAGGACAGTTGTTGACTACCTGCATCACCTAAGCCGTCGGGAAATGGGTCAAACTCCACACATAACACCTGAGGAGTGGAGATGGATGTCCGACCTATGTACCGTCCTCCAAAACTTTGAGGACTCCACCAAAATGGTGAGCGGCAATGACGCCATTATTAGCGTCACCATACCGCTACTCTGCCTTCTAAAACGGTCTCTGGTCAAAAACAAAGATGATGCATTGCAGGCGAAGCGCGATGAGTTGGAGCAAGAAACAGTAGTGGGTGTGGGTGATAACTCACAGCCCAGCCTCATCTCATCACAGCGTGCAGTGGAGGACTATGACGAGGAGGAGGAGGATGAAGACATGGAGCAACTCTCTGGCCAAATTGAGGATATGACATGCACACCAGTCATACCCTCGCTTCAACGTGGCTGGCCAGAGGACAGGGGAGATGAGGAGGAGGCGGAGGAGGACAGCATGTTCAGTCATCGTGTTGGTCAGGATACTGAAGTGATGGCTGTTAAGAGTCTGGCGCACATGGCTGACTTTATGGTAAGCTGCCTGGCTCGTGACCCTCGCGTTCAGAACATCTTGGCCGACAATCACTACTGGTTGGCAACACTCTTAGACCCATGCTCCAAGGAGAACATAATGTCTCTTATTCCTGAGGCGGAGAGGTCAGCCAAAATGCAGCAGTTCCAGAAGGCCATAGTCACGGAAGTAGGCAAAGCATTCCCCTCACAAAACGCTAGCGGCATAGGTCAGGAATCGGTGGACAACCAAGGCGTACGGCCGAGAGGGGCACAAGTCCAGTCCGCCAGAGGTAGGGGAACAGTCTTTACGATGTGGGACAGTTTTCTCAGCCCCTCACGTACCACAGCCGCTGAGGTGCGGGGTAGTGCCACAAGAAATGCTAAGTTTGGCCAGATGCTGAAGGAGTACCTTGCAGATCGAACAACTGTACTCCGACATTCCTCTGTGCCTTACAATTATTGGGTCTCCAAGCTGGACACGTGGCATGAATTGGCTCTCTACGCCTTGGAAGTCCTGGCCTGCCCTGCCGCTAGCGTTTTGTCAGAGCGTGTTTTTAGTGCCGCAGGTGGAATCATTACTGATAAACGCACCCGCCTGTCAACTGAAAATGCTGACAGGCTGACTCTGATCAAGATGAACAAGGGTTGGATTGGGCCAGACTTCACCACACCACCAGCAAATGACAGCGGAATTTAAATTTTGTTATGGGAATTTGCCATGTACCTCCACTCACCCATGGGAACACACTTCTGGACTTTGGCTAATCGCTGGACTGCAATAGTTAGGCTGTTGTTTCAGGTATACCCCCAGTGGTAAATTTTTTCGACAACAGGAGACCCTCTCCTTTTCAATGGGAAAAATGTTTTGAGGCCCTCATGCACGTCTCTATCCAGGGACAATGTGGAGCCTGCCAACTTTTGGCTGCCCTGCCAAAAGGCTATACTACAATACACCCACTTCAGGTTTACAGGCCCTCCTGCATGTCTGTATCCAGGGGCATTGTTGAACCTCCCAATTTTTGGCTGCCCTGCCAAAGGGCTATACTACAATACACCCACTTCAGGTTTACAGGCCCTCCTGCACGTCTGTATTCAGGGGCATTGTTGAACCTCCCAATTTTTGGCTGCCCTGCCAAAGGGCTGTACTATAATACACCCACTTCAGGTTTACAGGTCCTCCTGCACGTCTGTATCCAGGGGCATTGTTGAACCTCCCAATTTTTGGCTGCCCTGCCAAAGGGCTATACTACAATACACCCACTTCAGGTTTACAGGCCCTCCTGCACGTCTGTATCCAGGGGCATTGTTGAACCTCCCAATTTTTGGCTGCCCTGCCAAAGGGCTATACTACAATACAAACTGTAGTAGAGGGAAGGGGAATGGATGGTGCTCACCGAATGCTTGTAGGCCGTTGGTGCCAGTCAAGGATTTCTCGCCAATTCAGACTTCAGAGACACTTTGGGAAAATCCGGAAATATTCCTGTATTCCGCATGAGAAAGCTATTGCTGTGGTTTCTGACATATTAAATGAAAGTGATCTTTATTCTGCGGATGAAAATATGTTTATTATTATGTGCCTTACTTATCTCCTTCGTAATAACTATTTCATGTTGGATTCCAATTATTATTTGCAGAAATGTGGTTGCCCAATGGGGTCTAATTTTTCCCCTTCATTGGCGAATCTGTATGTAATGGCATGGAGAGAAACAGTTCATTCATTCCATGTCAAACCCTTTTGTCGATCATGTGATGTGGTGGGGGAGGTATTTGGATGATGTCATACTGATTTGGCAGTGTAACGAGGATGTGCCTCCCCCTCACAGCTCAGTGTTCAAGGATTTCATCAGGTACATTAATGCTAATGATTACAATCTAAAATTTACCCATGAGATCCATGGTGAATGTGCCCACTATTTAGACATCACCTTGCGGGGAAACGATGTTACAGGAGAGATTGTTACATTGTTGTACCGCAAGGAGATTAGTGGGAACACTTTACTCCATGCGAACAGCTGCCACCCGCGACATGTGGTGACAAACCTACCGCTGGGGGAACTGATCAGAGCAAAAAGGGCCTGTAGTACTACACAGGCATATAATGAGGAAGCTGCTATTGCTAGGAAACGTCTTTACAACCGCGGCTACACACCGCAACAAGTGAATAGTGCCTTGATTCAGGTTGAACAAAGACCTCGCAATACACTATTAGACTGCGGTGACACATTGCAGCAAGAGAATGGAGGCATAAGTCAGACTGAACAGAGGACAAATAACATTGTGCAAGACCTTGATGGTGCTCCACAACATGTGAATGGAGCTATATATCAGGCAGAACAGGGATCTCAGAATATGCAGTCAGATCGAGTAGAGGCTCTATATCCCCGGACTCCTTATAGAATAAACTCTAGAGAAGCAAATAAATCTATACCGACATTTTCCACATCCTATAGTTTGGATTACAATGCCATTATAAAAGTAATTCATAAATATATCCCAATTTTACATGAAGATCCTATTTTACATAGGATCTCAAAACAAGGATATAGATGTGTTCCTAGGAAGTCAACGACGATTGGTAATCTTTTATCTCCTTCATTGTTTTCATCGACTGCCCGCACCCCCACTTGGCTAAACACTAAGGGTAGTTATCCTTGTGGGGGAGCTAGATGCGGCCTATGTAAATATATGACGAAGTCTATGTCAATTAAAAGTTTTTCAGCAGACAGAAGCCATAGGGTTAATGGTTACATTAATTGTAACACAACCCATTTGGTGTATCTAGCTTCTTGTCTGCTGTGTAAAATGAACTATGTGGGCTGTACAATTAGGCCCTTAAAAAAGCGGTTAGGAGAACACATCTCAGGTTCAAATCCAAACTCAAGGGCTCAAAATACAAATATGTCAGGTTTATCACGCCATTTTAGGCTGGCTTCACACTTGCAGATGCATCTGCAGCGTTTTGCAGATGCATCTGCAAGTATCAGCATGCAGACCACGGCCGTGGTGTGAATGCTCTCATTGATTCCTATATGTGAGCCGTAAGCAGGCGTATGCCTGCTTACAGATCACACTCTCCCGCCCGCACTATGGACGCGAGATGTTGCGTCCAAGGTGCGGGGCGGGAGTGTGTGATCTGTCAGCAGGCATACGCCTGCTTACGGCTCACATATAGGAATCAATGAGAGCATTCAGACCGCGGTGCGCCCTATTATAAACATAGGGACCGCGGTCTGCATGCTGATACTTGCAGATGCATCTGCAAAACGCTGCAGATGCATCTGCAAGTGTGAAGGCAGCCTTAGAGATGTTCATGATGGAAACCTCTCTAGTTTAAAAGTTCAGGGAATTGAAAGAATTCCTAGAAATATAAGAGGGGGGGATTGGGGTCGCAGGGTACTTGAGAAAGGAATTTTTCTGGATAATGACCCTTAATACCAGGTACCCAGAAGGGCTTAACTACTGTACAGACTGCACATACTTTTATTAAATGACACTAGGTATATTGATGGGCAAAATTATGATGATAATATGTATTGTATGTATTCATGTACAAAGTGTTGTATGATAGTGAGGATTTATTCATAGGTTCAATTCAGCTTATTTTGTATGTACCAGGTTTACAAATAAGACATAATTGATTGATAGGCCCCTCCAGCCTATAGGATGACATGTGCTTAATTGGGTTTAGGGGAGGAGCTACTTGTTTTGGTTTTATAAAGCATTTTTGTAATCATTTATTTTATGTTGCTGATGAAGTACCTGCGTGTACAAAACGCGTCCAGAGGGACTTGCTCCCTTAGGTCGCTGATTTTAATGACTGAACACCTTGACCAATAAAATTTGAAAACTGGAGTTGTCTGGTGCCGGCTTTTTCCAAAGTATACTACAATACACCCACTTCAGGTTTACAGGCCCTCCTGCACGTCTGTATCCAGGGGCATTATTGAACCTCACAATTTTTGGCTGCCCTGCCAA